>CP106728.1:136143271-136743271 GCA_025506655.1 Gossypium rotundifolium
ATGACTACCTTACCCTCTTGCATCAACACGCAATCGAGACTATTTAACGACGCATTCTGTAAACCATGAACTCTTTCCTTAATTCGGTTGAATCAAAATCGATGCCTCGACCAACAATGTTTTCAATCTCTCAAAACTCATTAACATGTCTCAGTCCAATCAAACTTGACATTCTTGTGCAACAATTTCATCATTGGGGTCGCAATCACAGAGAACCCCTTTATTAAACGTCTGTAATTGTAACATCCCGAATTAGGGGTTGTTTGGAACTTTGATTTCTTTTCCCATGTGTGTGCTTGAAGAAATGAATACTATGATTATTTGACATGTTTTAGGGTCTAGTCATAATCCCGGACTAGACTGATTTAGGGCTGAAATTTATTTTTAGTGCTTTAGAGGAGGAAGCTAGGTGAGATAGGGGTTAAGAGATAGTTTTGGGAGAAGTTGGACATAAGGAATAAAGTGTCCTGCTGGCTTCAGACGCTAAGGTGCAAAGGAGTGCAAGAGGGATGACTCATGTTCGAGTCCTGGTGGAAGCACAAGAATGTTTTAATTTTTGCATTTGGCATTAGGGCAAAAGGGAGTTAAGGAAGAATGCTTAAAAGGAATTAAAAGGGGTTTATATCACGAATTGAGTCAGTGGCAAAGTGGCTTCCATGCACCACTTAAGAGCTTGGAGGTGACAATGGGCACAGGTCTTGGGTTCGAGCTGCCGAGTATGCGCCTTGGGAGTTTTATTTTCTTTTTCTTTAGGAAGGGAATCGGCCTAGGAAGGCCTTAAGAATAAATGGCGAGGTTTAAGGCATGAAAGTCAGTGTGGTAGAGTGGCATGGGGCGTTATAAGGGGCTGCGGTAGTTTGCTCCTCTAGGTCCCATGTTCGAACCAAGGGAGCAGCAGTTGGTTTTTATTTTTTTTCCAAGCTGGCGTGAATGGGAGAGGGAGCTGATGGCCTGATTTTGGACTCTTAATGTGATAAGGATAGGCTTAAATTTTTGCACATATTTTTGGTTAGAGGAGTAGTGTTAGTAGTTTATTTTCATTTTATTTGTTGAAGAGGTGGATAGGAGACAAATGGAAGATATATGTTATTTTTGGGTGATAATTAAAGGCTGGAAATTATCACAAAAAGAGGGGAGATGGCCGATTATGGGACTCCTTGGGGGCCATCTACAATCAGTTTTATCATTAGGGAGGTGCCAAGAAATTGATCAAAATTATTTCTTTTCTTTTCTCTTCAATAGTTGCTGGCCGAATCCTCCCTAGACACTTTGCCAAAATTCTTCAAAATTTCTAGTTTCTTTTTCTTCAACTTGGCCGAACCTGCCCCCTCTTCTTGTCAAAATTCCAACCCTTCCATCTTGTGTTGGTCAAATCTCTTAGGGGCTGTCAACTTTTCTCTTGTAGTTCTCCAAGTGGCATAGTGGTAAGTATTTCTTCCTTAAGGTGTCGGTTTGTTTCTTCTCTTCTGGGATGGCCGAATGATCATAGGATCACAAGATCGTATTTCTTTGTTGTAGCTAACAGCAAGGTGCATTGACGGAGCCTATCGGGAGTTGATTCCTCAAAGGTGAGGCATATACACTATTCGGCCAAAGGCCTTGATTATGGTTAAGTGTTCAAGCCGATTCTAACAAATGTTTTGGTAGGGATATCGACAAGACAAGTGACAATTTTGGGATTTCGGTATGTTTGGTAAGTGACTAGTTTTATTCGGCTAAAGGCCATTTTTAGGTATCTATGTATAACCGATTATGTGCCATGAATTTAGGGGCTAATCGGCCAAGGCAAACAAAGGCTTCGGGATTTGGTCGGAAACCAAATCGGCAACCAAGGTAAGTGTTTTTCGAGCATGGCATATCCTTCGGGATTATTTGGTTTAGCCGAATAGGCCGATGTCACTAACCTTGTTGATTGGCCGAATATAGGGTCAAGGGATCTAGCATCGTAGAACGGATCTTCGAGATCTAGGAATTTCGTTAGTAACAGGTGTGTAGAACTCACTACACACTTTATTATTTAACATGGCTATATTGTTGCTTTTTAATCATTGTGGTAGTTTTGCTTGTGGGCATAAGCTTGGATTCCGGGTAAGTCCCCTATTACGAGATCTATGATGTATGTTTGTATATGCCATCACATGCTATTGAATGCTATGCCATACATAAATGCATGATATATGGGATTATGACATTTGTTATGTAAGCATGATGGTGGTGGGATTGATGAGAGGAGGGGGACGATTTCTATGGTCTGTCACAAGTGGTTTTGACCACAAGATGGGTTGGCCCCATCAGATTAATTGTAACTTCGGTCACTAGTGGTTTTGACCACACCGTTGATAAATTGTGACTAAGTCCCAGTGGTTTGGCACCACCAGTGGTTTTGACCACACTTGATAAATTGTGACCTATGGTCATCGGTGGTTTTGACCACACGATAGGTTGGCCCCATCATTTAATTTGTGACTCTAGTCACCAGTGGTTTTGACCACCAGTGGTTTTGACCACACGGGGTAGTTAAGGAGTATGGATGGTTAGGTTGGGTTGCATGTTTGCATGTCTACTAATAAATTGTGCATGAGCTACATTTTCGGGTGGGGGATTTACACACTGAGTCTTGGTGACTCACCCCTTCCCATACTATTTTGAAGATGAGTAGATCGCGGAGATGGAGCCGGAGAGGACTCGAGGCGGCCATGCTTGTTCCTTGGATTTGAGAATTTATTTAATACTGTCTAAGTTTGTTATTTGCTAAATTTTTATTTTGGGTTGTAATAAGGCCGCTAATTATTATTTGGATGTTTATATAATTGTTTTATTTTACTTATGTTATACCACAAATGAAATTTATAAATGTTAAAGTGAATCGGTTAAAGGTATTTTTTTTTCAAACTTAATAACTTCTACGGGTTTTCAAAGATGCTACCATCGGGTAGCAAAATTCACCAAGTCAACCATGGTTTTGAAAGTTCTTTAAATTTCAAATGATCAAATGTTTTCAAAGGTTTTCAACACAACCAAGTTTATAAAAAAAAAAAAAAAACCCTCCTGAGTTTTATCAAACACTTTTTTATTACCCTAACAGTATTTTTTAAAATTTTTCATCAGAAAATCAATATCTTACAAAAACATTTTTACCCCGTGACATACCAGATCCGGTTAGGGCTCATGGGCTGGGTTTGGAGTGTTACATTTTTGGTATCAAAGCCAGGTTCAAAACTCGGCTGTGGGGGGCCCAAGGCCCAAAATGTTTTATTTTTGTTAGTCGGCCTTATTGGAATGTTTTGAGAAACTGGTTATGGCTTGAACAGCATAGCACCGAGTCTTCAGCACCAATCTGCCCAGGTAAGTAATTCTATCTATATTTTTGTGAATATTTGAATGGGGTAGAAGAGGAAATGGTGAACGTAGAATATTAGAATAAGGAATTGTTGAACCCTAGGGTTAGCGTACCCCAACAAACAATGCATAAGATTTAATAATTTCTTAAACAACCCTGTGAGTTGTCACTGAGCAAGGGATGTGGCAATCGTTATACGCATGTCTAGGATTGGATTCGGTGGGAGCCGGTATTTAAGCGATCTAGTGACTCACCTCCTACTCACTTGAATCCTACCAGTGCGTGGTGACGGTTCATCCTAGTGAGACGACACACTCACAAAGCTAAACTTGATAACTAAAACCCGAAAGGGACTAGTCATTTTATCTTTGAAGTAATTAAAACCTTGTTTTTAAAAAAATGACCAAAATACCCCTCAGTTTGAAAAATGACCAAAATACCCCTGGCTTGTAAACTCCAAAATACCCTCCGTATGAAAAATTTCCAATAAAAAAAATTTTCAAAATATCTTTCTTTTGTGAAATCAATTAGAACCAAATTTTGGAAATCTTTTTATGGAAAATTACTAAAATACCCTTAGTGGTAAAATTTCAAAATTACCCCTAACCAACAAAATTACCAGAATGACCCTGATCTTCAAAATTTTGCAACATCACTGCTTTGGAAAATGCAATTCTCAAAAAGAACCCTCAAAGTTTTACAACTCTGGAAATATCCCTGATTTATTAAATTTTACAAATTCACCCTGATTTGTGAAAAATTATCGAAATACCCCTGAGGTCCAAAATTACCGAAATACCCCCAGATTTTAAAATTTTTCAAAATACCCCGAGAATTTAAGAGTTCCAAAATACTTTTTGACAAAATCATCTGAGAACTTTTATTTTTGAAAAATTACAAAAAATACCCCTGTAGGACAAATTACGAAAATACCCCTGGGTAGTGGAAAAACAATCACAATGAAAACTACAAACGTCTCTTGAATGAACGAAGGGAAAGACTGTGTGCTTGTATGAATACGAAAGAACCACTCCTAAAACTCCTATCATAAAATTTCTTCGTGGATAACCAGTGAAACAAGTACTAATGCATAAAATTCTTAAACAGGTAAACGCAATCGTTAGAAATAAGTACAAGAGGTCGTGGATGTCCGCCCCATGGCTGTGGTAGAGGTAGAATGACCTTGTCGGAGCCAGAAAGGTCTGGTCATGGGTCTGGAAATGAGATGCCGGATCTGTCGGCGATAAAAGCCGAAGTTTCGGGATCGGGCCGGTGGTAACGATGTAGTATCCCAAGCAGTGCTACGAGTGTTGGAACGAGTTGCTTTGAGGCAAAGCGCAGTGCAGGAGCCCGTAAATCTGTGGTTGAACGACTCTGGGCTAATGGAGCAGAGGTGTTTAGAGGAGTTTCTAGAGTGGCACCCAGTGCAGCGGAGTATTGGTTGGAATCAATTGAGAGGATTATGGGTGACCTAGACTTTACAGCTGAGGAGAAGTTGAAAGGTATCATCTCTCTGCTTAGGGATGAGTCATATCAGTGGTGGCTCACCGTAAGAGATGGAGCGATGGCGGAGGATCTCACATGGGAGTTCTTTAAGGCTGCCTACCAAAAGAAGTATATAGGAACTAGCTACGTGGATGCACAGCTGAAAGCTTTTTTAAACCTGGTTCAAGGCAATAAGACGGTGGCGGAGTATGAGGCCAAATTTCCCCGGTTGAGTAGGTATGCTCGTGGTATTGTGAGTACCGAGCATGAACGCTGTGTTAGATTCGAAGATGGGCTGAGAGATGAGCTGAGGATGATGATAGCTCCACAACAGGAATGGGAGTTCGCTGTCTTAGTGGAGAAATCGAAAGTTGCTGAAGGGGTATGACAGTCGATTAGACGGAATCAAGATAGAAATTGGAATAAGAGGAGCTCGGGACCTTCAAAGTTTTCTGGTAATCAGCAGAAGAGGACGAGGTTTGGTGGGTCAGATCAAGCTGCTAGGCCTGCTGCTGCTGCTAATCCTCAATGGCCGCCACAGTGTGCTCGGTGTGGCAAGTCTCACACGGGGGAGTGTTGGAATGGTAATCGGGGATGCTTCGAGTGTGGGTCCATAGAGCATCGAGTTAGAGATTGTCCAAAGAAGGCAGCTAGGCTGAGATCAGAGGGTCAGGATCGTGCACCGAATAGAAGGGATAACCAACAGCCACCGAGAGGTTGTGGTGCAGGAAGAGGAGGTAATGGTGCTGGCAGAGGTCGTGGGGCACCGAAAGGAGGTACCAGTGGTACTGAGGCTAGGCAACCTGGTTTGGTCTATGCCGTGAGGCGTCAGGAGGAGGGCGACGCACCGGACGTCATAACCGGTATGTTCTTGATCCTTAGCGTACCCTATAGTACCTTGATTGACATTGGCTCAACCCACTCATACATTGCTAGTAGCGTAGTGGAAACTTTGCACTTAGACTCTGAGCTTACTTCTAGGAAGATGACTGTATTAAGCCCCCTAGGTCACTCTGTAGAAGTAAGTAAATTCTATAAGAACGTACCCTTAGAATTCCAAGGGGTCGTGTTCTTGGCTGACTTGATAGAACTACCGTTTCAGGAGTTCGACCTAATCCTCGGGATGGATTGGCTAGTAAAGTATCAGGCTAGCCTGGGTTGCACAGCTCAGCGCATGGTAATAAAGACCATAAAGGGTGATGAGTTGGTGATGATAGGTAAAAGGAGGGATTACCTATCTAATCTGGTTTCTGCATTGAAGGTGGAAAAAATGGCGAGGAAGGGTTGTGAAGCATATGTGGTGCATGTCTGTGCTTTGGAAGTTAAGGATGTTACTGTGAGAGATGTCCGGACCGTAAGGGACTATGTTGATGTGTTTTTAGAGGAACTTCCAGGTCTACCTCTGGACTGTGAGGTTGAATTTGGTATAGATCTGTTACCCGGAATCGCGCCAGTATGTATAGCTCTGTATCAGATGGCGCCGAAGGAATTGGTGGAGTTGAAGGCGCAGATCTAGGAATTGTTGGATAGAGGGTTCATCCGACCAAGTGTATCGCCTTGGGGAGCTCCAATGCTTTTTGTCAAGAAGAAGGATGGAATGATGAGGATGTGTATAGACTACCGACAACTGAACAAGCTGACAATTAAGAATCGGTATCCTTTGCCCAGGATCGATGATTTATTTGATCAACTCAAGGGAGCATCGGTGTTCTCTAAGATTGACCTTAGGTTAGGGTACCATCAGCTTAAGGTGAGGGAGGCTGATATCCATAAGATGGCATTCCGTACTCGGTATGGACATTACGAGTTTCTGGTAATGCCTTTTGGGTTGACAAATGCACCGGCCGTGTTTATGGACATGATGAACCGGGTTTTCCAACCCTATCTGGATCGATTTGTCGTGGTATTTATAGACGACATTTTGGTGTACTCGAAGTCTAAGGAGGAGCATGACGCACATCTTCATGTGGTTCTACAAGTTCTAAGAGAGAAGCAGTTGTACACCAAATTCAGTAAGTGTGAATTCTGGCTTAAGGAGGTAACCTTTCTAGGGCATGTTGTTTCAGCCGAGGGAATCAGAGTGGATCCCCGTAAGATTGAGGCGGTATTAGAGTGGAAACCACTCAAGTCTGTTACAGAAATTTAGAGCTTTCTGGGGTTGGCAGGATATTATAGGAGATTCGTGGAAAATTTCTCCTTAATCGCAGCACCGTTGACTAAGCTGTTGAGAAAAAGAGTTCCGTTTGTGTGGTCTGAGAAGCAGCAAGAGAGTTTCGACAAGCTGAAGAAGATTTTGACAGAGGCATCAGTCCTAATTCAGCCTGAGGCCAGAAAGGAATTCACTATATATTGTGATGCATCGCATACTGGTTTAGGGTGTGTGTTAATGCAAGAAGGGAAGGTAGTCGCTTATGCGTCACGGCAGTTGAGGCCTCACGAAGCTAGCTACCCGACACATGATTTGGAATTGGCTGCTGTGGTATTTGCCTTGAAGATTTGGAGGCACTACCTGTATGGGGAGAAGTCGGTAGTATACACAGGTCACAAGAGCCTAAAGTACCTCTTGAATCAGAAAGATTTAAATCTGAGGCAGCGGAAGTGGCTTGAGTTGTTGAAGGATTATGACTGCTCAATCGAATACCATCTGGGTAAGGCTAATGTGGTAGCTGATGCATTGAGCCAAAAGGTGGTAGCGGATTTGCGAGCAATGTTTGCTCACCAAGTCTCTATGAGGATGGGAGACTTCTAGCAGAATTGCAAGTGAAGTCGTCTTGGGTTAATGAGGTCAAGAAAAGGCAGATGACCGACGAAGCTTTGAGTACTCGGAGGTTGTAAGTACAGAATGGTGAGGCCGAAGGTTTCAGCTTGGGTAGTGATGGAGTGTTGTACTTTCAGGGGAAAGTATGCATGCCTAAGGATGATGATTTGAGGCAGCGAATCCTTAAAGAAGCTCATAGCAGTCCGTATGCTATGCACCCGAGAAGTAGCAAGATGTATCGGGATTTAAGGGAGCAATTTTTGTGGCCGGGTCTTAAGCGGAAGTAACTGAGTTAGTGGGCAAGTGTCTAACATGCCAGCATGTTAAGGCTGAGCATCAATTGCCATCGGGGCTGTTACAGCTAGTAAAGATCCCACAGTGGAAGTAGGAGGAGATTACTATGGATTTCGTAAGTGGGCTTCCCCTTACGCCCAGTAAGAAGGATGCAGTTGGGTGGTAGTAGACCGGTTGACTAAGTCGGCTCATTTCATACCGGTGAGGGTTGACTACTCGCTCCAATGGTTAGCTAAGCTGTATATAGCAGAGATAGTACGGTTACATGGAGTACCGGTGTCCATTATCTCAGATCGGGATCCTCGGTTCACATCGAGATTCTGGAAGGCCTTACATCAGGAGTTGGGCACGGAGTTGAATTTCAGCACGGCTTTTCACCCACAGTCTGATGGACAATCTGAGAGGGTAATCCAAGTGCTGGAAGATATGTTAAGGGGCTGTGTTTTGGACTTCCGTGGTAGTTGGGAGGAGTACCTACCCTTGGCAGAATTTGCTTATAACAATAGTTATCAAGCGAGTATTTGGATGGCACCATATGAGGCGCTGTATGGTCGAAAATGCCGTACTCCTACATGTTGGACGGAACTAAGAGAACGTCAGATGTTGGGTCCAGAGTTAGTAGCGGAGACGGAGGATACGGTTAGAGTAATTCAGGATCGTCTTAAAGAGGCATCAGATAGGCAGAAATCCTATGCAAATCTTAAGCTCAGAGAGGTTGAATATGCAGTGGGTGATAAGGTCTTCTTGAAGGTATCACCATGGAAGAATGTGCTGAGATTCGGCCGGAAGGGCAAGCTAGGCCCTAGATTCATTGGACCGTACATGGTGTTGAAACGTGTGGGACTGGTAGCTTACCAACTTGAGTTGCCAGCAGAAATGAGCCAGATACATGACGTCTTCCATGTTTCGATGCTGAGGCGCTATCGATCAGATCCCTCACACGTAGTGCCGATTGCAGAAATTGAAGTGAACTCAGACTTGTCTTTCGAGGAGGAGCCAGTACAGATCTTGGATCGAGATGTCAAAGTTCTGCGAAGGAAGTCCGTGCCTTTGGTGAAGGTGT
This sequence comes from Gossypium rotundifolium, assembly GCA_025506655.1. Classification (NCBI taxonomy): domain Eukaryota; kingdom Viridiplantae; phylum Streptophyta; class Magnoliopsida; order Malvales; family Malvaceae; genus Gossypium; species Gossypium rotundifolium. The sequence goes on from CP106728.1 coordinate 136,152,212, forward strand.
TATGGCAAAACCATGGTACGGACGAGGCCACATGGGAACCCGAGGATGTGATGCAGTGAATATACCCCACTCTTGATCCGATCCGTAATTTCGAGGCCGAAATTCTTTTTAAGAGGGGTAGAACTGTAACATCCTAAATTAGGGGTTGTTTGGAAATTTGATTTCTTTTCCCATATGTGTGCTTGAAGAAATGAATACTATGATTATTTGACATGTTTTAGGGTCTAGTCATAACCCCGGACTAGACTGATTTAGGGTTGAAATTTATTTTTAGTGCTTTAGAGGAGGAAGCTAGGTGAGATAGGGGTTAAGAGATAGTTTTGGAAGAAGTTGGACACAAGGAATAAAGTGTCATGGTGGCTTGAGGCGCTAAGGTGCAAGGGAGTGCAAGAGGGAGGACTCATGTTCGAGTCCTGGTGGAAGCGCAAGAATTTTTTAATTTTTCCATTTGGCATTAGGGCAAAAGGGAGTTAAGGAAGGAACGCTTAAAAGGAATTAAAAGGGGCTTATATCACGAAATGAGTCAGTGCCAAAGTGGCTTCCATGCGCCACTTAAGAGCTTGGAGATGACAATGGGCGCAGGTCTTGGGTTCGAGCTGCCGAGTATGTGCCTTGGGAGTTTTATTTTCTTTTGCTTTAGGAAGGGAATCGGCCTAGGAAGGCCTTAAGAATAAATGGCGAGGTTGTGAGGCATGAAAGTCGGTGTGGTAGAGTGGCATGGGGCGTTATAAGGGTGCGTAGTTTGCTCCTCTAGGTCCCATGTTGAACCAAGGAGCAAAGCAGCTTGGTTTTATTTTTTTTCCAAGTGGCGTGAATGGGAGAGGAGGCGATGGCCCGATTTTGGATTCTTAATGTGATAAGGATATTAAATTTTTGCACATATTTTCTAATTTGGAGGAGTAGTGTTAGTAGTTTATTTTCATTTTATTTGTTGAAGAGGTGGATAGGAGACAAATGGAAGATAAATATTATTTTTGGGTGATAATTAAATGCTGGAAATTATCACAAAAAGAGGGGAGATGGCCGATTATGGGACTTCTTGGGGGCCATCTACAATCGATTTTATCATTAGGGAGGTGCCAAGAAATTGATCAAAATTATTTCTTTTGTTTTCTCTTCAATAGTTGCTGGCCGAATCCTCCCTAGACACTTTGCCAAAATTCTTCAAAATTTCTAGTTTCTTTTTCTTCTACTTGGCCAAACCTACCCCCTCTTCTTCTCAAAATTCCAACCCTTCCATCTTGTGTTGGCCGAATCTCTTAGGGGCTGTCAACTTTTCTCTTGTAGTTCTCCAAGTGGCATAGTGGTAAGTATTTCTTCCTTAAGGTGTCAGTTTGTTTCTTCTCTTTTGGGATGGCCGAATGATCATAGGATCACAAGATCGTATTTCTTTGTAGTAGCTAATAGCAAGGTGCATTGACGGAGCCTATCGGGAGTTGATTCTTCAAAGGTGAGGCACATACACTATTCGGCCAAAGGCCTTGATTATGGTTAAGTGTGCAAGCCGATTCTAACAAATGTTTTGGTAGGGATCTCGACAAGACAAGTGACAATTTTGAGATTTCGGTAAGTTTGGTAAGTGACTAGTCTTATTCGGCTAAAGGCCATTTTTAGGTATCTATGTATAACCGATTATGTGCCATGAATTTAGGGGCTAATCGGCCAAGGCAAACAAAGGCTTCGGGATTTGGTCGGAAACCAAATCGGCAACCAAGGTGAGTGTTTTTCGAGCACGGCATATCCTTCGGGATTATTTGGTTTAGCCGAATAGGCCTATGTCATTAACCTTGTTGATTGGCCGAATATAGGGTCAAGGGATCTAGCATCGTAGAACGGATCTTCGAGATCTAGGAATTTCGTTAGTAACTGGTGTGTAGAACTCACTACACACTTTATTAGTTAACATGGCTATATTGTTGCTTTTTAATCATTGTGGTAGTTTTGCTTGTGGGCATAAGCTTGGATTCTGGGTAAGCCCCCTATTACGAGATCTATGATGTATGTTTGTATATGCCATCACATGCTATTGAATGCTATGCCATACATAAATGTATGATATATAGGATTATGACATTTGTTATGTAAGCATGATGGTGGTGGGATTGATGAGAGGAGAGGGATGATTTCTATGGGCTGTCACCAGTGGTTTTGACCACAAGATGGGTTGGCCCCATCAGATTAATTGTGACTTCGGTCACCAGTGGTTTTGACCACACCGTTGATAAATTGTGACTAAGTCCCAGTGGTTTGGTACCACCAATGGTTTTGACCACACTTGATAAATTGTGACCTATGGTCATCAGTGGTTTTGACCACACAATGGGTTGGCACCATCATTTAATTTGTGACTCTAGTCACCAGTGGTTTTGACCACCAGTGGTTTTGACCATACGGGGTAGTTAAGGAGTATGGATGGTTAGGTTGGGTTGCATGTTTGCATGTCTACTAATAAATTATGTATGAGTTGCATTTCCGGGTGGGGGATTTACACACTGAGTCTTGGTGACTCACCCCTTCCCATACTATTTTGCAGATAAGTAGATCGCGGAGATGGAGCCGGAGAGGACTCGAGGCGGCCATGCTTGTTCCTTGGATTTGAGAATTTATTTAATACTGTCTAAGTTTGTTATTTGCTAAATTTTTATTTTGGGTTGTAATAAGGCCGCTAATTATTATTTGGATGTTTATATAATTGTTTTATTTTACTTATGTTATACCACAAATGAAATTTATAAATGTTAAAGTGAATCGGTTAAAGGTAATTTTTTTTCAAACTTAATAACTTCTACGGGTTTTCAAAGATGTTACCATCGGGTAGCAAAATTCACCAAGTCAACCATGGTTTTGAAAGTTCTTTAAACTTCGAATGATCAAATGTTTTCAAAGGTTTTCAACACAACCAAGTTTATTAAAAAAAAAACAAACCCTCCTGAGTTTTATCAAACACTGTTTTATAACCCTAACAATATTTTTTTAAATTTTTCATCAGAAAATCAATATCTTACAAAAACATTTTTACTCCATGACATACCAGATCCGGTCAGGGCTCATGGGCCGGGTTTGGGGTGTTACAGTAATATCCACTAATCCCGAAAAACTTTTGACTCTGACATGTTCCTCGACTATTTCCAATCCACAATAGTCGAAATCTTACTCAGGTCAACTCTAATACCATCACCCGACATAATGTGTCCTAAGAATCCAACCTCTCGGAGCCAAAACTCACCCTTTCTAAACTTAGCATACAACTGCTTATCTCGTAAAGTTTGCAAGACAATTCTCAAATGTTCCACAATATGTCGTCAATGAAGGCAACTACAAGCCTGTCCAAATACAGTCAGAAGACACGATTCATCAAATCCATAATAATTGCAAGTGCATTCGTTAAACCAAACGGCATGACCAAAAACTCATAATGGCCATACCTTGTTTGAAATGCAGTTTTCAACACATCTTGTTGTTTCACTCTCAACTGATAATAACCAGACCTTAGGTCTATCTTAGAGAACACTGTAGCTCCTTTCAGTTGATCAAATAGATCATCAGTCCTTGGTAAAGGATGGTTATTCTTCATCGTCACTTTGTTGAGTTGCCTATAGTCTATTGGAACGGTGGAAATGTGCAAGTGTACACAATCGTAACAAGTAATAAAGTGACAAGTAAATGTCGAGTTATCGTATCCGCAGGACTGTAAAAGAATTATTTATGAAAATGTTTTCAAAAAATTTGGTGAAGGAAAATATTGGATTTAAGAAATTTTAAAAACTAAAAATAAAAAATAAAAAAAAAATAAAACAAAGTTCTAATGCACGATTTCAAAAGCTGATTTTAATCAAGATGATATAATTGTGTTGGATTAATAACATTTCTTACCTTAGAATTATTAAACTCGTTATTATACTTATTAAAACATGACAACTCGGTAATATGCTAACTTATGACCATATTTACAAATAAAAATCCATTCATTTCTTATACATATTCCTATGCAAATTAAAACAACTAAACAGACTTCTAAAAGTAAACATGTTATCGCACATACATACTTATTAAATTAAATTATCTCTGATATTCCTATGTCGATTTAAATGATTAATTCAACCTAACAAGCATATAAAACATCATGTGAAGTAACAAAGTTTTCTTACCTTGAAACAATTTAATCACAAAAATCCTGCCAAGTTATGCAAGGCATATGTATCGTTAAATACAATGCTAATTTAATCTTCAACTTCCTTAGAAGAATTAAACATGCACAGATTAAGTATTGCATCCATTAATTACAATTTCAATGTGTTTAAATAATTAATTCATTAGCTATCTAAACAATTATAATGCCAGATAACTTAACATAATTTTACTTAATCAAACATTTTACCGAGGCCTTTAACAGCATAAACACAATTTTAATAATTCAAAAGGACGAAATGTGATCAACCCAACACGAATTAAATTCAAGCTAAATTGATTAAATTAAACATTCCAACAGCATAAATATTAATAAACATGTTTTTCAAAACAACAACGAAATTTAAAGAGATAGGGAACAAGAAACAAATCCGGTGGTTCTCCGTGGCTTGTCTGATTGCTCTGTTCTTCATTCTTCATTGTCCTCGGCTATCAAGGTGGCTTATGAACACTCCACTTGCTTCTCCAAATGGCTGGAAAAACACCTCCTTTCCAAGAGGGGAAATCGGCACAAGAACACCAAAAAGAGGGAAAGGGAAAATGGAATTAAGAGAAAGTGAGAGAGGAGAATGTTGGATGCTTGAGGTGTCTTTTGAATGAGCAGCTAGGGGCTGTATTTATAGGTGTTAGGGGCTGCTAAAAATAGAAAACAATCAGCAGCAAAGGAGTCCCACTTGGCCGGCCATCCCATGTGGCAAAGTTGATGGATTCAACTTTGCTAAAATTAGCATGGGCAAATCTTTAAAGCCATGAATTTTGGAGGGCTTTGAATGGGATTTTGAGAAGTCTTGAAGGGCTTCTTTGCAACTCTTTTAATCAGCTAACAAGCTGAATTGGACCAGCCTATGGACGTTTTGGGCTACCCAACTCTTTGCTTGGTTCGGTTCAACCGGATTGGTTCAGCTGATGCGGTTCAACTAGGCATTTTTCATAATTAATTAAGATTAATTTATTTAACCCAAATTAAATTGAGAATAAATTAAAATTAATTATATTATGATTAAATATTCATAATTGGACCGTCTTGGGCTGAAAATAAATTCGCCTTGATATTCCAAATTGCTTCTCGATTTTGTTCTTCGAGCAATGTCTGCCGAGCTGATTTTCGCCCTTTGTGCGAATCATTTAAAATAGTCAAAATACATCAAAATTTACTATAAAATTAATTAAAATTCATTATGTTCATATTTTAGCATAATTTAATTATTTTATAATATTTAATTATTTTCCGACAAGAATTTACTCAAAACCACATGAATTTGGGTCAAAAAGGGCATGAAAAAGTATATAAATTTTCGTGTTTCCACACCCCCAAACATAATTCATTGCTCATCCCGAGTAATGCACAAATTTGAAAAGAATTTTCTCAAAAAAACCTTTGAAAAACTTCCTTCAGAATAGCTCTTTTCTCAAATTATGAATTGGATATACTTAAGCTCAAAAATAAGAAATTCGATAGTTATGCTACTTAAGCATTCATATCATTCAAATTACTCTCTACAATTATTATACTAGCAAACTCAGATCAAATCTTTCTTAATAAAGACATGTTACTTGCTACCAATTTGATTTTAATTCCTTATTGAAAAAGTAAACTGTAATCATTAAGCTTAACTAGTGTCTTCATATGTTGAACAGAGCAATTTCCCTCCACTAACGTAGGTAACGTTGGAATTTTGAATCAATAGGTCTTTAATAAGGTTGTAACGTGGCTGGGCTTAGGGGTAGATAAAAGATAGATAAATTTTTGGCTTAAAACCCTTGACTCAGCTTAAAATCGAACCTTTGGAACTTCCACCCTTGATACCCAACTTGTGCTCTTTCGATCACTTATTTCATTTTGAGTACATTTTTTTTAATTAAATTCAAGCTCAAACTCGAGCACTTGCTTCATGTACTACAATTTTTTGAGCCATTGATACTTCTTTCCAACTCCCCCAAACTTATTTTCAAACAATCTTCTCAATAGTACTGAGTCTAGTGTCTGGGAAATTTTTAGAAGTGATGAAGAGAAAATTGATGGCTAAATATTGCATAGGTCCAAATAAAATTAGGCCATATAGTCTCAAAATTGGGTTTCAAAGGATAATTTTATTAGGTCACTTGAAAGGCTCAACAAATCAAACAACAGTTGCCTAAATCATTTTCAATATTCCATGTTTCCTAGGATTTCCTCAAGAAATTACTAAGTCAATTCTAAAGACTTGAGCTTTCATGCTTGCTTAATTTTTTCATAGGGAACTAAAAATTTTATGGTATTAAAAATACATTCAAATCTTTATTAAGCTAACATAATAATTTATTGAAATAATAGAACTTTATTAATGTTTGAAGTTTAGCATAATTATCAAAATCTCAAATTATTGAAAAAAATATGTCCTAAATCATAACTAAAAGAAAATTTTATTCTGAATTCTGAATTCAAATTTTCGGTCCCCCTACTTAAAGTAAACAATGTCCTCATTGTTTAAAGTGAATAGATACTATACATTAGGTAGGAAATTTAGACAAGAGGAGGTGAGTCAAATTGATTGCTTAAGTACCAGGCTCTCTCTAAAATCCAATCCTAGACATGTATATATCTATTGCCACACTTTAGCCTTTGTGACTTGTTCCTACTCTTGTTATATTGTGCGAAAATGAAAATTCCTAATTAACCTAATCCAAAAAACTTAAAAACAACAAAAATAAATGAAAGTTGAAGTCCTCCCCTTCTATTTATATGCCGATCCTTCTGAGTTTGACTCATCTTTTGCTCCATTAGTATTGCCTCTGCATGAATCGCCTTGCTTCTTCTTCGATGATGAAACCCATGGTTTAAATATGAAATCTGGAAACTCAGGTACAAAAATAAATGGGTCATTATAAATTCTCTTGAGGGCACTCCTCATCGAATCATCTCTTATTTTTTCATATCTCCAATAGGCTTGTTGCTGCCATTGCATGTGTTGCATCAAGTCCATCAACTTCAACAGCTCGTCATGACAATCGGGGCTAGGTGGTGGAGCTTTAAACATTGAAGTTTCGATATCAGGTTCAACTTCTAGTTCCATTGGTTCTGCCTTACTTGGGACTTCATTTGATTGCTCTGGTGGGATTTCTGTGGGTTCATCTTCTGCTTCTTCGGGATCCTCGCTTTGTTCAATTCTTTGCTGAAGAACAGAATTTTTGACCACTCAGTAAAAGTCCCAATCGGTGATTGTGCCTTGACTATACTCTGTCTTTTTTACGTCCGCAAGGAGTTTTGCTTTTAAGCATAGAATTTACCCACATCTCTCTCAGAATGATTTTACCCACATCAATGGTCTTTCCAGTTAAAATCGAATATAACAGGACCATTCGTTCTAATGAAATTGTAGTCCCATGCGAACTAGGCGTAAGGTTGAAACGAATGAAATAGAACCATACCTTCGCAAGTGGTGTCAAATACTCTCTTTGACATGTGTGGAGTCCTTGCTTTGACACAGTCCACTTAGAACCTGGTACTGTGAGTTCCTCGAGGATTTCTTGAAGATTTTCAGGCTTAATATTGCTCAACACATAGGAATATCCATCGTTGTTGAAATTAGGTAATTCAAAGAACTCGTTAATAGCATTAGAATTTATGGATACCTTGATTCCGCAGACTGGAACTTCGATAAATTCGCTTGAAGTTAAGTTCGCGTAGAATTCACGAACTAGTTTTTCATCCACACTTGGTCTCTCTTCACAAAACAATTCCCAATTTAGTGCTTCAGCAACTTGATGAATACGTTCCATAAAGTCTCTGTAGTTGCTTTCTTTCAAAGTGAAGCCTTTCTCTGGATGCATCTGTTGATTTTTGAAGATACTTACGTATCTTACTTTGGCTTCTTCACAGTGAAATTTACTTTGTGGTTTGTCAGTTTGAGCGGAGGCACGAGTTCTTTTGCGAGTCATAATTAACCTGAACATAAGATGGAAAGAAAAATAAAAAAATAGTCCCTTAAAAAATTAATTAATACAAATTATTAATATTTCAATAAATTGAAAATTAAATAATTGAATAAAAATTAAACTTAAGAAAAAAAATTATTCTTACCACCTTCATCGTAGAATTTAACAACTCTTAAAATAAATAAAAAAAACTAATGAATCAAAAGGGAGAATTTAAAGGAGGGTTGGCTTGGGTTGGGGAAAGGAGATGTGCGCATAAACGCACAAGGCAGCAAGCAGGTGGGGCGCAATGGGGCTGCAGGTGGCACGCGAGCAGGTGGTGTGCAAGGCGGGTCACAGAATGGTGCACACAAGTGGCTATTGGAGAAAGAAAGCGTCAAGGGTCTTGGCCCGGTAGGAGCCGACATTGGCGTGGCTTTGAGCTAGAGATGTCTTCTTGGTGAATGGAGGCTTAGGGACTTAGGGGCTTACGACACTTGGTGTTTGGTGGTTGGGAGTTTTGGGTGATGAATAAATGAGGTGAAGCAATAATGCAATTTATAGAGAGAGAGTATAAATTAGAGTAGAACTCCTAGAACAATTAAAGCATTAAAATAAAGGTTCAATTCTAATTTTACTCAAGATAAGCAACAATTAATAATTAAATAAACACATATGAAATATCAATTGCTATTTATTTGCCAAGATAAATAATAAAATTAACTCTAATCCTAAGCTAAGTTGATAAAAGTTAATATATAAATTATAATAAATATAATTATATATTAAAGTTTATCAATAATGAAATTAAATAGAAATGTTTATTTTAGATGCCTTTTAAAAATATTTACAACAGAGGCACCTAGTTTTTATTATTTACTAAAGTAGCAACCAAATTTTGAAAATAATTCAATTAAGTCCTTAGACTTAATGAAAATTTGAAGTTGAGTTGCAATTTAAGACTTGGGTCAAAATTGACCTTTTATTTGAAAAACTAAAATTTATTTTGCTATTTAGGGCTAACTCTTTGGAAAATTATGCAAAAATCAATTCCGTGAAAGATTGGAGGGTCATGTTCGGTCCGCTTAAGTTCCAATCTCCTAGACGAGTTTATTTGAGCATAATAAACTTTAAAATATTTCCTAAATAACTTATTGGAAGCGATAAAAACTAAGGGTTAGATAAACTGAACGAGATTTTATCCCGTTCAGGGTTTTCTTCGTAATAGTGTTTCAAATGCTGAGCATTGACCTGAAAATTACCTATCTTACCTTGGAGTTCAATAACTCCATATGGATAGACGCGTTGAATTGTAAATGGACCGGACCAACGTGACTTCAACTTACCAGGAAATAATTTTAATCTGGAATTAAATAACAAGACTTGCTGACCTACTTCGAATTCTCAAACTCGGATATGCTTGTCATGCCATTTCTTGAGTCTTTCTTTGAGTAATTTGGCATTTTCATATGAGAACATTTGAAATTCCTCTAGCTCGTTGAGTTGGAGCATTCGTTTCTCATTAGCAAGCTTGAGATCCAAATTGAGTTGTCGAAGAGCCCAGTAAGCTCTATGCTCTAACTCTAGAGGTAGATGACATGCTTTCCCAAAGACCAACCTGTAGGGTGACATTCCTAAGGGTGTCTTATATCCTGTTCTGTAAGCCCATAAAGCATTATCTAGTCTCTTGTACCAATCTCGTCGGTTCGGGCAAACTACCTTCTCAAGTATGCCTTTGATCTCCTTATTTGCTAGCTCAGCTTGTCCATTTGTCTGTGGATGGTAAGTTGTAGCAACCTTGTGTTTCACTCCATGTTTATCTAGCAACCATTTTAACCACTTGTTCACAAAGTGGGTCCCTTCATCACTGATAATAGCTCTAGGGGTTCCAAACCTTGTGAACACGTGTTTCTACAAGAATTTCATCATAACCTTGGCATCGTTCGTCGGATAAGCTTCAGCCTCGACCCATTTGGACACATAGTCTACTGCTACCAATATGTACTTGTAACCAAAAGACAGATGGAAAGGACCAAGAAAGTCAATACCCCAAACCCAAACAATTCTGCCTCAATGATATTTGTTCAAGGTATCTCATTTCTATTAGTGACATTTCCAATCCTCTGACATCGATCACAACTCTTCACATAGGCGTATGCGTCCTTGAATAGTGTTGGCCAAAAGAATCCAGCTTGTAATACTTTGGCTGCTGTATGAGTACCTCCAAAGTGTCCCCCACTCAGAGCTGAGTGACAGTGGTATAAAATCTTCGGTATTTCATCTTCTACCACATCTTCTAATCATCGATCCGCACACTTTTGAACAAATATGGCTCCTCCCAAAAATAGTACTTCACATCATGAAGAAACTTTTTTCTTTACTGATATGTTTTATCAATCGGAATCAAACCACAAGCTAAATAGTTAGCAAAATCAGCAAACCAAGGAGTATTGTAGACATGAATTACCTTCAGTAAAAGTGGAGAATTTTCCTCTTGCGGCTCCAGTCTGGACAAGTGATCCGCTACTCGATCCTGAATTTCTAGATCGAACTCTTAAAGTAAAAGTACCCATCGGATCAATCTCAGCTTAGCATCTTTATTGGCTAATAAATACTTAATCGCGGAGTCGTCCGTATAGACAATCACTTTGGTACCTACAAGATAAGATCGAAACTTGTCGAAAGAAAACACAATAGCAAGTAACTTTTTTTCTTATCAGATAGTTCGATTGAGCTCCATTAGAGTTCTACTTGCGTAGTAGATAGGATGAAAAAATTTGTTCCTACGCTAGCCCATGACAGCTCTAATGGCAAAGTCACTTGTGTCATACATCAATATGAATGGCGAATCCTCATCAAGGCGTGACGATTATGGGTGTTGTAACTAATCAATTCTTCAGATTATTGAAGGCTTTTAAGCATTTTTCATCGAACTTGAATATCGAGTCTTTCTCCACGAGCTCGCATAAGGGTTTAGCCACTTTGGAAAAATCTTTGATAAATCTTCGATAAAAATCAGCGTGACCCAAAAATCTCCTAACACCTTTTACAGATGTTGGAGGTAGAAGTTTCTCAATAATGTCTACTTTTGCTTTGTCTACCTCGATCCCATGTCTCAGTATTCGATGACCTAGAACAATTCCTTTTCAGACCATAAAATGGCATTTTCCCGATTGAGTACAAGATTCATTTCTTTGCATCGCCTTAGTACCTTCGCTAGATTGGCTAAGCAATCCTCGTAAGTATCTCCAAATCCGAGAAATTGTCCATGAAAACTTCCAAATATTTCTCAACCATGTCAAGAAAAATAGGCATCATACATCTTTGAAATGTAGTGGTGCATTACATAAACCAAATGGCATGCGCCTAAATGCAAATGTACTGCATTTTACGGTGAATGTCATTTTGTGTTGATCTTTCGGTGCTACTCAGTAATCGATTATACCACGAGTATCCGTCGAGAAAATAGTAGTAATCTCGCCCCGCAAGTCTATCCAAAGATCCGTCTAAGAACGATAGAGGAAAGTGATCTTTCCTAGTCGCCTTGTTCAGCTTCTGGTAATCGATGCAGATTCTCTATCCCGTAACTGTCCTAGTTAGTATCAACTCATTGTTCTCATTCTCCACGACCGTGATACCTCCTTTCTTCGGCACACACTGGACTGGACTCACCCATGAGCTGTCTGAGATGGGGTAAATTATACCCACATCCAACCACTTGATAATTTCCTTTTTCACTACATATTTCATGATGGGGTTCAGTCTCCATTGTCCATCAATCGTTCCTTTCTCGCCATCTTCTAATATGATCTTGTGCATGCATACGGATGGGCTAATACCGCGAATGTCGGCTATGGTCCATCTGATAGCCTTCTTGAATTATTTCAAAACTATGATAAGTTTCTCTTCTTGTTCAGTAGTTAATTCAGCTAAAACAATCACAGGCAAAGTAGAGGCGTTACCTAAATAAACATATTTTAAGTGTGACGGTAATACCTTGAGTTCTAACTTAGGTGGCTCCTCAATTGATGCTTTTGGCTGTATGTAATCTATTCTCTCTAATTCCAAAGATTCAAAATGGGATTGCGGATTAAATCCCTTTTGATTAGCTTCTAGGAAAGCTGAGTATTCGTCCTCCTCTTCCTCATTGGGGGGATCCAATGTCAAAATTCTTTATAATGGGTCATTAACACCATTAAATTCCTTCTCTACTATTAATTCCTCTAAATCAGCTACTGCTGAACAATATCCATTGTGTCAGGAAATCGCATTGACTTAAAAATATTAAATGTTACCTGATCATCCTGAACATGCATAGTCAGCTCACCCTTTTGCACATCAATAAGGGTCCTTCCAGTTGCTAAGAATGGTCTTCCTAGGATGATTGGCACTTCTTTGTCTGCTTCAAAGTCTAGAATTACAAAGTCAGCAGGGAAAATAAACTTATCTACATGTACCAATACGTCCTCGATTTTTCCTTCTGGATGCGCTAAGGATTGATCTGCTAGTTGAAGTGTAACCGTAGTTGTTCTAACTTCTCCTATCCCCAATTTCCTAAATATTGACATAGGCATCAAGTTGATACTTGCACCTAAATCACATAATGCTTTACCACGATAAGTTGATCCAATGTTGCATGGTATGGTGAAACATCCAGGATCCTTCAATTTTGGGGGTAGTTTGTTCTGAAGATATACATTGCATTCCTTCGTCAGAGCTACCATCTCAAATTCTCCAAGTCTTCGTTTCTTTGACAAGATATCCTTTATGAACTTGACGTAGTTCGGCATTTGCTCAAGTGCTTTGACCAACGGGATGTTGATGTGTAGTTGCTTGAGTACGTCAAGGAGCTTCCTGAATTGAATCTCCTGCTTCGGCTTCTGAAGTCTTTGAGGGTAGGGTGGTGGTGGTTTCATTACTGGAACTGGTTCTGGTTGATTCGCCTTTAGTGGTAATTCTGCATCTAACGATGTTGTTGGTTGATTAGAATTGACTAGTCCTGAGGTTACTTTGCATGGTTTTGCAGATATCGGTTATGGTGAAACTGGAGTTTCAATACTTGGTTGAACTTCTGAGTCTTGAACAGCGCTTGTTCCTTTTCAACTTCGACAGTGTTGGGCTCTACTATCTTTCTGCTCCTCAATTGCAATGCTTTGCAATGTTCCTTCCCTAGATTTCTCAGATTTTTCGTGTCACTAGGTAAAGCACCTTGTGGTTTTCCTAAGTTCGGTTGCAAGTCGCCCACTTAGTTCTCCAAATTCTTTAATGTAGCTACTTGGCTCTGGATTAAAGCATCATTCTTTGCTAGATATGTCTTTAGCAAACTTTCTAGGCTATTAGATGCTTCAACTTGAACTGGTTTTTGAACTTGTTATGGAAAATTAGGCGATTGGGTCGGTCTGGGTTGGGTGTAAGTGGTACGGTTCCAGCCCCTTGGTTACTCCAGGAAAAATTCGGGTGGTTCCTCCATGATGGGTTATAAAAATTTGATTGCAGCCCTTGCCTTCCTTGATTTTGGTTCTGATTGCCCATGTAGTACACAGATTCTGGGTTCGACGGACATTCTTCGAACAAATGTCCCTCCCCACAATAGAAACAGGCTATATTCTTAAATTGATTAGGCGACTGTGCTGCAAAACTATTAGACCCATTAGTAGTAAGGTTTTTCAGCATTGAGGATATTGATGATACCTGAGATGCGAGTGAAGTAAGAGCGTCTACTTCATGAATTTCAGTGACTCGTCTTCCTGATGCTGCTCGACTGGTTGGCCATTGATAGTTGTTGCTGGCAATCCTCTCGATAATTTCATAAGCCTCATTATAAGACTTAGAAAGGAGAGCACTATTAGCATAGGCGTCCACTACCATCCTTGTGTGAGCATTGAGACCATTATAGAATGTCTCAAGTTGAATACAATGAGGAATTCCATGATGAGGGCATTTTCATAATAATTCTTTAAATCTTTCCCATGCCTCATACAAGGACTCGTCATCCATTTGGTGGAAAGCAGTGATCTCGTTCCTCGGCTTAGCATTTTTGCTAGGCAAAAAATACTTCATGAGGAATCTCTCGGCTAACTCTTGCCATGTAGAAATAGAGTTCGGTGGCAATGAATTCAACCAGGCATGAGCTCTGTCCCGTAACGAATATGGGAACAACTTCAATTGTAAGGCATGTAACACCCTGAAAATGGGCCTATGCATTTCCTTTGATTATATGAAGTGACATGTCTTATGTGTTATGAATGTATTATGAACATTTTTTGAAACTTGGAAATGCAAGAAATGATTTAGAAATGTTAAGTTTCAAAAAGAAGAAAGTGAACATTTTGGAAACTTGGAAAATGTTAAGTTAAAAGAGGAAAGTGAACATTTTGGAAACTTAAGTTAAAAGAGGAAAGTGAACATTTTGGAAACCTGGAAATGTATGGAAATGTTTAAAAAGAGGAAACTAAGGCAAGGTGGCCTTAAGAAAATTAATAGGAGGACACAAGAACAGGGCTTGGAAAAGTGGCAAGGAGGCACCACTTAAAGCCCAGTAAATGACGCCACTAGCATGTGTGCAAGCTTAGGTTTGAGCAGCAAGGAGAGCAATTCTGAGAGTGTTTTTGCGTCTGAATTGGGCTTGCAGCCCAATTCGTTATTAAAACTAAACTAATCATAGGGAGGCGCCACTTAGATAGATAATTTGGGCCTCATATGGCCACAAGGAGTCCAATAGAATAAGTTTAAATTCGGCTCATCAAAGGAAGGGGGTGGACGGCATCTAGCTAAGATTTTAAGTGATTTTTTATTTAATTACTTAAAGAGGAAGCAATGGACGGCAATAGGGACTCTTAATGGAAGAGTTTAATTCTCCTTAAAACTGCTAAATAGGTGGATAAATGATGATTTATTTTAGAGAGATAATTGAGGGATTATTCTTTAATTTCTAATTAAAGAGATAAAGCTATCAAAATAGAAGAGTGATGGCCAAGTAAGGGACTCTAAGTTAGTAATTTATTTAAAAAAGGAAAAGAGGGCCATTCATTCTTTCTTCTAACTCTCTCTCTCGAATTCTCTCTAGCAAATATCTCCTTTCTTCATTATTTTGCTGTCGAAAATACACCTTGTGTAGTCAAACTTCATTACCAAATTGCTCAAACTCTTTTCTCTTCTTCTTTCATAATATTCCAAAAGTCGAAAGTTTGCTAAAATCAAGGCCATAGCCGAATAGTTTTGAAACTTCAAACAAGAGATAGTCGACTTGTGTATAAAGGGTAAGGATCTATAAGTCATCATCTTATTTCTTTTCTTAGGCCAAATTAGGACTCTAACTCTATTAATGTCTATGGTCGACTACTTGAAGGAAGTTTAGGAATTAGGTCATCATCGACTACAAAGAAGAAACTTTCGGGATTTCTAAGATCTAAGGTAAGCTATGAATACCATTCGCCATAAGCTATATTATTATGATTTAATGTTAGATTAGATCTAACATATGATTATAGGAATTTCAACAAAGATTAAGGAAGCAAGGATCCAATTCGGGATTTAAAATTTGGGAGATAAGCACCTATGTATATTTGGCTAAAGCCTAGATTAATATTCTTTAAATGTTCAAAAATCGAAACTAACCTATGTAAGATCTAGTGCTTAGCCGAATACAAGAAAGGAGAAATTCTTTTCCCGAAGGTACACCATAGGCTGCGTGTTCCCTAATTATTCGGTGAGTTTCGGGATTCAAAAATCGCTAGGTATGTGCCTAAATACATTCGGCCAAGGCCTTATATTAGTACATAGATCTATTTCTTAATATTTTAAAAAGCTGAAACTAATCTATTCAAGTAATCTAGTGATTGCCGATTTCAAAAAAGAAGGATACAGAGTTTCCGGCATTTGATTAGGCATCAATCGGCACCAAGGTAGGTTTTAGTGTACAAATCCTACTAGGATTTGGTTTTATGGCCAAATGAGTTTTTCATTAAATCTTCAATATGGGCCGAATGCAGGGAGTTAAAGATCTAAGATTGAAATTTGGGATTTTAGTGGAATTGTTAAGCGAATCAGGTGTGTACCCCACACTACCTTTTAATGAATATATGGCAATAATTAATATGTGCATGTTTATAAGAATGTGAATATGGCTAAGGTACCATGTTATGGTACAAAGTACTCAGGTACGTTTCCTACTCCTACTAGGATTACGAAATATGTTATATTTAACATGTGAAAAGTGACATGTATGTGAATTTACGTATGATATGAATAATATGGGGCATTCGGGTTATATGAGAAAGGGAAAGTGAATGTGGTGACTTCGGTCCCACTATCTGAATGTGGTGACTTCGGTCATATTATCTGAATGTGGTAACTTCGGTTACATTATCTGAATGTGGTGTCTCATGACACAATTATTTAATCTGCGGCTATGCCACAAATTTTATATATGCGATGAGCACGCCGATCGCAATGATCGCCTTCAATGGTGTGTAGCGGATGGAGGGTTGACTTAGTAGTCCCTACGGTGTGCAAGTTGGTACGGGATGTTTAGCGGATGGCATCTAGGTTTGGGTTCTGGATTGCATCATTATCTTGAATTATTATGAACATGATATGTATGGTATGCCTAATTCTATTAAATTTTAGTGTTGGTTACACATTGAATCTATTGACTCACCCCTGCTAGGGAACATGTTTGGTGATGAACAAAGGACTTGACCGGACTCAGAGAACTTGTGGTGGCCATGCTCAAAGATAAAGTTTTATTCAATTTGGAATTTTATTTTATTTAGATACTTTACAATTCTATTTTGGGTTTGTTTTATGTAATAAGGCCATAGTGATGATTTTATTGTTGTTTTTATTACTATGTTACGTATTTATGTTATTTAAAGATTAAGTCAATTTAATTTAAAATAAACTTTAAATATTTTGTCACCAAAATAAATGGGTTTTCAATATAAAAAAATAAATTTGTTTTCAACTTGAGCCCAACCCACAAACAAACTATCTTCAAAACACACAGTTTTCAAAGTAACAAAAGAATTTTGAACCAGTTTACATCGAGGAACATACCAGATCCGGTCCAGGCTCGTGGGTCGGGTGTGAGGTGTTTCAAGGCATCTTCGAAAACTCTGATTAACTTGAAAGAATCGCTTACTTCTATGAATAGTCTTAAGTGAAGATGAGGATCTTCAGTAGGTATGCCGCTGAATTGGCCCACTGTCTGAAGCATCTGGAACATGACTGGCTTCAGCTCGAATTGTTGTGCCTCGATTTCGGGTCTCCTAATACCCGGATTAAGATCGTTAAACACTGGCACGGCATATTGTCTTAAGGTTCTATCCCTATTATCAACAATAAGGATAGGATTCTGAGTAGGGTTTGCTCTATTTCCTTGGTTCATATTCTCGAAATTCATCTCTTCGGCCCTTCTCTGGTTCGCTTGTCTCCTTCGTTGTCGAAAGGTTCGTTCTATTTCAGGGTCCACAGGGAGTGAGTCAATAATCTGGTCAATACTTATAAACACCTGAAATAATCACAGAAAAGTTGAGTAAGTAAAAATTTCACTAAAAATAAATACCAAAATGTAAAATAAATTCACAAATAATGGCTTTGAAAACAGTCCCCGGCAACGGCGCCAAAAACATGGAACGGTGGAAATGTGCAAGTGTACACAATCGTAACAAGTAATAAAGTGACAAGTAAATGTCGAGTTATCATACCAACAGGGACTGTAAAAGAATTATTTATGAAAATGTTTTCAAACAATTTGGTGAAGGAAAAATATTTGGATTTAAGAATTTTTTAAAAACTAAAAATAAAACAAAGAAAAATAAAACAAAACAAAGTTCTAATGCACGATTTCAAAAACTGATTTTAATCAAGATGATATAATTGTGTTGGATTAATAACATTTCTTACCTTAGAATTATTAAACTCGTGTTTCTACTTATTAAAACATGACAACTCGATAATTTGCTAACTTATGAACATATTTACAAATAAAATCCATTCATCTCTTATACATATTCCTATGCAAATTCAAACAACTAAATGACTTCTAAAAGTAAACATGTTATCGCATACATACTTATTAAATTAAATTATCTCTCGATATTCCTATGTCGATTCACATGATTAATTCAACCTAATAAGCATATAAAAGATCATGTGAAGTAACAAAGTTTTCCTACCTTAAAACAATTTAATCACAAAAATCCTGCAAGTTATGCAAGGCATATGTATCGTCAAATACAATGCTAATTTAATCTTCAGCTTCCTTAGAAGAATTAAACATGAACAGATTAAGTATGGCGTCCATTAATTACAATTTCAATACGTTTAAATAATTAATTCATTAGCTATCTAAACAATTATAATTCCAGATAACTTAACATAATTTTACTTAATCAAACATTTTACTGAGGCCTTTAACAGCATAAACACAATTTTAATAATTCAAGAGGACGAAATGCGATCAACTTAACACGAATTAAATTCAAGCTAAATTGGTTAAATTAAACATTCCAACAGCATAAATTTTCATAAACATGTTTTTCAAAACAACAACGAAATTTAAAGAGATAGGGAATAAGAAACAAATCCGGTGGTTCTCCGTGGCTTGTCCGATTGCTCTATTCTTCGTTCTTCGTTGTCCTCAGCTGTCAAGGTGGCTTATGAACACTCCACTTGCTGCTCCAAATGGTTGAAAACACCTCTTTTCCAAGAGGGAAAATCGGCACAAGAACACCAAAAAGAGGGAAAGGGAAAATGGAATTAAGAGAAAATGAGAGAGGAGAATGTTGGATGCTTGAGGTGTCTTTTGAATGAGCAGCTAGGGGATATATTTATAGGTGTTAGGGGCTGCTAAAAATAGAAAAGAAAATCAGCAGCAAAGGATTCCCACTTGGCCGGCCATCCCATGTGGCAAAGTTGATGGATTCAACGTTGCTAAAATTAGCATGGGCAAATCTTTAAAGCCATGAATTTTGGAGGGCTTTGAATGGGATTTTGAGAAGTCTTCAAGGTCTTCTTTGCAACTCTTTTAATCAGCTAACAAGTTGACTTGGACCAGCCTATGGACGGTTTGGGCTACCCAACTCTTTGCTTGGTTCGGTTCAACCGGTTTGGTTTAGCTGATACGGTTCAACTGGGCCTTTTTCATAATTAATTAAGATTAATTTATTTAACCAAAATTAAATTGGGAATAAATTAAAATTAATTATATTATGACTAAGTATTCATACTTGGACCGTCTTGGGCTGAAAATAAATTCACCTTGATATTCCAAATTGCTTCTCGCTTTGTTCTTCGACGATTATTCGCTAAGTCGATTTTCCCTTTGTGCGAATCATTAAAAATTGTCAAAATACATCAAAATTTACTATAAAATTAATTAAAATTCATCATGTTCATATTTTTAGCATAATTTAATTATTTTATAATATTTAATTATTTTCCGACAAGAATTTACTCAAAACCACATGAATTTGGGTCAAAAAGGGCATGAAAAAGTATATAAATTTTCGTGTTTCCATCTATGCACAATCTCATCGACCCATCTTTCTTCTTCACAAATAGTACCGGAGCACCCCACGGTGAGTAGCTCGGTCTTGGAAAATCATTATCTGTCAACTCTTGCAACTGAACCTTTAGTTCTTTCAACTCTAAAGGTGCCATCCTATACGGAGCAATTGAAATAGGTGTCGTTCCCAGAACTAACTCAATCCCAAACTCGATCTCTCTCACTGGAGGTAATCCGGGTAACTCTTCTAGGAATACATCTGGATACTCACATACCACTGGCACAGTTTCAATCTTTACATCAAACTATTAAGTGCAAGACCCAATTTATGCCCGAGCCCAATTAACTAGTTTATTAAATTAAAAACCAAAACCAAATATTAATAAAGTCCATCAGTAGTCCAAATTTACAAAAAAGGAATAATCCAAATAAAACAGCAAACCAGTTACAAATGGCCCAAAATTAAACCCAAACCTATCCTAGTTTCTAACCTAAATAACCCCAGACCCAATTGAGGCCCGATACAAGACCCTAACCCAAAACAAACCAAAAATCAGAGGAAACCCTAGGGGTTTCTAGATTGTTTGGACGCCGTAGCTTCTCCCACGCGTGCTCCGCGTGTATCCACGCGTGTCTCTAGAGCTTCCCAGAATACTCCAGTAGCCTCTGACCCCCATGTGCGTAGCCTCATCACTGCCTCAGCAACGATCTCTCCCATGAACGAGTGTGCAACTATACTCACACCTGCAAAACAAATACAGCATAGCAAACAACAAAGCAAATGATAACAAAAAATAACAGAAATTATTTCATGCATGTGCATCATTTGCATTACGCCATTTTCATTACATTTCATCATTTGCATTAGTTTTTACAAAGGGATCCTAATTAGGTGAAATTATTTTAGTAACCTGGTGTACCAACAAAAAGTCCACTGAACTGAGTTCTAAGCCATAGTGCAAAATTTGATAGATGGAAGGATCAACGAAACAGGTCCAAAAGGGCAACCGCCCAGTAGTGATCATCTTGAAGCCGAGAGTCAATGAAGCTAGAACGCAGGTAACACCGCGAATTATAATCCAAAAGCCTGCATTTTTACCATATAAAGATGGCAAGAGAGTCCCTTGGAATTATGATTGTAATGTGACAATACAAGGAAATGAGAATCCAGCTAGGGCTGCAAAGGAGGATCAAGATGTAGGTTCTCATACTCGTAGTGGGAGACGCTACTATCTAGTAAAAGGGAAAGCTTCAATGGTGGAGTCAGAGAAAGAAAAATCAGCCAAGCCTGAGTCACCCGCCAATGAGCCAGTGAGAGAGGAGGAAGCTAGGGAGTTCCTAAAATTTTTGAAACACAGTGAATACTGTGTTGTAGAATAGCTGCATAAATAGCCAGCGTGCATATCTATGTTAGCTTTGCTTCAGAGTTTGAAAGTACATAGAAATGCACTAATGAAGGTCTTGAATGAGACGTATGTGGCCAATGATATTTCAGTTGGTAAGCTGGACCGGCTAGTCAACAATATAAGTGCTGATAACTTCATTTATTTCAATGATGATGAAATTCCGCAAGGCGGCAGAGGATCTACTAAGGCTTTGCATATTACTACTAGATACAAAGGGTATACATTGCCAGGGGTTTTGATAGACAACGGGTCGGCGTTAAATGTATTACCCTTATCCACATTAAACAAATTACCTGTGGATAGCTCCCGCATGAAAGAATGCCAAAACATAGTTAGGGCATTTGATGGCACGCAAAGAAAAGTTATGGGGAGGATTAAAATACCGCTGCTAATCGGTTCGATAACATATGAGGTGGACTTCTTGGTCATGGATATCAAACCTTCCTATAACTATTTACTAGGAAGACCGTGGATTCATTCAGAGGGAGCGGTACATCAGAAGCTGAAATTAGTATTAGAGGGCCGGCTAGTGACAATAAATGCTGAAGAGGTTATTATCGCAGCTGTAACTAGTGATGCACCCTATTTAGAGACAAATGACGAGGCAACCAAGTGCTCTTTTCGATCCTTGGAATTCATGAATGCAACATTCATTACGAAAGGAAACAGAATTTCGATACCAAAAATCTCTAAAGCTACGAGAATGGGATTGTAGATGACCGTAGGAAAGGGAGCTTCACCAGGAAAAGGGCTTGAAAATTATTTTTAGGGAAGAGTTGTGGCTCCAATACTGAAAGAAAAGCAAGATCATTTTGGCTTAGGATTCAGGCCAGATTCAAAATAAAGAAAGAAAGATTTGGAAAAAAGGCAGGAAAGAAGAAGGACTCGTTTGAGTGGTGAAGAAATCAAGTGGGAACCCATGATAATTCCACACATATCTAAAACCTTTGTGACAGGAGAGGTCATTCATGCTGAGCGGAAGGAGCCAAAAGAAGAAGACATCATAGCAATGTTGGCCAATGTCTATATCAATGCCATATCCGAAGAAGGAGTCGAGGAATAAAGTTTCTGAGCCCTTACATACTTGGGAAGATTATTAAACAATGGGACTGTGAAAAGATCCCTGCATTTTTAGAGTTAATCTAAAGTAATATTCAAAACATGCTTGTTGCTTTAAGCCCAGAAGCAATAAGAATCCTTTTGTGAAATGGGCTTGTGTCCAGAATTTTTATTTTAATAAAATGCATCTTTTTAAGTAAATATTTTTTTCATTTCATACTTGTACATTCTTTTGTGTTTTAGAATATTCATTCATTCTTTATTCATGACTATACCATAAAATAATCATCCTTAGAATCATTTACTCTTTGGATGGCCTTTGTATAGGTACCCAGGATATCAATGACATGAGCGACATTGTTGCAGACTCCCTTTTGAATGAGATATGGGTCTAGGGGATCTAAGGACTTTGAAGATGACAAAGATTATAGCCTATCTTTTGATTTGTTAAGGGTGGTAGAATAAGTGAAAATAGACTCTACTTTGCGAAGGGTCAGTGGACGTTGCGAGCTTAGGAAAAAGCCTATCTCACCACAGAAATAAGGCGAGACATCATTGAGCTATTTTCAAGATTTCAAAGATGTTTTTGCACAATCATATTAAGGCACACCAGACTACTGAAACATTTGGATGTTGCTAAGTTTGGAACCCATGTTGATGGTTCTACAATGGCCAGGCTAATCAAGAGGTTCGAGCTGCTAGTCTACCAAGAAAAGGAAATTGCATCAAATGCCAAATTGGGTAAGACAAGACTTATGTGCCTCTTCTATTCCATCTATAGGTGGGGTATAGATGTTATGGGACAGATCTCGTCAAAAGCATCTAGCTGATACTAATTCATCTTTGTGGTTATCAATTACTTCACAAGAAGGTAAAGGTTGATTCGTATGCCAAAGTTACAAAGTCAGCAGTTATCAAATTCAAATCCAAATTCAAATCCAAATCCAAATTCAAATCCAAGTTCAAATGCAAATTCAAATTCCAAAAAAAAAAAAAAACAAGTGGCAATAAAGAATGCCAGAAGGAAACATGTTCAACATATTACACAATTTTACAGTCTGTTCAAAGATCAGACACCATATCAGTGCAGCAAAGGAAGCCAAAAAAACCATTCAAAAATGTTTGAAAAATGGCTGAGACATATAAAGGTTGGCATAGAGAAGTTACCATTTACTCTCTTTGTTTTTTGAACGTTGGCCAGAAACTTCACCGGGGCAATATCTTTCTCATTGGTTTATGAAAAAGGAAGTAATTGTGGGAAGTTAAGATCCCTTTTCTTCAAGTTTTAAACCGAATGTCTCTAGAAGCTGGATTGAAAGTATTCAAAATGGATGATATAGGTTTACGACGAAGAGGTCCGCCCAAGAGAATTTCATAATGTTGACTTGGCATTAAGAATGATCCTTAATACAAAAGGACTTCAGAGGAAAGTAAATGTCAAATTTGGAAAAACTTTATGTAGTGAAGAAGGCTTGTTCTTGAAGATCATTAACTTTGACCAAGATGGATGGCAATGACATGCTCAAGCCGGTGAATTTAGATTTCGCCTAAAAGTAGAGGCCATGCTTGAAAACCAAAGAAAGGCGCCTTGAGATTTATTTTAAAAAAATTAAAAATCTAAGAATAAAAAATGAAAAAAAAAAAGAAAGGAAATAATTTTTTTTTTAAAAAGAAGAAAGAAAAAGGAGAGGCCAAGGCGAAAACTCGCAAATGGCGCTTTGAGACCAAAGGGGATTTGAGTTGAAAACCCAAAAGGGTGGCTCAAATTTGGATCAAAAATAGGGCATACAGAGTCTCGCCACGCTTGAATTAACAACGAGGAAGTATGTGACGTCTTGGGGCATCGACAAAGTACTCCGGATCCCCTAAGCACATATTAAGTTTAAAATGGTCCTCAATAAGTCTGAATAAGAGAAGCTCAGGCTTTGATATCTGGGGCACCTAGTTTCCATCTTACCTATTCTGAATCTGTTATCTTTAATTATCTTATTCATTTCAAAATACACTACCAATAAATTTTCTTTGATTGCATTTGCAAGCTTTGCTTCGATCTTTGCTCCTAATTAATTTCTTTCTTGTCCATTGTTATGATCTTTTCAAGCATTTTGCATTGAAATAATGATTAGTGCATTAATAATACTTTTATGAAAGGAGTTTTGCATATTACTCTAGAAGCTTCTGAATAATACAAGAACCTGAAATAAGGCTATTGTTTAGAACTTACCAAGCTTAAGGGCTAGAAATGTTTGAGAAGGAAAAGTCTAAATTGAGGCTTTCTCCTTGGGTTTTCTATCAAAATAATTGGTGATACAATCTCGACGGAGCACGAGTAATGACAACCCAAGTGTAAAAGGGGAATCATTCTTGAAACAAAAAATGATATTCTACATTCTTGTGAGCATCATGCGTACATATCTGGTTGGATCACCTAAGGAGTGATCAGTTGATAGAACAAGCTACAGATCTTATACTCCTAAGTCACAATGAGATGAACGTTAAAGTCACAAGTGGGGCAAGTCTGTTGAGCAAGATATTTGTTTTCTCGGGTTTTCTATCAAGAATACTAGCCGAACAAGAGGGCAGCATATTACCCTGATGAACAATAAATGACGACACCTTAAGCAGAGATCATTCTCATGAAATTCTGCATTCATGCAAAACACATTTAGGAGCATTTGATTCATTCCAATCATTGCATCCTAATCATTGTAAGAAATCATTCTCATGACATTCTGTATTCATACAAATGTCATCCATAAGACACATCTATTTAGGGGCATTTGATTCATTCCGATCATTGCATCCTAATCTTTGTAAAGAGACCATTCTCATGACATCCTGCATTCATGCAAATGTCATCCCTAATACATTCAGTTAGAAACATTAGATTCATTCTGATCATTACATCCTAACCATTTTTCAAAACCATAAACACATAAAATCGATTTTATAGGACAAGTCCCCCAGAGGATGGTGTCACAACATTAGTGAATTAGCAAATCTTGCCTCCCTGAGTTTACAGTGGAGCAGATCAAAGATAACAGATTTGGGATTCTCGAAGTTGCGAAGCGGATCAAGATAATAGATCTTGTCTCCCGAGTTTGCATGGAGCAAATCAAGGTAACAGACGGCAATCCCGGTTGCGGAGCAGATTGAAGACATCAGATCTTGCCTCCCTGAGTTTACAGTGGAGCAGATCGAAGATAACAGATTTGGCATTCCTAAAGTTGCAGGACGCAGATCGAAGACAGCATATCTTGTCTCCTTGAGTTTGTAATAGAGCAGATCGAAGATAACAGATTTGACATTCCTGAAGTTGTAGGAAGCAAATCAAAGACAACAGATCTTGACTCCCTGAGTTTGCAGTGGAGCAGATCAAAGAAAACAGATTTGGCATTCCTGAAGTTGCAGGAAGTAGATTGAAGACATCGCCTGCATTCTCGGTTGCGTAACCGGATCGAAAACCTTAGATCTTGTCTCCCGGAGTTTGCAATGGAGAAAATTGAAGCTACAAGTCTAATTTACTTGAGTGGATCGAAGCGTTAGTTCTCAGGTCCCTGAAGATGCAGCAGGATGGAACGAAGCTACTCGAAGAAGAAAAGCACTGAATGAGGCACGACCGGACAAAATTGGCTCTTTTTGAAGTCTTTCATCTATTCTCGTTACACGACAATGAGTAAAGAGGGGCAACTGTAAGACCCAATTTATGCCCGGGCCCAATTAACCAGTTTATTAAATTAAAACCCAAAAATTAAAACCAAAACCAAATATTAATAAAGTCTATAGTAGTCCAAATTTACAAAAAAGGAATAATCCAAATAAAATAGCAAACCAGTTACAAATGGCCCAAAATTAAACCCAAACCTATCCTAGTTTCTAACCCAAATAACCCCAGACCCAATTGAGGCCAGATACAAGACCCTAACCTAAAACAAACTGAAAATCAGAGGAAACCCTAGGGGTTTCTAGATTGTTCGGGCACCACAGCTTCCCACGCTACGCCCCCACGTGCATCCACGCTGCCTCTAGAGCTTTCAGCATACTCCTGCAGCCTCCAACCCCACATGTAGCCTCGTCATCGCCTCAAGAAATGACCTCTCCCATGAACGAAAAGCGCAACTATACTCACACCGCAAAACAAATACGTAAGAGCAAACAACACAAAGAAATGACAAAGAAAGAATAATGAAATTAAAAGAATTTTGTATTTTATTGGCTATATAAAGTCGATTCAAGGATTGTAAAAGGGTCGGATCCCTATTTTGTACACACGTAAATATATATACAAAAAAATACAAAATTAAAAAAAAAAGATTGAAAGGTGATTCTCATTTTCTTTTCTTTGATTTAAGGTTTCTGTTTCGCTATTTTTTCACTTTGAATATATATACGAAAATAAAAAAATGAAAGGTTACCATCGTGAGTTTCTATCCTCATCTTCTCCATTGCAATCGGAGTTAGATCAGAGGGTAAGGCTTTAAGGCCAGTGCTGAGGGCCAATTAGATCATCGTGTATCACCACGCCCCGCTTACCATGGCGTTTCAATGGTTAGATGTTCTTTTAGATGCGACTGAGGGAGAGAAGGTTGGATTGCGACCGAGAAAGAAGTAGAAGAGGGGGTTAGGGATTGATTTAGGAATAAAAAAAGGGTCTAATTAGTTTAAGGCCTATTAGGTAAAGAAATAATGTAAAACGACGCCATTTGATTCACTACAATAGCTCTAAACGACGCTGTGTGATGGTGCCTCGATCCAATCTGGTCCAAAAACCCAGAGATCCTCGTGTTTTACTACAAGTGGTTTATTTATGCGATTGATCCCTCACTGTTTTACGCTGATTTGATTGAATCCTTTTGCTGTGTCTTTTTTTTATTGTTATTTTTACCTTGAATTTTAAGTGCCTTTCAATTCAGCCCTCATTTAGACCTTGCATTTTGATCATCAGAATATTTGCTAGTTTAATCCCTGTCTACTTATGAATAATTTAATTTGACACCAAACTCTTTTCAAATATTTTATTTCGATAAAAATAAATGTTGAGCCAATTTTAAGATTGTATATTTAAAAAAAAAAGGCAATATTTGTGTGTTTAGAAGTATGAAAAATTACATCCTAACGTGTTGGGTTTCGATTTTTTGTCCAAAAAAATAACCAAATACTTGTTTTTACCTGTTTTGAAGATCAAAGATGATCTCAGCGTCAGAGTGTAAATGTGTTACATCCTAACGTGCTGGGTATGATACTTTTATCCCTTTGAAATGAGTTAATCTTAAAATTCAATTTCAATTTAATTAATTTTCTTCTAAAATTTTTTACCCTAAATATTTTCAAATTTTCGATATTAGGTCACCTGAGTGATTGTTGTTGTATATTCATTCCTTATATAATTATATCCGATGATGCAATGTTGAGATTATATATTAAGTCATGCTTAATTACTTGTGTTACTAGTTATTATTTTATATTTCAAACTCAAATATATTCAAATTCTTTCGAATATTTTCTTTCGTTAAAAGCGTACATTGAACCAATTTTAAGATTGCATATTTGGAAAATAAGGCAATATTTGTGTGTTTAGAGGTATGGAAAATTACATCCTAACATATTGGGTGTCGATTTTCCGTTCAACTAAATAACCAAATACCCTTTTTTACATGTTTTGAAGATCAAATATGATCTCGGTGTCAGAGTATAAAGGTGTTATATCCTAACGTGCTGGGTATGATACTTTTATTCCTTTGAATTGAGTTAATCTTGAGATTCAGTTCAGATTTAATGAATTCTTTTAAATTTTTACCTTGAATATTTTCAAGTCTTTGACATTAGGACAACATTAATCAATTTGGTACCAACTTTGGGCATTGCAAGGGTGCTAACCCTTCCTTGCACGTAACCGATTCCCGAACCCGTCTTCTTGAATTTCGCAGACCAAAATATTTTATAGGTGACCTGATCACACCTAAACAAAAAGGATCAGTGGCGACTCCTTATTTTTAAAAGTCGATCCACACATTTTTCCAAACCCAAAATAAAAATGGTTTCGACATTAAGTATTCAAAACATAAGCGAGATATGATTCACACCCTTTTCTCAAACATATCTCAGCTACAAAGGATGAAATCATCACCAGTAGATTCTCCGATCCACCTGATTTAACTCGAATAACATCTCCATTCTCACATTTCAATTTAATAAACTTACTACCACAGTTCCCTAAAACACTATGGGTAGTTAACCAATCCATGCCAAGGATTAAATCAAACTCATCAAACGGCAACAACATAAGGTTTGACGGAAAACAGTGGCTCATAATCGACAAAGGACAATTCTTACACACCTTGTCCACTAACACATGTTTACCTAATGGGTTTGACACCTTAACGACAATTTTCGTAGACTCAACGATCATACTCAAACTAGATGTCAATCTCATGGAAATATAAGAATGAGTAGACCCTGGATCGATTAAAGTAATAACAAAGGTGTCATAGAGAGAGAAAGTACCCATTATCACATCTGAGGAGGATGCCTCTTCGCGAGCACGAATGGCAGACGTCCTCGCAGGTGCCCAACCCTCTGGTCTCCCAGCAGTCTCTGGACGCACCTCTACAACTAGTCCCACATCTCAGGTTCCCTGGTGGTCTACCCCTTGCAGACACATCGCTGGGTCTTGTCTCTTGTTTCCCTTCCTTCTCATCCCTCTCGGGGCAATTTCGGATAAAATGGTTGGGGAACCACACTTATAATAATTTTAGTTATTTCCCCAACACTCTCCAGTGTGAAACCTACCACAACTTGGACACTCCGGCTTATTCTTCAGATTGCCTACACTTTCCATCGAGGTGGCTTAGACTCTTGAACCCAAACGAGTGTTGCCCAAGTCTTGATGTGAATATCCAACTGGTGCTGTTGTCCGAGGATTCACTTCTTTGGATCTTTTCAACTGGGCTTGATAAGATTTGCCCATCGGCCGCTTTCTCGCATCTCGGGCTTCACTCACAACCCTTCTCTTTTCTTTACTCAATTCTTCTACCTTACTTTCCCTTTCAACCAACACTACAAACTCTTTCAACTCCAAAATACCAACTCAGAGCTTAATATCCTTGTTTAGTCCATCTTTGAATCTTTTACACAAGATGGTCTTCATTGACACACATTCTTGCGTGTACTTGCTAAGCCTAACAAATTCGCTGACTTATATACTTCTTCCAAACTCTTCCGTAAAAAGTCCCACGCCACTCGCTTCTTTCGGACCACCGACGTGAATGTCTTCCACTAATGGTATGTCGAGTCCTCAAAGAAAGATACAAGACACTTCAAGCTCTCTTATGGTGTATAAGAGAGTTTATCGAACACTCTTATTGAGTTCTCTAACTAGAACTCTGCCCTCTCAGGGTCATCATCTATCTTAGCATTAAACTCCTTAGCCCCGTGTTTCCTAATCTTATCCACCGGGGGTTTTGATATCCTCACTACATCAATACCTTGAGGAGCCACTAGAATTGGCTGAGGTATAGGAGAAGGTGGATGAGGTTGAGCATTAGGGTTCGCTCGAACATAATCTGAGTACCAATTACTCATCATTTGGAGAAAGACCACCTGAGCCTCTTCCCCTTAACCCTTAACCTCGGGTCCACTTTGAACAGGCACGGTCCTTTGCACAAGAGTCGGTACATTACTGGCTGTTTCATCAGTAGTCAATTGATCGGGATCTTTATACTATATAAAACAAGGTTTAAAATCATCAGAAGCCACCACACTATCATTATACACTTATTGCATGTATGGCTAGACACTTACACCTACTACGGTAGTCTTAGAACCGACTAAACCATAACTCTGATACCACTAAATGTAACACCCCTTACTCTCATTTTCTGCCAGAATCAGGCCCGAGGCATTACTGGATTAAAACCATTGAACACCACTTAGGCTCAACGTGACTACTCTCTTTAAGTCACCACAATAGCCTCATTCTTGACTTACGATGCCTCACTTATACATACGAGGGCTCTCGAGACCATATCGAAAACTTTTACGATTTTAAAATTTTTCCATCTAAACAAGGACCACACACCCGTGTAAATGAAACACGCCCGTGTGTAGTCACACAAGCCCATGTCCATAACTCGTGCACAAAACTCAAGTATTATGTTAAAGTCACATGACTAGGGCACACACCCGTGTGGCTAGCCCATGGCTTATACTACTTGAATCTGTTGAAAAGACACGGCTAAGACACACACCCATAGGCTCAGTGAACCACACTTCAAGAATCCTGCAAAAACTTCTTAATCTATTTGTTTTAAAAACCAAAATCTAAGGCTCATTTCACGTTTCGAAGCTGTAACCTGGCTCTAATACCACTAAATGTAACACCCCTGCATCTGACCCAAACGTTATGGCTGAATTTAGGAATGTCACATCAAAGGCATATTTCAATATGATTTTGCTAAGTTAAATTTTAGGGCCCAAAAACATACGAAATCTACTTAGGCTTAATATTTACAGTTTAAAACAGCAACCCAAAATCTAAAGTCAAATCGGAGTACAAGGCCTTATTACATCCAACTAAAATAAAGCAATTAAAAACCATGTTTTTTTATTAATTGAAACAAAAAAATAGAATTTAAACATCTCATAGTGTGGCCATCTTCGAGTCCCTTCCCACGTCGATCCGTCTATTGAGGTTCACCTGAAATATTAAATAAAGGGTGTGAGTTTCGAAACTCAGTGTGTACAACCCTTGGCATTCAAATCAACATAAAAATATTCACATGGGGTCTAAGCCCTATCAAAATTGATGGTCTTGGCCTTAGCCCACAATAACCTCATCTCATTTCATATGCAAAACAACGTAATACAAAACCCTCCCAAAATCCATCCGCTACACACACCATTTCCCTTCCAACCCTACACACCTGGGGGGATTTCTAAATCGACCCACCCATCATCTACACACCAAAGGTAGCACTCACAGTGGCACTACTCAACGTTGAAGCAAAGCTGCTAATCATATACTGGGCTTAAAGCCACCGGTGGATCCACGGTCGTCAAGCGACTATGCGATCCTCAAATTCTTCCTCCGTACAATAATTCCCATCCATATGCATCCTAAACAGAATATCGTATAAATGCAACATACATATTTTCACATATTCGGCACTCAGGGGTACTCTAGTCATTTCACTACCCAAGGTATTTTCGTACATCTACTCTACAAGGGTATTTAGGTAATTTTGCAAAATAGAGGTATTTTGGTAATTTTGTAAGTCAGGAATATTTTGATAATTCTACAAATCAAGGGTATTCTGGTAACTTCACAATTTGGGGTTATTTTAGTAATTTTTCAAATCTCAGGGTATTTTGGTTATTTTCAAATATAAGGGTATTTTGGTTATTTTTTAATCTAAGGCCATTTGGTCCCTTTCGAGTTTTAGTTATGAAGTTTGGCCCACAAACAAGTCCTCGCGGCTAAAGTGAATAGACACTATGCACCAGGTAGGATTCCAGAGAAGAGGAGGTGGGCCACTAGGACCCCTTAAGCACCAAGCTCTCCCTAGATCCAATCCTAGACATGCATATGCCCGTTGCCACACTCAAACCTAGCGACTTGTCCATGAACATGTTTAATTATTAGAAAGTGTTATTCGATTCGAGAGTTATTCAAAACTAGGCCTAAAGTCCATTAAACCCTAGCATACTTGTCTACGTCCCCATAAAGCCCATCAAGCCCATTTTATATTCATATAACCCATTATGCCCACATCACATCCTTATGGCCCATTAGGCCTAAAATAATTTTAGGTCATGTAACATGCTTGCTTAATCCAATTCATATAATTAAATCAAACCACTTGTTCAAACTTAGCCTCAGGGCCCACCAGGCCCATTTAGTCACTTTCGACTTTTCAGCTTTTCGGTATTTTCAAAATCATGTGTGTGTGTAGTGTTGGTACACACCTATTTACCGCGACGTGCTATCCTATCCTTAGCCTTGATCCTACAACAACCCAACCTTCCATCAACCATTCATACTTAGTCAAAAATTTACTCAAAAGTCGAAACATTACCATAACCTTACCGTGTGCCACCGGGTTCTAGTAGCCCTTCCTTAGCTACTAATCAAGAGTGTTCTCTAGATCTTCACTCACACATGCACCATCAAAATTTAGGTGACTCGTAATCCACACAAGTCATCCATACATTCTGTAACAGCCCTAATTTGGGGCTAGTCAGAATAGTGGTCTCAGTACCACTAATCTGAGGTTGAAGAGAATTATTTTAGTACTATTTTATGTGTTGTGGTGTCAATATATGATTATATAGAAATTTTGGTTTCTTAATTTTACTAATAGCATGACCAATTGAGGAAAAAAAGGACTAAATCGCATGAGATGCAAAAGTTCTATTTTTAAGGTAGGGGTACCAAATAGCCATAGATTGTAATTAGAAGGATTTTAGAATGAAATTAGGCCATCTTTCATGAGTTGGCCGGCCATACAAGCAAAATAGGGGGACAAGAGCATTAAATGATAGTCAATTTGGTGGAAATTAGGTGATAGCATAAATAAAATAAAAGATGTTATCATATTTCACTATTCACTCATCTCTTTCCACCAAAAATTGAAGAGGAAATAGAGCTCTTGGAGCTTCAAACTTTCAGCCACTCAACTCTCATTCAAGTGAGTGATTTAGGTAGTTTTAATTGGTGATTTTTGTGTTTTTGGAGTCCCCAAAGCTTAATCTAGCTAATGAGGGGGCTAATTTGTGATATGGTTGAAAGTCCAAGGACTTGCCATGAGAGTATGTATGTTGTTAACTGAGTTTTTATGGAATAAAATAAATGTTGGGGAGATGTGAAATAACTTTTGTGAAAGGTGTTGTTGTGAAAACACACAAATGGGACTAAGATGTAAATGTTATAGTTTGCTAATAAATGCATGAAATAGCTAGAATTATGGGTTGTTGTAGGAGGAATAAGGGTTCAGCTAGACTTAATTGTTGAGGAAATGTGTTGAATAATAATTTACGGGCTTAGGGGCAAAATTATAATTTTGCCAACATACAAGGGCAAAATGGTCATTTTGCCCAAGTGAAGAATTTGATGTATTGTAATCATAGGAAATCTAAATGAATGAATTTCATGATTATAGATTAAGAAAAACGAAGCCTTGATCGAAACCGAGGCAAGAACAAGGTCGAGGACTAAATTGCACATCTCCATACATTTTGTATATTGAGGTAAGTTTCTATCATTTCGAAGCTTTATGATTTCTATCATTGAATTGCTTAGTATGATATACATTGCTATTTTGTAATGCCTATCATTTTTTTGAACAAAGAGATTAAACATGAGCAAGCCCCGATTAAATATGAATTCCCTAGGATACCCGATATGCCACACAAGATATCATATAAGTCCAAGGCAAGCTTGGCATTGATCAAAATATCATGTAAGTCCAAGGCAATCTTGGCATTGATCAAGATATCATGTAAGTCCAAGGCAAGGTTGGCATTGATCAAGATATCATATAAGTCTAAGGCAAGCTTGGCATTGAGTAAGTTATCAAGGGCAAGACTTTATGTAAGTCCATGTCAAGACATGGCCTTGAAACCAAGATGAGAAATTCCATGTAAGACCGTGCATAAGATATGGCTTTGATAGCATGTTAAGTGGGAAGAGATCTAGTATCCTCGGGTATTCATAGAAGTTCATCGGGCAAACAAGTAAGGTTAATAATGAGGCAACAAGAAGGGCTAAGAAAGCAAAGCTAGCATCAAAATGAATTAAATATTACTCGTGTTATAAATGAAGAATTAGAGATCATAATGATTATTATTTAAGTACGCTGATTAATGTGTTCAAGTGACACATGTATCATGTTTACTTTACAAAAAAAAAAAAAATTGAGCATAGTGAGCATCATGAGACATGTAAGAACCAAGCATGAGTAAGTAAGCTTTAGAGCTAAAATTATGATACTATAGTTATGCTAAATGGTTTTTATTAAGCAAGTTTATTGACATGTGTTTTACATGCAAATTTACTAAGCTAAATGCTTACGTATTTGATTGTTTCTTTCTATATAGTCCCGCCAAGCTAATTTGTGGATCATCAGAGTTGGAGCTCGTAGCACACTATCAACTCTTATTTTTGTATAGCCAAGTTACTTTACTAAGTATGGCATGTATAGGAAACATTCATTTTGTGGACATGTTTTTAGAAGGGCCTTTGTAAAGGCTATCAAGTTTATTATTCTTTTGTATATGGCTAAGTGATTGGCCAAATTTGACTAAGTATTTATGTTTATTGAGATCAATGAAGCATGTAGTATTATTCATAAAATTGGGTTGTTATTGTATTATTGAATTGTGTATGGATATGATCTTTGTTTTAGGGTTGGTAAATAGCCTATAAGTGCCCACACGGTTGGACACACGGGCGTGTGTCAAGGCCGTGTTAACCTACACCTTAGTATTATTAATCATAATAGGCCATTGTAAATTCCACTACCGTGTGTATAGGCCGTGTTATACACATGGGTTGGACATGGGCGCAGCCTGATCGGCTGATTTAGTCAAGATATCAAGGATTAGCACACGGCCTAAGCCCACGGTGTGTCATGGCCGTGTGAAATTAGTCAAGAGCCTCCCATTTATTGGAAGACACGGTGTGTCTAAGCTGCGCGAAATGGTCAAGAGCTTCCCACGGTTTGAGGGTATGGGCGCATTTTAGGGTACACTGGTGTGTTCCAAGTCACATCGGCGTGAACCCCGCTTCAAAATGAATTATTTGATTTAGTTTTGAAAGTTTTCGAACCAGTTTAAGGCTTCAGAGGCCCTTGTAATGTATGTGTTGACTAAGAAAGTGAAATTTTTAAGTTGGAACGAAATTTTATAGCCCGTAAGTACATGTTTAAGTGAGTTCAAGTATAGTAATGTCTCGTATCCAGACCCAGTATCGGTCTTGGGTGCGGGGTATTTCATTTAGTGGTATCAGAGCCACAGTTTCATCGATTCTAGGACTAACGTAGCATGAGCATGAGTCTAGCTATACATGCCATACGTAAGAATTTTCTATATTGATAGTGTGATGACTCGATGATTTTAAATTATGTTTATACATATAGAAATAGATTCTGAAGGGAATGTGGCGGATGACGTAAAAAGTCATGCGTCGGCTCCTGCTGAAGGGACGGTGCCGAGCGAAAATAAGAATAGACCCACTACAGTGAGTCAAAAGGGAGTAGAAAAGGATAGAAAAGCCTTCCTCCACATTATGAACACATGGTATACAGAGTTCATTTGGGCGAACCTGAACGCACAACCCCCTCTACCCCCACCAGTTCCACAAGCTACTCTAGTGGCCCCTCAAGTAGTAGAGGTGGTAAGAAAGGTAAACCCCCAATTGATAGGATCAGGAAGCATGGGGCAAAAGAATTTCGGGCCAGGAAATGGGATGATCCAGAAAGAGATAAATTCTGGTTAGAAAATACCATCAAGGTATTTAATGAGTTGTCATGCACCTCTAAAGAATGCATGAAGTGATTAATCTCTCTCTTAAGAGATTCTGCTTACCAATGGTGGAACACCCTTGTGTCGGTTGTACCAAGGGAAAGGGTTACATGGGAATTCTTCCAAGAAGAGTTTAAGAAAAAGTATATCAGCTAGAGGTTTGTAGACCAGAAGAGAAAGGAATTCCTAGAGCTGAAGCAAGGCAAGATGTTGGTGACAGATTATGAGTGTGAGTTTGTACGACTTAGCAAGTACGCTCGCGAATGTATATCCACAGAGGTTATTATGAGTAAAAGGTTTGAAGGCGGGTTGAATGAAGACATCAAACTGGTTGTTGCTGTCCTAGAATTAAAAGAATTTGTTGTGTTAATGGAAAGAGCTTGTAAAGCCGAAGAGCTAATAAAAGAGAAGAAGAAGTCCGAAATGGAGTCTCGTGACTCTAGAAAGAGACCATGGAATAAGTCATTCCAATCTTCACCCAAAAACCCAAAAGATTTCCCTACCCGATCGGCTACTTCCACCTAGTTTTCTAAGAAGGACAAAAGTAAACAGTATTCAGGGAACAAAGCACAGACGACTTCAGTTGCAAGTGTTAGAAATTTTAGACCCGACAAATTTAAATGCCTACAGTGTGGCAGATGCCATCTAGGAGAATGCCGGGAATATGAAAATGCATGTTTTAGATGTGGTTCACAAGACCACTATATAAAAGATTGTCTCGAGATGACGAAAGAAAGAAGAGCTCATGACCCAAAATCTGGGAGTATGGTTAGGGAAAGACCGCAGAGAAACCTGGGAAGTGGGGCAAGTGGAAGAGGTAACCCGAGAGACCAGGCTGTGTGACCCGAGGGTAGAGCACCTGCAAGGACTTATGCCATTCCTGCTCGCAAAAAGATGTTATTACGGGTACCTTTTCTCTTTATAATACTAAAGTTATTGCTTTAATAGATCCCGAATCCACACACTCTTACATTTGCATGAAATTAGCATCCAGTTTGAGCGTGCCTATAGATACCACCAAATTTGTAATTAAGGTGTCTAATCCATTAGGCAAGAGAGTGTTAGTTAATAAAGTTTGTAAAGATCGTACATTGATGATTAGAGATCATTGCTTTAAAGCAAATCTTATGTTATTACCATTTGATGGATTCGACCTCATTCTTAGAATGGACTGGTTGACTACTCATAATGTAATTGTTAATTGTGGGAATAAATGCATTGAGATGAGATGTGAGAATGGGGATACTCTTCATGTTGAATCAGATGGACAAGATAAATCGCCGGTGATAATTTCCCATATGATGGCACGGAGATGTTTAAGAAAAGGGTATGAATCATATTTGGCCTTCGTGTTGAATGATAAGGAGACAGAGCTAAAAATTGAGTCAGTACCGGTAGTATGTGAATACGTGGATGTATTTCCCGAAGAATTACCCAGACTACCGCCAGTTAGAGAGATTGAGTTCAGCTTTGAACTAGCTCTCGGTACTGTACCAATATCCATTACTCCTTACAGAATGGCTCCAAAAGAGTTGAAAGAGTTGAAGTTATAGTTGCAATAGTTGACAGATAAGGGCTTTGCAAGATCAAGTTGTTCACCATGGGGTGCCCCGGTTTTATTTATGAAAAAGAAAGATGGTACCATGAGATTGTGCATAGATTACCGTCAGCTTAATAAAGTAACAGTAAACAATAAGTACCCATTGCCTAGGATCGATGATCTGTTCGATTAATTGAAAGGAGTGACTGTGTTCTCCAAAAATAGACTTGAGATCAGGGTACTACCAGTTGAGAGTGAAAGACTCTTGATGTATCCAAGACGGCCTTTCAACTGTGTATGGGCATTATGAATTTTTAGTCATGCCCTTTGGGTTGACCAATGCTCCTATGGTATTCATGGATTTAATGAACCGCATCTTTAGACCATACCTTGACAAGTTTGTAGTCGTTTTTATTGACAACATATTGCATGCTGAACACCTACGGACAGTTTTACAGATCCTGCGAGAGAATCAGCTGTATGCCAAATTCAGTAAAAGTAAATTTTGGCTCAAGAAAGTAGGATTCCTGGGACATATTGTCTCGAGGGATGGAGTTCGAGTTAATCCCAGTAAAATCTCAGCCATAATGGACTGGAAGCTACCTAAGAACATTACTGAGATTAGAAGTTTTCTAGGCCTAGCCTGCTACTACAGATGATTTGTCAAGGGGTTTTCCATGATCGCAACCCCGATGACTAAACTGTAGAAAAATGTAAAGTTTGAGTGATGTAACGATGCCAACAAAGTTTCGAAGTTGAAAGCAAGTGTTGATGAAGCTCAGCCTTAGTACAACCCAATCGTGGAAAGAATTTATAGTCTACAAATGATGCATCCTTAAATGGATTGGGTTGTGTACTCATGCAAGAAGGCAAGGTGATTGCTTATGCCTCCAGATAGTTGAAGCCTCATGAAAAGAATTATCCCATGATGATCTAGAATTGGCGCCATAGTCTTCACTTTGAAGATTTGGAGACACCATTTATATGGTGAAAATGTCGAATTTTTACCGATCACGTAAGTCCAAGTACTTGATGATGCGTAAAGAGTTGAACTTAAGGCAAAGAAGATGGTTAGAGTTGATAAAAGACTATGAGTTGGTCATTGACTACCATCCAGGAAAGGCGAATGTAGTCATCGATGCTTTGAGCAGGAAGTCTCTATTTACTTTAAGAGCATTGAATTCAAGGATATCCTTATCCGACAATGTCTCCCTTTTAGTTGTGTCGAGAGCTAGACCAATGTTTCTTCAAGAGATCTTTGAGGCTCAGAAAGAAGATAATGAGTTGCAAGTCAAGAGAGCTCAATGCGAGTCAGATGATGAATCTGACTTTCGGATTAATTCTGATGGATACTTGATGTTTAGAGATAGAGTTTGTGTACCGAGGAAAGAGGGGCTTATTCAGAGAATTTTGTACGTAGCACATAACGGATGTTTGTCTGTACATCCGGAAAGTACAAAGATGTATAGTGACTTGAAGCAGCAGTATTGGTGGCCGAAAATAAAGAAAGATATTTCAGAGTTCGTTTCAAGATTTCTTATTTGTCAGCAAATAAAGGCTGAACACCAAGTGCCTTCGGGTTTACTTCAGCCTATCTTAGTCCCCGAAGAAATGGGACCGTATCACCATGGATTTTGTAATGGGTTTACTGTTGTCTCCGAGCAAGAAAGATGCTGTTTGGGTAGTGGTTGATAGACTCACGAAGTTAGCCCACTTTATACCTATACGAGTGGATTACTCCCTAGACAAGTTGGCAAAGTTGTATGTTTCAAAAATAGTAAGACTTCACGGAGCTCCCTTATCGATCATATCGGATAGAGATTTGAGATTCACGCCCGATTTTGGAAGAAGTTGCAAGAAGCTTTGGGTACAAAATTGAGTTTTAGCACACTTTTCACCCTCGGTGACGGTCGGTCGAAAGGTTAATTCAAGTACTCGAGGACATGCTTAGATGTTGTGTTTTGGAATTCCAAGGCAGTTGGGAAAAGTTTCTCCCATTGGTAGAATTCACCTATAATAATAGCTTTCAGTCGAGCTTAAAGATGGCACCTTGTGAGGCCCTATATGGGTGTAAGTGCCGAACTCCCTTGTTTTGGACTGAACTCAAGGAGAACCAAATTCGCAGGGTTGATTTGGTTAAAGAAGCTGAAGAGAAAGTGAAGGTAATTCGAGAATGTTTGAAAGCTACCTCAGACAGACAGAAATCCTATTTGGATTTAAAGAGAAAAGAGATTGAGTA
This sequence comes from Gossypium rotundifolium, assembly GCA_025506655.1. NCBI lineage: Eukaryota > Viridiplantae > Streptophyta > Magnoliopsida > Malvales > Malvaceae > Gossypium > Gossypium rotundifolium. Next base: position 136,191,565 of record CP106728.1, read on the forward strand.
CCAAGTTGGGGATAAAGTCTTTTTGAAAGTATCACCATGGAGAAAAGTTCTCAGATTTTACCGTAAAGGCAAATTAAGTCCACGTTTTATTGGACCTTACGAGATTATTGAGAGAGTTGGGCCAAGAGCTTACTATTTGGCGCTGCCATCGGAATTAGAGAGGGTACATGATGTTTTTCATGTGTCAATGTTATGACACTACGATCGACCCTTCACATATAATTACTCCATCGAATAGAGATCCGCTCGACATGACTTATGGTGAAGAACTACCAAGATCTTGGCTCGGAAGTCAAGCAACCGAGAAATAAAAGTATTGCCTTAGTGAAAGTTCTATGGAAAAGGCACGGAATAGAAGAAGCTACATGGGAACGAGAAGAGAGTATGAGAAACAAATATCCAAACCTTTTTACTGGTAAGATTTTTGAGGACGAAAAATCCCCAAGGGGGAGAGTTGTAACAGCCCAAATTTGGGGCTAGTCGAAACAGAGGTCTCAGGGCCACTAATTTGAGGTTGAGGAGAATTATTTTAGTACTATTTTATGTGTTGTGGTGTCAATATATGATTATATAGAAATTTTGGTTCCTTAATTTTGATAATAGCATGACCAATAGAGAAAAAGGACTAAATCACATGGCAAAAGTTCTATTTTTAAGGTAGGGGTACCAAATAGCCATAGATTGTAATTAAAAGGATTTTAGAATGAAATTAGGCCATCTTTCATGAGTTGGCCGGCCATACAAGCAAAATAGGGGGACAAGAGCATTAAATGATAGTCAATTTGGTGGAAATTAGGTGATAGCATAAATAAAATAAAAGAAATAAAAGATGTTATCATATTTCACTATTCACTCATCTCTTTCCACCGTAAATTGAAGAGGAAATAGAGCTCTTGGAGCTTCAAACTTTCAGCCACTCAACTCTCATTCAAGTAAGTGATTTAGGTGGTTTTAATTGGTGATTTTTGTGTTTTTGGAATCCCCAAAGCTTAATCTAGCTAATGAGGGGACTAATTTGTGATATGGTTGAAAGTCCAAGGACTTGCCATGAGATTATTCATCTTGTTAACTGAGTTTTTATGGAAGAAAATAAATGTTGGGGAGATGTGAAACAACTTTTGTGGAAGGTGTTGTTGTGAAAACACCCAAACGGGACTAAGATGTAAATGTTATAGTTTGGTAATAAATGCATGAAATAGCTAGATTTGTGGGTTGTTGTAGGAGGAATAAAGGTTCAGCTAGACTTAATTGTTGAGGAAATGTGTTGAATATTAATTTACGGGCTTAGGGGAAAAATCGTAATTTTGCCAACGTACAAGGCCAAAATGGTCATTTTGCCTAAGTGAAGAATTTGATGTATTGTAATCATAGGAAATCTAAATGAATGAATTTCATGATTACAGATCAAGAAAAAAGAAGACTCGATCGAAACCGAGGCAAGAACAACGTCGAGGACTAAATTGCACATCTCCCTACATTTTGTATATTGAGGTAAGTTTGTATGATTTCTAAGCTTTATGATTTCTATCATTAAATTGCTTAGTATGATATACATTGCTATTTTGTAATGCCTATCATTTTTTGAACAAAGAGATTAAACATGAGCAAGACCCGATTGAATATGAATTCCCCAGGATACCCAATATACCACACAAGATATCATGTAAGTCCAAGGCAAGCTTGGCATTGATCAAGATATCCTGTAAGTCCAAGGCAAGCTTGGTATTGATCAAGATATCATGTAAGTCCAAGGCAAGCTTGGCATTGATCAAGGTATCATGTAAGTCCAAGGTAAGCTTGGCATTGATCAAGATATCATATAAATCCAAGGCAAGCTTGGCATTGAGTAAGTTATCAAGGGCAAGACTTCATGTAAGTCCATGTCAAGACATGGCCTTGAAACCAAGATGAGAAATTCCATGTAAGACCATGCCTAAGATATGGCTTTGGTGGCATGCTAAGTGGGAAGAGATCTAGTATCCTCTGCATTCGTAGAAGTTCATCGCAAACAAGTATGGTTAATAATGAGGTAATAAGAAGGGCTAAGAAAGCAAAGCTAGCATCAAAATGAATTAAATATTACTCATGTTATAAATGAAGAATTAGAGATCATAATGATTATTGTTTAAGTACGCTGATCAATGTGTTCAAGTGACACAGGTATCATGTTTACTTTACAAAAAAAAAAAAAAAAAGAGCATAGTGAGCATCATGCGACATGTAAGAACCAAGCATGAGTAAGTAAGCTTTAGAGCTGAAATTATGATACTATTGTTATGCTAAATGGTTTTTATTAAGCAAGCTTATTGACATGTGTTTTACATGCAAATTTACTGAGCTAAATGCTTATGTATTTGATTGTTCCTTTCTATGGAGTCCTGCTAAGCTAATTTGTGGATCATCAGATTCAGAGCTCGTAGCACACTATCAACTCTTATTTTGGTATAGCCAAGTTATTTTACTAAGTATGGCATGTATTGGAAACATTCATTTTGTGGACATGTTTTTAGAAGGGCCTTTGTAAAGGCTATCAAGTTTATTATTCTTTTGTATATGGCTAAGTGATTGGCCAAATTTGACTAAGTATTTATGTTTATTGAGATCAATGAAGCATGTAGTATTATTCATAAAATTGGGTTGTTATTTTATCGTTGAATTATGTATGGATATGATCTTCATTTCAGGGTGGCTAACAGCTTGGTAAATAGCCTATAAGTGCCCACACGGTTGGACACACGAGCGTGTGTCAAGGCTGTGATAACCTTGCACTTTAGTATTATTAATCAGAATAGACCATGGGTAAATTCCACGGTCGTGTGTATAGGCCGTGTTATACACACGGGTTGGACATGGGCGTGTGCTCAGACCGTGCTAATTTAGTCAGTATATCAAGGATTAGCACACGGCCTAAGCCTACGGGTGTGTCTAAGCCGTGCGAAAATGGTCAGTAGCTTCCCACAGTTTGAGGGTATGGGCGTGCTTAAGGGTACACGGGCGTGTTCCAAGTCACACGGGTGTGTGAACCTTGCTTCAAAAATGAATTATTTGATTTAGTTCTGAAAGTTTTCAGACACGAGTTTAAGGCCTCGTAGGCCCTTGTAATGTATGTGTTGACTAAGAAAGTGAAATTTTTAAGTTGGAACGAAATTTTATAGCTCGTAAGTACATGTTTAAGTGAGTTCAAGCATAGTAATGTCTCGTATCCAGACTCAGTATCGGTCTTGGGTGCGGGGTGTTACACATTCGGCCATACAAGTCAACCAAAATCGAGTTGAGTATACTTACCCTTGCTAATGATCCTACCACACTTGCGATCTTGGAACCATATCCTTGTTACCTCAGAATTAACGGTAAGACGGTTAGCTAGCCTTTCGACTTTTAACAAAACATATAAGAGAGGTTTACCTAATACTTACTAAATCCACCTTTGATCCTGCGACCTAAATTTGACTTTTTAACCTTGACTGATAGTAGATCACAATCGGTTTGTGATGGAGGAAACAACAAGGGTTTGGCACAAATAAGAATTTTGACAAGAGAAGATGATGGCTATTCGTTAGTAGAAGGGTTTAGCTAAGAGAGAATTCGGCAAAAAGAAATTTTGGCTTTAGGAGATTTCGACAATATGGAGAATTCGGCTATGGGAAAATCGATTAAGGGGAAAAGAAAAAATGAAGAGAGAGCTCAAAGAACCTTTCAAGCATTCGGCCCCCTCATTATATAGCCACCAGCTGAACACTCTTTTCCCCACAGTCCCATTCGGCACCAACTCCTCCTTCTCCTCATCTCCTGACTTTTCTCCCTGATAACACCTTAATATTATCCGAAATTTCCTCCACATCCAACACCCCTGCTTACTTCAAACTCTACACGATAAGAGTTCAAAATCATCACAACTCTGGCCGTCTATATAGTAAAATAAACACTCCACAAAATGCCACTCCTGAGCCTCGAACCTTGGACCTCTCCATCTTACAAACACGACACCTCATAGCTCCCAATTGACGCCACTTACCATTGGACCACAAACTCATTTGTGTCCTATTTTCTCTTAATCTGCATAAGAGGCCTAATGCCTGAGGCTAAGGTCCACTAAAGCAAGAAAAATAAAATTTTCCCTATGGTCTTCCCTATCTCTAAGACATCAAATAACCCCGATAAAACCTTAAAATTAATATTCTAAGTGCTACTTATCCATACCAACTTCAGTGCACAGAATTTAGAGTTTTATGATTTTGGAGCATTACAACCCACTAGGCCCAAATCTACAAGGCCCAAATTCGGGGCGTTACATCAAATGGCCATTTACACATATTTACATAACCATTAATACCAAAATAAGCCAAATCACATGGCTAACACATAACCAAAATATCATGAGACAAATAGGCCACATTATCCAAAACACCTATACATGCCATATAGCATAAATACGCAAAGTTCAAAAGTACCAAAACAACTGCTGGATAGTGTGATGAAATCTCTGACAACTTCTAATCCGAGCAAGCTTCAAAATCACTATAAAAACATAAAAAGTAAACAGAGTAAGCTATGAAGCTTAGTAAGCTTGTATGACTAATAAGTACAACTTACCATATAATCATGATTTAAATAATTAAACATAGTATAATGCAATTCAATTTAATCACAAGCCTAACACATAACCATCCTCATAGTTAAACATGGAATTCACAATTTCCATGGATTCAATACTTATATGATTAACGTACATACCTGAAATGATCATATCAATCTTTTACTCTTTCATATCATCAATATACCCATTGAACCATTTGGAATAATATCGAATACTAGGGAATCTTTCACACCAAGTGCCAATACATGGTCGAAACCATCTCAATCTCATATCTAATATCAATGCTCACTCTGGAGCTATCATCGGGTCTGCTCACAATAGCTGATGGTCAAGATGAACTACACGTCATTGCTCACACAAGCTAATGAAAATTTGCAACACATGCCGAAAAACTCAGCCCCCTATAGAACGTACGGACCATCACCCAAAACATAGTAACCCTAAATGACATGTCATTTGTATCCTAGCCAATCCTAAGGTTCAATCGAGATTTCACACGTCGCCAAATTTTTGTCGAATATTTCCTTGAAATCATATTCATCAATAATGCAATAATAAAGCATTTAAAACACAATTAAAATAATGTTTATTAACATACAAACTTACCTCGAATTAATACAAAGAAAATAGAGTTCAATCCACTATTTTATTTTTCCCCGATCTAATTATGTACACTACTTTTCTTGATCTATATAATCAAAATTAACTTATTTAAATATCATTTTATTCAATTTGACCCAAAATTCATATTATGGAAAAATTTACTATTTTGCCCTAAACATTTAACTTCTTTACAATTTAGTCCCTAGCTCATAAAAATGCAAAATTCATGAAATTCCATTTCAACCCATACTAGCCGAATTCTATATAGATTCATAGCAGCCCATATTTTCCATTACTTCACACATTTACCACACAATTTATCACATTTCTCAATTTAATCCTTAATTTACAATTTTAACCAAAATCACTTAACAAATGTTGTTTATCTAACAACAACCATCCATTTTCTATCATCAAACATCAAAACACATGCATATTAATCAATGGTAAAACCCTATACTTTTAAATTTTTTGCAAATTAGTCCGTGGGCTAGCTAGATTAAGCTGCAACGACTTTAAAAACATAGAAATCATTAAAAACCGAGGAAAATTGCACTTACATGCAAAGATGAACCATTGCCGAAACTTCAAGCTTCATTCATGGTGTTTCCTTATCTAATTTTCGGTGGAAGATGGACACAACAAAGATGATGACTTTTTTTAATTATTTTACTTAATTTGTTTTATTAAATTGCATTTTTAACCTTATCATTAAACTATTAAAATCACTTAATTAATTTCCATATTTTTCCACTCATATTAACAATGGTATAATTACAACATAAGGACCTCTACTTTAAGGGTCTATAGCTATTAGACACCTTTAGCTAATAGAACTCAACTTTTGCACATTTTGAAATTTAGTCCTTTTATTGAATTGAGTATGCAAACGTTAAAATTTATTAACAAAATTTTTTATACGACACTATTAACATGTTGTAGACACTAAAATAATAATAAAATAAATATTTTGACCTCAGATTTGTAGTCCCAAAACCATTATTTCAATTTCAATGAAAATAAGTTGTTACATTAAGGTTGAAGTCATATTTCTGCTTTTAGAACTCGTTATGGGCACTACTAGTTCCTAGTATTGCATTTTGGTTTGACGAATGCTCTAGATGTATACATGGATCTGATAAATCGGGTTTTCCAACCGTACTTGGATCAAGTCATCGTAGCCTTCATCGACGACACTTTGGTATACTCTAAGACCGAATATGATCATGATGAGCATCTTAGATTAGTTCTTCAGATGCTTCAAGAGAAATAACTCAACGCTAAGTTGAGCAAGTGAATTCTGGTTAAGGGAAGTAATGTTTCTAGGGCATGTGGTTTCTGCAGAGGGGATCTGAGTTGATCCTAGAAAGATTGGGGCTGTACTTGATTGGAAATAGCCTAGGAATGTTTCTGAGATCCATATTTTCTAGGTCTTGTTGGCTATTACCAAAGACTTATCGAGGGGTTCTCGTTAATTGCAGGTCCTCTGACTAAGCTATTGCGTAAGAACACCCCTTTTATCTAGACTGATGAGTAGTTGAGAAGCTTAAATCTATTTTAACTTAGGCTCCTATTCTGCTACAGCCTGAATATGGTAAAGAGTTCGTGGTACATAGTGATGCATCGCATGTCAGTTTGGGATGTATTCTAATGCAAGATGGTAAGGTTATGACTTATGTGTCTGATAAACTATAATAGTAACATATTTTAATCTCGCATTTAGCTTACTTTTGGATGATTTAAGCCTTGAATTGTGTAATTTGGTGCTCTTAATCCTTTAATTTCATGTTTTATACTCAGGAGAGCATAGGAGGATGAAAAGAACGAGAAACGGGCTTAAAATGGACCAAATGGGCCAAAGTAGAAAATCAACACGGCCTGGGCCCAAGACCATACGGCCATTCCTCATTAATAGACTCGAACACGGCCTGGCCACGATTTACACGGGCATATGCTATGGGCGTGTCCCTGCTACAGAAAGAAGAGTTTCATTCGGATTAGGGTACTTAGAGGCAAAGAAACATATTCCAGAAGTCTATATAAAGACCCTAGAGGCCCACCTTTAATGGGGCATTCAGCTAGGCCAAAAAGCCGAGCCAAAGCAGTAAAATTTAGGGATTCAATTGAAGAAAGCCAGTTGATTCATCTCAAGAAGCCAGAATCATACTCAAGACTAAGGAATTCTCCTTCAATTCCTTCAGGGGGTTTTAGGGTTTTCTTTATGTTTTGTTTTATTTTTTCTTCTGAGATGTATTCTTTTATCATTATGAACTAAAACCCTTAGATACTTGAGGGGGATGAAACCTAAGACGGATCTTGTTATCGTTTGCTGAACTATATGATAAATACTTGATTTGTTCTTAATTATGTGTTCTTAATTCTTCTTTGGATATTTTTGGGATATTAATTCAAGTGTTGATGTGCTTAGGCAGAGGAGGAATAGACCCTGTCTAAGAGTGGATCTAGCATAGTTAAGCAGAGTTGCTCGCGCGCCTAGAGCTAGGGTGACAAAAATCTACCGAATTAGGGTCAAACCTAATATGGGAGTCCATAGATCGAGTTAATGCAATTCTAGGGGTTTTAATTAGAAAGGGATTTTAATTAATTAACCTAGGGTTAGATGTTAGTAGCCTCAAGAGAGGTATTAATATAAATTAGGGAATCCTACAGATCAAGTCAAATGAATAAATCCTCTGGTTCAGAGTTAGATAACAAGTGAAGTCTAGGTGGATTCTTCCTCGGGTATTGTCTTAATCAATTGGTTTTCTTTCAAGTCTTTCCTCAATTTTTTCTTTATGTCTTAGAATCTTTAGCTTAGTAGTTAGTTTATTTAAGATTAGATAATAATTCCCTTAAATCTTAGGCTAAATGATAGAAAGAAAGTTAGTATTAGTACTTTTGGTTCCTTTGGGTTCGACAATCCGGTCTTGCCACTAAACTATACCACTATTCGATAGGTGCACTTGCCTCTATCGTTGTCTTAGTTAGTTTCTAGGTTTGATCATTCTTTTTATAAACTTTTAATACTCTGACACAACGATCAGTGTCCCAACAACTTAAGTCAAACAAAGGTAAATAATTGATGCATGATCTCGAGTTAACTATCGTGGTGTTTTCCTTAAAGATTTGGAGGCACTATCTGTATGGTGAGAGGTGTATCATCTACACCGATGACAAGAGCCTTATCTCTTTACCCAAAAAGAGTTGAACCTTAGACAGCGTAGATGGATGGAATTACTCAAGGATTACGACTGCACTATTGAGTATCATCCCAGTAAGGCTAATGTGGTGGCTGACACTTTTAGTTGTAAAGTAATGTCTGATTTGAGGATGATGTAAGTTTGTTTGATGATTAGAGTCTGCTAGCCGAGTTCCAAGTTAAGCTGAATTGGATTGATTAGATTCGGGATAAACAGTTAGAGGATGATTCTCTGGTTCTACTTTTTCGTCATGTAAAGGATGGTAGTACGTCTAATTTTGGGCTGAATAGTGATGGGGTTTTGTGTTTTCGAGGTTGGGTTTGTGTACCAAATGACTTTGATTTGAGACAATCTATTCTGAAGGAAGTGCATAGTAGCCCTTGTGCTATGCATCTTGGTGGAAATAAGATATATTGGGATCTTTGAGAACTATATTGGTTGGTAAGTTTGTAAGGATAGGTAACGAATTTTGTTTCTCGTTGTCTGACATGTTAGCAAGTTAAGGATGAGCATCAGTTGCCTTCGCATTTGCTTTAACTTGTTAATATTTCCTTATCGAATGGGAACATGTAACTATGGGCTTTATTAGTGGGTTACCCTTGATAGGTACTAAGAAGGATTCTGTGTGGGTCATCGTAAATTGGTTTACCAAGTCTGCCCATGATCGTATCAAACAGTTGAGTTTTAATATTTATAAAAAGAATGATCGAACCTGTAGACTAACTATGACAACGATAGAGGCAAGTGCACCTATCGAACAGTAGTATAGTTTAGGCAAGAATATCTTATCGAACCCAAGGGAACCTAAAAGTACTACTACTCACTTTTTTTCTATTATTTAGCCTAAAATATGGAGTGATCCGTTTATTAATCTAAAAACTAATGAAATACTTAAACTAAATGCAAAGACAAAAAATGAATTGGAGAAAGACTTTAGGAAAACTCAGTTGATGAAGACGATACCCTCAGGAAGAATCCACCTATGACTTCACTTATTATTTATTCCCCAAACCATATGATTTCTTTACTTAGCTTGATCCGTGAGACTCCCTAACCTATATTAAACCCTCTTTCGAGGTGAATAATGTCTAACCTTAGATTAATTAGTGGAACTCTCGTTCTCTTATAATAACCCCCTAAGGAAGCAGTAAATCGATCAATGGATTCCCATATTAGGTTTCACCCTAATCCGGCAAAATCTCATAACCCTATCTCTAGGCGCCATATCAACTCTGCTCAATTATGCTAGATCTACTCTTAGGTAGGGTCTATTCCTCCTCCACCTAAGCACATCAGATTAATTTAAGTAACATAATTAAGAACAAACTAAGTACCTACATATAATTTAGAAATCAAATAATAAAATCCATCATAGGTTTCATCCCCTTCAGGTATTTGAGGGGTTTAGTTCATAACTAAATAAGAAAACATCTCAAGAGAAAAGATAAAACAAAACATAAGAAATCCCTAAAACCCCCTAAAGGAATTGAAGGAGAGATTCTCTGTCTTGAATAGAGTTCCGACTTCTTGAGATGGATCAACTGGCTATCTTCAAGTGATTCCCTAAAAGATGAAAGTTTCGGCAAAAGCCTCTGCCAAAAATCATCTCCCCCTTCAATGTCTACCTTGGGTTGTTTATATAGGCTTTTGAGATGCTTTACTTGGCTCCTAAGTACCTCTTTCAAGTAGAATTGCTATTAGGGTGTTTAAGTAGACTTAGGAGTACGTTTCTTTGGCTTCAAGCATCCAATTCTGAGTGATATTGCTCATTCTCGCGGTAGGGGGACGCCCATGGCACACGTCCATGTAATTCGGGGTTGGGCCATGCCTTGATTCTGTCGTTTTGGGCAAGGCCGTGGCAAGGTCATGTGAGTTAGGATTTAGGCCGTGCTTCAGGTCTGTCGATTGGGACACAACCATGTAGATCACCAGGCACGTCCGTGTGTGATAAATAGATGATGCACGGTCGTGTGTCATGGAGTTGAGGCTGTGCTCTAGGTAATTGGTGAGGCACGGTCGAGTGGGGTTTGGGCCAGGTCGTGTCAAATTCTTGGGTTGGCCCAATTTAGTTCGGTTTAAGCCCGTTTTACGTTCTTTTTATTCATAGGTGCTTTCCTGAGTATAAGACATGAAAAAAAAGGATTAAGAGCACCTTTTTACATAAATCAACGATAATTCATCCAAAAGCATACTAAATATGGGATTAAAATATGTTACTTTTATGGTTTATCAAATACCCCCACACTTAAGCTTTTGCTTGTCCTCAAGCAAAATTCTCAACTTACAATTAAAACGAACTTTCCATAATTCATAATTCCAATCGACAATGTCTCATCATAATTCATAGATAACTTATACATGGATAATTTAACTTAAAGAGTCCTAAAGATTCAATTACGATAAGTCATACCTTTGTAGTATGAAGACATAGGTGTCTCCCCTTATCTAAATAATTACCCTTGATTCAAAATCGATAAGGACTGACATCTTCACTAAAGATTCACTCAAATCACTCAAAGGTGTGTAAGGTTCACAATAAGGCACTCAAGAGTTAAACCTGAAAAGTTAATCCCATAGGCTTGCCTGAAAATCAAATCTCCACCACTGTATATGAGATGATACACAAATCAAAAGGTCTTTATTAGGGTTGTAATGGGGCTAGGGTTAAAAGTGTGGATACAGGCTGAATTAGATGGTTAGAATCGAGATTGACTTGACAAGTTACCTAACTAGAAACAATGAACTAAAATAAGTACTTACATCAATTGAAAGCCAATAATACCTACTATTGATAATTACTCTATAATAACGAGTATTTTCATCACTTGAAATTTGATAATACTTTAATACTGAGCTTTTCTTTAACAATTGGAGTTTAAATGCTCTAAGCTCTTTTATATACTACTAATATTGAATAAACTTGGATTTTTTTAAGAACAAACTAAAAAAACATAATAGAAGGAACTTTGATAATTGAAATAGCCTAATTAAAATCGATCAAATCAATTCTTGATAGAGGGGCAGTCAAAAGAATGTTGATAACAAATACAAAGGGATTTTGGGTTGATATTAATGGGTGAGTCAATAAAAAGGTTGTTAGGATTCAACGGGGTTCACTAGGGGTTATTTATGTCGGTAGGTTTTTTCGTGGAGTGAATGGGTTAAAACCTAGGTGCTTTTATCATCTCAGTATATCAAATCATTAATGTGGTCTCGACATGCATAAATGATGCAAGATCTAGACTAACAATTCAAAGTTGACACACTCATAATAAATAAAGTGAGCATGCAAAAGGGTATATGCTCTATAAAGCTCAAATTCTCACATAAAAATTATGGGTGTTTGACATCAATCCTTATAAATTTTAAACTTCAAGGTGATACTCAAATTCGATTCAACGACCCATCAATTTTAATTTTTAGAAAGTAGACTTATCATGCTCGATTCTCTAGTATCCTTCAAATTTAATCATCAATTCACAATTAACTATGACTTACTCTAAAACATATCAATAATAATCATAAATCATTAGAAATTTCATCCTAATTATTAATTTGAGAAAAATACTTTTGAACAAGTTTAAAATTCAGGATTTTGAGAACAATGAAAAAATTTAGGCACTATTACCCCCCACACTTAAGATGTACATTGCCCTCAATGTACAAAGATAGATAATATTTTATAGTAAGAAAATCAAAAGAGAGGGAGAGAGTTGCACTTCCTAAATTATGGATAAAATCCTTGGAGGATGTTCTAGGACGAATGTGATGTCTAGGTATAAGTGATGTTTTCGTTCCTTGAGTGATATGTTTAATCTGTTTAATCTACGAAGTCATCAAATAGATTTTAGGGAATGGATGATGTTATTGAAACTTGGGGTTAGATAGCCAGTTATAAGGTGAAATCAATAGTTCTAATGAAACTTTTTAGTCTTTAAACAGTCAATTAAAATATAAGCAAAGTAAAAATAAAAATAAAGGTAGAAATAAAAGTAGAAGTGACAATAACAATAAAAGTAAAAAATTAATAAAGTAGAAAGAAAAGGACTCAGAGGTTCTTTGCATTGGCTGGACTGGGCGGTGGTGGTGACGATGATGAAATGTGAAGGCGCTGGCATATTTGTTAGAGTGTCACCTCTAATCCATCAAAGTGCCGAGTGTTTTCAGCAAAATACAACTCGAACTGGTCGAGTCGTGCAGATATATCTGCTAATAATGGTGCTGCTCGGTACTGACGTTGACTCGAAATTTGTGCCTCCTCTAATGGTAGTGGGACATCGTCAGGGATGTCCTCGTCCTCCTCCTTATTTCTGGGTGTTTGTAGTGTATATTGAGGGGGATCGGTCCCTCGACGTAGTTTGATCATCCTCATGTGTAGCTTCGTCAGGATGCCTTGAGGTACCATGTAGCCCATCAATGTGAGGGAGGTGATCTGCTCATTGGTGTTGAGGAGGTTGAAGTGTCGAGCCAACCATGTAATGTACGGCCCCATTGACAGAATCCTCTTCCTATGTGCCTCTGTCTGGTGCTGAATCGCGCATGTGATAAAATAAGCCAAGTCGAAAACATGTCCTTTAGACATGCATGAAAGGAAGTAGACATCGTGTTTGTTTACGACGCTGGTGCTTTGTCTACGACCTGTGATAGTGTGTGTGAGTATGGCGTTAATATACCTTAGGGCTGGGGTAAGTGCTGTTGCTTTAGAGCAGCTGGGGTCGTAGTTTTTTGTAGTGGGGTTTAGGCTGCACCAACATTCGAGCGGAGTGACGTGGAGCTTATGATTTAATCCATCAAGGGGGTTCTCTTCTATGAATTTGGGTGTGCAAAGTCCCAGAGCCGTGCCGAATTGTGGTACACTCATTTGACGTACCGAGCCCCCTAAACGGAATTGGATAGCACTAGGGTCGTTGAACTGGGTCGTCACTATTTGTAGTGTGAAAGTGGTGCAAAATTCCAATGTAAGCTCCAAAAAGGTGGGCTCGTTGATTGAGAAGAATTACTCCCACGGTTCGGTTGAGAGAAGGGCTCGGATATCGTTATAAGCCCTACTTGTTGTACTTCATTCCAGTCAATGCTCCTACTGGTGCCCAAGGGTCTACTCTATAGTGCTTTATATCGTTCTTCTTGGGTAGCTTGAGGGAATCAGAGAAAGAAGTGTCGGAGTTCGGTGGAGGCAATTTCAGATGATGATCTAGGCCCTTTCCTTTTCTTGCTCGGGACAGATCGTTTAGTACGTGATGACGACATAATACCTGAAAAACACTTCCTTTATATAGCCAAGAATTTTCCTAACAATAATCAAAAACCAATAGCCAATATAAATGTTTCTTCAAGAACAAATACTAAAATCAGAAAACCACAATCTCATTATTCATTAGAATAATTCCTAACTAAAATCATGGCTAATACTATATAAAATAATAAAGCTATACAAAGAACTCATGGGAACCAAACATGTTGCATAAAAATCATGATTTAAAGGCTAACTATGATTTGCAGTAGAGCATCAATTCTTCAATGAGGCGATCCAATAAAATCTAACATGTATTTAATAGTAAAGCAGAAAATGCATTAAATAATGGGAATCAACAAGAAAAATAGAATAAAGAAACCAAGAAAATAAAACAACCAAGAAGAAAATTAAAGCAAATGTATTGAACAAAACAAAAAAATCATGCTTTAACATAGACTAGAAAAGAAATAAAATAAACTAAACAATATGAACCAGATTTTTAAGTCTAACATCAAACAAAACTTTAAATAAAGAGAAAATATGTGAAAATGTGAAGAAAAAAGAACTAGGAGCGGTGATGGGTGAGGTGCACGGGTGAAGGGCACGGTGGTGGTACTGGTTTCTTCAGTGTGGGCATGGCCTGGTAAGGGCGTGGGGTTTTTGAACACGGTGGTGCTGTGGGCGTGTGGTTGGTTTTGGTTGGTATTTTGAGAAGAACGATTAAAGGAGGTGGGTTGGAGGGGAGAGGGATGATTTGGTGCCCGGATTGGAGAAGGGGCAGTTGGAATCTAATTTTAGGGTTTGGATTTGGGGGAGAGGATGGTTAGATTAATATATAGGGTCTGAGGCACGGTCATTCTCCACGCCCGTGTCATTTTTAAATTTGCCCGTGCTTTTTGTGATTTTGGGTTTTAGGTGCGTTCAGGTGGATTTGCCACGGCCGTGTTGACGTTGCCACGCCCGTGTGTTGATTCACACGATTGGGTCGAACGGGCATGTGTAGCCTGTGCTCGATAAGTTAGTATGTTCGCACAGTCATGGAGTACGGCTGTGTTCTAGCCGTGCTCAATAAGTCAGTAGCTTCACAGGGTCGTGGGGCACGGCCGTGCAAAGCCCGTGCTAGAGAAGTCAGTAGCCTTGCATGGTAGAATGACACGAGTGTGTCTAGTATCGCAGCCCGTGTTGTTTAAAAGAATTTTTCCCTGTTTATGCACAGATTCGGCCATACCCGTTGTGTGTCCCCTGTCTTGTACATAGTCGTGGGCATGCCCGTGTTCAAGGTCGTGTTAATAATCTTGCATTTCTATTAGATTATTTTAGAAAAATTTTAAACAGATAAATTTAATGTTAGTGAGTTAGCACTCGGGTTGCCTCCCGAGAAGCGCTTGTTTATAGTCTTAAGCTAGACTTTCTCTATTTTCATTTCTAAAAGAAGGTTCATGAAGTAGAAGCTCCTCTCTCATATCTCCAAAATCTGCACCATTATAAATTTTGAGTCGGTGACCATTTACCTTGAATGTGCCCTTAGTGGGGTGAGTTACCTCAATTGTGCCGTATGGAAAAATTGTTTTAATCATGAATGGGCTAGACCATCTTGATTTCAGCTTTCTTGGAAATAATTTAAGCCTTGAGTTATACAGTAGGACCAAGTCTCCTACCTCAAATTGTTTTGACCTTTTTAGACGAGCATCGTGGCATCGCTTTGTTGCCTCTTTGTAGAATTTTGAGTTCTCGTAGGCTTCAGCTCTCCATTCATCTAGCTCGTTTATCTGCATCAGTCTTTTTTTTCCTGCAACATTAAAATCAGAATTCAAAAATTTTATTGCCCAAAAAGCTTTGTGTTCTAATCCGAATGGTAGATGACAGCTTTTCCCATATAGAAGTTTGTATGGGGATGTTCCTAGAGGTGTTTTGAATGTTTGTTCAGAGGCCCATAAAGCATCACCTACTTTAAGCACTTGATCTTTTCTATTTGATTCAACCATTTTTTCTAGAATGCGCTTAAGCTCTTGGTTTGCTACCTCAGCTTGCCCACCGGTTTGAGGATGATATGGGGTGGCTGTTCTGTGGCATACTCCATATTTCTTTAGAACTTTTTCAAATTGTGTATTACAGAAATGAGTACCCCTATCACTAATGATGGCTCTAGGTGTCCCGAATCAAGAAAATAGTTTCTTGAGAAATTTAACTACTACCCTAGCATCATTGGTAGGTGAGGCTTTTGCTTCTACCCATTTTGACATGTAATCAACTGCTACTGGGATGTATTTATTTCCAAATGAATTGGGGAATGGTCCAATGAAATTGATACCCCATACGTCAAATATCTCACATGATAACATATATGTTTGAGGCATTTCATCATGTTTGGAGATATTACCTATCCTCTGGCATCTATCACGTGAGGTAACATACCTGTTGGCATCTTTGAATAGAGTGGGCGAATAAAAACCTGATTCGAGTATTTTGTGTGCTGTCTTAATCCCACTGTAGTGTCCTCCTGATGGTCCTGAATGGCAATGCTCCACGATTTTGTTTGCTTCTATCTTTGTAACACATCTTCGAATTACCTGATCTGCACATATGCGAAAAAGAAAGGGATCTTCCAAAAAATAATTTTTCATATTAGCAAATAATCGCTTCTTTTGGTGATGTGTCAGTTTCCTTGGTAGAACATTAGCTGCTAAATAATTTGTGATATTTACAAACCATGGTACCTCGGAATGGGTTATAGAGAAGAGTTGTTCTTCAGGAAATGAATCATATATTTCACCTTCATGAAGCTCTTTGGTGTGTGGATTTTCAAGTCTAGAAAGGTGATCTGCTGCAAGATTCTCGGCTCCCTTCTTATCTTGTATTTCCATGTCAAATTCCTGTAAGAGTAAAATCCATCGTATGAATCTAGGTTTTGCATCAGGTTTGGTTAAAAGATAACAAAGAGCTGAATGGTCAATGTAAATGACAACTTTCGATAATATTAGATATTATCTAAATTTGTCAAAAGAAAAAACTATAGCTAGCAGTTCTTTCTCAGTCATGGTGTAATTTTCATGCGCGGGTGTTAATATTCTGCTGGCGTAGTAAATTGGCTGAAAATGCTTGTCTCTTTGTTGTCCCAAAACTGCGCCTACTGCAAAGTCACTTGCATCACACATTAGTTTAAAAGGTAAATTCCAATCAGGTGCGGTTATAATCAGTGCATTTATTAATTTATCTTTAAGGACATTGAATGCATCTAAACATTCCTGATTGAAATTAAAAGGAATATCTTTTTCTAGTAATTTTGTCAAATGCTTAGCTATTTTAGAAAATTCTTTAATTAATCTTCTATAAAAACCTGCATGTCCTAAAAAGCTTCTAATAACCTTCACTGAACTAGGGGGAGGTAATTTTTCTATGGTTTCAACTTTTGCTTTATCAACATCAATCCCTTTTCTAGAAATCTTATGTCCTAAAACAATCCCTTCTCTAACCATAAAGTGGCATTTTTCTCAATTCAAAACAAGGTTTGTTTCTTCACATCTAATTAGAAATTGTTTTAAAATTTTAAGGCAAATCTGGAAAGAATTACCAAAAATCGAGAAATCATCCATAAATACCTCCATGATGTCCTCTACGAGTTCGTCAAAAATTGCCAACATGCAACGCTGAAACGTGCAGGAGCATTACATAATCCAAAAGGTATTCTACGATAAGCAAACATACTGTATAGGCATGTAAATGTCGTCTTCTCTTGGTCTTCAGGAGCTATAGGGATTTGGAAGTAGCCGGAGAGTCCGTCCAAGAAGCAGTAGTACATATGCCCAGATAGTCTTTCTAACATTTGATCAATGAAGGGTAGAGGAAAGTGATCTTTTCTGGTGGCATCATTCAGCTTTCTATAGTCTATACAGACTCTCCAACCTGTAACTATTCTTGTGGGAATTAACTCATTCTTTTCGTTGAACACTACCGTCATTCCTCCTTTCTTTGGAACTACTTGCACAGGACTTAACAAAGTGCTATCAGAAATAGGATAAATTATTCCTGCATCTAGAAATTTAATTATCTCGACTTTGACCACTTCTTTTATGTTAGGTTTAATCATCTCTGAGGTTGTACACACGGTTTATATTCTTCTTCCATTAAAATTTTGTGGGTCCAAAATGCGGGATTTATTCCCTTTATGTCAGAAATTTCCAAGCTATGGCTTTCTTGTGTTCTCTTAGTACCTTTATCAGCTCTTCATTTTCCTTGGGTTTTAATTCCAATTTGGGCGGCTCTTCGATGGAGGGTTTCTGTTTTAATACGTCATCTTCTTCAATGTTTTCTTCTTTCATTTGTTTGAATGATGATGTATTCAAACTGATTTCATTATCTTCATCTTCGTCCCCCTCTCATTGAGGTGGACATAGTTCCATCGTGTCATCCTGTAGGATTTCTTGTAATGAATTTTTAATAATATGATTAGTAGTGTCAACAAAATAACAGAAATCATCATGCTCTTTAGAATATCATATGGCATCATAAATTTGGAAAATAATTTCTTCATCCCCTATCCTTAGTGCTAGTTTGCCATCACCTACATCAATAATAGCTCTAGCAGTGGCTAAAAAAGGACGCCCTAAAATTAAAGGAACATTGATGTCCTCATCCATGTCTAACACAACAAAATCAACTGGGAAAATAAATTTATCAATTTTCACCAAGACATCTTCAATAACTCCTCTTGGATATTTAATAGATCTACCAGCTAATTGAATACTCATCCTAGTGGGTTTTGGTTCCCCAAGATCTAGCCATTTAAACAATCGGTAAGGCATTAAGTTGATACTAGCGCCTAGGTCTGCTAATGCTTTCATGATGTTTAAACTACCAATTAATCAAGGAATAGTAAAACTCCCTGGATCTTTTAACTTCGTGGTAGTCTATTTTGGAGAAGGGCTGAACACTCTTCATTAAGTTCCACCTTTGATACTTCCTCAAGCTTCCTTTTGTTTGTGAGAAGTTCCTTTAAGAATTTTGCATACTTTGGCATCTGGGAAATAGCTTCAACAAAGTGTAAGTTAATATGTATTTGTTTAAAGAGTTCAAGGAACTTTGATAAACCGTAAAAGTAACATATTTTAATCCCACATTTAGTATGCTTTAGAATGAATTTATCCTCGATTTATGTAAAAAGGTACTCTTAATCCTTTCTTTTCGTGTCTTATACTCAGGAAAGCACCTTAGAATGAAAAGGACTCAAAATAGGCTTAAAACGGACCAAATTGGGCCAATCCAAGAAGTCGGCATGGCCTAGACTTCATGCCACACGGTCATGCCCCAATATTTAGATTACATACGGTCACACCCTGATTTACACAACCATGCCTCGTCGACAAAAAAACCCAACACAGCCTATCATCGATGTACATGACCGTGCCCCAATTGGCGGACCCGAAGCACGGCCTCTACCCTCGACTTGCACAGGCATGTCATAGCCGTGCCTAAATCAAAAGAATGGAGTCGAGGGCTGGACCACGATTTACACGGGTGTGTCAAGGCTGTGCCCCTGCCGTGGGAAAGAGCAACTTCACTCAGAATTGGATGCTTGGAGCCTAAAAAACGCAATCCTAAGTCCACTTAAACACCTAGGATGAATTATACTTAAATTATGAGTACTTAGGAGCCAAGTAAAGCATCCTAAAGTCTATATAAACACCCCAAGGTGGCTATTCAAAGGTGTGTCAGGTTTTAGCAGAGTTTTCTGTCAGAGCTTTATTCATTTAGGGATTGTCTCGAAGATAGCCAATTTCTCCATCTCGAAGAGTCGGAGTTCTACTCAAGACAGAGGATCTCCTCTTCAATTCCTTCAGGGGGTTTTAAGGATTTCCTATGTTTTGTTTTATCTTTTCTCTTGAGATGTTCTCTTATTTTGTTATGAACTAAACCCCTCAGATACCTGAAGGGGATGAAACCTATGATGGATTTTGTTATTTAATTCTTTCGGTTTATATGATAAATACTTAGTTTGTTCTTAATTATGTTGCTTAATTTTATCTGATGTGCTTAGGTGGAGGAGGAATAGACCCTACCTAAGAGTAGATCTAGCATAATTAAGCGGAGTTGATCGGGCGCCTAGAGATAGGGTTACGAGATTTTGCCGGATTAGGGTGAAACCTAATATGGGAGTCCATTGATTGATTTACTGCTTCTTTAGGGGGTTATTATAAGAGAACGAGAGTTCCACTAATTAACCTAAGGTTAGACATTATTCGCTTCGAGAGAAGGTTTAATATAGGTTAGGGAGTCTCACAGATCAAGCTAAGTAAAAGAAATCATATGAATTGAAAGTTAGATAATAAGTGAAGTCATAGGTGGATTCTTCCCGAAGGTATCATCTTTATCAATTGAGTTTTCTTCAAAGTCTTTTCCTAAGGTTTCGTCTCTTTTGTCTTTGCATTTAAGTTTAAGTATTTCATTAGTTTTAGATAAGTTAATTAATCACTCCACATTTTAGGCTAAATAATAGAAAGAAAATGAGTAGTAGTACTTTTAGGTTCCCTTGGGTTCGATAAGATATTCTTGCCTGAGTTATACTACTATTTGATAGGTGCACTTGCCTCTATCGTTGTCGCAGTCAGTCTGCAGGTTCGATCACTCTTTCATAAATATTAAAACTAGACATTTTGACAATCAAGTTTTTGGTATTTAGTTTGGGAATTTCTAAAATATTACGAAAGCTCTATTTTTATTACTTTAGCCATTATTTCTAATTTTACTAATCCTCTTTCTTCATTAAACTTGCAAGGTACCTTTAGTTTATGACTAGAAGAAACCCTAGAGGACCATTAGAATACGAAAGTGATATTGAAGCTACCGCTCGCAAAAATTGCAGAGAAACTAGATGAGCTCTAGACTCTCAAAGAGAAGAACAACAAAATAGATCCAATCTTACTGAAGGGATGGCCGAAAATAATCCGCCTGACGTGCAAGATTAGAATGCTCCGCGTACTATGTATGATTATGCTAAACCTAATCTAACGAGAGCGTAATCTAGTATTGTTAGGCTCGCTATAGTCGCTAATAATTTCAATTAAAACCTAACACAATACAAATGATTCAACAGTTTGTTCAATTTGATGATTTGCGGATTTAAGATCCAAATACTCATATAGCTAATTTCTTAAAGTTCTGTGATACTTTCAAAATAAATGGCATTTCTGATGATGCTATATGTCTTCGGTTATTTCCTTTTTCAATAAGGAATAAAGCAAAGCAGTGGTTGAACTCGTTACCCCGAGGGTCAATCACCACATGGGACCAAATGACCGAAAAATTTCTTTTAAAGTATTTTCCACCAGCCAAAACGGCCAAATTTAGGAATGACATATCTTCTTTTGTGCAGAATGACGCAGAAACATTATATGATCCATGGGAAAGATACAAGGATCTCCTAAGAAGATGCCCACACCACGGATTATGTAATATCCCGGGTTAAGGGGTTAATTTATTTTTGGCATTGTTGCATGATTATTGGTGAGCTATTATGTTGTTTGTATGGTTTCGGGGCTTAGATGAAGGCTAGGAGTGTGCCTGAGTAGGTGGAAAATTTTTGTTTTTGGGCTTTAGGGGATAGGAGCTGAAGGAGATGGGGGTTTTTAATTAAATTAAGTGAATTTATGACACAAATAAGGAGCTAGTAAGGTGGCAAGCATGCGCCACATGGAGAGTGGGTGTGTGGCGTCATCTACAAGGAGGGAGGTCTTGTGATCAAGTCGCGAGAATCCCACCCCTTCGGCATCCATTTTGACGGCATGGAGGGGAAGAGTTGGGGGCAATTTGAACTCTACCATGGACTTGGTCAACACATTCAAACGGTGGATGGAGAGCAATTGTAGGAGGGAGACTTGGTTCTTGCCATTTGAATTAGTGGTGTGAGAGTAAATGGGGGGAGTTGGCCGGATTTGGTGAGAGTTTGGGGGGAGAGGTGTGTGTGGCCGATTGGTAAGCTTGTGGGAGAGTGCTGAAATTTTCCACTAAGGCAATTGGGTAGGTTCGGTCAAATTTTGTTTTGGGAAGTTAATTTTTTCTTGTTTAATCAAAAGCTAGTAAAAGATCTCTTCAATAGCAAACGACTTTAGCCAGAAAGAAAGAGAAAACCTTCCATTCTTGCTCCTTGAAACCGAAGCACAAAGCAACTTCAATTGCCAATCTTGCACTCTTCTTCTGCGTTTTCTTCTTTTACCTTTTGTGTCAACCAAACCTCAAGCACCCTTATTGTCAAATCCCACCTTGTTCTTCTTTCTTCTTTTATTGTGCAAAGTCAAACTAGTGATCCTCCCTTCTCATTTTCTTTCTTTTGTTTTACAACCCTTGTGCCGATTTTCTCATTTGTTCCATACCATTTCACTAAACCAAACTAGCCTTCTTCTTTTCCTTTTGACCGTAACACCTTTCACCAAAACTGCATCCTCCATCTTCTTCATCTAAACCGAACACAACCACAATCAAACCCTTGCCGATTTTGGTCATTAGTAGTGAAAGTTTTTCTCTCCTACTTCCCTTTTCTTGTTTCTTTTCATTCAAAACCGAGAGCACTTACTCTTGTTATTCTTTCTCTTTCTCCAAGCAGTGGCCGAATCTTTCTCCTCTCTTAGTAGTTGGTAGGCCGATTATTGGTTGTGTTGGGGTGTTGGTGATCAATCGGTCTACTAAAGGGGTAAGTGTTGGCGAATGGCCTTTCTCCTTTCTCTGTTGCCTTGCCGATTTTGGGTATATTTAAGGGCTGATTTCGTTATCTATTATAAAGGAGTAATCACTTGTTTTGGTAACTATTTCCATATAGGGCCTTTGGAGTTCGTAATCAAGCAAGGAGAGCCTTTTTACTCTGCTTAGCAATCGGTAAGTAGTGGTGAGACGATTGCTCATAGTTATCTGTTTAGTTTCGATTAAGTATATGGTTTCCAAGGATTAACCACGTTCTCTCTAGGGTGAAGCCGATTCTTTGAAAGAACCATTGTTGGGTTCGGTTTGGTAGGAAACCAAATCAAGTTGAAGGTAAGGATAAACCGATATACCCTTTGATTTATTTGGTTTTGGCGAATGGTATGTGTGCTAACCCTTTGGTTGGTCGATTTTAGGATCAAAGTTGTCAAGGTGGTTGAGGGTCTTAGACCGGTTCCTAGTATTAAAACCTCCACTAATTGGTGTGTAAACCAACACACTATCTTAACTTAATAATGTAATAACTTTGTTGTGTAAATGGAGCAGTGTGATTGATGATTTTGGTACCCATTGAGGTATGGATACGGATTCGGGTAAGTCCATTTTGATATGAGCTATGTGATGATATACGATATTATGATTATGGGTGCATGTTCATTGAGATGCCATATTAAGCATGTGAGCATGATAGCATGATTGCACGATTTTGCATTTAGTATGATATGTGATTGGGTGATCCGAGAGGAGGGGAGTATGATATCCGTGTCTTTGGGACACTGTGTCTTTGGGACACGGAGGTTTGGCACCTCCAGGTGGTTTGGTACCACGTATTTTGTGACTTTGGGTCACGGAGGTTTGGCACCTCGGCGTCTCGTCCCAGTGGCTTAGTACCACGATGGGTTGGCCCCACGCTTGATTATCTGGGGTAGCGCCGGTGATTTGGTATCACACGATGGGTTGGCCCCATCATCGGATTTGTGACCACGGTCACCAGTGATTTGGTATCACATTGTGTCTTTGGGACACGGAGGTTTGGCACCTCATTGCGACTCGTCCCGTGGTTTAACACCACCGTGGGTTGGCCCCACTTTTGAGATATGGGATCGTACGCTGGTGATTTGGTATCACACGATGGGTTGGCCCCATCATTGGATTATTTGTGACTTTGGGTCACCGGTGGTTTGGTACCACAAGATGGATATCGTGACTTTGGGTCACGGTGGTTTGGCACCACCAGTGGTTTGGTACCACACGGGGTAGAAAAGGCGATATGGTTGGTTAGGATTGGGTGCATGACTTGCATTATTTTGATATGATATGTGTGTTGGCATGTTATACCGGGAGAGGTATTTATGCACTGAGTCTTGCGACTCACTCTCTCCTTTGACTTTTCAGGTGACACTTAGACGCAGACATGGAGCCGAGATGGACTCGAGGTGCTCATGCCATACTGAAATAAAGATTTGCTCGGACCTTTAAGAAATTTGGTACTTAAGTTTTATTATTACTATTTGGTTTTATTTGGGTTGTAAATGGCCTTTTTAAAATTATGTTTTGTTTACGATTAAGTTGGATTTATAATATGCTTTAACAAACTACTTGAGTTAAAATGTGCTAAAACTTGGAAAGATAACGATTTCAAAAGTGCAAAAGTGATGTTTTAAACTATACCATCGGGTATCATACTATAACTTAGGACAAAATGAACTCGAATTGTTTTTCTAACTTAAATATGATTTTCTACTAAGACAAAATGTTTTAGTAATAATATGAAACAACTTAAACTTCAAACCGACATAAATTAGTTTTACCTACACTCGGATAAATTTTCAAAGCTCTCTGGGTTTTCAAATACAACATAATTTTTTTCAAAACCTACTCAAGTTTTCCTCAAATAACAAAGTTTCGCAAAGTGTTTCATCAGACTTCTAGACTTCAACCTAAACCACCCAAAACCTTTTTCCCTGTAGCATACCAGATTCGGTCGTGGTGTATTGACCGGGTTTGGGGTGTTACAATTTTGGTATCAGAGCTAAGTTCAAAAGCTCGGCTGTGGGCCCGAGGCCCAAAATGTTTTCAAAAGTCTGTTTTAAGTGTTTTGTTTTAAAAAAGTATGGTTTGAAGGGCATGGCACCGAGTCTCCGGCACCAGTTCGCCCAGGTAAGTACCCCGTACTATTTGTTGTGATATTGATTGATATGATTGGCTGGCTAGTAAGACTACTTTAGAGACTGAAACTAATAGGACTCTGTGGACTCGCGAAAACAAAGCTTCTTTAAAAATTCATAAGACTTTGCTTTAAACACAGATGGAATAATGACGATACATAAAAATTCTTTAATCGAGATGAGATTTAGTCATGAGTACTCGAGGTGGAGGTGGTCGTGGACGTGGTCGCGGTAGGATGATGATTTCGAGCCCGTAGGTTCTGGGCAGGGTTTGGAGAATGAGGTACCGGTTCCGCCACCAGCTGGAGGTGGTGAGTTCCAGGAGCAGACCGGCGACGACGCAGTGTCACTGAAAGCGATCTTTGCGGGTTTTAGAAAGGGTAGCTGGAGCGGGTGGAGGCGTGGGAGCTAGGAAATCGTGCTGGCGACTTGAACAAATGGGGTTTGAATTCTTCGGGATGTCTCGGTGTTGCTCCCAAAGACTTCTTGAAATCTTGGTGGAAGCGACAGAGCGGATCATGGATGATCTGGACTGACCGCCAAAGAAAATTAAAGGGATCGTATCACTTCTCGAGATGAGTCATACCGGTGGTGGCTTGAAACACCCCAAACCCTACCAAAAAGTCTAACCGAATTTGGTATGTTCCTTGAGTAAAACTTTAGCGTAATTCCATTGTAAAGAAATTTTGTCTTTAAAACATTAATCTTAGGAGGAATTAATAAAATCATAGGAAACCAAACTTAAGAAAAATTTCCTTGAAAACATTTATATAATAAAGACAAAACCTTTTAAATAATTATTAAAAGCAATTTAGTTATTTAATAGATATTTATTCATGGCAAAATAAAAGTAAATCCAAACACGAAATTAAAGATAGTTTATAATGGCCTTATTACATAATATTGGCAACCCAAATTAAAGTCTAAGTAATAAAATTTAACTTAAAGAGTTTAAGTTGGAAAATCTCCACAATACTTAATCTGAGCACCGCCACCTCGAAATCCTTCTTTGTCCCGATCCATCGCACTACGAGTTATCTGAAAAGTTATCCCATAAAAATGGGTGAGTCATAAACTCAATGTATAACACATACACTAAAAAGCCCATTTTATGAAATGCTTTCAAACCCAAAAAATTTCACATATGGCCATAGGCCCATTTAACCCATATTTAACCCATAGGCCCATTTAACTCATATTTAGCCCAAAGGCCCATTTAACTCATATTTAGCCCAAAGGCCCATTTTACTCAAATTTAGCCCAAAGGCCCATTTTACTCAAATTTATTCCAAAGGCCCATTTTACTCAAATTTAGCCCAAAGGCCCATTTTACTCAAATTTAGCCCAAAGGCCCATTTTATAGCAGATCAAATAATAATCATACAATGTTACATGGATATGTATATGAAATGAAATGCAAGCCCTACCAACCTAAATATCCATCCGCTACACACCCGCACCAACCAAAGACACACCGTGGGATTACTAAATCGACCTCCATCCGCTACACACCATCGAAGCGATTCTTTGCAGATCAACATGCACATCGCTTCTTATTGTGGCAAAGCCACCAAAACAGATGTGACCAAGTCACCGATCAAGTCCAAATATGTGACCAAAGCCACCAGAGTCAAATATGTGACCAAAACAACCGAGTCAAATATGTGACCGAAGCCACCGAGTCAAATATGTGACCAAGCCACCGAGTCAAATATGTGACCGAAGCCACCAAATTCACAGATGTGACCGAAGTCACCAGAATTGTGGTAAAACCACCGAATACTTCCTCCTTTATTAAACATACCCATATGCCCATGCACATACATATCAAATCATATTTTCATGCTATTTATCTACAAATCATAATATAGTCATG
Source organism: Gossypium rotundifolium (assembly GCA_025506655.1). Classification (NCBI taxonomy): domain Eukaryota; kingdom Viridiplantae; phylum Streptophyta; class Magnoliopsida; order Malvales; family Malvaceae; genus Gossypium; species Gossypium rotundifolium. Next base: position 136,217,930 of record CP106728.1, read on the forward strand.
CTTATCTCATATTAATGCATATAACAAAATAAACGAAATATTGAGGTAACATACCTGAATTTTGTATACCAATGATTGGTATCCACAAACAAACATATTATCATATAATCACTTTTTAGACATAAATCTATGGAAATTTTAATGTATGGTTACACACCTAGTAACAAGTGAGAACAATACTCTAGCTCGCCCACACCTAAATGATTAACACACTCGGTTAGTATAAACTATTGTTAGCAAAACTATACTTATAAACGATAGATCTAAATCCTTACCCTGTTCACGAATGGCGGTTATTTGCGGTTTTTCTCCACTAGATGGATCAAAACCCGCCGATATTCCACCAACGTAGAGTGGTTCGGTTGTACGCACTACTTCGAATAACCGATCCTCGTTAGCAGAAGGTCCACAACCCGGTGGAAAGTCTCTAACCCCCGATACTGCTCTTCGTTTGTAATTCGATGGTAAAGGAATACCTCCCTTCTTCCAAACACTTCGAACGGCTCTTTTCTTACCTATCTTGATGATCTTAGATCGCTCCTAAAAATAACTTAGATTAGTGATCTGTCTAAAAAAATAATTGATATAATCTAAATTAGTAGTCTTACCTTGATGATTCGAATGGTCACTTAAAGGTTGTCTTCAACAAGGATTTTTGATAAATCTTTTCAAAAGATTCGGCCTAAGAGAGAAATAAAAGATTATGATTTTAAGTTTGCTAAAATAAAAAGGAATAATGAAAATAATTGATAGCATCTTACTTTGATCACTTGGAGGTTCGGCTTTGAAAAAGAAGAAAAGAAAATGATGATTCGGCCTTCACAAAATAAAAGAATAAAAATGGTGGTTTCAATATGATGGTTTCGGTTTTGAAGGGAAAGAAGAAGGAGAATGAAAAGAGAAGGAAGTAAAGAGAAAGATGAGAAGAAAATGATAATGGTGATTTCGGCAATGAGAGAAAGATAAGAGAAAATAAGATGAAAAGAAAAGAAAGAGAATAGGATCAAAGAGAAGAGAGATTGACTATGGAACTTAGATGCATTCGGCAAGAGGAGAAAATGAAGAAGAATAATGGTGCTTAAACTTTGTGGTTTTGGTTTCAAAATAAAAACTAAATGAGAGAAAGAAGGTTGTATTTGGTTCAAGCAATTGAGGCTAAATCAAAAGCGAAAATGTACCAAAATGGCTAAGGTACATTCGGCCAAAAAGAAGAAAATTTGGTCAAAAGGATGAAAGCTAAAACAAAGAGAGTTTTACCTAAACTCTATGGCAAATTCGACTAGGAGAGAATTTTTTGAAGAAAATGAGAAAAGATGGACAAACAAGGACTTTTGGCTAACTTTTCCCCCTAATGGCAAAGCATAAATTCGCCACATCAATGCCAACATATCCCCTTTTCCTCCTTGTTTCTTCCCCATCATATCCAAAGAATTTACTACACAACTAGGCCTCTCCTTTAGCCTTCATGTTGTCTAGGTTCATGGTCAAATGACCATGAACACATCCCCAAAACATAGCCCTTTATTATGCCATTGTCCCCTCATCTTATCATGAATTTGTGATTCCATGCCTTATGTTCTTTAACTTCCTTTTTCTCATGGTCAACAAGCCAAAATGGATGAAAGCTCATCCACTCTAGAATATTCTTGGCCGACACTTACAAGGAAGAAAACAAAAAATTAAAAATCTCCATAATGTTAGCTAGAGATTCGAACCTTACACCTCAAGCACACATCCATACATCTTAACCACTTTGCCAATTACTTAACTTATGCTAGAACTTCTTATCATCAATTCTTAAGGCCTTATTAGCTTAGTTCTCTCTCTAATTAATAGAAATTAAAGTTTAGCAAAGCATTCACTTAATAAATGAAGCTCAAATAACTTCCAAAATTGCACTTAATAATGATTAAGCATGCAACATCATTCAATTATGTAAATTGCATAGCCCCCAAAATATCAGGATGTTACATGGCTCACGGTCCGTGATAATACCGCAATGAAGATCGACATGGGACTATTTCCGGCGCTTATCGAAAAAAATCGTCGAGCTAACTACATAAATGAGCAGTGGAAAGCATTTCGAGGTTAGTCCAGGGAGCAAATCGTGTTTGAGTACGAGGCGAGTTTCGTCGAGTCGGTATGCCGGGGTATGGTGGCTCTCGAGCATGAGAGGTGCATTCGTTTGAGGATGGCTGCGAGACGAACTAAGGCTGATAATTGCGCCCAGGAGGCGTGAATTTGCGGTTCTAGTTGAAAAGGCGAAGGTTGCCGAGGGCATTAAAGAGTCTGCAGAGGCGCAGTATGGATAGAAACCGTCACAAAGGAGTTTTGGATCTTCCGGGTCATCGGGTAATCAATGAGAAGAGGGCTAGACCGAGGGGCGAATCGATCGGGTAGGTTTGTTGCTACTAGGTAGGGACCGCCATGATGTAACCGCTGTGGAAAGGCTCACCGGGAGGATGTTGGGTGATGGTAGAGGTTGTTTTGAGTGTGGCTCATTGGACCACTGTGTGAGGGATCTGTCCGCAAGTTAGCTAGGATTCATCGTAAAATCGGGCGTAATCAATACAGAAATAATGGACCACCGCAGAGGGTCGAGGTAATGGCAGAGGAGGTAACAGCCTTACGTCGGGCCGTGGAGCACCCAAGTGAGGTGCAGTAGTTCGAGGCCGACAATGGGACTAGTGTATGCTGCGAGGCACCGAGAGGAGGGCGACGCACCGGATGTCATTACCGGTACGTTTTTAATATTTGGTTCTCTATTTACTGCTTTAATTGATGTGGGTTCAACACATTCGTATGTTGCAAGTAGTATAGTGAAGACCATGGATTTAGACTCTGAGGTATCTTCTAGGCAGATGACCGTAATAAGCCCTCTAGGTCACTCTGTAGTGGTAGATAAACTGTATAGAGACGTACCTCTAGAACTCCAAGGGGTAATATTTGAGGCTGATCTGATGGAACTGCCATTCGGGGAGTTCGATCTAATTCTCGGAATGGACTGGCTGGTTAAGTACCAGGCGAAGTTGGATTGCGCGGCTAAGCGCATGATTCTGAAAACAGCTAAGGGTGATGAAGTAGTTCTGATCGGTAATAGGAGAAACTATCTGTCCAATGTGGTATCTGCTCTGAAAGCCGAGAAATGGTCGAAGGGAATTGCAAGCATATATGGTGCATGTGTATGCCTTGGAGGCTAAGGAGTCTCTTGTGGAGACCGTTCGGACGATTAGGGAATTTGTGGATGTGTTTCTGAGGAGCTTCCGGTTGCCACCAGATCGGAGGTAGAGTTCGAATAGATCTATTACCCAAATCGCGCCAGATCCATTGCTCGCATGTGATGGCACCTAAAGAGTTAGTGGAGCTTAAGGCTCAAATCCAGAGTTATTGGACCGAGGCTTTATCGGGCCAAGTATTTCGCCATGGGGAGCGCTTGGTACTCTTTGTAAAGAAGAAAGACGGTACTATGCGGATGTGTATAGACTACCGCCAACTAAATAAGCTGACGATCAAAAACAAGTATCCACTACCTCGGATAGATGACTTGTTTGATCAGCTGAAGGGGGCGTCGGTTTTCTCAAAGATCGACCTAAGGTCTGGGTATCACCAGTTGAAGGTAAAGGAGGTGGATATCTGTAAGACGGCATTTCGTACTCGGTATGGGCATTTTGAGTTCTTGGTTATGCCGTTCGGGTTGACTAATGCACCGGCAGCTTTCATGGATCTGATGAACAGGGTGTTCCAACAGTATCTAGATCAGTTCGTAGTGGTTTTTATCGATGACATCTTGGTATATTCAAGGACTGAGGAGGAACATGATGCTCATTTACGGGTGGTATTGCAGATTCTAAGGGAGAAACAGCTCTATGCGAAGTTCAGTAAATGCGAGTTCTGGCTCAGGGAGGTGACGTTTTTGGGTCATGTAGTATCGGCTGAGGGGATTAGAGTGGACCCCCGTAAGATAGAAGCGGTTTTGGAGTGGAAGCCGCCTAAGTCAGTAGCGGAGATTCAGAGTTTTCTGGGCTTGGCAGGATACTACCGAAGATTTGTAGAGGGTTTCTCATTGATCGCAGCACCAATGACCAAATTATTGAGAAAGGGAGTTCCGTTTATTTGGACTGAGAAGCAGCAGGAGAGCTTCGATAAGTTAAAGAAGATTTTGACCAAGCTCCGTTCGATTCAACCCGAGGTGGTAAGGAATTCACGGTGTCTTCGCGATGCATCGCATCACGGGTTTTAGGTTGTGTCTGATGCAAGAAGGGAAGGTTGTGGCTTACGATCCCGCAATGAGGCCACACGAGGTCAATTATCCTACGCACGATCTGGAGTTAGCAGCTGTAGTATTTGCCTTAAAGATATGGAGGCATTACTTGTACGGAGAAAGATCAATAGTCTATACGGACCATAAGAGTCTGAAGTACCTTCTGACTCAGAAAGACTTGAATCTGAGACAATGCCATGGATTGAGTCCTGAAAGACTACGATTGCTCAATTGAGTATCATCCGGCAAGGCTAATGTTGTGGCGAGCGCATTGAGCCGTAAGGTTGTTTCAATTTGAGAGCGTTGTTTGCCCACTTGAGTTTGTATGATGACGGAGTATTACGCAGAGCTGCGCAGTTAAGCCTACTTGGGTTGAGCGGATCGAAAAGCAGTTGTTGGATGAGGTTTTGAGCGCCTGAGGACACCAGTAGAATGATGGTTTGAAGGGTTACTGACTTGTCCGATGATGGGGTCTTGTGTTTTCGGGGAAGGCTTGTATGCCGAGGATTCGAGTTGAGGCAAAGATTCTTCAGATGCACATAGCAGCCCTACGCTTATGCACCACGGAGGTAGCAAAATGTTTAGGGACCTCGAGAACACAGTTTGGTGGCGGTCCGAAAAAGGAGGTAACAGAGTTTGTAGGAAGTGTCGACATGTCAACAAATCAAGGTGAGCATCGATTCCGTCTGGGTTGCTTCACCAGTGAAAATTCCACAATGGAAGTGGGAAAGGATAACTATTGATTTCGGTCAGTGGATTACCGCTTACACCGAGCAAGAAGGATTCATCTAGGTAATCAGGATCGGTGACTAAATCACTCACTTTATTCCTGAGGTGGATTACTCACTTGAGGTTGGCGGTCAGTATGTGTCAGAGATTGTGAGACTGCATGGAGTGCCCGTATCGATCATCTCGGATAGAGACCCCAGATTCACGTCAAGGTTCTGGAAGGCGTTGCATCAGGCTCTGGGTACACGGTTAGATTTCAGCACGGCATTTCATCCGCAGACTGACGGACAGTCGGAAAGGGTTATACAGATCTTGGAGGACATGTTGCGAGGGTGTGTTCTGGACTTCAGGGGTAGCTGGGAGGAGTATCTACCGTTAGCTGAATTCGCCTACAACAACAGCTACCAAGCGAGCATCAAGATGGCACCATATGAGGCGTTGTACGGTAGGAAGTGTCGCTCACCTACTTGTTGGACAGAGCTAAGTGAACGTCAGTTGTTGGGACCAGAGTTAGTTGCAGAGACTGAAGACAAGGTTAAGTTAATTCAGGCTCGATTGAAGGAAGCTTCGGACCGGCAGAAGTCCTACGCCGATCTTAAGCGGAGAGATATTGAATTTGCTGTGGGAGATCAGGTTTTTCTGAAGGTCTCACCGTGGAAGAAAGTATTAAGGTTCGGGAAGAAAGGCAAGCTAAGTCCGAGGTTTATTGGGCCGTATAAGGTATTAAGACGAGTGGGACCAGTTGCATATCAGCTCGAGTTGCCAGCTGAGCTAAGTCAGATTCACGACGTGTTTCACGTTTCGATGCTTCGGCGATATCGTTCCGATCCATCACATGTGGTAACAGTAGAAGAGATCGAGGTAAATCCAGATATGTCCATGGAAGAAGAGCCTGTACAGATTTTAGATCGGGATGTGAAGGTTCTGCAGGGAAGTCCGTGCCTCCGTTAAGGTTCTTTGGCGGAATCATGGCGTGGAAGAAGCGACGTGGGAACCCGAGGATATGATGAGACAAAGAATACCGCAACTCTTTTGACGGTAATTTCGAGGTCGAAATTATTTTTAAGGGGTAGAACCGTAATATCCTGTGTTAAGGGGTTAATTTATTTTGGCATTGTTGCATGATTATTGGTGAGCTATTATGTTGTTTGTATAGTTTGGGGCTTAGATGAAGGCTAGGAGTGTGCCCAGTAGGTGGAAAATTTTTGTTTTTGGGCTTTAGGGGATAGGAGCTGAAGGAGATGGGGTTTTTAATTAAATTAAGTGAATTTATGACACAAATAAGGAGCTAGTAAGGTGGCAAGCATGCGCCACATGGAGAGTGGGTGTGTGGCGTCATCTACAAGGGGGGAGGTCTTGTGTTCAAGTCACGAGAATCCCACCCCTTTTGCATCCATTTTGACGGCATGGAGGGAAGAGTTGGGGCAATTTGAACTCTACCATGGACTTGGTCAACACATTCAATCGGTGGATGGAGAGCAATTGTAGGAGGAGACTTGGTCCTTGCCATTTGAATTAGTGGTGTGAGAGTAAATGGGGAGTTGGCGGTTTGGTGAGAGTTTGGGGAGAGGGTGTGTGTGGCTGGTTGGTAAGCTTGTGGGAGAGTGCCAAATTTTCCACTAAGGCAATTGGGTAGGTTCGGTCAAATTTTGTTTTGGGAAGTTAATTTTTTCTTGTTTAATCAAAAGCTAGTAAAGATCTCTTCAATAGCAAACACTTTAGCAGAAAAAAGAGAAAACCTTCCATTCTTGCTCCTTGAAACCAAGCACAAAGCAACTTCAATTGCCAATCTTGCACTCTTCTTCTGCGTTTTCTTCTTTTACCTTTTGTGTCAACCAAACCTCAAGCACCCTTATTGTCAAATCCCACCTTGTTCTTCTTTCTTCTTTTATTGTGCAAAGTCAAACTAGTGATCCTCCCTTCTCATTTTCTTTCTTTTGTTTTACAACCCTTGTGCCGATTTTCTCATTTGTTCCATACCATTTCACTAAACCGAAACTAGCCTTCTTCTTTTCCTTTTTGACCGTAACACCTTTCACCAAAAACCTGCATCCTCCATCTTCTTCATCTAAACCGAACACAACCACAATCAAACCCTTGCCGATTTTGGTCATTAGTAGCCGAAAGTTCTTTCTCTCCTACTTCCCTTTTCTTGTTTCTTTTCATTCAAAACCGAGAGCACTTACTCTTGTTATTCTTTCTCTTTCTCCAAGCAGTGGCCGAATCTTTCTCCTCTCTTAGTAGTTGGTAGGCCGATTATTGGTTGTGTTGGGGTGTTGGTGATCAATCGGTCTACTAAAGGGGGTAAGTGTTGGCGAATGGCCTTTCTCCTTTCTCTGCTGCCTTGCCGGTTTTGGGTATATTTAAGGGCTGATTTAGTTATCTATTATAAAGGAGTAATCACTTGTTTTGGTAACTATTTCCATATAGGGCCTTTGGAGTTCGTAATCAAGCAAGGAGAGCCTTTTTACTCGCTTAGCAATCGGTAAGTAGTGGTGAGACGATTGCTCATAGTTATCTGCTTAGTTTCGATTAAGTATATGGTTTCAAGGATTAACCACGTTCTCTCTAGGGTGAAGTCGATTCTTTGAAAGAACCATTGTTGGGTTCGATTTGGTAGGAAACCAAATCAAGTTGAAGGTAAGGATAAACCGATATACCCTTTGATTTATTTGGTTTTGGCCGAATGGTATGTGTGCTAACCCTTTGGTTGGTCGATTTTAGGATCAAAGTTGTCAAGGTGGTTGAGGGTCTTAGACCGGTTCCTAGTATTAAAACCTCCGCTAATTCAGGTGTGTAAACCAACACACTATCTTAACTTAATAATGTAATAACCTGTTGTGTAAATGGAACAGTGTGATTGACTGATTTTGGTACCCATTGAGGTATGGATACGGATTCGGGTAAGTCCGTTTTGATATGAGCTATGTGATGATATACGATATTATGATTATGGGTGCATGTTCATTGAGATGCCATATTAAGCATGTGAGCATGATAGCATGATTGCACGATTTTGCATCTAGTATGATATGTGATTGGGTGATCTGAGAGGAGGGGGAGTATGATATCCGTGTCTTTGGGACACTGTGTCTTTGGGACACCAGAGGTTTGGCACCTCCAGTGGTTTGGTACCACGTATTTTGTGACTTTGGGTCACCAGAGGTTTGGCACCTCAGCGTCTCGTCCCAGTGGCTTAGTACCACAGTGGGTTGGCCCCACAGTTGATTATACGGGATTGACGCCAGTGATTTGGTATCACACGATGGGTTGGCCCCATCATCGGATTTGTGACCACGGTCACCAGTGATTTGGTATCACATTGTGTCTTTGGGACACCAGAGGTTTGGCACCTCATTGCGACTCGTCCCTGTGGTTTAACACCACCGTGGGTTGGCCCCACTTTTGAGATATGGGATCGTCTGCTAGTGATTTGGTATCACACGATGGGTTGGCCCCATCATTGGATTATTTGTGACTTCGGGTCACCGGTGGTTTGGTACCACAGTATGGATATCGTGACTTTGGGTCACCAGTGGTTTGGCACCACCAGTGGTTTGGTACCACACGGGGTAGAAAAGGCGATATGGTTGGTTAGGATTGGGTGCATGACTTGCATTATTTTGATATGATATGTGTGTTGGCATGTTATACCGGGAGAGGGATTTATGCACTGAGTCTTGCGACTCACTCTCTCCTTTGACTTTTCAGTGACACTTAGACGCGGACATGGAGCCGGGATGGACTCGAGTGTTCATGCCATCTTGAAATAAAGATTTGCTCGGACCTTTAAGAAATTTGGTACTTAAGTTTTATTATTACTATTTGGTTTTATTTGGGTTGTAGATGGCCTTTTTAAAATTATGTTTTGTTTACAATTAAGTTGGATTTATAATATGCTTTAACAAACTACTTGAGTTAAAATGTGCTAAAACTTGGAAAGATAACGATTTCAAAAGTGCAAAAGCGATGTTTTAAACTATACCATCGGGTATCATACTATAACTTAGGACAAAATGAACTCGAATTGTTTTTCTAACTTAAATATGATTTTCTACTAAGACAAAATGTTTTAGTAATAATATGAAACAACTTAAACTTCAAACCGACATAAATTAGTTTTACCTACACTCAGATAAATTTTCAAAGCTCTCTGGGTTTTCAAATACAACATAAATTTTTTTCAAAACCTACTCAAGTTTTCCTCAAATAACAAAGTTTTGCAAAGTGTTTCATCAGACTTCTAGACTTCAACCTAAACCACCCAAAACCTTTTTCCCTGTAGCATACCAGATTCGGTCGTGGTGTATTGACCGGGTTTGGGGTGTTACAGATTACCTTTGTGGCTTCAAGTCTAGACTTTCTACAATGGTGTGAATTCTTCAACAAGGAAAATGATTGATTCATCGGCCGGTGGAACTCTGAACAACAAAACTCTTGAAGCGACCTACGATTTTATTGAGGAGATGTCATTGAACACTTATCAATGGCAAATCACAAGGGCAAAGCCGACAAAATCAGCCGGAGTTTTCAACATAGACGCGAGGACAATGTTGTCAACACAGTGGAGTTAATGAATAAAAGCTTGATAATTTATGTTCTTCGCAGTACATCCAAAGAATGCAATGCGAAGCAAGCGGGAATATGGCGAATGCTGACTACCCACCTTACCAACCAGGAGCAGAAAACGAGCAGACAAACTATATAGGTAACAATTTTAGATCCAATAATAATCCTTATAGTAATACTTATAATCCAGGTTGGAGGAACCACCCAAATTTTTCGTGGGGAGGACAAGGAAATCAAGGAATTCAAAGGCAAGAACCCTCCAAATTATCAAAATCACCATACCCACGGGAAAAAAAATCAAGCCTTGAAGAGATCTTGACAAAATTCATGGCGACCACGAATCTAAATCTTCAAAAGACTGATACAAACCTTGATGAACAATAGAAGTCGATGAAGGGACTAGAGAATCAAGTTGGAGAACTTACTAGGTCAGTAGGACACCTCACAAAGCTAATTTCTGAACACCAAGAAGGACGCCTACCAAGCAATACAGAAATAAACCCAAAAGAGCAAATCCAAGACATTACAACTCAAGAGGGTGCAGTAAGATGATGCACCCACATCAGTATGAAAAGAAGGATAAGACCGAGGTAGCCCAAGAATAGCCAAAACTAGTAATCAAAGAATACCAACCTTGTATACCTTATCCTGAAGCATTGAAAAAAGATGATTCAGAGGAACAATTTGGTAAGTTTCTAAAACTCTTGAAGAAATTACATATTAACTTACCTCTTCTTGAAGCTCTTTTCCAGATGCCCGATGCAAGGAAATTCTTAAGCAAGCTCTTAACGAACAAATGCAAAATAGATGAAGAGCACCATGTGGAATTAAACGCAACATGCTCAGCAATACTACAAAACAGGCTACCACAAAAACTAAAAGATCTAGGGAGTTTTACGGTTCCATGCTTAATTGGTAGTTTGACTATTGATAATGCGTTAGTTAATTTAGGGGCAAGTATAAATGTTATGCCTTATGCACTATTTAAACGACTACGTCTAGGGAAGCCCAAACAAACTAGGATGAGTATTCAACTAGCTGATAAAACTATTAGAATCCCTAGGGGAATTATTGAAGATGTTTTGGTTAAAATCGATAAATTCGTCTTCCCAGTAGATTTTGTTGTTTTAGACATGGATGAGGAAAATTTAATCCCTTTAATTTTAGGAAGACCTTTTCTTGCAACTGCCAAAACTAAAATTGATGTTTCCACAGGAGAACTCATACTTCGTGTAGGAAATGAATCAGTCAATATTCAAGCTCTCGACTCAACCAGAACCACAGAAGATGAAGGTAAGAAAGCAGTTTCAATAGATAATCAAATTGTTCAAACTTCATCACAAGAAACATCACAAAGCATCAAAACTGAGCCAACACAAAATCATAAGATCAACAATTTAGAAGAGTAGAAGATACACACTGAAGAAAAGCTGGATCCACACGAAGTAAAACCTAAGGAACCACCAGAAGAGCTTATAGAGACATCAAATCACATTAAAATAGAAGATCAAGTGCTGTTAGATAAAGCCGATCCTTATATCAGTTCAACCAAACTGAAGAAACAGGAAGAAATACTCCTTCAAGTACACGATGTTTTCCCACACGAAATAGTTGAGGTAAGCAATCCAATGTTCAGCAATTTCAAGGTAAACTCTTCTTAACCTAAACTTTGTCACAAAAATGGAACTGTCAGTAAGAAGGAAAATATTCAAACCTTTAAACCTCCCTAAAATTTTCAAAACCTAAGACAGTCTAGCTTAAGACTATAAACAAGCGCTTCTCGGGAGGCAACCCGAGCGCTAACACTTTATTTCTCAAAATTATTTTTTCTTTTCTTTTCTTTTCTTTTCTTTTCTCTCTTCTCTCTCACAACTAAAACAAATATGCAGGTTTCCAGGCCACACGGCCTTACGCACGGCCATGCCTGTGGCCGTGTGGACCACCAGAATCACCACACTGACAGAGGAGAGCTGTGCAAGTCAATCCAACCACCCCCAATGTCATGGATCCAACCACCCACAGCACGGCCGTGCTTCACAGTCGTGCTAAGATACTGACTTATTTAGCACGGGTAGGCCATGCCCGTGCATTCCAAACATGCTCCTATACTGGCTTTTTAGGAACGGGTGTGCAACCCAACAAAACAGCCGTGGAAGGACAACACACCTCACAACATGGCTGTGCTATACGACCGTGTGAAGCAACACACCCTCGGTACACGGGCGTGGAAACATGCCAGATTTGAAATCCTATTGAAACCCCTATAGCCCTTCCTCTTTTTCCATCTTCTTTTTGATTCCTTCTTTTTTTTTTCTTTCAAATTTTTCTTCCTACTCATAGAAAAGGTCCAAGACTCTTGAGCGACACAAAGATCATGCCAAAGAAACATAAGCATCGCCTCTTCGGAGGAGACCTCAACATGAGTTCATGCCGGTAGCTTCACTTAATTGACACGCCAAGGGTTTTTGAAACCTTTTCAGTTCTATTTTTCTTTTCTCGTCTCCTTTATTTTCCTTATCTATACTTCTTTTATGCTTAATGTAATTTATTTCATATTAGTTTCTTAGTTTAGGGTTCTAAAGGCTGCTAGGGAATTACACACCAGCCTTCGAGATCTCTTGGCTATATCTTCACAGGCTACCTAATTTCTTTATCTAGCAAATTGCCTTTCGGTAGCCACTCCACGGGGCCCATAGAAAACACCATTACCGCCACCAAAGACGCCAGGGATCATCCAGATTTCAGGGAGTATTACTTTCCACACTTATCTTTGTGATTTGGCACATAAATTTCATTATTTATCTTTGTACATTGAGGGCAATGTACATCTTAAGTGTGGTGGTAATAGTGCCTAACTTTTGTATAATTCTCAAAACCACAAATTAGTCGATCTTAAGTATTTTTCTCATATTATTAATTAGGATGAAATTTCTAATGATTTATGATTTTATTGATATATTTTAGAACAAATCATAGTTAATTATGCATTGATGATTAAATTTGAAGAATACTAGAGAATCGAGCATGATAAGTCTACTTTCTAAAAAGAAAAAAAACTGATAGGTTGTCAAACCTAATTTGAGTATCACCTTAAAGTTCAAAATTTATAAGGATTGATCAAAACACCCATAATTTTTTGTAAGATTTTAAGCCTTATAGAGCATATACTCTTTTTCGTGCTCACTTTAATTGATTATGAGTGTGTCAACTTTGAACTGTTATTCTAGAACTTACCTCGTTTATACATGTCGAGACCACGTTAATGATTTGATATACTGAGATGATAAAGGCACCTAGGTTTAACCCATTCACTCCACTAAAAAGCCTACCTTCACAAATTAACCTCTAGTGAACCCCGTTGAATCCTAACGACCTTTTTATTGACTCACCCACTATTTTTAACCAAAAAATCCCTTTGTATTTGTTATCAACATTTCTTTGACTACCCCTTTATCGAGAATTGATTTGATCAATCACCGAATTAGGTTATTTCAATCACCAACGTTCCTTTTATTATGTTTAACTTAGTTTGTTCTTAAAAAAAATAATCCAAGTATATTCAATATTAGTAGTAAATAAAAGAGCTTTGTAACATCCTAAATTTATGGCCCTATGCATTTAGTGTGAGGATATGTTTAATTTGATAACTTAGGTGAAAGGGGTTTAAATTTGGGCTTAGAATTAGGCAAAGGCCCAGATTAAATTATTTTAAGATGGCATCATTAATAATTAAAAAGGTACAAGTTTTGGATCGTAAGGAGCCCATGTTTTTAGGCCAATTTTTGGCACTTTAAATGAAGATAGGGTGACACCACACACACAAGGAATTAGGGGCCCAAATATTAAGTTTAATGTGGCCTAAATATTTTAATTTAAGTGAGTTAAATTTCGGCATTAGGGTTAATAGAGGTGGACGGCTACAAGGCTCAAAAATAGGAGAAATTATGTGGATTTTATAAGCGATAATATCATAGATTAAAGGGAGAAAAGTTAGGAGCTTATCTTCAAGGGAGGTGTTGGCCGAAAATCCACTACCTAAAGGAGCGTAAAATTCGACTACTGCATGGCAAAGAGGGTGTCGAATTTCCCCTCTCATTTAGCTTGATTTTAATTAATTAGGAAGGGCGTTTTCAGTTTTATACATGAGGTGTCAAAATATCTATAAATAGGGGGGATAGCTCCTTGATTCTGACACTGAAAACCCTAAATTCCTCTCCCATTATGCCGAAATTCCTTAGCCTCTCCCTCTCCAATTTCTTTTCTTCAATTTCTTCAAAAGCCGAAACTCTTCTCCACTTTTTCCTCCTTGTGTCGATTTCTCTAAAAAGCCGAAGCATCCATAGTCTTTTCTTTTATTCATCTTATTTGAGAATTAGTTCTACACTTCTGGCATTTAAATCTTCCATCGACATTACCGAATCCTCTCCCTAGTGATAGCCGAATCTCCTAAGCTAAGGTAAGAGTCGAATTTTGATTAGTTCTCATAATCTATTTTTAAAAGGAAAAAGCCGAAAGCTAATAGTTAATGGTTTAATGATGGGCGGCAATTCGGGATTTGAAAGAGGCTTAGTTAACTAGATCTAAAAGTCAAAAATCATAAGTCTCCAATTTTTAGATTTTAAGGTAAGAAGATTATCCTTAAATTTTTATTAGATTCGTTCAATATATATAAATGATCTTAACTCTAAAAGGAGGATTAACGATTAAATATTGTTATAGTAGCTCTGATAAGGATTTGATGGAATTAAATATGGATCAGGCAAAGAATGAATCCTAAGTTTAAGAAACGAGCGATGATTGCTTTGTTCGAGATTGGCCACTTGGTTGTGGACCGCTTCGAATAACACCTTAGGCAGATAGCGATGAGTGTCGACTAAGGATAGCGTCGACATAGAAAGCATCGTCTTATCGATGTCGGTGTGTAGATCTTTAACACACTAATAAACCCGTATGTATGACTATATATATGTTATGGGCTTAAAAGCCGAAATGAGGCTATATAGATAGTCGAATGGAACCCTAAAAGGGGGTAGGCAAGGATGCAAGGTACGTAAACATAGAACTCGCTATGTGTATCGAAAAATATATATAAGCGCATGATGTTTTCTTTATGTGTATGCATGGGGTGGGAATATGATATTGAAGGGAAGTGCATGATAGGTCACTTGGTGATCGATGGTGGAAATCCCACATATACAAATGTTAGGTCACATAGTGATCGGTGGCTATACCACATTCAATGATTCTAATTAATAGGAATAGGCGGTCTGGTTGTCGTTTTGGTGTGTAGCAGATGAGGTTGATTGTAGAAATCCCCAAGGTGTAATGGTTGGTACGGGTTGGTGTGTAGAGGATGGAAACCTAGGATGGGTTGGGTTATTCATTATTTAACGTTTACCATGTGATTATGATTGTTACCTTCATGTATAGGCCAGAGCCCATAATGTATTTGTGGGCATTATGGGCTCGAGTCGTTGTGTGTTTTGAGATTTATACACTGAGTCCTGGTGACTCACGCTTTCCTTTTCTCTACTCTTCCGGATGAGCGATGAGATCGTGGACATGGGGCCGAGACGGACTCAAGGGCCATCAAGTTTTATGTCTACAAATTATTTTTCGGATTTCATTAAATTTTATTTTATTTTATTTGGGAATGTTTATGTAATAAGACCCCTAGTTTTATTCAACTAAGAAGTTTTCAATGTTATGCAACTTATGAATTCATGATAAGGTTTATTTATAACTAATAATAATACAAAGAGGTTTATTTCAAAAGTCACTTCTTTATTCAAATTTTAAATAATTAACTTGTGTTTTCAAAATCCGATAAAGTGTTATGTGTTCTATAACACGCCAGATCTGGTCGAAACGCATGGGCCGAGTTTGGGGTGTTACAATTTGGTATCAGAGCCCAGTTTAAAACTCGGGCTATGAAATGGGTCTAGAAGTGTTTTTTAAAAAAAATAAATTTAAGAAAAAGATTTTAGTTTGAAGACATGGCCTTCGAGTCTACCGACACCCGATCCACCCAGGTAAGTATTCTGAACTCCCGATTGTGATATAAATGTGGGCTTAATGGGCTTTATGGGACGTAGCTATCTAGATGAAAATTTGATGGACTCTAAGCTTAGGCAAACAACTCTTCAATTCCATAAGACTTAACTTCACTAAAACAAAACCTGTAAACGAGTCACAAGACTAGGGTGTGGCAACAGGCATGTGCATGTCTAGGTGTATATCCAGAAGAGCTTGGTATTTAAGCAGTTCAAGTGACTCACCTCCTCTTCACAGGAATCTTACTGGTGCGTAATGACTGTTCACTCTAGCTATAAGGACTTGTTCATGGGCTGAACCCATAATTAAAACCTGAAAGGGACCAACCTCCCTATTTTGCAAACAAAACTCCTAAGTTTTGTACACTTCCAGAAAAAAAAAATACATTTGATTTGAAAATGTTCGCAACTATGAAGAAAGTTACCAAATTACCCTTGTTTTGCAAAATGACCAAAATAGCCCTAATTTGTAGAATTACCAAATTACCCTTATTTTGTAAAATTACCGAAATACCCCTGAATCACAAAATTACCAAAATACCCTCAGATCATAAAAATTACCAAAATACCCCAGAATTTCAAAATTACTGAAATGCCCCCGAATTTCAAAATTATTAAAATACCCCTAGATCTCAAAAATTATCAAAATACCCCCGGATTGCAAAATTACTAAAATACCCTTATTTTATAAAATCACCAAGGAACCTTATTTTAAAAAATTACGAAAATACCCCTGTAGGATAAAATTACGAAAATACCCCTGGGTAGTAAAACAATAACAACCACAACCACAACACTTTTTTGTGATGAACGTAAGTTCATAGATGTTGATGATTGAATGTATGTGTTTCCTAGAGGATATGAACTTGAGGCTGTATTGTGAGTACGATTTGGAAAGAACTACTCTTAAAACTATTATTCATAAGACTGTTCGTGGTTAATCAGTGGAAGAAAACTACTAATTCATAAAATTTCTAATCAGATAAACGTGAAGCGGTAGAATGAGTACAAGGGGACGAGGACGCTCTAGATGTGAATATCGGTGCGTACCTTACCATAGTATACTAAGTGTTTATTTTGGCTTTAGAATAAGAGTGCGCAGCGAAAGCATAGTAGTGAGACTTAGGTAGTTTGATTACTAGTTAATTGGAAATTTTGAGGATGAAATTTCTTTAAGGGGGTAGAACTGTAACATCCTAAATTTATGGGCCTATGCATTTAGTGTGAGGATATGTGTAATTTGTTAACTTAGGTGAAAGGGGTTTAAATTTGGGCTTAGAATTAGACAAAGGCCCAAATTAAATTATTTTAAGATGGCATCATTAATAATTAAAAAGGAACAAGTTAACTCCTTATTATTATAGATTAATTATCAATAGTAGGTATTATTAGTTTTTCATTCGATGTAAATATTCATATTTAGTTCATTGTTTCTAGTTAGGCAATTTGTTAAGTCAGTCTCGATTATAACCTCTTATTTAGCCTTTATCCACACCTTTTAACCCTAGCCCCCTTACAACCCTGATAAAGACCTTTTGATCTATGTATCATCTCATATATAGTGGAGGAGATTTGATTTTCAGGCAAGCCTATGGGATTAACTTTTCAGGTTCGACTTATGAGTGCTTAGTCTTGAACATTAAACACTTCGAGTGATTTGAGTGAATCTTTTGTGAGGATGTCAATCCTCGTCGATTTTGAATCAAAGTTAATTATTTAGATAAGGGGAGACACCTACGGTTTCATGCTATAAAGGTATGGATTATCGTAATTGAATCTTTAGGACTCTTTGAGTTGAATTTTCCATGAATAAATTATCTATGAGTTATGATGAGACATTGTCGATAGGAATTATGAATTATGGAAAGCTCGTTTTAATTGTAAGTTGAGAATTTTACTTGATGACAAGCAAAAGCTTAAGTGTGGGGGTATTTGATAAACCGTAAAAATAACATATTTTAATCCCACATTTAGTATGCTTTTGGATGAATTTATCCTCGATTTATGTAAAAAGGTGCTCTTAATCCTTTCTTTTTGTGTCTTATACTCAGGAAAGCACCTTAGAATGAAAAGGATGTAAAATAGGCTTAAAACGGACCAAATTGGGCCAATCCAAGAAGTCGGCACGGCCTGGACTTCATGCCACACGGTCGTGCCCCAATATTTAGATTACACACGGTCACACCCTGATATACACGACCGTGCCTCGTCGACAAAAAAACCCAACACGGCCTATACCCGATGTACACGGCCTATCCCCAATGTACAAGGCCATGCCCCAATTGGCAGACTCGAAGCACGACCTCTACCCTCGACTTGCACGGGCATGTCATAGCCGTGCCTAAATCAACAGAATGGAGACATGGGCTGGACCACGATTTACACGGGCGTGTCAAAGCTGTGCCCCTGTCGTGGGAAAGAGCAATTTCACTCAAAATTTGATGCTTGGAGCCTAAGAAACGCAATCCTAAGTCCACTTAAACACCTAGGACGAATTATACTTAAATTATGAGTACTTAGGAGCCAAGTAAAGCATCATAAAGTCTATACAAACACCCCAAGGTGGCTATTCAAAGGTGTGTCAGGTTTTAGCAGAGTTTTCTGCCAGAGCTTTACTCATTTAGGGATTGTCTCGAAGATAGCCAATTGATCCATCTCAAAGAGTTAGAGTTCTACTCAAGACGGAGGATCTCCTCTTCAATTCCTTCAGGGGGTTTTAAGGATTTCCTATGTTTTGTTTTATCTTTTCTCTTGAGATGTTCTCTTATTTTTTTATGAACTAAACCCCTCATATACCTGAAGGGGATGAAACCTATGATGGATTTTGTTATTTAATTCTTTCAGTTTATATGATAAATACTTAGTTTTTTCTTAATTATGTTGCTTAATTTTATCTGATGTGCTTAGGTGGAGGAGGAATAGACCCTGCCTAAGAGTAGATCTAGCATAATGAAGCGGAGTTGATCGGGCGCCTAGAGATAGGGTTACGAGATTTTACGGGATTAGGGTGAAACCTAATATGGGAGTCCATTGATCGATTTACTGCTTCCTTAGGGGGTTATTATAAGAGAACGAGAGTTCCACTAATTAACCTAAGCTTAGACGTTATTGTAACACCCCAAACCCGGCCCATGTGTTCTGACCGGATCTGGCATGTTATCGAACACATAACATTTTATCGCATTTTGAAAACACAAGTTAAATTAATTAAATTTTGAATAAAGGAGAGACTTTTTGTAAATAAACCTCTTTGTATTTTTATTATTAAGTATAAATAAACCTTATCACAAAATTCATAAGTTGCTTAACATTGATAACTGCTGAGTTGAATGAAAGCTAGGGGCCTTATTACATAAATATTCTCGAAAAAAAACAATGAAATAAAATAAACTTTAAGAAATCCCAAAAGAAATTAACTTGTAGAAATAGAACTTGATGGCCCCTCGAGTCCGTCTCGGCTCCCATTTTCACGATCTACTGTTTATCTGGAAGAGTAGAGAAAAGGAAAGCATGAGTCACAAAGACTCAGTGTATAAATTTCAAAACACACATCGACCTGAGCCCACAAACACATTATGGGCCCTGGCCCATGTAGGAAGGCATCAATCATAATCGCATAATAAACAATAAAGAATGAATAACCCAACCCATCCTAGGTTTCCATCCTCTACACACCAACCCGTACCAACCGTCACACCTTGGGGATTTCTACAATCAACCCTCCATCCGCTACACACCAAAACGATAGCCTTACTGCCTATTCCTATTAAGTAGGAATCATTAAACATGGCATAGCCACTGATCACAATGTGACCTAGCATTTATATTTGTGGGTTTTCTACCACCGATCACTGCATGACCTATCATGCACTTCCCCTTCATCATATCAATATCCCATCCCATGCATGCACACATAAATAAAATATCATGCAGTCATATATATTTTTCGATACACATAGGGAGTTCTATGTTTACGTACCTGGCATCCTTGCCTAGCCCTTTTAGAGTTCCATTCGACTATTTATACAACCTTATTCTGGCTTTTAGCCCATAACATACATAAATAGATTTACATACAGTTTAATTTGTAGTGTGTTAGAGATCTACACACCTGATTACCGATAAAACGAGGCTTTCTATATCGACGCTATCCTTAGTCGACACAACTACTATCTGCCTAAGGTATTGTTCAGAAGTCGATCCACAACCAATTGGCCAATCTCGAACAGCAGATACTGCTCGTTTCTTAAACTTAGGGATTCTTTCTTTTGCCTGATCCATATTTAATTCCATCAAATCCTTATCAGAGCTATTATAACAATATTTAATCGTTAATCCTCCTTTTAGAGTTAAGATCATATATATATATTGAACGAATCTAATAAAAATCTAGGGATAATCTTCTTACCTTAAAATCTCGAAATTAGAGACTTATGATTTTTGGCTTTTAGATCTAGTCGACTTAGCCTCCTTCAAATCCCGAATTGCCGCCCATCATTAAACCATTAACTATTAGCTTTCAGCTTTTGCCTTTCAAAAATAGATTATGAGAACTAATCAAATTCGACTCTTACCTTAGCTTAGGAGATTCGGCTATCACTAGGGAGAGGATTCGGTAATGCCGATGGAAGATTTAAATGTCGAAAGTGTAGAACAATTTCTCAAATAGGATGAATAAAAAAAAACGATGGATGCTTCGGCTTTTTAGAGAAATCAGCACAAGGGAAAAGAAAGTGGGGAAAAGTTTCGGCACAAAAGGGAGAGGATTTAATGTCGAAAACAAGGAGCTAGCCCCCTATTTATAGGAAATTTGGCAACCCTTTGCCATGTAGTAGCTGGTTTCTTTACTCCTCTCGTTGATGGATTCTTGGCCATCACTCTCTTTATAGATAAATTCTAACTTTTCTCCTTTATCTTAATCTACTAGCTCATCTAAAAGAGACTTAATTATCTCTAGCTCCTCCTCCTTTATCAAATATTATCCACATATTTTAATCATTAAGATCCCTAAATCTTAGCCTTTATCTGCTTATTATCCACATAAAATAAATTCCTAAATAATAGCCTATATCGCTTATTATCCACATATTTTAAACATTAAAACCTCTAAATTTTAGCCTTGTTGCCATCCACTCCACCTAATCCTAATGCCCAAAATTTAGCTAACTTAAATTAAAAGAATTGGGCTCAGTGAAACTTAAATTTGGGCCCTTACTCCTTGTGTGTGGCGTCACCTTGCTCCATTTTAAGTCTTAGAAAATTGGCCTAAAAACATGGGCTCCTTACTATTAAAACTTGTTCCTTTTAATTATTAATGATGCCATCTTAAAATAATTTAATCTGGCCTTTGCCTAATTCTAAGCCCAAATTTAGACCCTTTTACTTAAATTAACATTTTAAACATATCCCCACACTAAACGCGTAGACCCATTAATTCAGGATGTTATAGTTCTACCCCCTTAAAGAAATTTCGTCCTCAAAATTTCCAACTAACTATTAATCGTACTACCCAAGTCTCACCACTATGCTTTTGTTGCGCACTCTAATCAAAAGAAACACTTAGTATACTATAGTAGAGTACGCACCGGTATTCACATCTAGAGCGCCCTCGTCCCCTTGGCAACGTGCTGCATAGACCAAGGCTGGCTGTCTCGCCTCAGCATAATCTGCCCCTCCACGACCATGTCCTGTGCCATTTCCATTATTGACTTGACCACGGCCCCTTGGTGGTTGTTGACCTCCTCTTCCCGGCTGAGCATTCCCTCGACCCATGGTCCCTTCACCGTCCCATTGCTGTGAATAGTTCCTAACTTGGTGGTCCGTAGATCCACACCTATAACACTTACCACTGCCTACCCAACATTCACCGGCATGAAATTTTCCACATCGAGCACACTTTGGTGTCTGGTTAACAGCAGCAGGTTTCTCATCCCGTCTCGGCCCGTCTGACCTAGGTCTTTTTTGAGTTTGCCTGGCTGCCTCTAACGACCCAAAATTCCTCTTATTTCCACTCCTATCTTTATCCTGATTTAACTTCTCGGTCCGCTTTACCTCCTCGGCTATCTTAGCCTTTTCCACTAGGACAGCAAATTCCCTCTCTCACTGTGGGGCTATCAAAACACGCAAATCATCCCTTAGACCATCTTCGAACCTAACACAACGTTCATGCTCCGTGGCTACCATCCCACGAGCATAACAATGCTAAGCGTAAAATTGACTTCATACGCAGCCACTGACCTACTCCCTTGCACCAGATTTAGAAACGCTCTGCGCTGCGCATCCACATAACTCGATCCAATATATTTATTCTGAAATGCCGTTTTAAAGTAATCCCAGGTGATACGGTCAGCCACTGTACCATCCTTAATTGTAAGCCACCATTGGTAAGCTTCATCTCGTAGGAGAGATACAATCCCTTTCAACTTCTCCTCCTCCGTAAGGTCTAAATCATCCATTATATATTCTACCGCCTCTAACCAATACTCAGCTGAACTTAGGGCTACACCAGAAATTCCTCTAAACACTTCTGCCCCATTGGCCCTAAGTCGCTCTGACACAGATTTTTGGGCTCCTGTGCCCATACCTGCCCCAGCAATCCTCTTTAAAACCCTTAACATAGCTTTGAGATCTGCATCATCTCCGCGGTTTGATCTTGAAATTCCTCCTCCAATTGGTGGGCGGCATCTCATTCCTGATCCATGGCAAGATCCTATTGGTTCCGATCTGTCATTCTACCCCTACCACGACCACGTGGCGGACGTCCACGACCCCTTGTACTCATTTTACCGATTTGCGTTTATCTGATTAGAAATTTTATGAACTATTAGTTTTCTTCCACTTTTTTTTAACCACGGATAGTCTTATGAATAATAGCTTTGTAATATCCCGGATTAGGATGAATAAAAGAAAAAACAATGGATGCTTCGGCTTTTTAGAGAAATCGACATAAGGGAAAAGAAAGTGGGGAAAAGTTTCGGCACAAAAGGGAGAGGATTTAATGTCAGAAACAAGGAGCCAGCCCCCTCTATTTATAGGAAATTCGGCAACCCTTTGGCATGTAGTAGTGTTTTGTTTACTCCTCTCGTTGATGGCTTCTTGGCCATCACTCTCTTTAGAGATAAATTCTAACTTTTCTCCTTAATCTTAATCTACTAGCTCATCTAAAAGAGACTTAATTATCTCTAACTCCTCCTCCTTTATCAGCATATTATCCACATATTTTAATCATTAAAATCCTAAATCTTAGCCTTTATCTCGCTTATTATCCACATAAAATAAATTCCTAAATAATATCCTATATCTCGCTTATTAACCACATATTTTAAATATTAAAATCTCTAAATTTTAGCCTTGTTGCCATCCACTCCACCTAATCCTAATGCCCAAAATTTAGCTAACTTAAATTAAAAGAATTGGGCTCCATGAAACTTAAATTTAGGCCCCTTACTCCTTGTGTGTGGCGTCACCCTTGCTCTATTTTAAGTGCCAAAATTGGCCTAAAAACATGGGCTCCTTACGACCCAAAACTTGTTCCTTTTTAATTATTAATGATGCCATCTTAAATTAATTTAATCTGGGCCTTTGCCTAATTCTAAGCCCAAATTTAGACCCCTTTTACTTAAATTAACATTTTAAAAATATCCCCACACTAAACGCGTAGACCCATTAATTCAGGATGTTACAGTTATTCGCTTCGAGAGAAGGTTTAATATAGGTTAGGGAGTCTCACGGATCAAGCTAAGTAAAAGAAATCATATGAATTGAAAGTTTGATAATAAGTGAAGTCATATGTGGATTCTTCCCGAAGGTATCTTCTTTATCAATTGAGTTTTCTTCAAAGTCTTTTCCCAAGGTTTCGTCTCTTTTGTCTTTGCATTTAAGTTTAAGTATTTCATTAGTCTTAGATAAGTTAATTAATCACTCCACATTTTACTCTAAATAATAGAAAGAAAGTGAGTAGTAGTACTTTTGGGTTCCATTGGGTTCGATAAGATATTCTTGCCTGATCTATACTACTGTTCGATAGGTGCACTTGCCTCTATCGTTGTCGCAGTCAGTCTACAGGTTCGATCACTCTTTTATAAATATTAAAGCTAGACTGTTTTGCAGTGATCAAACTTACCTTATTGAGCATCTAGTTTTTTCTTTCTTCAATTTTTCTGGATATGGAATTTGTGTTCTATTCTCTTTAGGCAATGTATTTTCGTTCTCAACTTCTACACTTTTTTTCTTGTTAACCTCATGTGGTGTCTTTCTTTGTGGTTCAACTAGCTCTTTGCCACTCCTTAGTGTGGCTGCCCTTACTTCCTCCGTGTCTTTGGAAAAAATTTCCGTCCGTATTTCACATACTATTTCAGTAAGTATTCCAACTGATGTAATGAGCTCTCCCACCTAAGTCTTGATTCCCTTGAGTGAGATTAGCTGTTCATCAAGTGTTGCTTCCGTCATTTGGAGATGAGAATCTGTAGCTGCCATGAATTTTATCAGCATCTCTTCAAGGTTTGATTTCTTTTCCTGTGGATAGGGCTAATTTTGGTAATTTGAAAGAGGTTGCTGCCTTTGATTTCCTTGATTTCCTTGTCCTCCCCACAAAAAATTTAGGTGTTTCCTCCAACCTGCGTTATAAGTGTTACTATAAGGATTATTAGATCAGAAATTGTTACCTATATAGTTTGTTTTCTTGTTTTTTGCTCCTGGTTGGTAGGGTGGGTACTCAGGATTCGCCACATTTCCCCTCGCTTCACATTGCATGACTGGGTGTACCTGCGAAGAACATAAGTTATTAAGCTTTTATTCATTAACTCCACCTACGTTGACAGCATTGTCACTGAGTCTATGTTAAAAACTCTGGCTGATTTTTATCGGTTTAGCTCTTGTAATTTCCCATTGATAGGTGTTCAATGACATCTCCTCAATAAAATCGTAAGCCACTTCAGGAGTTTTGTTATTCAAAGTTCCACCAGCTGATGAATCAATCATTTGCCTAGTTGGAGAATTCACACCATTGTAAAAAGTTTGGACTTGAAGCCACAAAGGTAATCCGTGGTGTGGGCATCTCCTTAGGAGATCCTTGTATCTTTCCCACGCATCATATAATGTTTCTGCGTCATTCTGCACAAAAGAAGATATGTCATTCCTAAATTTAGCTGTCTTGGCTAGTGGAAAATATTTTAAAAGAAATTTTTCAGTCATTTGATCCCATGTGGTGCTGGACCCTCTTGGTAACGAGTTCAACCACTGCTTTGCTTTATTCCTTAATGAAAAAAGGAATAATCGAAGACGTATGGCATCATCAAAAACTCCATTTATTTTGAAAGTATCACAAAATTCTAAAAAATTAGATAGATGAGTATTTGGATCTTCATCCTGCAAACTATCAAATTGAACAAACTGTTGAATCATTTGTATTGTGTTAGGCTTTAATTCAAAATTATTAGCAGCTATAGCGGGCCTAACAATACTGGATTCTGCTCCTGTCAAATTAGGGTTAGCATAATCATACATAGTACGTGGAGCATTCTGTTCTTGCACATTTGGCAGTGGATTGTTTTCGTCCATCCCTTCAGTAGGATTGGATCTATCTTGTTGTTCTTCTCTTTGGTAGTCTAGAGCTCGTCTAGTTTCTCTACGATTCCTGCGAGCGATAGCTTTAATGTCACTTTTGTATTCTTATGGCCCTCTCGGGTTTCTTCTAGTCATAAACTAGAGGTCCCTACTAGGAAAAGAAAGAAAGAAATTTAGAAAAAAATAAAAATTTAACCTAAACTAAAAATAAAAGTAAATTGCAAAATAATAAAATTATGGCTAAAGTAATAGAAATAGAGCTTTCTTAATATTTTAGTGTTCCCCGGTAACGGCGCCAAAAACTTGATCGTGTCAAACAATCGAGTTTTAATATTTATAAAAAGAATGATCGAACCCTGTAGACTAACTATGACAACGATAGAGGCAAGTGCACCTATCGAACAAAGAGTATAGTTTAGGCAAGAATATCTTATCGAACCTAAGGGAACCTAAAAGTACTATTACTCACTTTCTTTCTATTATTTAGCCTAAAATATGGAGTGATTGATTTATTAATCTAAAAACTAATGAAATACTTGAACTAAATGCAAAGACAAAAGAATGAATTGGAGAAAGACTTTAGGAAAACTCAGATTGTGAAGGCGATACCTCGTGAAGAATCCACCTATGACTTCACTTATTATTTATTCCCCAAACCATATGATTTCTTTACTTAGCTTGATCCGTGAGACTCCCTAACCTATATTAAACCCTCTCTCGAGGCGAATAACATCTAACCTTAGGTTAATTAGTGGAACTCTCATTCTCTTCTAATAACCCCTTAAGGAAGCAGTAAATCGATCAATGGATTTCCATATTAGGTTTCACCCTAATCTGGCAAAATCTCATAACCCTATCTCTAGGTGCCCAATCAACTCCGCTCAATTATGCTAGATCTACTCTTAGGTAGGGTCTATTCCTCCTCCACCTAAGCACATCAGATTAATTTAAGCAACATAATTAAGAACAAACTAAGTACTTATCATTTAATTTAGAAATCAAATGAAAAAAATCCATCATTGATTTCATCCCTTGAGGTATCTGAGGGGTTTAGTTCATAACTAAATAAGAAAACATCTCAAGAGAAAAGATAAAACAAAACATAAGAAATCCCTAAAACCCCCTGAAGGAATTGAAGGAGAGATCCTCCGTCTTGAATAGAGTTTCGGCTTCTTGAGATGGATCAACTGGCTATCTTCAAGTGATTCCCTAAAAGATGAAAGCTTCGGCAAAAGCCTTTGCCAAAAATTGTCTCCCCCTTCAATGTCTGTCTTGGGTTGTTTATATAGGCTTTTGAGATGCTTTACTTGGCTCCTAAGTACCTCTTTCAAGTTGAATTGCTATTAGGGTGTTTAAGTAGACTTAGGAGTATGTTTCTTTGGCTTCAAGCATCCAATTCTGAGTGAAATTACTTATTCTCACGGCAGGGGCACGCCCATGGCACACGCCCGTGTAATTCAGTGTTGGGCAGTGCCTTGATTCTATCATTTTGGGCACGGCCGTGTGAGTTAGGATTCAGGCCGTGCTTTAAGTCTGTCGATTAGGACACGACCATGTAGATCACTAGGCACGTCCGTGTGTGATAAATGGATGATGCACGGCCGTGTGTCACAGAGTTGAGGCCGTGTTCTAGGTAATCGACGAGGCATGGTCGTGTGGGCTTTGGGCCAGGCCATGTCAAATTCTTAGGTTGGCCCAATTTAGTCTGATTTAAGCCCGTTTTACATTTTTTTTTATCCTTAGGTGCTTTCCTGGGTATAAGACATGAAAATAAAGGATTAAGAGCACCTTTTTACATAAATCAAGGATAATTCATCCAAAAGCATACTAAATGTGGGATTAAAATATGTTACTTTTATGGTTTATCAGCCCACTCATACCTATTCGGAAAGATTATTCTCTTTAGAAGTTGGCCAAGCTATACATTTATGATATTGTTACACTTTATGGGGTTTCGATTTTGATTATTTCAGATAGAGATCCTCACTTTACTTTTAAATTTTGGAAAAAACTTCATGAGGCTTTGGGTTCGAGGTTGGATTTCAGTACTGCATTCTGTCCTCAGATAGATGGTCAATCTGAGAGGGTGATTCAAATATTGAAGGATATGCTTCAATGTTGTATGATTGATTTTCGAGGAAGTTAGGAGGATTTTCTGCCATTAGCCGAGTTCATCTATAATAATAGTTTGTAGTCCAGTATTTAGATGAAAACTTATGAGGCTTTGTATGGTCATAAGTGTCGTACTCCGTTGTGTTGGACTGAGTTGGGTCAACAATGGGTCTTGGGTCCTGAGCTGGTTTCTGAGACTGAAGACAAAGTTAGACTGATTCGGGATCATCTTAAGGTGGCTTTTGATAGATAGAAGTCCTATACGGATATAAAAAGGAGGGACATCGAGTATTCTATAGGGAATTGTGTTTTTCTAAAGGTATCTCCATGGAAGAAGGTTCTACGGTTTGGACGTAAGGGCAAGTTGAGTCCTAGGTTCATTGGGTCATATCGGATTCTAAAGCGTATGAGGCCGGTTGCTTACCAGCTAGAGGTACCCCTAGAGTTAGATCGTATCCATGATGTGTTTGATGTCTCCGTGTTGAGGCGGTATTGATCTGACCCATCTCATGTTATTTCTGTTGAGGAGATTTAGGTTAGACCAGATTTGACTTTTGAGGAGAAAATGGTTCAGATTCTGGATCGAGATGTGAAAGTCTTAAAGAGGAAATCTATTTTTTTAGCTACAGTTTTGTGGTGGAATCATGGCATTGAGGAAGCCACATGGGAACCTAAGGACACATTTTGCCAACAATATCCCCATCTATTTGAATCAGGTAAATTTCAAGGCTGAAATTTGTTTTAGGGGGTAGAGTTATAATGTCCCAAAAGTAAGAATTTGGATTTGTTAAATTCTGCCATAAAAAAAATCTATTTCATTGGCCTAGTGCTTTATCTGTGTCTTTGAGGTCTTAGGTTCGAATCACTTTTGCGAGCAAGTGGGAATATTATATGTTTTGTCAAATTAAGGATGAGTTTAAATTTAATTTAAGTTCCTTAGTTAATATCTAATTAGTTGAGGGTATAGATGGTTAACCTTGTTTTAAGAATGTATTTTGATAGTTATATGTTTGTTTCAAAAGCAAATAATATTTTAGTTTTAAATTTATTTTTTATTTTCCCATGTTCCCTTTCTTTTTGCTTTTTTTATTCTATCTTGATATGGTTCCTTTACTCCCTCAATTGAGCCGTCTTTCTACCCTACTATTGATTTTAATTTGGCTTTTGCCTTGCTTTTCTTCTGTTGTTCCTACTCTTTAGCTTTTCATCATCATTGGGTTGTCATTTATTCTTAATTTCGATTTATTCCTTTACCACGATTCTATTTTTCACTCTCTTGTTAGTCGATCATCAGGTAATTTGGTGTTCTATCATTAATATGTTTGAGTTTTGTATGTGGCATTAAAATTATGATATGCAATTGGCTTTCAGAATTGATTATAATTGTCTGCTCTTCTTTTGTAGGCAGTAAGTGGAGAGTCATGAGATGATTTGTGTTCTTCCGACAAATTAAATTTCATCGTGTTAC
This sequence comes from Gossypium rotundifolium, assembly GCA_025506655.1. NCBI lineage: Eukaryota > Viridiplantae > Streptophyta > Magnoliopsida > Malvales > Malvaceae > Gossypium > Gossypium rotundifolium. The sequence continues at coordinate 136,246,686 of CP106728.1, forward strand.
TACTCGTTAAGTGGTAAGGTGTCATTACGTTATTGAATTTTAAGTGGTTCATTTGGTATTGTTTTTAGGATGTAATTGAGGGTTTATTTCTTTAACTCCCACGAGTATGTCTTGATTTGGGTTCTAATGGATGTGTATAGGTTTCAAAATACTTGTAATGCCCTAAAAATCATGTATAATTATTCTCGTATGTTGTGACACAACTGTCTGTCTGCTTCAGTGGTTAAGTGTCCTGGAAAGTGTCTAAGAGGTCCCAAGTTCAAGCCTTAGCTTGGGAATTTTTTTTTGTTTTTAAATGAATAAACCCTTATCTCAGGTCAGTAGGCTTATAACTATATGTAGGTAAAAATATGTCAGTATGGGCCTGTTGGTCTAGTGGATAAGTAGAGTGTTGGCATGTTGGAGGTCCTGTGTTCGAGTACTGGTGTAGGCACTATTTTTGCTATTATGGACGGCTGGAGTTTATGTTTCATTAAAAGTTTGAGTAGTGGGAAGGTTGGAGAGTTTTTAGTAGAAGATTTGGGGATTTTGAAGTTATCCTATATTTGGTTGGCTGAAAATTTTGGCACTCTTCCTCTCACTCTCACAATTCTTTCAGTTTTGGTAATTTTCTCTCTTTTCATCTTATGTGCTTTTCTGCCTGCTTTATCTTTTGTTTTTTTTTTCTTTCTCTTATCCATCTTAGTAGCCAAAACCTGCCTCTTCTCGCCGTTCTCTTTTTGTTTTTTGTCCAATCAGTTTTTGGTGCACAACAGTTGTTATGCCGAAGTGGTTGCTTCACTAAACGCCTCCCTTTTTGCTGCCTATTTTGCTACCTACAATCCCTATTTTCAAGTTTTTTCTTTTTATTTATTTATTTTGGTTAAGTTTTTGATTATTGCTAGGGGTGCGGCTGTTAAATCTTTCTCTCTGTCGAGTCGTTGTGCTTTTGGCCTTGTTTTTGGTTGTAGGCCGATAATTTCTTTCCCCTATACATGGATTTGCATTTTCAGTAAGTTGATTTCCGTTTTGTTTCAAGCTAGTCATGTGAATACTTATTAATAGGGGTTCGGCTGGAATGCAGGTACTAACTATAATTCCAGTGATCACTTTTTATCAACAGTTTAAGTGTGTAAAGCCGCAGTTGTTCAAACAAGGCAAGTGGCAGTCGATCTTTTGGACAAGTCTTTTAAAGAGGGGTCGTTTTAACCCAATTGATATGTGATTAATTGTATGTTATGGTCGACCATAGGTTTAGACTGCTCAAGAACGGTGTGCGCATTTTTCATAACTAGGTGTGTAAACACGACTCTAGAAATAGAACTCAGCAAAAAGCTAAAAAACATGAAAGCCGATGCCACATGGGCTTACGGCTGTCCATGTGGTAGGCCGTCTGGTCAAAAACGGGCGTATGATCGACGAGGCTAGCCATGTGCGATTCATGGGTCAGGCGGATTAGGCCATGTGGGCCACACAGACGTGTAGGCCCTACACGAGTGAACCATATGGGCGTGTGGGATTATTGGGCTAGGCCGTGTGATCCACACTGCTAAGGCCATTTTGGGCCTGGTGGGCCACATGAGCATGTGGGCCCACATGAGCAAATTACATGGGCTTGTGGGCCCATTTTTAGTGTTTGACTACTGAGGTTTCGTGGGTCGGCTAAGTCGACTATGGACCTACTATAGGGTCAGTAAGATTACCTAGATCCCTAATTGACTGAATGACTGTTATACCCATGTACTTTATATATATACATGTATGACTGTATTTTGAGCATACTGTTAAAATTGTACTGAATACATATATGATACCATGATTTGGCATGACATGGTTGTATGATGCATTGCATGGGGATAGGTTTATATGGATCAAAGGAAGTGTAGTGAAAGGCTTCGAGCCTAACATACTGGAAGCTTAGCTGCAAACTACTATTTAGTGCCGCATTTGGTACTTTTTGGAGTGTAAGGATGGGTGGGTTTATTATATCCCTACATGAAGTGCAGGGTTGGATGGAGATGGAGTGTAGAGGCTGGCTAGGTAGGACTTCTATACTGCATATTGTGATACTGTACTGATTACTAATACTGTAATGGGCCAAGGCCTAAATGCAAGACTGCCTCTGTACTGGGATGGGCTAAAGCCCAAACTGATACTGTCACTGATTTTGAAAAGGGCTTGTGCCCAGACAGTAATTGCCTTCTGTTTGTCTATTTGTTCTATATGGAATTACGCACTGAGTTTTCATAAACTCACCCTTATGTTTTAATTGTACAAGTAATCCCCAAACATAGGCGGATCAGTGAGGCGAAGGACTCAACGGTGGCCACTCGACCCATTTCATTCTATTTTAGTACTTAATTATAATTTTGATTTTATTTTTGGGTATTTTACTGTGATAATGGCCTCTTTGGATTTTCATGGTAAATTTTATATTTTTATTGTTTTGATTTATAATTGCTAGTAGTATGGATAATTGAGTTTTCAAAAAGAATCAAATGTTTTAACAAAATTCACTCAAATATGCAACTGTTTTAAAAAGTTTCCGGAATAAGTGACATTTTGAAAATTAATAACATTTTGAAAGAGAATAACTCTGTGTTAATGAATTACATTTTGATAATGAACGAAACATCCTTGAATTAACATAAGATTTTGTAAATAAGCTATATAGAAAAGAGATTTTTAACTACAACTCACTTTTTCGAAAAACACTACCATGTGACATCGCCAAATTAGGCCATAAAGTCTAGGCCGAATTTGGGGCGTTACAATTCTTTTTGGTGTTTTCGCATTAGAATCAATCAAGGTGTATAACGAGAAACCTGAAAATCAGTGAACGGTGAAGGCCAAAATTGGGGTCGATCTACGCCACACGGTTATGTGGTAGGCCGCATTCGACACACGACCGTGTGACATGCCTTGTGTAGGCCATTTTGGTTCATGTGGGCCACATGAGCATGTATGGGCTATGTGGGCCACACGTGCTAGGCCATATTGGGCGTGTGAGCCCAAATTAAAAAAATTTTCCCTAAGGTTGTACACGTCGTCCTTGTAACACCCCATACCCGAGTACAAAGCTAAGACTAGATACAAGACATTACCATGCTTGAACTCATTTAAACATGTACTTACGGGCTGTAAAATTTTGTTTTGAAATAGAAGCTCTTCTTTCTTAGTCAAAACGTACATATCATGGGCCTATGAGGCCTTAAAACATGTCCGAAAACTTTCGAAACTCAAATGAAAACTTTTCCTTAAAATAGGGGTCACATGCCCATGTGACTTGGGACACGCCCGTGTACCCCTAACACATGACCGTGTCTTCCACCCATGGTTGACATTGACTAATTACACACGGCCTTGACACGCCCATGGACGTAAACCGTGTGCTAAACCTTGATATACTGACTTATTTCACACGGCCTGGGGCACACACCCATGTTCTAATCGTGTATCACACACGGCCTTGAAAAACAGCCGTGGAATTTGCCCGTGGCCTATTCTGACTTAAAATACTAAGGTGCAGGGAATGCACAGCCTAGACACACGGTCGTGTGTCTAACTTTATGGGCACTTAGAGGCTATTTACCAAGCCAATTGCCACTCTAAAACCAAGATCAATCTCATACTCCATTCAACAACTCAAATTATTGCATCTTTCATGAATAATACTACCTGCTTCATTTATAATAATAAACATCCATACTTAGTCAACTTTAGCCAATCACTTAGCCATATACAAAAGAATAATAATAAACTTGATAGCCATAATTTTTGGCTCTTTTTAAGACATATTCTCAATATGAAATGCTTCCTATACATGCCATACTTAATATAAACAACTTGGCTATACCAAAATAGCGATTGATAGTGTGCTCCGAGCTCCGATGACGATGATCTAGGAGATTAGCTTGGCGGGACTACATGGAAAGAAAGAATAAAGAACGTATGCATTAGCTTAGTAACTTTGCATATAATGCACATAGCAACATACTTGATTAATATAAACCATTTGACATAAACAATGCTATCATAGATTTCAGCTCTAAAGCTTACTTACTCATACTGATTCTTACATATCTCATAATACTTACTAGTCTCATCCCTGTGAGATAAATAAGGAACTTGTATCACTTGATCACATTGATTAGTATACATTAACATGATAATCATAATCTTTCATTCATCATTCATAACATGAATAATACTCATTTCCAACTTAGTAGTAGCTTTGCTTACTTAGCTTTCTTATTTTCTCATTTGAGCTTTACTCATTTGCCAGATGAATTTCTGTGAATAACCGAGGATACTAGATCTCGACCCACATAACTGTATGCCAAAGCCATATCCTAGATACGATCTTACATAGAATATCTCATCTTGGTTTCGAGGCCATGTCTTGACACGGACTTACACGAAGTCTTTCTCATGTGTTCCCTTGGGAACTTACAATTGCCATGTCTTGACGTGGTCTTACTTGGTATCTTTACTCATGAACTGGTCAATGCTGAGCCTTGGCTTGGACTTATATGGGATTTTTATCTCTTGCTAGCTTTTCACTGCCAAGACTTGTCTTAGACTTTCATGGCAACAGTTCAATGCCAAGGCTTGCCTTGGTGTAACAATCCAATTTATACCCTAGTCTGAACAGTGGTTTTGTGACCACAAATTCGAGTCTGTATAATATTTTAATATTATTTTCTATGATGTTGATATGCGAATTAGCATGTGGTAAATTTTCGTAAGCGACTTTGTCTGTTTGCGTGTTTAATTTGATAAAAAGACTAAAATGCATTGAATGTGAAAGTTGCATGATATTTGTTAAGTATTAAGGTGTTATGGCTTTTAAAAAAAGAAGGCCTTATGAGGCAATAAGACCACTATTTACATAGTGGATGGATAAAGGTCAAATGTGCCCTTGTTATATATAGGTTTTATTATATTAAATGAAAGGGTATTTTAGTAAATGAATTAATAATAAGATTATAATAAAAAAAACAAAGAAAAGATGACAGTTATCATCCTTTTTAATCAAAATTTGCAAAGAAAGAGAAGAGAAATTCTAGTTAGGGTATTCACTATTGTGATCTCAAATTAAGGTATGTTTTTACTTCGGTTCTTGATAATTTCTACGTTTTTGTAATCGTTGCTTTGAGAGCTACAAAACCCATGCCTTAATTTTGTGTTTTGATGATGTATGTGAAATATACCATTGATGATTTTACAAGCTTTGTGATGTTCGAGAATGATATATGAAAAATTTGAGCTAAATGAACATGCTATGCTCTTGAAGTTTTGATGAATTTAGCTAAATAGGGCTAAATTGAGAAAATAGTAATTTGAGGGACTAAATTGCAAATTTGATGAAATATTTGGGCTTATATAGTCCCTAGAGAGATTTGGCCAAGCATGTGTGAGTGTGGATTTTGTGAATTTGATGTTTTGTGAAAAATGGACTAAATTGTTAAAGTGTGCAAATATGAGGGTTAATTTGAAAATAGCCCTAAATGTGTGTCTATGGATTGAATTTAATGGAATGGTAAATAAAAGGGTTAATTCAGAATATGTTTAGATCAAGAACTGAGGAAAATGGACTTAGATCGCGGGAAAGCGAAAGTAACAGAGTAGCCGTTTTCGTTTCGTTAAACCGAACCCGAGGTAAGTCACTATGCAAATAAACTTATCTGTATTGAATCAAATATATGTATTCATATGTATATCGCTGAAAATGAATGAGTATGAGATGCTAAGTGCGTGAATTCTGAAATAAGTTCGATATAGTGATAAAGCCGAGAAATCCCGTATGAACCTAGGAATAGTTAGGATTAGCTATGTCATGACATAGGTATCTGTTCTTTTTTATCATGTAAGACCACATCCGGGACGTTGGCATTGAGTTGAAATTTCGTGTAAGACCTACTCTGGGACGTAGGCATCGATATGAATTATATGTAAAAGACCTCGTCTGGGATGTAGGCATCGATATGAACTTTATGAGTAAGACCATGTCTGGGACATTGGCATCATATTGACTCGTGTATGACCACGTCTGGGACGTTGGCATCATTATGATCTGTATGAGTAAGACCGTTTCTGGGACATCGACAACGTAGTGATTCGTGTAAGACCCTGTCTAGGACAGTGGCATTGATATCCGAGTGCATATAAAACCTCGTCTGAGACATTGGCATTGTACAACTATTCCAAGCTTTCTGATCATCCTACTAGGTTCCTATTGGTTCAACGAGCAAGTCTACAATACTAATGGTATATCCGAGCTATGATCAATAAGTGAGTGATTATCCGTTTCAGGTACGTTGAATGCACATTAAGTGTGTATAAAAGGTAAGTACCTATATGACTTTGATATGAAGAAGAGTATGATTGAAAATGAGAATGTGAATCTTAAAATGTTAAATGTGAAAAATGTGGCCATAAGTTTAAAAATCAAGTTATATATGTGATAGTTGCTAAGTGATTGATATATATGTGCCAATGTGTTTATTTGTATATGACTTCTAAGCTTTCAGAAAGCTTACTCTGTGTGTGTATTTTCTCTATTTTATAGGTTGTCGAAGCTACTGAAGGCTCGAGATTGTCAAGGATCATCATCACACTACAAAAACTTATTTTGGTACCTTTTGGAAATGTATATGGCTAATTATGGCATGTATAGGCTAGATAAGTGTATATGTTTATGAAGTGAGCATGGCCATGTGTATTGGCAAGTTTTTGAGTTGATAAATGTTTGAATGAATGAGTTATGAAGCATATATTTAGTATGTTTTGATGCATATGGAATGGTTAAGTTTTGGTTAAGCAAATGGATGATACATGTTTGAAATGGTGTAGGATTTAGTTTGCAATTAAGTATGAATGGAATTGGTATTGAATGTATGGGTGAAGTGAACCATTTGATATGTTTTGGTTGCCAATATGCATATTATGTTTTGGTATGTATTACTTGTAGGTGAGACCCAAAATGGGTGGCATATTGGCCTTGTAAAATGGCCTATAATGTCACACGGTTGAGGCACACGAGCGTGCTTGAGACCGTGGGTAAATTGGTAGAATATGGCTTAAATTGCACACGGCCTCGACATGGGTGTGCTTGGTGGCCGTGTGAGAAATGGCAGTATATGATCTATTAGTACACGGCCTTAGCACATGGGCATGCTTGGTGACCGTGTTAATTTTAGAAGTATACTACCACGGGGAGGACACACGGGAGTGTCAAGTAGCCGTGGGTGAGGGACCGCCTACCCCTACGGCCATGTGTCCCCTATATGTTAGAAAAGTTTCAAATTTTTATGAAATTACCTATGTGTTTCGGTTTAGTCCCTACTCGGTTTATAAGCACGCTTAAGGTCTTGATGACCTACTTAAGGGAGATTATGATTGATATTGATGAATGGTTGTACGATTAATTCTATAAATGTTTTTGATCTGTCTGGTAACACCTTTAACCCTAATCTGGTGATCGGACACGGGATAGGGGTGTTACACTTGGACTTACATGATAACTTTTCAATGCCAAGGATTGCCTTGGACTTACATGACATCTTTGCTTAGAGACTCACTAATGCCATGCCTTGGCTTGGTCTTATATGGGTCTTCATCTCAATAATAACTCTTCAAATCCAAGACTTGTCTTGGTCTTACATGATAACTTTCTTGATTGCCGATGCCATGCTTTGGCTTGGTCTTATACGGACTTTCTCATTTCATGTGGTAGATCGAGCATCCTAAGTTATTCAATTTCAATCGGGACTTTCTCATGCTTAATCTTTTTGATTTCTTTGTTTAACATAACATTAAACATTTCATGGTAATAGTGTACATTATACTAAACAATTTAATGATAAAAATCATAAAGCTTAGAAATCATACAAACTTACCTCGATATACAAAATGTACGTAGATATGCAATTTAGTCCTCAACTTTGTTCTTGCCTCGGTTTCGATCTAGGCTTCATTTTTCTTGATCTATAATCATAAATAGATCATTTAATACTCATATTGACTAACTAGACTCTTTACTCATACATTGGCAAAATTACTATTTTGCCCCTAAACTTTCTCATATTTGCACTTTTGCCCTAAGGCTCGTAAAATAATTCTCATTCAACTTTCTTAAACTTCATGCTTAGCTGATTCATTATCTCTACTATAACAATCATCAATTCACACTATTTCTAGTATGTATGACCAATTTTCATAACTATTACAAATTAGTCCAAACTATCATTTTTCATGAAATTCACTAAGGAAAAGATGTTTATCTATCATCAAACTCTCATAAAATTCCATAAAACATCATTTAACAAGCATATCATTCATGGGTAGATTTTGAACATGCATCTTTAGCTCATTTTATAGCTAAAAATAGCTAAGTCATAATCTGAGAACTTCAAAATACGAAGAATATTAAAAGCAGGGCTAAGATGAACTTACTAGCAAGCTTGAAAAAATGAAGAACCCTAGCTATGGAGTCTCCAAATTTTCGCCATGTGAGGAAGAAGATGAATAGATTTTATCATCTTTTTCCTATTTTAATCATTTATTAGACAAATGACCAAAATGCCCTTCTCTTAAAATTTTCACATTTTATTAACTCATGTCCATTTTTTGTCCAAAAATTATAATTTGGGCAAATTTCTATTTAAGGACTTCTAACTAATATTCTAAAGATATTTCACACAAAAAGTTTCTAGAAACTCATATTTTCCAACTTTTGCAATTTAGTCCTAATGGACCCTTTAATGGAAATTTTAATAAAATTTCTACACGAAACTTTGATAATATCATGCAAGCATATCAAATACCTTAAAAACTCATATTACTACTTTGGATTTGTGGTCTCGCACCACTTTTCTAACTAGGCCCTAAATTGGGCTGTTATAGTCCCGATCGACTGTAGGCCTTCCGTGGGGTCAGTATGTGTATAAATAAACTGGTAAGCATGAAATCTGATAGTTTGATAATGTGAAACTTGACATAAATAACATCTAACATGTATGATCTATTATGTATTAAGCATGTTTTGGCTCTATTATACGAGTATGTATGTTATGTATATTCAAAATCTGTTATTCACTGTTTTTGTCTAATTATGGGGTAGGGTATGTTTTATGTAGAGGAAGTGCTCGGTGTGAGGCGTTATCTCGTCATTATACTAGCAACATAGTTGCGATTATTCTGAAAAGTGTCGTATGAACACTAAGTGATGTGTAAGGCTGGGTGGATGTTTTATATCTCACACGGTGTGTTGGGATGGTTGGAGCTGGTATGTAGAGGATGGGGATAAGAATATGTATTTTTGTTTCTATATTACACAGATCTAATTTTGATTCTGTAACAAAAAAAGTATGGTTTTGATCTGCCACGTAACTAAATTTGAGATTCTATTTCTATGAGTTGCAAACTGAGTTATAAAAACTCACTTTTGGTTTGTCTAATAATTGCAGGTAACCCTCAAACTTAGGCAGGTCGGTGCGACAGGAGGTCGGTTGTGTCCATGTTGCCGTAAAACTATTTTCACTTAAATTTCTATTTTAAGAGTTTTGTATAATTTGGACTCTCCGGACTTTTGGGACTAGTTTTGGTTTAAGATTTTTATTTTGGTTTTCTAGCATAACGATTGATAAAATAGTTTTTATAAAAACGAAAACTTTTCTAAAATAACAATTTTCAAGGAAACAATTCGATTTACCAAAATATGACGTTTTAAGAAACTCCGTTGCAAAATATTTGATTTAATTGAAAGACGTGAATGAAGAACGAATTTAAATTAAATAAGTTTATCAATACGTGTTCCAAACAAATCAGGCTTACTAAGTAACAACGGTTTGCGATCATTTCAAATAAAAAGGAGGTTAGATTGATAATGTTTCTTTGTAACACCTTCGGATTTAGCCGTAACGTCTAGGCTGAGTTTGGGGTGTTACACTTATACTTTCTATTCATAATATAATTTCATGACATGTTTTCCATTTATTCAATTTAATTCCTAATGTTACAAATTTATCTAACAAGCTTAATTACATGCATAATTTAATCCTTATAATGGTCTAAACTTATTAACTATTAAATTTAAGAGTAATTCAAAAAATTCTATAATGGTAAATTGCTAAAAACTTAACATTGAATAAATGGATACATGGGCTAGCTAAATCAAGCTCCTATTGTAATGACCCAATTTCTAGTGGTATAAAAGATTGTAGTTTCAAGACCTAATTTCCTTAAAATGAGTTTGTAAATATTAAATAAATATATTTATGGAGTTATTATATAGACGAATTAAAATTTGGATAGTCAATTTAGCCAAAATTTTGGTTAATTAGGACCTAGGGACTAAATTGTAAATTTTAATCTTTATAGAATTTTAATTAGAAAATGGCTTGGAAATTTAAATAGTAGTTAACCAAAGGTTCAAAAACCAATTAGACCATAATAACGTGAGTGTTAGTGGACAGTATGATTATATGGCCATTAACTTAAGTAAATAGAGATTTGTTTAATTAAAATATAGTTAATTAGCAAATTAATCTTAATATACAAGTGAAATTTCGGTGTAAGGAGAGATAAACTCATCTTGTCCAACCGATTATAAGAAAAAACGAAGAGGATGATGCTATTTTTAGGGCTTTAAAGTTTTTATCTTTAATTTAGGTAAGTCCCAGCAATTTTTTTTTATTTTTATAGATTTTTTATCTTGAAAACTTGATTAAGCTAACCCAACGATCAATTTGATCAATTGGTAAAGCTTTGATGAGATTCCATTATTGATAATTGAATGATTTAGGTGTTAAATTGATAGAAATTAAGCTTAGTTTAAAAAATGACTAAATTGTAAAGCTTAATTTATAGTTTTGTACATTAAGGATCAAATTAAATAAAATAAAATTTTTTATGAAATTTATGTATGAATAGAAAGTAGAAGGTCTCTAATGAGTATATGTGAAATCGGATGTAATATCCGAGATTTAGGGGTTATGCATTTTCACTTAAATGTATGTGGTAGCATGCTTGTGTGTGATTTGAAAGTGTTTTGGGGGCTTCGGGAACCTTGGGATGTAGGTGGAAGCCTTAGAAAATTATTGGATTTTAAGCCTAAAAAGGGAACTAAGGGAGCTAGGCCTTAAGTAGAGGTGTGTGAGGTTATGACACAAGAATTTGATTGGTAAAGTGGCAAGGAGAGACCACTTGGAGCACAGAGCGATGGCGCCACCGAGTGTGAAGGGACCTAGGTTCGAGTAGCAAGGGAAGCGTTTTGGATCTTTTATTTTTCGACAAGGAGGTGCGGTGGTGGACAAAGACAAGGACTCGAATGGATGAAGTGTAGATTGGTCCGATACAAAGATTCGGCCAAGTAGGAGGAAAAGAGGGATTGGGATGAGAGAGGAAGAGTTGGACAGCAAAAAGGGACTTTGGAAGGGGGATATTCGGTCATGCATAGGGGGTGTGTGCCGAAATCTCCTAATCACCTCCTACTCATCTTTTCTTTCTCTCAACCTCAATCCTGTACTTTTCTTTTTCTTTTCTTATGACCGAATATTCCATCTTCATTGAGAGCCATAGCCGAATTGTGTAAACCCTCTTTCCTTTTTTTTTTCATAAGTCCCTAAAGCTGAAACACTCCTTGTCATTAGCCGAAATCTTTCTCTTTTTCTGTCATTCTCAAAAGCTGAATCTCCTATCTCTTGGCCATAGCCGATTGTACCTCTACCCTTTTGGAACCGAATTATTCACCAAATCAAAAGCTGAATCTTCTGGTAAGTAAACTTCCTACTTCTCTTCTCTTCTTGACTGATTTGGTTAGCACTGAAATCTAGGAATCTAATCCCTCTTTTTTTTGGCCGAACCATGAAGGAGATCCTTCAGGATCCACTTGTAGCCGACGGCAGAAGGAGATCTGTCGGGATTTGAGATCCAAGGTAAGGGTTAGTATTCGGCCAAATGCCATATTATTTTAAAGATGGCTGATTCTAATTATGTTTTTTTAGGGGGAATTCGACAGAGATAAGAAGAAGTTTCGGGATTTGGCTAAGCGATCTAGGTAAGGGTTCTAGTGTTTCGGATCTTTTTCTTATTCACTCAAAAGCCGAAGGCTAATTGTTTGTGTGTATCAGTGCTTGGCCGATTGCAAGGAAGGTTCATCACATAGCTTCGGGATTTGGTTGGAAACCAAATCGGCATTAAGGTAAGGATTATGGTTGTCCGTTAACCTTTCGGGATTTGGTTGTATAGCCGAATGGTCTCTTTGCTAATGATCTTAGTGTTGGACAAATGTAGGAAAGGGGATCTAGTGCGTTAGATCGGGATTTTTGGGATTCGGTAATCGCGTTAGTAACCAGGTGTGTAACCCACCCTAAATTCCTGATTAATAATAATATTGTTATGTATATGTTAATAAGGCAATGAATGAATATGGCTAAGGGTACCATTCAATGGTACAGTGCATTCAGGTACGTTACCCCTAACTCTCAGTTAATAAAGTTTATAAACATTGATATGAAAATATGAGAAATATCGTTATGGCCATGGGGTGAGGTATATTGCATGATATTTGTATGTTATGTATGTTGCATGGGCATATGGGTGATAATGACAAAGGGGAAGTGTTCTGGTGGTTTTTACCACATTATCTGGTGACTTATGTTACATATTATGAATCCGGTGACTCTGTCACATTATCTGGTGGCTATGCCACGATTATAAGGGCGATGTTCAGTTGACTGCAGCGACTGCCTTTGATGGTGTGTAGCGGATGAAGGGTCGATTTAGTAATCCCCACGGTGTGATTGGCAGGTACGGGTGATGTGTAGAGGTTGGATATCTAGGTGGATTTGGGTTGCATCATTGCCTATATTTGCTATATGTGATCTAATATGCCTTAATCGTTTGGGAGTCTGTGTTGGTTGTTACACATCGAGTCATTGACTCACCCTCGTGGGCTAACATTTTGCGGTGATACTCGATAATTGGACCTGTCCTACAGGACTTAGTGGTGGCCATGCTCGATTCAAAGATTTTTCCGGTTTCTTATGATTAAATTTATCGCATTTTCTTATTAAGTTTTTTTTGAGATTTATTTGGGTTTTGTTTTGTTGTAATAAGGCAATTACTATTTAACTATTTTATGTTTGCCTTTTTAATTTTATTCGTCGATCAATATTAAACAAAGGGTTAAGCAGCTTTTTAAGAAAACAACTAGAAGTGTTTTGACACCTAAACACCTACAATTTTCAACTTAATGATAAACTCTAAAATTCGGCATTTCTCTTAACTTGAAATTTTTGAAACATGAAAATAACGTTTTAATGTAATACAAACTTTGATAACAACACAGTTTTCAACTTGATCATTCATAAAAATTAATTTTCTTCAAATCCACTAAATTTTTCACAATGACAAAATAAGATTTAGCTACGGTTTACTCGAGGAGCATGCCAGATCCGGTCGGGGCTTGTGGGTCAGGTTTGGGGTGTTTCAATTTGGTATCAGAGCTCAGTTCAACACTCAGCTTTGAGGGCTTTTGGGCCCAAAACATTTTCGAAAGTAAGTTTACTAAAGGATGAGCAGGTTTTCTGGCATGGCACCTGAGTCACCAGCCCAAAGTCCACCAGGTAAGTACCCCTAACCACTGTGTGATTTGTATGTGGGTGATACGGGATCGTAGACTAGTAGATTAAGAGCTATTGAACCCTAGGATTAGCTTACTCCAACACAGAATTACATAAAATATAAAGCCTAATCAAACAAACCTGTGAGTGAGTTGCCGAGTTAAGGGTGTGACAACGGTTGTGCGCATGTCTGGGATTGGATTCAGGGGGAGCTTGGAATTTAAGCAGTCCTAGTGGCTCACCTTCTCTCCACTCGAATCCTACCTGGTGCGTAGTGACGGTTCACCCTAACCAAGAGGACTTATTTAAAGGCTAAATTCAATAATTAAAACCCGAAAGGGACTAGCTATACTGTTTTATAAAAACTTTAGTTTTGGAATCACCAAATCACCCCTTGATTTGTAAAAACTATTTTAGGTTTTGAAAAAAAAATTTGAAATATCCCCGATTTACAAAATTACCGAAATACCCCTGGTTTGTAAAATTACTAAAATACCCTTAGTTTATAAAATTACCATACTACCCTCAAATTTTTAACAAATATTACTATTTTGCAAAAATATCAAAAACCCCTATTTTGAAAAATTTCAAGATACCTGATTTGGAAAAATTACCAAAATACCCCTATAGGACAAATTACGAAAATACCCTTGGGTTGGGAACAGACGAAAATGTTTAATGTGGTGAATGTGTGTAGTAGACACTATTAAATGAATGTGATTCTCTGAATTAGGGTAGAAGACTTGAAACGAAAACCCTGAAATGGTCGAAAGAACTACCACTAAACTTCTTTACATAAAACTTGTTCGTGGGTAATCAGTGGAACAAAAACTAATGCATAAAACTTTTTAAAGTAGATTAAATCGCGATCATAGGAATGAGTTTTAGGGGACGTGGTCGTAATGTGCGTGGGCGTGGCAGAGGCAGAATAAGCGTATCGAGAACCCGTTAGGTCTGGTCAAGAGTCTGAGAATGAGATACCACCACCACCACCACCGGTGTTGAATATCGAGATCGACGGGGATGATGCATATCGCAGCAATCTTTGTAAGTTCTTGAGAGGGTGGCTGGAGTAGGTGGGGGTATGACAGCTCAAAAATCTGTACCTGAGCGACTCCGAGCCGATAGAGCTGAGGTATTCCGAGGTGTATCTGGTGTGGCATCCAATATAGTTGAGTATTGGTTGGAGGCGACAGAGCGGATTATGGACAAGTTGGATCTGACTGCTGAGGAGAAACTGAAAGGGGTGGTGTTGCTTCTCCGGGATGAGTCATACCAGTGGTGGCTCACGGTCGGGATATCATCAGCTTAAGGTGAAGGAAGCAGATATCCATAAGATAGCTTTCCGGACAAGGTATGAGCATTATGAGTTCTTAGTAATGTCGTTCGGATTGACGAACGCCCCAGTTGCATTCATGGATATGATGAACTGGGTTTTCCAACCTACCTGGATCAGTTCGTCGTTGTGTTCATAGACGACATCCTAGTGTATTCCAAGTCCGAGGAAGAACATGATGAGCATCTTCAGGTGGTGTTGCAAGTGTTAAGGAAAAGAAGCTATATGCCAAGTTCAAGAAGTGCGAATTTTGGTCAAGGAAGTTACGTTCTTAGGGCATGTGGTGTCATGGAAGGAATAAGGGTGGACCCTCGGAAGATTGAGGCGGTATTAGATTGGAAACCACCTAAGTCTGTGGCAGAGGTTCGTAGTTTTTTGGGATTAGCAGGCTACTACAGGAGATTTGTTGAAGGGTTCTCATCAATAGCAGCACCTCTAACGAAGTTGTTGAGAAAGGAGGTACCTTTCATATGGGCGGATAAGCAGCAGGAGAGTTTTGAGAAGCTTAAGAAAGTATTGACAGAAGCTCCGGTTTTGATTCAGTCGAAAGCAGGGAAAGACTTTGTACTATATTGTGATGCTTCTCACACAGGATTGAGAGGTGTTTTAATACAAGATGGGGAAGTGGTCGCTTATGCATCTCGGTAACTGAGGCCACATGAGGTTAACTATCCAACACATGATCTGGAGTTGACGGCAGTCGTTTTCGCTCTAAAAGTGTGGAGGCACTACTTGTATGGAGAAAGGTCAGTGATTTACACAGACCACAAGAGTCTGAAATATTTGTTGACCCAGAAGGAGCTAAATTTGAGATAGCGAAGCTGGGTGGAGTTGTTGAAAGACTACGACTGTTCAATAGAGTATCACCCTGGTAAGACGAATGTAGTGGCAGATGCCCTAAGTCGAAAAGTAGTATCAGATTTGAGAGTGATGTTTGTACATTTGAGTCTTTATGATGATGGAAGTTTGCTAGCGGAGTTGCAAGTGAAACTGACATGGCTAAGTCAGGTAAAGGAGAAACAATTGGTTGATGGTGAATTAAGTGCTAAGCTACTGCAAGTATGAAATAGGGAATTGGAAAGCTATAGTGTAAACAGTGATGGAGTGCTATGTTTTCAGGGTAAGGTTTGCATGCCGAAGGATGAGGAATTAAGGCAGAGAATTCTTCGAGAATTGCATAGTAGCCCTTATGCTATACATCCTAGAGGAAGTAAGTTATATAGGGATCTACGGGATCAATTTTGGTGGCCTGGTCTTAAGCGGGAAGTTACAGAATTTGTGGGGAAGTGCTTAACGTGTCAACAAGTCAAGGCTGAACACCAAGTACCGTCAGGATTGTTTCAGCCGATAAAGATTCTGTAATGGAAATGGGAGAGAATTACTATGGACTTCGTTAGTGGGATCCCCCTTACGCCTACTAAGAAGGACTCGGTATGGGTGATAGTAGATCGGTTGACGAAGTCTGCACATTTCATACCAGTGCGGGTTGACTATTCGCTACAAAGGTTGGCAAAGTTGTATGTGGCAGAAATTGTGAGGCTGCACGGAGTGCCAGTGTCGATTATCTTGGATAGGGATCTGAGGTTTACGTCTCGATTTTGGAAAGCACTACATCAGGCATTGGGCACTAGGTTGGACTTCAGTACGACATTTCATCCGCAGTCAAACGGTCAATCTGAGCAGGTAATTCAAGTGCTAGAGGATATGTTGAGGGGTTGCGTGATAGACTTCAGAGGAAGCTAGAAGGAGTTCTTGCCTTTAGCGGAATTTGTGTACAATAACAGCTATCAAGCAAGTATTCGGATGGCACCATACGAAGCGTTGTATGGACGAAAGTGTCGCACTCCTACGTGTTGATAGAATTGGGGGAACGTTATGTGTTAGGTCCAGAGATTGTGGCAGAATCGGAAGAAAAGGTTAAGGTAATTCGGGCACGGCTGAAGGAGGCATCTAACAGGCAAAAGTCGTATGCAGATCTTAAACGGAAGGAGATAGAGTTTGCTGTGGGAGATCAAGTGTTTCTAAAAGTTTCGCCATGGAAGAAGGTGATGAGATTTGGTCAGAAAGGAAAGTTAAGTCCTAGGTTTATAGGACCTTTTCAGGTTTTGAAGCGGGTTGGACCAGTAGCATATCAGTTAGAGTTGCCTTCAGAGTTGAAGCAGATGCACGATGTGTTTCACGTTTCGATGCTACGTCGTTACCGATCAGATCCATCTCATGTAATACCAGTTGAGGAGGTGGAGCTAAGATCAGATTTATCCTATGAGGAAGAGTCGATTCAGATTCTGGAACGGGATGTGAAGGTGCTTCGGAGAAAATCAATTCCTCTAGTCAAGGTGTTATGGCATAACCATGGATCGGAAGAAGCTTCGTGGGAGCCAGAGGAAGCAATGCGACAGCAATACCCTCACTTATTTTAGCCAGGTAATTTCAGGGTCGAAATTATTTTAAGGGGGTAGAACTGTAATATCCGGGATTTAGGGGTTATTCATTTTCACTTAAATGTATGTGGTAGCATGCTTGTGTGTGATTTGAATGTGTTTTGGGGGCTTCGAGAACCTTGGAATGCAGGTGGAAGCCTTATTGGATTTTAAGCCTAAAAAGGGAACTAAGGGAGCTAGGCCTTAAGTAGAGGTGTGTGAGGGTTATGGCACAAGAATTTGATTGGTAAAGTGGCAAGGGAGGTGCCACTTAGAGCATAGAGTAATGATGCCACCGAGAGTGTAAAGGGACCTACGTTCGAGCAGCAAGGGAAGCATTTTAGAGCTTTTATTTTTTGGCAAGGAGGTGCAGTGGTGGACGGCATAAAAACTCTGAATGGATGAAGTGTAGATTGGGTCTGACAGCTTAAAGATTTGGCTAAATAGGAGGAAAAGAGGGGATTGGGATGAGAGAGGAAGAGTTAGAAGGCAAAAGGGGACTTTGGAGGGGAGATATTCGGTCATGCATAGGGGGTGTGTGCTGAAATCTCCTAATCACCTCCTACTCATCTTTTCTTTCTCTCAACCTCAATCAGTTTCTTTTTTTTCTTTTCTTGTGACCAATATTCCATCTTCATTGAGAGCCATAGTCAGAACATCCCGAAAAGGGCCTATGCATTTTCAGTTTAATTGTACAAAATGACATGTCTTATGTGTTATGAATGTATTATGAACATTTTTGCAAACTTGGAAAAGTAAGAAATGATTTAGAAATGTTAAGTTTCAAAAAGAGGAAAGTTAACATTTTGGAAACTTGGAAATGTTAAGTTAAAAGAGGAAAGTGAACATTTTGGAAACTTAAGTTAAAAGAGGAAAGTGAACATTTTGGAAACCTGGAAATGCATGGAAATGTTAAGTTTCAAAAAGAGGAAACTAAGGTAAGGTGGCCTTAAGAAAATTAATGGGAGGAATTTGACACACAAACAGGCTTGTCAAAGTGGCTTGAAGGCACCACTTAAAAGCCCAGCAAGTGACGCCACAAGCTTGTGTATTTGGGCCAGGGATCGAGTCACTTGGGAAGCAAATAAAAGAAATTTTATTTTCGCTTCTAGGAGAAGAGAGATGGACGGCACATGGCTAAATTTTAGGAGTTTTATCCCTTTTATTTTATTTAAGGATAACAGATGATAAATGAAGAATTATTCTTTAATTAGGAAAATGAGGGAGAAGTGATGGCCAAGTAAGGGACTTTGAGTTTAGTAATTTCGGCTAGGTAAGGATAGTTGTGAATTGTCTTTTATTTTAGATGATAATTAAAGAGATAAAATTTATCAAAATAGGAAGAGTTGGCCGAATGAGGGTCTCTATGTAGATTAATTTTGGCAACAAGGGGAAAAGGGGTAGCTATCCTTCATTCTCTCTTTTCTTCTGCCGAAATTCTCTAGCAAATTTCTCTCTTCTTCATTTGTTCTCCTTCTTTGTTAGTCAAAGCCGAAAATTCAAGATACCACCATTAGCCGATTTCTTCTTCTTTATTTCAATTCATCAAAATCTGACATCTATTAAGTGTTCACTTAGGATATAGCCAAAACTTTGAAGTGGTGTCAGGAAGGAGATTGTCGACCTCTTCAAGTAAGGGTAAGGATCAATTGCTATTATTTTCTTCCTTCTGTAAACTGAAAGTTAAGATTCTAATGCCATATACATGTTGGCCGAAACTTTGAAGGAAAGCTTCTAGATTCTGTGACTGTCGACTACAAGGAGGAAAGTTTCGGGATTTGAAATCACAAGGTATGTGTTTAAGACATTCGGCCAAGACCTATTTTAAGTGATTGGATTTATTCTTAAAAGCCGAAAACTAACCTATGTAGAGATTTAGGATTTACCGAATACAAGGAGAAGAAAAGCAAAGTTTTCGGGATTTGAGTGATAAGCAAATCGGCATTAAGGTAAGTTTTAGTGCATAAATCCTACTAGGATTTGGTTTTGTGGCCGAATGAGTTTCTCATTAAACCTTTAATATGGGCCGACTGTAGGGAGTTAAAGGTCTAAGGCGGTAGATCGAATTTCGGGATTTCAAGTGAAATTGCTAAGCGAAATCGGTGTGTAATTTACACACTACTTTTAATAAGATTCATGGCAATAATAAATATGTGCATGTTTGTAATAATGTGATTATGGCTAAGGTACCATGTTATGGTACAAAGTACTCAGGTACGTTTCCTACTCCTACTAGGATTACGAAATATGTTATATTTAACATGTGAAAAGTGACATGAATGTGAATTTAAGTATGATATGCATGTTATGAATAATATGGGGCATTCGAGTTATATGAGAAAGGGGAAGTGAATGTGGTGACTTCGGTCTCACTATCTGAATATGGTGACTTCGGCCACATTATATGAATGTGGTAACTTCGGTTACATTATCTGAATGTGGTGTCTCATGACATAATTATTTAATCTGGTGGCTATGCCACAAATTTTATATGGGCGATGAGCACGTCGACTGCAGCGACTGCCTTCGATGGTGTGTAGCGGATGGAGGGTTGACTTAGTAGTCCCACGGTGTGTAGGTTGGTGCGGGATGTGTAGTGGATGGCATCTAGGTTTGGGTTCTGGATTGCATCATTATCTTGAATTATTATGTGAACATGATATGTATGGTATGCCTAATTCTATTAAATTTTAGTGTTGGTTACACATTGAGTCTGCTGACTCACCTGCTGTGGGAACATGTTTGGGTGATGAACAAGGATGCCAAGACTCAGAACTTGTGGTGGCCATGCTCACTTTAAAGTTTTATTTAATTTGGACATTTTACTTTATTTATTTAAGTACTCTACAATTTTATTTTGGGTTTTGTTTTATGTAATAAGGCCATAGTGATGATTTTATTGTTGTTTTAATTACTATGTTATTTAATTTATATTATTTAAAGATTAAGTTAATTTAATTTAAAATAAACTTTAAATATTTTGTCACCGAAATAAATGGGTTTTCAATATAAAAATAAACTTGTTTTCAACTCGAGCCCAACCCACAAACAAACTATCTTCAAAACACACAGTTTTCAAAGTAACAAAAGAATTTTGAACCGATTTACATCGAGGAACATACCAGATCCGATCCATGCTCGTGGGCCGGGTGTGGGGTGTTTCAGTTTGGTATCAGAGCCCAGTTTTAAACTCTCAGCATGTGGTCTAAAGCCCAAAACGTTTTCAAATCGAGCCCAAATGAGTTTATGGAGGTATTTCTGAAAATAGGCAGGCTTGATGGCATGGCACCTAAGTCTCCGACCCGCAGTCCAGCAGGTAAGTACCCTTGACCAACTGTGTGATTATGTAGAAGGGTAGAAAAGGAATGGAACGTGGAATAGAATGATAGGTACTTGAACACTAGGACTAGTCCACCCTAACTACTACATAAAACTTAAATGCCTAACTAAACAAACCTATGGCTAAGTCAACCGAGTTAGGGTGTGGTAACCCCTGTGTGCATGTCTAGGATTGGATCTGAAAGAGCTTGGCATTTAAGCAGTCCTAGTGACTCACCTCCTCTTCGCAGGAATCCTACCTGGTGTGTAGCTTCGGTTTACCCTAACCCAGAGGACTTAGTGGGTGTGGCAACCCCTGTGCGCATGCCTAGGAATGGTTTCAGTGGGAGCTTGGTACTTAAGCAGTCCGTGTGACTCACCTCCTCTCCACTCGAATCCTACCTGGTGCGTAGCTTTGGTTCACCCTGACCAAGAAGACTAGGTCATAGGCTAAACCCAATAACTAAAACCCGAAAAGGAACTAGCCATATTTTTTTTATAAGAACCCTAATTTTAAAACTCTTAAAATCACTTTTCTTTAATTTGTGAAAACTATTTTTTTTCTACACAATTTTCTGAAAAATTTTTGATTTATAAAATTACAAAAATACCCTAGTGGTAAAATTACAAAATGCCCTTGGTTTATAAAAAAGTCTAAAATACCCACGCTTCAATCAACATTATCATTATTTTATAACAAGTCCAAAACCCTTTATTTGTAAATTATCAAAAATACCTTGATTTTGGAAAATTACAAAATTACCCAACTTACCAAAATTTCCAAAATGACCCTAATTTCCAAAATTTTTGCAACTTCATCGTTTTGAAAAATAAATCTCTCAAAAAGAACCCTCAAAGTTTTGAAAATTTCGAAATATCCCTGAGTTATTAAACTTTACAAATTTACCCTGGTTTATTACCAAGATACCCCCGAAATTCAAAATTATCGAAATACCCCTAGAATTTCCAAATTTACCGAAGAGCCCTGGGACTTTAAAATTTCCAAAATACTTTTTGACAAAATCACCAAGGAACCTTATTTTGGCAAATTACGAAAATACCCACAGTAGGGCAAATTACTAAAATACCCCAGGTAGTGGAAAACAACAACAATGAAAACTACAACATTTCTCAGAATGAACGAAAGTTCATAATTGATTGATGGATGAATGTAAAGACTGTGTGCATGTATGGATACGAAAGAACCACTCCTAAAATTCTTTTCATAAAACTTCTTCGCGAATAATCAGTGGAATAAAGGCTAATTCATAAAAAAAATTCTTAAATCAGATTAAAGTGCATCGTTAGATATGAGTTCTAGAGGACGCAGTCGTCATGGACGCAGTAGAGGAAGAATGATCGTGTCGAAACCCGTTAGATCGGGTCAAGGGTCCGACAATGAGTTACCACCGCCACCGCCACCCCTAGTCATTAGTGTTGAGCAAAGACAAGCTTAGACGGGGAGATCTTTGTGTCGCAGTCAGTCTTGAGTTTTGGAAATGGTGGTGGCGCGGGTGGAAATATGGGAGCTCAAAAATCTGTACCCAAGCGACTCCAAGCCAACGGAGCTGAGGTATTCCATGAAGTATCTGGTGTGGCACCTAGTACAGCTGAGTACTGGTTAGAAGCAACCGAGCGTATTATGGATGAGCTCGATCTGACCCCGGAGGAGAAGTTGAAAGGAATGGTGGCACTACTACGCGATGAAGAGTATCAATAGTGGTTAACAGTGAGGGATGGTGCCACTGCTGAGGATCTGACTTGGGAGTATGCTAAGGAGGCATATCAGAAAAAGTATGTCGGCACACGTTATAGTGATAAGCAGAGGAAAGCTTTTCTGGGACTGGTTCAAGGGAACAAGTCGGTAGCAACGTATGAAGCTAAATTTTTGAGGTTAAGCCGATATGCTCGAGGAGTAGTGGCTACGGAGCATGAGCGGTGTGTGCGGTTCGAAGACGGTTTAAGGGATGACCTAAGGTTACTGATAGCTCCACATCAGGAGTGGGAGTTTTTCGCGTTAGTAGAAAAGGCTAAGGTAGCCGAGGGAATCAAGGACTCGGTTAAGCAGAGCTTTGATAGGAATAGACCCAAGAGGGGTTATGGGTCGTCAGGATTATCGAGAAATGTGCAGAAAAGGCCCAGAGTGATGGTAGGGTCAACAAGTTGGTACAGGAGGCGATGTCGCCCTTGTGATCATTGTGGAAAGAAGCACTTAGGGAGTCTTTGGGAAAAGACGGGAGGATGTTTTAGGTGTGGGTCCAAGGACCATATGCTCAAAGATTGTCCTAAGAAACCAGATGAAAGTCAATCCGCAGATCAAAATGTTAATTAGGCTGGTAGAGGAGGACAGCAGCCTCAACGAGGTCGTGGTTCGAATAATAGAGGTAATGGTGCTGGCAGAGGACATGGAACACAAGGCAGAGGTACTACTAATACTGAGGCAAGGCAGCTGGGTTTAGTTTATGCGATTCACCGTAGGGAGGATGGAGACGCATCGGACGTCATAACCGGTACGTTCCTTATTCATGGCAAACCTTATTATGCCTTAATTGATGTGGGCTCGACCCATTCTTATGTTGCATATAGTGTAGTGGAAACACTAGGCCTAGACTCTAAACTTTTTGATAGGGAGATGACGGTTGTAAGCCCATTAGGCCAAACTGTAGTGGTGAATAAGATCTTTCGGAATGTATCCCTAGAAATTTAAGGAGTGAGCTTTTGGGCTGACTTAATGGAGTTACCCTTCAGAGAATTTGACCTCATACTTGGTATGGATTGGTTAGTAGAACACCGAGCCATGTTGGATTGTGCGGCTAAATGAATGGAATTAAGGACCCCTGAGGACGAAGTGGTCATTATGATAGGAGAAAGAAGAAACTACTTGTCTAATGTAGTTTCGGCACTTAAGGCTGAAAAGATGGTTCGTAAAGGGTGCGAGGCATTTTTAGCCTTCGTAAGTGCTTTGGATAGAAAGAAGGAAGGTGTCAATGGAGTTAGAACGGTAAGGGACTTTGAGGATGTGTTCTTAGAGGAATTACCAGGAATAACTCCAGATAGGGAGGTGGAATTTGGAATAGACTTGCTACCGGGAACAACTCCTGTGTCAATCGCTCCTTACAGAATGGCGCCAAAAGAGTTAGTTAAGCTCAAGGCTCAAATCCAGGAATTACTTGACTGTGGGTTTATTCGGCCCAGCATGTCTCCGTGGGGAGCACCGGTCTTATTTGTGAAGAAGAAGGACGAAACTATGCGAATGTGCATAGACGATCGTCAGTTAAATAAGCTAACCATTAAGAACAAGTATCCTTTGCCAACGATCGATGACTTGTTCGATCAGCTGAAAGGGGCCACGGTATTCTCAAAGATAGACTTGAGGTCGGGATATCATCAGTTGAAGGTGAAGGAGGTAGATATCCATAAGACAGCCTTTAGGACAAGTACAGCCACTACGAGTTTGTAGTAATGCCGTTCGGGTTGACAAACGCCCCAGTCGTGTTCATGGATATGATGGACCAGGTGTTTCAACCTTACTTGGATAGGTTCGTCGTAGTATTCATCGACGACATCCTCGTATACTCTAAGTCTGAAGAGGAGCACGATGAGCATCTCCGGATTATGTTACAAGTATTGAGGGAGAAGAAGCTTTATGCCAAATTCAGCAAGTGTGAATTTTGGCTTAAGGAAGTTGCTTTCCTAGGACACGTGGTGTCTGCCAAAGGAATAAGGGTGGATCCTAGGAAAATTAAAGCTATGTTGGATTGGAAACCACCTAAGTCGGTGGCAGAGATTTGTAGTTTCTTGGGATTGGCAGGCTATGACAGAAGGTTCGTGGAAGGATTTTCGTCAATAGCCGCGCCTTTAACAAAGTTGTTGAGGAAGGAAGTACCCTTTGTATGGATGGATAAGCAACAGGAGAGTTTTGAAAAACTTAAGAAAGTATTGACGGAAACTCCAGTGTTAATTTAACCGGAGGTGGGAAAGGATTTTACGGTGTATTGTGACGCTTCCCATATAGGTTTGGGTTGCGTATTGATGCAAGACGAGAAGGTAGTCGCGTACGCGTCCCGACAGTTAAGGCCGTATGAGGTTAACTACCCAACCCATGACTTGGAATTGGCAGCAGTGGAATTCGCCCTTAAGGTGTGGAGGCACTATCTCTATGGAGAAAGGTCAGTGATCTACACAGACCACAAGAGCCTTAAGTATCTATTGACTCAGAAAGAGTTAAACTTGAGGCAGCGAAGGTGGGTGGAGTTATTGAAGGATTATGATTGCTCGATAGAGTACCACCCGGGCAAGGCGAATGTGGTAGCTGATGCCCTAATTCGGAAGGTCGTGTCGGATCTAAGGGCTATATTCTCTCACTTAAGTTTGTATGATGATAGAAGCCTGTTGGCAGAGTTGCAAGTCAAACCCACATGGTTGAATGAGGTGAAAATGGGACAGTTGACTGATAAGGACCTAAGTGCTAAGTTACAGCAAGTACAGAACGGAGAGTTAGAGGATTATGGCGTTAATGATGAAGGAGTATTGTGCTACAAAAGAAAAGTTTGTATGCTGAAGGACGAGGAGTTAAGATAGAGGATTCTTCGGGAAGCGCATAGTAGCCTTTATGCTATACATCCCGGAGGTATTAAGTTGTACAGAGATCTAAGAGAATAATTTTGGTGGCACAGTGCAAGAAGGAAGTTCTTTGGCTGTTGGCAAGTGCTTGACATGCCGACAAGTTAAGGTGAACACCAAGTTCCATCGGGATTGCTTGACCAATCCAGTTCTCTGATGGAAGTGGGAAAGAATTACCATGGACTTCGTTAGTGGGCTTCCCTTACGCCTACTAAGAAGGACTCGGTATGGGTAATAGTAGACCGCTTGACTAAGTCTCGCACACTTCATTCCTAAGAGTGGATTATTCCTTGAAGTTAGCCAAATTATACATGGCGAGATTGTAAGGTTACACGGAGTGCTGCGGTGTCAATTATTTGGATAGAGACCCAAGGTTCACATCTCGCTTTTGGAAGGCACTTCATCAAGCTTTAGGCACTAAATTGGACTTCACTACTTTTCATCCACAATCGACGAGCGATCGAGCAGGTAATACAAGTGTTGGAGGATTTGTTGAGAGGTCAGTGATGGATTTTCGAGGAAGTTGGAAGGATTACTTACCTTTAGCAGAGTTCTCCTACAACAACAATTATCAGGCTAGCATTTGGATGGCACCATATGAAGCATTGTACGGTCAGAAGTGTCGAACTCCTACTTGTTGGACTGAATTAGGAGAACGTCGAGTTTTAGGACCAGAGATGGTGGCAAAACTGAAGAGAAGGTTGAGATAATCCGAGCATGGTTAAAGGAAGCCTCTGATAGGCAGAAGTCTTATACCGACCTCAAGTGGAAAGAAATAGAGTTTGAAGTGGGAGACCAAGTGTTTCTGAAAGTCTCGCCTTGGAAGAAGGTAATGAGGTTCGGTCGGAAAGGGAAGCTAAGCCCAAGGTTTATAGGACCTTATCGAGTGTTGAAGCGAATTGGACCAGTGGCATACCAGTTAGAGTTGCCACCCGAGTTGTAGCAGATGCACGACGTATTCCATGTATCCATGCTACATCGCTACCGATCAGATCCCTCTCATGTGGTACCAGTTGAAGAAGTGGAGCTAAGGCCAGACTTATCCTACGAGGAAGAGTCGATTTAGATTTTGGAACGTGATGTGAAAGTGTTATGGAGGAAGTCAGTTCCTCTAGTCAAAGTGTTATGGCGCAATCATGGATCGGAGGAAGCTTCGTGGGAACCAGAGGAGGCAATGCGACAAAGAATACCTCAATTATTTTAGCTAGGAAATTTCAAGGACGAAATTATTTTAAGGGGGTAGAACTGTAACATCCTGAAAAGGGCCTATGCATTTTCGGTTTAATTGTACAAAATGACATGTCTTATGTGTTATGAATGTATTATGAACATTTTTGAAAACTTGGAAATGTAAGAAATGATTTAGAAATGTTAAGTTTAAAAAAGAGGAAAGTGAACATTTTGGAAACTTGGAAATGTTAAGTTAAAAGAGGAAAGTGAACATTTTGAAAACCTGGAAATGTATGGAAATGTTAAGTTTCAAAAAGAGGAAACTAAGGCAAGGTGGCCTTAAGAAAATTAATAGGAGGAATTTGACACACAAACAGGCTTGTCAAAGTGGCTTGAAGGCACCACTTAAAAGCCCAGCAAGTGACGCCACAAGCTTGTGTATTTGGGCCAGGGATCGAGTCACTTGGGAAGCAAATAAAAGATATTTTATTTTTGCTTCTAGGAGCAGAGAGATGGAAGGCACATGGCTAAATTTTAGGAGTTTTATCCCTTTTATTTTATTTAAGGATAACAGCTGATAAATGAAGAATTATTCTTTAATTAGGAGAATGAGGGAGAAGTGATGGCCAAGTAAGGGGCTTTGAGTTTAGTAATTTCAGCTAGGTAAGGATAGTTGCTGAATTATCTTTTATTTTAGATGATAATTAAAGAGATAAAATTTATCAAAATAGGAAGAGTTGGCCGAATGAGGGTCTCTATGTAGATTAATTTTGGCAACAAGGGGAAAAGGGGTAGCTATCCTTCATTCTCTCTTTTCTTCTGTCGAAATTCTCTAGCAAATTTCTCCCTTCTTCATTTGTTCTCCTTCTTTTGTTAGTCAAAGCCGAAAATTCAAGATACCACCATTAGCCGATTTCTTCTTCTTTATTTCAATTCATCAAAAGCCGACATCTGTTAAGTGTTCACTTAGGCTATAGCCGAAACTTTGAAGTGGTGTCAGTAGGGAGATTGTCGACTACTTCAAGTAAGGGTAAGGATCAATTGCTATTATTTTCTTCCTTCTATAAACCAAAAGTTAAGATTCTAATGCCATATACATGTTGGTAAAACTTTGAAGGAAAGCTTGAGTTACGTGATCATCGACTACAAGGAGGAAAGTTTCCAGATTTGAAATCACAAGGTATGTGTTTAAGACATTCGGCCAAGACCTATTTTAAGTGATTGGATTTATTCTTAAAAGCCAAAAACTAACCTATGTAGAGATTTAGGATTTGGCCGAATACAAGGAGAAGAAAAGCAAAGTTTTCGGGATTTGAGTGATAAGCAAATCGGCATTAAGGTAAGTTTTAGTGCACAAATCCTACTAGGATTTGGTTTTGTGGCCGAATGAGTTTATCATTAAACCTTTAATATGGGTCGAATGTAGGGAGTTAAAGGTCTAAGGCAGTAGATCGAATTTCGGGATTTCAAGTGAAATTGCTAAGCGAATCAGGTGTGTACCCCACACTACTTTTAATAAGATTCATGGCAATAATAAATATGTGCATGTTTATAAGAATGTGATTATGGCTAAGGTACCATGTTATGGTACAAAGTACTCAGGTACGTTTCCTACTCCTACTAGGATTACGAAATATGTTATATTTAACATGTGAAAAGTGACATGAATGTGAATTTAAGTATGATATGCATGTTATGAATAATATGGGGCATTCAGGTTATATGAGAAAGGGGAAGTGAATATGGTGACTTCGGTCTCACTATCTGAATGTGGTGACTTTGGTCACATTATCCGAATGTGGTAACTTCGGTTACATTATCTCAATATGGTGTCTCATGACACAATTATTTAACTGGTGGCTATGCCATGAATTTTATATAGGGCGATGAGCACGTCATTGCAGCGATTGCCTTCGATGGTGTGTAGCGGATGGAGGGTTGACTTAGTAGTCCCTACTTGCGAGGTTGGTGCAGGGATGTGTAGTGGATGGCATATAGGTTTGGGTTCGGGATTGCATCATTATCTTGAATTATTATGTGAACATGATATGTATGGTATGCCTAATTCTATTAAATTTTAGTGTTGGTTACACATTGAGCCTGTTGACTCACCCCGTTGTGGGAACATGTTTCAGGTGATGAACAGTGATGGACCGGGACGGCAGAACTTGTGGTGGCCATGCTCATTTTAAAGTTTTATTTAATTTGGACATTTTATTTTAAGTACTCTACAATTTTATTTTGGGTTTTGTTTTATGTAATAATGCCGTAGTGATGACTTTATTGTTGTTTTAATTACTATGTTACTTAATTTATATTATTTAAAGATTAAGTCAATTTAATTTAAAATAAACTTTAAATATTTTGTCACCTGAAATAAATGGGTTTTCAATATAAAAATAAACTTGTTTTCAACTCGAGCCCAACCCACAAACAAACTATCTTCAAAACACACAGTTTTCAAAGTAACAAAAGAATTTTGAACCGGTTTACATCGAGGAACTTCCTACTTCTCTTCTCTTCTTGACTGATTTGGTTAGTGCTGAAATATAAGAATCTAATCCCTCTTATTTTCTTTTGGCCGAACCATGAAGGAGATCCTTCGGGATCCACTTGTAGCCGACGGTAGAAGAAGATCTGTCGGGATTTGAGATCCAAGGTAAGGGTTAGTATTCGGCCAAAGGCCATATTATTTTAAAGATGGCCGATTCTAATTATGTTTTTTTTAGGGGGAATTCAACAGAGATAAGGAGAAGTTTCGGGATTTGGCTAAGCGATCTAGGTAAGGGTTCTAGTGTTTCGAATCTATTTCTTATTCATTCAAAAGCCGAAGGCTAATTGTTTGTGTGTATTAGTGCTTGGCCGATTGCAAGGAAGGTTCATCACATAGCTTCGGGATTCAGTTGGAAACCAAATCGACATTAAGGTAAGGATTATGGTTGTCCGTTAACCTTTCGGGATTTGGTTGTATAGCCGAATGGTCTCTTTGCTAATGATCTTAGTGTTGGCCGAATGTAGGAAAGGGGATCTAGTGCGTTAGATCGGGATTTTCGGGATTCGGTAATCGTGTTAGTAACCAGGTGTATAACCCACCCTAAATTCCCGATTAATAATAATATTGTTATGTATATGTTAATAAGGCAATGAATGAATATGGCTAAGGGTACCATTCAATGGTACAGTGCATTTAGGTACGTTACCACTAACTCTTAGTTAATAAAGTTTATAAACATTGATATGAAAATATGAGAAATATCGTTATGGCCATGGGGTGAGGTATATTGCATGATATTTGTATGTTATGTATCTTTGCATGGGCATATGGGTGATAATGATAAAGGGAAGTGTTACGGTGGTTTTACCACATTATCGGTGACTTATGTCACATATTATGAATCCGGTGACTCTGTCACATTATCTGGTGGCTATGCCACGATTATAAGGGTGATGTGCGCTTATCGCAGCGACTACCTTCGATGGTGTGCAGCGGATGGAGGGTCGATTTAGTAATCCCCACGGTGTGATTGGCAGGTACGGGTGATGTGTAGAGGTTGGATATCTAGGTGGGTTTGGGTTGCAACATTGCCTATATTTGCTATATGTGATCTAATATGCCTTAATCGTTTGGGAGTCTCATGTTGGTTGTTACACACCGAGTCTATTGACTCACCCTTCGTGGGCTAACATTTTGCGGTGATACTCGAGAATTGGACCGGCCTGGCGGGGACTTAGTGGTGGCCATGCTCACCAAAGATTTTTACGTTTCTTATGATTAAATTTACCGCATTTTCTTATTAAGTTTTTTTAGATTTATTTCGGGTTTTGTTTTGTTGTAATAAGGCCATTACTATTTAACTATTTTATGTTTGCGTTTTAAATTTTATTCTGATACGATCAATATTAAACAAAGGGTTAAACAGTTTTTCGTAAAACAACTACAAGTGTTTTGACACCTAAACACCTACAATTTTCAACTTAATAATAAACTCTAAAATTCAGCATTTCTCTTAACTTGAAATTTTTGAAACATGAAAATAACGTTTTAATGTAATACAATCTTTGATAACAACACAGTTTTAAACTTGATCATTCACAAGAATTAATTTTCTTCAAATCCACCAAATTTTTCACGATGACAAAATAAGATTTAACTACGGTTTACTTGAGGAGCATGCCAGATCCGGTCGGGGCTTGTGGGCCGGCTTTGGGGTGTTTCATCGGATGTTAATTCGAAGGCCTAGATCGAAAGTTCTACTTGTCTCGGGTTTAAGGACTAAATTGAATAAATTGTAAAATAAACTTAATAGTGTTTTTGGTTTTGATTTGAATGGAATTTAATAATATAATATGTGATATGATTTTATTTAGCTAACATTGACATGGAGCTGTCAAGAGGGAATGGGAAATCAAAAGTCATCAACGATTAGCTCAAAAATTCGGTGTGTATTTTATGATTCGAACCAATTATTTGGTTGAAATCTATATATGTAAATCATATATATATATATATATGTAAGTTTTATGTTGGAAAGTGAATAAGTATAGTTCATAAAATAGTATTATGAACTGATTAGGTATAATATGAAAGGCATGGTATTTGGTAAGTTGATACATTCAAATGATAATTTGCATGCCTAATGTATAATAAGTTGTTGGTAAGAACTTATATAAGAATGTTCTATGAATTTCAGTTGGATTGAATATATACATTTTCTTTAAATTTTTATTGTTTTTGTAACACCCCAAACCCGGACTAGAAGTTAGGCCTGAATCTGGCGTGTCACATTGAATTGTTTTTCGAAAAACCATGTTTCCATTGAAAACTCTTCTTAATATTTAAAAACTTCTTGCCATTTAAAACTTGTGTAAAGCCTCAGCTTGCGTTTGTTTATTTTAAAACCGGGGTTCATTAAAAAGGTTGTTCACTTTTAAAATGTTATTGATTTCCTTCAACTGCAGAAGCTTTTTAAAACGTTGCGAAAATGTGATAACCAAAAACAGTTGTTGTAACATAGTGTTTTGAAAACAGTAATCATTTTGGAAAAATCGCGATTTACTTCTAACAGATATAAATTAAAATAAAACCAAACCTAAAATTTAAAATCCAAAAAATTTAAGAGGCCTTATTACAAACCATGCCAAAATAAAGTACTTATGAAGAACTCAATGGAAAAACAGAAGCAGTTGTGTGGCCATATCCGAGTCCCTCGTAGCTCCAATTTGTCTAAGGCTGGGAATTGCCTACATAATTAAAAAATAGGGCGAGTTTACGAAAACTCATTGTGTAATCCCCTAACATAAAAACAGTCAGTCAGAAAAATAGAATTCAGAAGCAGTCTGGGCTTGAGCCCTATTTAGTCACAGTACAGTTTCAGTGGGCCTAAGCCCATTGCAATATCATTTGGGTCTCGGCCAATAACAGAATTGTTTGGGCCTAGCCCGTATCAATATCGGATCTCATAAACAGAAATGCAATATGTAAGAATGCACCCCACCCCAATCCAACTAGCACAACACCTGTATCAGCCAACACACCATGTGGGGATAAAATAGACCCACACAACCAGCACACCAATGTTAGCACCAGTTGCGGCACTAAACGATATCGCAGCAGAGCTGCTAGCATATAAGTGGCTTAAAGCCGTTAGTAGGTCAACAGCTGTCTCAGGTGACCCGTGCGACCCTAACAATCAAATCAGTGGGTCCACAGTCATCTCGGGCGACCCATGCGACCCTAACAGATCAATCACTTCCTCCAATTACAAAATCCTAATCCCATGCAGTATGTCATGTATGCAAAGCACATATATATAAATCAAATAACATACTCTAGAAAGACAGACAAACCATAGCTCAGGTCAGTCAAAACATAGCATAAAACAATCATTTACCCTCGAGAGCAAAACAGTCATTTTACCCTATAAGGGTATTTCAGTTGCAAACTGGGGGTATCTTAGTAATTTTACAAACTGAGGATATTTCAGTAATTTTTAAAAATTGGGGGTATTTGAATAATTTTACAAACCTGGGGTATTTAATTAAATTTCACAAATCAGGGTATTTTGATAATTTTTACAAATTGGGGGTATTTCAATAATTTTTACAAATCAAGGTCTCAACGACCCAACAGAAGGTCCATCGTTGCCTCGAGTGACTTAACTAACCTAAACAGTCACAGCGATGTAAATGGGCCTAAGGCCCATTACTCGATCCAAATGGGCCTACACGTTCGTGTGGCCCGTTTAGCCCAAAAATAGCCTCGACTATATGAACAACACAGTTCAAACCAATAGAAACCATAGAACATGCATTTTATTCGTGTGGGGCCCACCAGCCTAGTGGGCCTACACGGCTCATTTCGGCCCAACGCGGCCCAAAATGACCTAAGCCCATGAGAACGCTCATGGTGGCTTGAACCATCTTATGCCCATATTTGTGAGATCGGTCCACCACACGTACAATTGCATGCTCATGTGGCATCGTTCGCCAGTATTTCGACTTTTCGACTTTTTGTCGATCTATGATCAGAAGCAGTGTGGTTACACACGCTTTTCGGCTCTTTTGCTGATTATTGGTCACAGGGTATTGTTACACACCTTCGACTTATTACCCGACTATCAGGTACGGGGTAAAATACACACCTGATTATGAAAGTGAATTGAGCTCAAAGTAACCTTGTACCTAAATTAAAACACTAATGAGATCTAACGAAATTCCAAATTAGATATGATGCCTTTACCAACAACAGAAACGATTACCCCTTCAGTTCACAAGTAATGCACCAATCACCGTTGGCCACAGCCTATACAAGAACCCCCTCCTTCTTTTGATTCACACAAGACATATGATATCATTACAACAAGAACCCTATACCCCATTCTCTACCCCTTACCATACCGTAGAACCAAAAATTGATAAAATGAGTAGCGCCCACGAGTCGAGAATCGGTTTAATCTTAAGAGTATACCAAAATAATATAGTTGGTGCGAAAAGGAAAAACAAAAGACAATAACCAGAGAAGGGAAAAATCTGAAAAAGGAAAGAAAGCGCAAATCGGATACTCACCTATGAGTATTCGACCAATAAAGTAATTGGAGGTGAAGGTAGAGAAGTGCAGAAGGACAAGATGGTAGATGTTCAGCCGATTGTTTAGAATCAATTGCAAAAGTCAATAGTAAGAGAGGGAAAAAGAATAGTCGTTTTGACAAAAAATGAAGGAGGTGACAAAAAGGAAGAAGAAGAAGGTATCCGGCAAGAACTCAAAATTAAAGAGATACAACTAGTGGGCTAACCGAAATGGGAAGTATGGGTGAACGAATGCCAAAGTGAAAATAGAAAAAGAAGCAGAATAAAATTGATCGTAGTACTCAAAAGCATAGATGGAGTTATGAAAATAGGTTAAAATTTATTCGACCACTCCAAGAAAGTATACGGCTAAGATGTTGCAGAGGAAAAACCCAAAAACAATGATACCAAAAGCTGAAAATGCAATGCCCCCTCCCTAGTCGAATTTCTAAGTACCTTCTAAGCAAATTCGGCACAGTCTTACTTCACTTCAAACTCCCCTTTTTCCTTCTAAAATCCCTTCATGAATTCTTCCCCAATCTTCTCCTTGGTTTTCTCCATAATCCATTCCTTGACCAGTTCAAATTCCAACCACCCTTGTAGTGTTCTTATAATATCCAGGATTTAAGGGTTATGCATTTTCACTTAAATGTATGTGGTAGCATGCTTGTGTGTGATTTGAATGTGTTTTGGGGGCTTCGAGAACCTTGGGATGTAGGTAGAAGCCTTAGAAAAATATTTGATTCTAAGCCTTAAAGGATAGCTAAGGAGCTAGGCCTTAAGAAGAGGTGTGTGAGGGTTATGACACAAGTAAAGCCTTGCTAAAGTGGCAAGGGAGGCACCACTTAGAGCACAGAAGGGTGACGCCACAGGGAGTGTGAAGGGGCCGAGGTTCGAGTAACGTATGTGGAGTTTTAGAGCTTTTATTTTTTGGCAAAGAGGTGCAGTGGTGGACGGCACAATGACTCTGAATGGATGAAGTGTAGATTGGGTCAATAGCTCAAATTTTCGGCTAAGTAGGAGGGAAATAGGGGATTTGGATGAGGAAAGAAGAGTTGGCTGAATGGAGGGGTCTTGGGGAGGTAGTTTCGGTCCTGTAGGGGAGAGTGGGTGCCGAAATTCATTTGGCATCTTTAAGTTTTTTTTTTCATTCTTTTCTTCCTCTTTCTCACCTAAACCGAACCATAACTTGAGCCTCACCATCATTCTTTTTCTTCTTCTTCTCATAATTTCTTCTGTCATCAAAAGCCGAAAGCACATTTGACCATAGCAGATTGTATCCTTAACCCATTGAAACCGATTATTCCTAAGCACTAAGGGCCGAAAGCCGATCATCTTTCTCCTTGTCAATCTCTTAGGGTCAGTGATCATTGCGTTGGTCACTCTTTTTCTGGTAAGGGTCTCTTTTAGGTTGATTTCATATTCTTTTTCTTTTTGGACTATAAAAAATCAAAGACTATAATCCCTATATCTTTTTGGCCGAAACCATGAAGAGGGATTTCGGGATCCACTTGTAGCCGACGGCAGAAGGAGATCTTTCAGGATTTGAGATCCAAAGTAAGGGTTAGTACTTGGCTAAAGGCCATATTATTTTAAAGATGGCCGATTCTAACTATGGTTTTTAGGGGGAGTTCGACAGAGATAAGAGGTAGTTACGGGATTCAGATCTATTCCGGTAAGGGTTCTAGTGTTTTGGATCTGTCTCTCATTCGTTCAAAAGTCGAAGGCTAATTATTTTTGGTGTGCTAGTGCTTGGCCGATTGCAAGGGAGGTGCATTACGTAGTTTCGGGATTTGGTTGGTAACCAAATCAGCATTAAGGTAAGGTGTTATCTTCATGCGACATATCCTTCAGGATCTCTAGTTGAGCCGAATAGGCTTTTGGTTACTAACAAAGTGTTGGTCGATTGTAGGAAGGGGGAAGGCAAACGTTTCGGGATCTCGTTAGTTTCGCGTAGTTTTGGGATTTCGCTTAGATCTACAAATAGTCAGGTGTGTAACCCACCCTAAATTCCCGATTAGTAATAATATTGTTATGTATATGTTAATAAGGCAATGAATGAATATGGCTAAGGGTACCATTCAATGGTGCAGTGTATTCAGGTATGTTACCCCTTAATACTCGTTAATAATGTTTATAAACATTGATATGAGAATATGTGAAATTTTGTTATGGACATGGGGTGATGTAAATTGCATGATATTTGTATATTTTGTATGATGCATGAGCATATGGGTGATAATGATAAAGGGGAAGTGTTCCGGTGGTTTTACCACATTATCCGGTGACTTATGTCACATATTATGAATCCAGTGACTTATGTCACATATTATGAATCCGGTGACTCTATCACATTATTTGGTGGCTATGCCACGATTATAAGGGCGATGTGCAGTTGACTGTAGCGACTGCCTTCGATGGTGTGTAGCGGATGGAGGGTCGATTTAGTAATCCCCACGGTGTGATTGGCAGGTAAGGGTGGTGTGTAGAGGTTGGACATCTAGGTGGGATTGGGTTGCATCATTGCTTATATTTGTTCGTATGTGATATAATATGCTTTTATCGATTGGGAATCTGTGATGGGTGTTACACACTGAGTCTGTTAACTGACCCTTCATGAGCTAACATTTTGCAGGTGATACTCAGTAAATGGACCGGGTCGTTAGGGACTTAGTGGTGGCCATACTCACCAAAGATTTTGGGTTTTCTTATAATTAAGCTTATCACGTTTTTTTATTAAGATTTCGGGATTTATTTTGGGTTTCGTTTTGTTGTAATAAGGCCATTAGTATTTAACTATTTTGTGCATGCGTTTTAAATTTTTATTCTGATACTATCGACACCAAACAAATGGTTAAGCAATTTTTCGTAAAACAACTTCAAATGTTTTGATACCTAAACACCTACGATTTTCAACTTAATGATAAGCTCTAAAATTTAGCATTTCTTTTAACTTGAAATTTTTGAAACATGAAAATAATGTTTTAATGAAATATAAACTTCAATTACAACACGATTTTCAACTTGATAATAACACAAATCTATTTTCTTCAAAACCACCAAGTTTTTCAAGATGACAAGACAAGATTTAGCTACGTTTTACTCAAGGAGCATGCTAGATCCGGTCAGGGCTTCTGGGCCGGGTTTGGGGTGTTTCAATTTGGTATCAGAGCCTGGTTCAACACTCGACTTTGAGGGCTTTTGGGCCCAAAACGTTTTCGAAAGTGAGTTTTACTAAAAGATGAGCAGGTTTTCTGGCATGGCACCTGAGTCTCCGGCCTGAAGTCTACCAGGGAAGTACCCCTAACCACTGTGTGATTTGTATGTGGGTATTACGGGGACGTAGATTAGTAGATTAGGAGCTATTGACCTCTAGGATTAGCTTACACCCACACAGAATTACATAAAATTTAAAGCCTAATCAAACAAACCTTTGGATGAGTCGCCGAGTTAAGGGCGTGGCAACCGTTGTACGCATGTCTAGGATTGGATTCAGGGGGAGCTTGGTATTTAAGTAGTCCTAGTGACTCACCTCCTCTTCGCTTAAATCCTACCTGGTGCATAGTGACGGTTCACCCTAACCAAGAAGACTTATTCACAGGCTAAATTCAATAATTAAAACCCGAAAGGGACTAGCTACACTATTTTATAAAAACCTTAGTTTTAAAATCACCAAATTACCCCTTTGATTTGTAAAAACTATTTTAGAATTTGAAAAAAAAAATTTGAAATATCCCCGATTTACAAAATTACCGAAATACCCCTGGTTTGTAAAATTACTAAAATACCCTTAGTTTATAAAATTACCATACTACCCTCAACTTTTATCAAGATACTCCTATTTTGCAAAAATACCAAAAACCCCTATTTTGCAAAATATCAAGATACCCCTAATTTGGAAAAATTACCAAAATACCCTTATAGGACAAATTACAAAAATACCCCTGGGTTGGAACGGACGAAAATACCCAAATCGGTGAACATGTGTAGTAGATACTATTGAATGAATCTGATTCTCTAAATTAGAGTAGGAGATTAGAATGAAAACTTTGAAATGATCGAAAGAACTACTGCTAAACTTCTTTACATAAAATTTGTTCGTGGATAATTAGTGGAACAGAAAGCTAATACATAAAATTTCTTAAATCAGATTAAATCACGATCATAGACATAAGTTCTAGGGGACGTGGTCGTAATGTGCATGGGCATGGTAGAGGCAGAATGATCGTATCGGAGCCGCTTAGAGTGCAGTCAAGGGTTCGAGAATGAGATACCACCACCACCAACTGCTGGTGTTGAGTATCGAGGATCGACGGGGATGATGCGATGTCGCATGCGATCTTTGCGAGTACTGAGAGGGTGGTGGAGCAGGTGGAGGTATGGGAGCTCAGAAATCTGTACCTGAGCGACTTCGAGCCAATTGAGCTGAGGTATTCTGAGGTGTATCTGGTATGGCGCCCAATACGGCTGAGTATTGGTTAGAGGGACTGAGCGAATCATGGACGATTTGGACGACTCACCGAGGAGAAACCGGGGTGGTGTCGCTTCTCCGAGATGAGTCATACCAGTGGTGGCTCACGATTCGAGATAGTCTTTGCGATGGATGATCTCACTTGGGAGAATTTTAAGGCGTGTCGGAAGAAGTATATTGGGGCTAGCTATATTGATGCACAGAGGAAGGCGTTTCTAGAAATTTGGTTTAGGGAATAAGTCCGTAGTAGCAGTACGACGCAGAAATTCTTACTTGGTTGGCCAGGTATGCTCGAGGTATCGTGGCTCTGAGCATGAATGATGTGTCAGGTTTGAGGACGGATTGAGGGATAACCTGAGATTGCTAATTTCTCTACAGTAGGAGTGGGAGTTTGCCGTGTTGGTAAAGAAGGCTAAGGTAGCCGAAAGGGTCAAGGAATCTGTGAGGCAGAATTCGAATAGGAATAGATAGAAGAGAAGTTTTGGATCATCAAGGTCATCCAGGAATGTTCAAAAGAGACCTAGAGCTGATGGGTCGCGAGGTCAGCAGGTTGTTAGTAGAGGACAGTATCGTACTTGTGCTCAGTGTGGAAAGAGGCACCCGGGGGAGTGTTGGAAGAAGACAGGGGGATGTTTCAAGTGTGGGTCTAAAGATCACATGATTAGGGACTGTCCTATGGAAACGGATAGGAGTCGACCAGTAAGTCACGAATTCAATCAGGCTGTTAGAGGTGGACAGCAGCCACCGAGGGGTCGTGGTCGGTTGGCAGTGGTAATGGTTCTAGTAGAGGTCACGAAACACTGGGCAGAGGTGTTGGTAACACGGAGGCGAGACAATTGGGTTTGGTGTATGCAGTTCGACAGAGAGAGGATGGTGATGCACCGGACGTCATAACCGGTACGTTCCTTATAGCTGACAAGCCTTACTTTACTTTAATTGATGTTGGCTCGACCCACTCATATGTTGCATGTAGAGTAGCTGAAACACTAGGTATAGTATCTGAACTGTCTGTTAAGGACATGATTGTAGTGAGCCCGTTAGGTCAAACGGTAGTGGTGACTAGGATATTCTGGGATGTGCCTTTAGAGATTCAGGGAGTGGCATTTCCTGTCGACTTGATGGAACTACCTTTTGGGGAATTTGATCTTATTCTAGGCATGGATTGGCTTGTGGAACATCGTGCTAAATTGGATTGTACAGCTAAGCGAATGGAGTTGAGGACTCCGGAGAATGAGGAGATAATTATGATAGGAGAAAGAAGAAACTATTTAGCTAACGTAGTCTCCGTATTAAAGGCTGATAAGATGGTTCGGAAAGGGTGCAAGGCATTTTTGGCCTTCGTGAGTGCTGTGGATCCAAAAGAAGAGGGGGTTGGTGGAGTGAGAACAGTAAGGGAATTCATGGATGTCTTTCCGGAGGAGCTGCCTGGGTTACCCCCGGACAGGGAGGTAGAGTTTAGAATTGATTTACTGCCAGGTACAGCTCCTGTGTCAATTGCCCCGTATAGGATGGCACCCAAGGAGTTGGTAGAGCTTAAGGCCCAGATCTAAGAGTTACTCGATCGTGGGTTTATTCGACCCAGTGTGTCTTCATGGGGAGAATCGATCCTATTCGTGAAAAAGAAGGATGAGACTATGCGCATGTGCATAGATTACTAGCAGTTGAATAAGCTAACCATCAAGAACAAATACCCATTGCCGAGGATAGACGACCTATTTGATCAGTTTAAGGGGGCTGCGGTATTTTCAAAAATAGATCTACGGTCTGGATATCATCAGCTTAAGGTGAAGGAAGCAAATATCCATAAGACAGCTTTTCGGACAAGGTACGAGCATTATGAGTTCTTGGTAATGCCGTTCGGATTGACGAACGCCCTAGCTGCGTTCATAGATATGATGAATCGGGTTTTCTAACCTTACTTGGATCGGTTCGTCATTGTGTTATAGACGACATCCTAGTGTATTCCAAGTCTGAGGAAGAACATGATGAGCATCTTCGGGTGGTGTTGCAAGTGTTAAGGGAAAAGAAGCTATATGCCAAGTTCAGCAAGTGCAAATTTTGGCTGAAGGAAGTTACGTTCTTAGTGCATGTGGTGTCTGTGGAAGGAATAAGGGTGGATCCTCGAAAGATTGAGGCAGTAGTAGAATGGAAACCACCTAAGTCTGTGGCAGAGGTTCGTAGTTTGTTGGGGTTAGCAGGCTACTACATGAGATTTGTTAAAGGGTTCTCGTCAATAGTAGCACCTCTGACAAAGTTGTTGAGAAAGGAGGTACCTTTCATATGGGCGGATAAGCAGCAGGAGAGTTTTGAGAAGCTTAAGAGAGTATTGACAAAGGCTCCGATTCTGATTTAACCGGAAGTAAGGAAAGACTTCGCGGTGTATTGTGATGCTTCCTACATAGGATTAGGATGTGTTCTAATGCAAGATGGGAAGGTGGTCGCTTATGCGTCTCGACAATTGAGGCCACATGAGGTTAACTATCCGACGCATGATCTGGATTTGGCGGCGGTAGTATTCGCTCTAAAAGTGTGGAGACACTATTTGTATAGAGAAAGGTCAGTGATCTACATGGACCACAAGAGTCTGAAATATTTGTTGACTCAGAAGGAGCTGAATTTGAGATAGCGAAGGTGGGTAGAGTTATTGAAAGACTATGACTGTTCAATAGAGTATCACCCGGGCAAGGTGAATGTTGTGGCAGATGCCCTAAGTCAGAAAGTAGTGTCGAATTTGAGGGCGATGTTTGCACATCTTAGCCTTTATGATGATGGAAGTTTGCTAGCAGAGTTACAGGTGAGGCCGACATGGCTAAATCAGGTAAAGGAGAAACAGTTGGTAGATGGGGAACTGAGTGCTAAGCTGCTGCAAGTGCAGAATGGAGAGTTGGAAGACTATGGTGTAAACAGCGATGGAGTGCTGTGTTTTCGGGGCAAGGTCTGTATGCCAAAGGATAAGGATTTAAGCCAGAAAATTCTTTAGGAATCACATAGTAGCCCTTATGCTATGCATCCTAGAGGAAGTAAGTTATACAGGGATCTATGGGATCAGTTTTGGTGGCCTGGTCTAAAACAAGAAGTTACAGAATTTGTAGGGAAGTGCTTAACATGTCAGCAGGTTAAAGCTAAACACCAAGTACCGTCAAGATTGCTTTAGTCGATAAAGATTTCGCAGTGGAAGTGGGAGAGAATTACCATGGACTTCATTAGTGGGCTTCCCCTTACGCCTACTAAGAAGGACTCGGTATGGGTGATAGTAGATCGATTGACGAAGTCTGCACATTTCATACCAGTGCGAGTTGACTATTTTCTGCAGAGATTGGCAAAATTGCATGTAGCAGAAATTGTGAGGCTACACGGAGTGCCGGTGTCGATTATCTCGGATAAGGATCCGAGGTTTACGTCTCGATTTTAGAGAGCATTGCATCAGGCACTGGGCACCAGGTTGGACTTCAGTATGACATTTCATCTGCAGACAGACGGCCAGTCTGAGCGAGTAATTCAAGTGCTAGAGGATATGTTGAGAGGCTGCGTGATAAACTTCAGAGGGAGTTGGGAGGAGTTCTTGCCTTTAGCAGAATTCGCATACAATAACAGCTATCAAGCAAGTATTCAGATGGCACCGTACGAAGTGTTGTATGGACGAAAGTGTCGCACTCCTATGCGTTGGACAGAATTAGGGGAACGTCATGTTTTGGGTCCAAAGATTGTGGCAAAATCGAAAGAAAAGGTTAAGGTAATTCGGGCATGGTTGAAGGAGGCATCTGATAGGAAAAAGTCGTATGCAGATCTTAAGCGGAAGGAGATAGAGTTTGCCGTAGGGGATCAGGTGTTTCTAAAAGTTTCGCTGTGGAAGAAGGTGATGAGATTTGGTTGCAAGGGAAAGTTGAGTCCCAGGTTTATAGGGCCTTATTGGGTTTTGAAGCAGGTTGGATAGTAGCATATCAGTTAGAGTTGCCTTCGAAATTGAAACAGATGCACGATGTGTTTCATGTTTCGATGCTACGTCGTTATTAGGTCTACCCATCTCATGTAATACTGGTTGAGGAGGTAGAGCTAAGACCAGATTTGTCCTATGAGGAAGAGCCAATTCAGATTCTGGAACAGGATGTGAAGGTGCTACGGAGGAAATCAGTTCCTCTAGTCAAAGTGTTATGGCGTAACCATGGATTGGAAGAAGCTTCGTGGGAGCTAGAGGAAACAATGCGACAGCAATACCCTCACTTATTTTAGCCAGGTAATTTTGAGGTCAAAATTATTTTAAGGGGGTAGAACTGTAATATCTGGGATTTAGGGGTTATGCATTTTCACTTAAATGTATGTGGTAGCATGCTTGTGTGTGATTTGAATGTGTTTTGGGGGCTTCAGGAACCTTGGGATGTAGGTAAAAGCCTTAGAAAAATATTTGATTCTAAGCCTTAAATGAGAGCTAGGGAGCTAGGCCTTAAGAAGAGGTGTGTGAGGGTTATGACACATGTAAAGCCTTGGTAAAGTGGCAAGGGAGGCGCCACTTAGAGCACAGGAGGGTGACGCCACAAGGAGTGTGAAGGGGCCTAGGTTCGAGTAACGCAGGTGGTGTTTTGGAGCTTTTATTTTTCGGCAAAGAGGTACAGTGGTGGACGGCACAAGGACTCTGAATGGATGAAGTGTAGATTGGGTCAATAGCTCAAATTTTTGGCTAAGCAGGAGGGAAAAGGGGGATTTGGATGAGGGAGGAAGAGTTGGCCGAATGGCGGGGTCTTGGGGTGGTAGTTTCGGTCATGTAGGGGAGAGTGGGTGCCGAAATTCATTTGGCAACTTTAAGTTTTTTTTTCATTCTTTTCTCCCTCTTTCTCACCTAAGCCGAACCATAACTTGAGCCTCACCATCATTCTTTTTCTTCTTCTTCTCACAATTTCTTCTGTCATCAAAAGCCGAAAGCACATTTGACCAGAGCTGATTGTATCCTTAACCCATTGAAACCGATTGTTCTTAAGCACTAAGGGCCGAAAGACGATCATCTTTCTCCTTGTCAATCTCATAGGGCCAGTGATCATTGCGTTGGTCACTCTTTTTCTGGTAAGGATCTCTTTTAGGCTGATTTACTGTTCTTTTTCTTTTTGGACTATCGAAAATCAAAGACTATAATCCCTATATCTTTTTGGCCGAAACCATGAAGGGGGATTTCGGGATCCACTTGTAACCGACGGCAGAAGGAGATCTTTCGGGATTTGAGATCCAAGGTAAGGGTTAGTATTCGGCCAAAGGCCATATTATTTTAAAGATGGCCGATTCTAACTATGGTTTTTAGGGGGAGTTCGACAGAGATAAGGAGTAGTTGCGGGATTCAGATCTATTCCAGTAAGGGTTCTAGTGTTTCAGATCTATCTCTCATTCATTCAAAAGCCAAAGGCTAATTATTTTTGGTGTGCTAGTGCTTGGCCGATTGCAAGGGAGGTGCATTACGTAGTTTTGGGATTTGGTTGGAAACCAAATCGGCATTAAGGTAAGGTGTTATCTTCATGCGACATATCCTTCGGGATCTCTAGTTGAGCCGAATAGGCTTTTGGTTACTAACAAAGTGTTGGCCGATTGTAGGAAGGGGGAAGGCAAAGGTTTCAGGATCTCGTTAGTTTTGCGTAGTTTCAGGATTTCGCTTAGATCTACGAATAGTCAGGTGTGTAACCCACCCTAAATTCCCGATTAGTAAAATATTGTTATGTATATGTTAATAAGACAATGAATGAATATGGCTAAGGGTACCATTCAATGGTGCAGTGTATTCAGGTATG
The DNA here is from genome assembly GCA_025506655.1 of Gossypium rotundifolium. Classification (NCBI taxonomy): domain Eukaryota; kingdom Viridiplantae; phylum Streptophyta; class Magnoliopsida; order Malvales; family Malvaceae; genus Gossypium; species Gossypium rotundifolium. The sequence goes on from CP106728.1 coordinate 136,290,464, forward strand.
TTACCCCTTAATACTCGTTAATAATGTTTATAAACATTGATATGAGAATATATGAAATTTCGTTATGGACACGGGGTGAGGTAATTTGCATGATATTTGTATGTTTTGTATGATGCATGAGCATATGGGTGATAATGATAAAGGGGAAGTGTTCCGGTGGTTTTACCACATTATCCGGTGACTTATGTCACATATTATGAATCCGGTGACTTATGTCACATGTTATGAATCCGGTGACTCTGTCACATTATTTGGTGGCTATGCCACAATTATAAGGGCGATGTGCAGTTGACTGCAGCGACTACCTTCGATGGTGTCTAGCGGATGGAGAGTCGATTTAGTAATCCCCACGGTGTGATTGGCAGGTAAGGGTGGTGTGTAGAGGTTGGACATCTAGGTGGGTTTGGGTTGCATCATTGCTTATATTTGTTCGTATGTGATATAATATGCTTTTATCGATTGGGAATTTGTGATGGGTGTTACACACTGAGTCTGTTGACTCACCCTTCGTGGGCTAACATTTTGCAGGTGATACTCAATAAATGGACCGGGTCGGCAGGGACTTTGTGTTGGCCATGCTCAGCTCAGCATTTTCGGGTTTTCTTATGATTAAGCTTATCACGTTTTTTTTATTAAGATTTCGGGATTTATTTCGGGTTTTGTTTTGTTGTAATAAGGCCATTACTATTTAACTATTTTATGCATGCATTTTAAATTTTTATTCTGATACGATCGACACCAAACAAATGGTTAAACAATTTTTCGGGAAACAACTTCAAATGTTTTGACACCTAAACACCTACGATTTTCAACTTAATGATAAGCTCTAAAATTCGACATTTCTTTTAACTTGAAATATTTGAAACATGAAAATAACGTTTTAATGAAATACAAACTTCAATTACAACACAGTTTTCAACTTGATAATAACACAAATCTATTTTCTTCAAAACCACCAATTTTTTCAAGATGACAAGACAAGATTTAGTTACGTTTTACTCAAGGAGCATGCCAGATCCGGTCAGGGCTTGTTGGCCGGGTTTGGGGTGTTTCAGTTTTATTCAAACTCCACCACTCACACAGCAAAAGAGTAAAATAAATACTCCTTTAGGCATAGAGTGACTCGAACTCAAGATCCATTGCCACCTCAATGCCACTGCCACTGGACTACAAGCTCATCTTGTGTCACATTTTAATCTTAATTGTTCTTAAGGCCTACATACCAACTGTAACACCCCAAACTTGGTCAACACACCACGACCGAATCTGGCATGTTACGGTGTAAAAATGTTTGAATAAACAAGTTCCCCAGTTTATCTGTATTGGAAACTCTTTTATCGTTCTTAAAGTTTAGAAAATCCTATACAAAGTGATGTTATAAACGTTTTTGTGTTGCTTTAAAATCCAGAGAACTCATGCTTGAAAGTTCGTTTGTTGTTACTAGTTTGCTTGAAAATTTTAGGTTTGAAATCATCTTTGTTAACTTTGTCATTACCTTGTGAATAATGTCATCCGATGGTAACGTTGGAAAAACCTGATATAGAGTATAATTTTGTAAACTTCGATTTAATTCCGGTTAATAAAGCAAATCAAGTTATAAATCATATGCATAAGATAATTAAAATATAATCTAGAAATAAAAACCCAAATTAATACTTAGCGGCCTTATTACAAAACCAAAACCAAATTGATGTAAATAAATAAAACCAAAATAGTAATTTAAAATCAAAACCTGAAACTAGCATGCATGGCCGCCTCGAGTCCTCCCCGGCTCCTTATCCGCAATTTACACCTCATCTGCAAAATATAAGGGAAGGGGTGAGTCACCGAGACTCAGTGTATAAATCCCCAACCCGATAGTACAAGCACTTACGCAAATCATTAGTATAACATGCAAATCATGCAACCCCATAACCTAACCATTCGATCTCCTTTATCTACCCCGTGTGGTCAAAACCACTGGTGACCGTAGTCACAAATATATGTATATCGGTGTGGTCAAAACCACTGGTGACCGTAGTCACAAATCAAGTGAAGGGGCCAACCCATCGCGTGGCCAAAACCACTGATGATAATCCAGTAATTAATCATGTGGGGCCAACCCATTGTGGTACCAAACCACTGGGATGAGTCACAATATCCATATGTGGTCAAAACCACTGGTGGTCAAAACCACTGGGACTTAGTCACAAATTATAATATCAAAGACGGGGCCAACCCGTCGTATGGTCAAAACCACTGGTGACAGTCCAAAGAATTCTTCCCCCTCCTCCCAACAATCCCACCATCATGCCCATAACATTCGTGGCATAATAACACATGATGATGCAAATAACACATGGCATAACATTAAACAATGACATGATAACATATAACGAGATCCATAATCAGGGGACTTACCCGGAGTCCATGCTCATGCCCACAAGGCATAACTACAGGTTTTAATGGCTACAACAGTAACACAATAAACATATCCTACTAACGAAGTGTGTAAGTGTTACACACCTGACTATTTACGAATCTAGCGAAATCCCGAAACTACGATCTATTCCCAAACCAATAGAACCCGAAGATCCCAAAACGTTTGCCTCCTCCCTTCCTGTATTCGGCCAACACCTTGTTAATGAACAAAAGCCCATTCGGCTCATCTAGAAATCCTGAAGGATGAAATAACGCACCATAAGACCCTTACCAAGATTGATCACACCCGAGCCTTTAGGCTTAAATCGCAAGCCAACAAATCCTGGAGATCTACTGAACACGACTACCCCCTTCCTACAATCGATTAGACACATCATTAGGAATCCAAAAGCCATTCGGCCTTAGCATGAATCCCGAAAACCAAAAAAGATTGTCACTCCCTTACCTGAGTCAACAAATCCCAAAGATCTAGAAGATCTAGATCCGAGCCATGATCCAAACGAATCTTGTGAACCCACACGTTGCCGTCACCCCTTCCGACAATCGGCCAAGTACCACTATCATTGGATTAAAGCCTTCGATATTAATCACAACAGGAGATATCGAAACCGCAAAACACTTACCCCCTTACCTTACTGACAGATTCGGCCACCAATCACCAAAGTTCAGCACACCCTAGTGTATTTGGGGATTTCAGCTACCTCACTAATATAGAACAAGAAAAGAGTTTAAGATCTCGATTTATAACGAATTGGAGAAATAGGAAAAGAGAATGGCAAGTGAGATCCGGCATTAACCAAATCAATCGAGAAAAGAAGAATAAGAAGTTATACTTACCAGGAGATTCGGCTATGACCCAAAAGAAAGAGATAGATTCGACAAAGAGGAGAAAACGTAAGAGGAGAGAAACTAAGGGGCAGAGTATTCGGCTTTTCAAGAAGTGGAAAGATGAAGAAGGAAGTGGAATAGGAAGGGATGGACTCGTAATAAAAAAATATTGAAAGAAGATTTCGGCACAAGGAGGTTTGAAAGAAAGAAAAGATGAAGTGAAAAGAGTTACTTTCGGCTTTTTACTGAAACAACAAGAGTGGTTCGGCCAACAAGTAGCAAAGGCCGAATGAAAGAGGTCACCTAGAAGAGGTTTCAGTTTTGACACTAAACAAAGAAAAGAAGAAGACTCCCCAAAGCTAGCCGATTTAGCTATTTCCCCAAAGCACATTCGGCCACCCTCCAAAAAACCCAAAACCGATTGCACTCCTCCTCCCCACAGTCTAACTTCCGGCCAACCCCTTCTAATGAGTTTGATAAGATTCAAGCTCCTAAATTTCCTTACCTTCATCTATTTGACTCCTTCCATCCTTATCCTCCAGAGTCCACCTTGAGCACACCACTTCCTCAGCTTGGATCAAAATAATAAGCAGAAAATGAGATTTCTGCTGCTCGAACCTGAGCTCCCCCTTCCCTGCATGTGGCGTCACCTTTCTGGTACCCGAGTGGCGCCTCCTTTGCCACTTTGCCACTAGGTTCTTTATGTCACAACACACCAAGAATATCTTTTAACCCCTAAATTCCTTAGCTTCTTATTCTTAAGTGCCAAAACAAAAATTTTAGCCACGACTCAGGCCTAACCCGAGGTCGTGCCTAGGCCCCAAAACACCCTAAACTAGCACAGTAAGCATATCGCCACATGCAAACACATGCAAAATACAGAGACCTTGATTTAAAGATGTTACACCAACATCCGGGGTTTAATTCACCAAAAACCAAAATTTTACTAAAGCCCAGGTTTGAACCCAGTACTTCTCCAAGACCCCAAACACTCCAATATTGCTAACCCAGCAGTACTAACATGCATTTGTGCCGTTTTCTTTCTCTCAAGAATTTTAGGCACTCCCAAGCCCAAGGCCCAATTCTTCTAAGCCCAAAATTCGGGGCGTTACAATTTTGGTTTGAATCAAGGAAATACCACTTAGCATATTTGCTCAATGTACGGTTTGTTTTCTCTGTGCGTGGAAACATGAAAATATACACACTTTTTCATGCCCTTTTTAACTCAAATTCATGCAGTTTTGGTAAAATTATTGTCGAAAAATATATAATTATTATAAAATAATTATTTTGTACTTAAATTATTAAAATAATGAATTTGAATTAATTTTATAATAAATTTTGATTAATTTTGATCATTTTGATAGATTCGTACAAAGGGCAAAAATTGGCTTGGCAGACACTACTAGAAGAGCAAAATCGAGAAGCGATTTTTGAAGTATCGAGACGAATAAATTTTTCAGCTAAAGACGGTCCAAATTATTTGTATTAATTCATAATATAATTAATTTTAATTTTAACCCAATTTAATTTGGGTTAAATAAATTATTAATTAATTATGAAAACTAGCCCAGTTGAGCTGAACCAAGAGAACTGAACCAACCAAGCTATGGGCAGCCCAAAACAGTCTAGCATGCTGGCCCAATCAGCTTACTTGGCTGATTAATTGGCTTGGAAAAAGGCCTTTGACGACATCATCAAACTGCAAACAAAACCCTTTCTTTTACTGGCTTTTTAGATTTACCCCAGCCTTAATATAGCAAGTTTGAAAGCTTCAAACTTGCCACATGTGTGGCCAGCCAAGGGAAGGCTCTTTAGCTGCTGATTTTGGCTATTTTTAGCAGCACTCTCACCCTATAAATACCCCCTTGGCTTCTCATTTCAACACACCTCAACTTTCCCATCCCTTCTCTTCTCTCTCAATTTTCTCTCTTCAGTTCCCATCCATTTTTCTTTATTCTCTTACCGATTTCCCCTCTTAAAATTGAGTTATTTATCAACCATTTGGAGCAACATTAAAGTGTTTGTAGCAGCCTCAGTTTTACAAGAACAAGCGAAAAAAGAAGAGTGGAGCAAATCAATCAAGCCATAGAGAAACACCATATTTGATTCCTGTTCCCTATCTTTTTAATTTTTGTTGTTGTTATGATGAACATGTCTATGAATATTTGTGATGTTGAAATATTTAATTTAATTGATATGGTTTAAATTTAATTCGTGTTAGGTTGATTGCATTTCGTCTACTTATTAAAATTGTGTTCGGGTCGTTATAGGCCTCGGTAAGATGTTTGATTAAGTAAAACCATGACTAAGTTATTCTTGCATTACAATTGTAGGGTAACTAATGAATTAATTATTTAAACGGATTGAAATTGTAATTAATTGACACTAAACTTAATTAGTGCATGTTTAATCATCTAAGGTAGTGTGGGTTAAATTAGCAACAGTATCTAACGATACATTTGCCTTGCATAACTTGCAAGATTTTTGTGATTGAACAATTTCAAGGTAGAAATACATTGTTACCTCACGTAGTCTTTTATGTGCTTATGAGATTGAATTAATTGTTTGAACCGACATAGAGATATGTACAAGAGATTATTTTAATTTCATAAGTATGTATGTGCATTAACACATTTGCTTATTAAAATTTGTTTAATCGGTTGAATTGACATAGAGATATAGTCAAAAGATAAATGGATTTTGGTAGGTGAGTATGTTCATAAGTTAAAAAATTAGCGAGTTGCCGTGAATTTTTTCGTAACAAAATAAACATGATTTTAATAATTCTAAGTTTAGAAATGTAATTAATCTAACACAATTATGTCATCTTGATTAAATCACTTTTGAAATTGTTCATTAGAACTTATTTTATTTTATTTATTTTACTTTCTTTTTTTTTAGGTTTTAATCACCTTTCAAATCAAAATATTTTTCTTCACCAAAATGTTTTAAATTGCATTCATAAAATAGTTCTTTTCACGGTCTATGTAGATGCGATAAATAAACATTTACTTGTCACTTTATTACTTGCTGCGATTGTGTACACTTGCACATTTTCATCATTCCAATGCGCAGGTATACTAGATTCTCAGTAGTTTCAGCAATTTATCTAGTAGGCTGAAAGTAGCCCTCAACTCAACAAAGTAAGTGTAAGTTTTTTTTTTGGTGCTTGTATGACATGTACCTAGGTTGAGTCAATTTTGGTACAAACCTATGTTTATATACCCTTTTGGTTTAGAAGGTTAATGTGTGAACTTGATTAATAGAATATAAATTGTAAATGGATTAAAATATGGTTTGAAATGGAATAAAATGTTGTAAATTCCAATGACTTTGATAAATAAGTATGTGTGTTGAAGGTTTGAAATGAATTATACTAATTAGTTAACTTATAGGTAAGATAGTATTGGTAAACCATGCTCAAAGGTGTTTGTCATGTTTGAGACTTAAAGTTCCTATTTTCTGGATAAAAATGTGGTTTGATTTTCTATATGTATTGGTTTGGAAAGTGTAGGTTGAAGTTTTATCTGGAGATTGTAAAAATAGGTTGTCACATCATGAGATCGGGTGTATATCGTTGCAACGAGATCAGGACACCATGCCATGATGTGATGTCGAGCATGGGTTGTTGCGATGAGACTAGTTAGTATGTTGCATCACGAAGTCAACCTAAAACTTTGTAATTGTTACAGTTTAGTCTTAATTTGATATTTCGATATTTTGTTAGCATTAGAGCTTACATAAGCTCGTATAAAACTTGAAAATGAATGTACAACATTTTTATACTTAATTTGCTTAAATGAATGTTTAGTGATGTGAATTAGTTTATACATTGTTCGTAGTTGCTCTAGGAATGAATGTGACACCCTATAGTTAGAATCCGTTGATTAGATCGGGTATAGGGTGTTACACCCATATTCATAAATCTATAAAAGTTATAAGAAAAGGTTTGGTTACCCTGAAGATTTGATAGTCGAATTTTTTAAGCTTGAGCAGTGAAGGTTTCTTTGTTTTTCTTCATGTAGACGGTGAAGAAGATGACGAATTTTCATATTTTTTCCATTATCTAAGGTATATATATACTTTGATTAAATTTTAATTAACCTTAATTAATTAGTTAATTAAAACATTAATTTATGTATTTTAATTAGAATATTTCCTTAATGGAACTAATCATCATCATCCATTAAACCATGTTAAATAATGGTTAAATAACCATTTTATCCCTTTAGATAATTGCTATCTAGTTCTTCAAGCCTTTTCCTAATTAAAACTCAATAACGATTGGACTTTTACAATTTAGTCTCTCATCTTTAATTAACCATTTTCTTGACCAAATTACTTAATCGAGTTTCACTATATTTTCATAATAACTTCATTAGTCTTTGTATTTCATCCTTACGGACTTAATTTATAAAAATGGGGTTTTGAAACTACATTTTTCGACAATATTGAAAACCAGGTCATTATAATTCTCCCCCTTATGAATTTTAGTCCTCGAAATTTACCTAAAAAAGATGTGGGGATACTGATATCTTATTTTCTCTTCTTGTTCCCAAGTTGTAACAACCCATTTTTCAATGGTGCCAAAAATAGTGGTTTTGAAACCCTATTTTTCGATGTTTGAGTTAATAAATATTATTATTGATATTTACGAGTCTAGTTTAGAAATATATTGAATTTTGGTCTGAAGAAATTTGTTAAATGGAATAGTTAGTTAATGTACAAGTGTTTCAACCCTAAAGTCAATGGTGTCAGAAATAATGGTTTAGAAATGTAACAGTCCAATTTTGGAGATAGTCGGAACAATGGTTTGAGACCACTAATCTAAGGTTAAAGAAAAATTATTTTTGTATTATTTTATGTGTTATGGCCTTAATATATGGCTATATGAAAATTTTGGTGCTTTAATTTTAGCAATTGTATGCTTAATTGTGAAAAAGGACTAAATATCATAAAGTGCGGAAGTTTCATTATACAAGGTAGAGGTGTCTAATAGCAGTAGAATATTCAATTGGAGGTCCTTAAAGTGCAAATAGGCCAATTGGGGTGTTTTGGCCGGCCATAGAGACTAGGGAGATAGGGATATTAAATTTTGGTCAAATTTGGTGAAATTAGGTGGTAAAATAATGAATAAAATATGATAAAAAGATGAGATATCATCTTTTACTATTCCCTCTTCTTCTACCACAAAAATTTTAGAGGAAATAAGGGTTCTTGGAGTTTAAAACTTTTAGCAAAACAAATCTCTTGCAAGTAAGTGATTTTGGTGGTTTTATTTGATAATTTTTGTACTTTTGGAGTCCCCAAAGCTTAAGCTAACTAATGAGGGACTAATTTGCAATATGGTTGAAAGTCTATGGACTTGCCATGAGAGTGTTTATGTTGATTTCTGAGTTTTTATTGAAGAAAATGAATGCTAGAGAGATAAGAAACAACTTTTGTGAAAGGTGTAGTCATGAAAACACCTAAATGGGACCAAGTTGTAAATGTTGTGCTCTAGAAATAAATGCATGGAATAGTTGGAATTGTGAGAAGTTGTAGGAGAAATAAATGTTCTGCTAGGCTTGTTTATTGAGAAAATGTGATGAAAAATGATTTACGAGCCTAGGGGTAAAATCGTAATTTTACCATAGTACAAGAGCAAAATGGTCATTTTTGCCTAAGTAGAGATTATGATGTATTGTGATTAAAAAATGATTGAATGAGTGAAAAATTTTTATTATAGATCAAGAAGAGCGCGTAATTAACCTTGACTGGGGAAAAGGTAAGGTTTCGAATTAAACCGCAAATTAACACATTTCGCACCGAGGTAAGTTTATATGTAAACGATGCATCTTAAATATACATATTGTTACTTATTGGTGCATTGTATGATTTAGAACATTTACGATTTAAGTGGATCAAATTTGATAGATAATGAATAATTCTCGTACGAACGTTGAAATGGATATATAATGTGGAATATTATCTATAGCAATTAATGGTGGGCTATGTGCGATACCACCATAAATATACTTGTTGCTGGGCTGTGTGCGATACCACCTTATTACTAGTTCACGATAGGTTGTATGCGATACCATCATTTATATTATCATTTCGTGGGCTATGTGCGATACCACCGTAAATATTCTTGTTGGTGGGCTATGTGCGATACTACCCTGATAAAGATAAATGGTGGGCTAAGTGCAAAACCACCGAGTGTTTGGTATTACTATGAATGGTTTATTGTGAAATTGTGGATTTTTCTTACTTATGATGGAATGCTATTTATTGATTACCATATATTATGATGTTTATTGTTTACATGTAAACTTACTAAGCTTTAAAGCTTACACCCTTTCTTTTCCCTTGTTTTGTAGTGACAAAAAGTCGGGTCAGGATACGAAGATAATTGGAAGATCACCCACACTATCAGCCCATCTCGATATAACTAAACTTAGCATTTTGAGTATGGCATGTATAGGGGCTAGACTAGGTGAATTGTTTTGTTATTTTGGCCAAGTATGTATGGGCTCCCTTAAGGATGAATTCTTTTGTATATTGCCATAGTTGATGGCTGATTATGTTTAAGTTATGAAATATGAGGTCATTCAAGAAAATGTTGTTGCATAAATTGAGTTGCATAATGATGAGTTGAATGGAATTATGTTGTGTGAGCTAGGGTGGCAAAAAGAGCTTGGCAAATAGCCTTGTTTATGTCCACACGGGTAGGCACACGGGCGTGTGTCTAGGCCGTATGTGACACACGGTCATTCCCATGGGTGTGCGACTAGGCCGTGTGTCCCCTGCATGCTAGTGTTGCAAGTCAGTGTCGACCACGGGTGTGTGCCTAGGCCGTTTGCCCCTTATAAGGTTGTTGACATCACAAAAAGAATACCTAAGTTTTTACACACGGGCGTGTCTAGGCCGTGTGGAGATATGGGCCAAGAACATGGGCGTGTGTCCGGCCGTGTGAAAACCTCTGTAGGTTCAAAATAAAAATAAATCCCACGCGGGGTAGGGACATGGGCGTGTGTGACCACACGGCTAGCCCACACGGGCGTGTCCCATTTCACAGGGGCGTGTGACCCCTGTTTGGACAAAAAAATTTATATGGACAAAAGTTTCCAGTTAGGTTTCGAGACCCTCGTTATGCTTGATTAAGGCCTCGTAGGCACTTAATGAAAAGGTATTGATCGTAAATGAGAAATGTTTAGTTGGAATGAAGCTCTATAGTTTAAAGTTGTATGACCAAGTGAGTTAAGTCCGGTAATGCCTCGTACCCGATTGTGGTGTAGAACACGGGTAAGGGGTGTTACATTTAGTGATATTAGAGGTATGATTTAGTTGGTTCTTAGACTACCGTAGCGTGTGTTAAGGTCTAGCTATACATTCCATAAGAGTATATTGATAGTGAGGTGGCTTCTAACAATTTTTAAACTTTGTTTTTATATAGTAAATGGATCCCGATCGAGCGACTATTGATGATGCAGCTAGTAACCCTCCAGCTCCCGCACAAGGGACCGTGCTTGTAGAGAGTGGACCCGAGACTAAGGGTCAAGGAGAAGAGGCCCGAGAAGCTTTTCTCTAAATGATGAGTAACTGGTACACAGAGTATGTACGAGCAAACCCTAATGCCCAACCTCCTCCACCCCCTCTTATACCTCAGCCAGTTCCAGTGGCTCCTCAAGGTATATATTTAGTGAGGATAGCCAAGCCCCCGGTAGATAAGATTCGAAAGTAATGGGCCGAGGAGTTTAGAGCTAATATAAATGATGACCCCGAGAAGGCACAGTTCTGGCTTGAGAACTCAATAAGAGTATTTGATGAACTCTCTTGAACACCTGAGGAGAGCTTAAAATACGTTGTGTCCTTGCTAATGGACTCGGTATACCATTAGTGGAAAGCACTAACGTCAGTGGTTCTAAGTGAGAGGGTGACGTGGGACTTCTTTTTGGAAGAGTTCTGAAAGAAGTATATAAGCCAAAGATTTGTGGACCAGAAATGGAAAGAATTTCTTAAATTGAAGCAAGGAAAAATGACTGTGGCAGAATATGAGCACAAGCTTGTTAGGCTCAGCAAGTATGCACAAGAGTGCGTGTCTACAAAAGCTATTTTGTGCAAGAGGTTTGAACATGGATTGAATGAGAATATTAGATGTCTAGTTGGGATTTTAGAGTTAAAAGAGTTTGTAGTGTTGGTTGATAGGGCATGTAAGGCCGAAGAACTAAATAAGGAAAAGAAGAAAGTTGTTAGTGAGGCCCGGGATGCAAGAAAAAGACCGATGAGTAAATCATACCAAGCTCAATCGAAGAGTTCTAATTAAATAAACCCTCAAACGGCTACATTAGTTGGATACTCACATAGAGATCGAGGTAATACCTACTCGGGCTCAAGAGTTCAAGCCACTTCAATGGCAAGTGTGGGCAATTCGAAGACCAAATCGGAGTGTCCAAATTGTGGTAGGCAACACACTGGGAGTGTTGTGGAATCAACTAAAATTGTTATAAATGTGGTTCACCCCGATCATTTTATTCGAAATTGTCCTAAGAGAGATTATGAGGAAAAGAAGTAAGAGATAAGATCCAGCAATGCATTGATAAACCATAAAAGTAACATATTTTAATCCAACATTTAGTATGCTTTTGGATGAATTATCCTTGATTTATGTAAAAAGGTGCTCTTAATCCTTTCTTTTCATGTCTTATACTCAGGAAAGCACCTAAGGATAAAAAGAACGTAAAACGGGCTTAAACCGAACTAAATTGGGCCAACCCAAGAATTCGACACCGCCTGGCCCAAAGCCCACACGACCGTGCCCCACTGATTACCTAGAGCACGGCCTCAACTTCGTGACACACAGCCGTGCATCATCCATTTATCACACACGGACGTGCCTGGTGATCTACATGGCCGTGTCCCAATTGACAGACCTGAAGCACGGCCTGAATCCTGACTCACACGACCATGCCACAGTCGTGCCCAAAACGACAAAATCAAGGCACGGCCCAACCCCGAATTACATGGGTGTGTGCCATGGGCATGCCCCTGCCACAAGAATGAGCAATTTCACTCAGAATTGGATGATTGAAGCCAAAGAAACATACTCCTAAGTCTACTTAAACACCCTAATAGTAATTCTACTTGAATGAGGTACTTAGAAGCCAAGTAAAGCATCTCAAAAGCCTATATAAACAACCCAAGGCAGACATTGAGGGCAGACGATTTTTGGCAGAGGCTTTTGCCGAAGCTTTCATCTTTTAGGGAACCACTTGAAGATAGCCAGTTGATCCATCTCAAGAAGCTGGAACTCTATTCAAGACGAAAGATCTCTCCTTTAATTCCTTCAGGGGGTTTTAGGGATTTCTTATGTTTTTTTTTATCTTTTCTCTTGAGATGTTTTCTTATTTAGTTATGAACTAAACCCTTCAGATATCTGAAGGGGATGAAACCTATGATGGATTTTGTTATTTGATTTCTAAATTATATGATAAGTACTTAGTTTGTTCTTAATTATGTTGCTTAAATTAATCTGATGTGCTTAGGTGGAGGAGGAATAGACCCTACCTAAGAGTAGATCTAGCAGAATTGAGCAGAGTTGATCGGGCGCCTAGAGATAGGGTTACGAGATTTTGTCGGATTAGGGAGAAACCTAATATGGGAATCCATTGATCGATTTACTGCTTCCTTAGGGGTTTATTATAAGAGAACGAGAGTTCCACTAATTAACCTAAGATTAGACGTTATTCGCCTCGAGAGAGGGTTTAATATAGGTTAGAGAGTCTCACGGATCAAGCTAAGTAAAGAAATCATATGGTTTGGGGAATAAATAATAAGTGAAGTCATTGGTGGATTCTTCCTGAGGGTATCGTCTTCATCAACTGAGTTTTCCTAAAGTCTTTCTCCAATTCATTCTTTTTTCTTTGCATTTAGTTTAAGTATTTCATTAGTTTTTTAGATTAATAAACCAATCACTCCATATTTTAGGCTAAATAATAGAAAGAAAGTGAGTAGTAGTACTTTTAGGTTCCCTTGGGTTCGATTAGATATTCTTGCCTAAACTATACTACTGCTCGATAAGTGCACTTACCTCTATCGTTGTCATAGTTAGTCTACAGGTTCGATCATTCTTTTTATAAATATTAAAACTCGACTGTTTGACACGATCAAGTTTTTGGCACCGTTGCCGGAGAACACTAAAATATTAAGAAAGCTCTATTTCTATTACTTTAGCCATAATTTTATTTCACAATTTACTTTTATTTTTGTTTAGGTTAAATTTTTATTTATACTAAATTTATTTCTTCTCCTAGTAGGTACCTCTGGTTTATGACTAGAAGGAACCCAAGAGGACCTTTAGCATACGAAAGTGACATTGAAGCTACCGCTCGCAGAAATCGAAGAGAAATTAGACGAGCTCTAGACTATAAAAGAGAAGAACAACAAGAAAGATCCAATCCTCTTGAAGGGATGGACGAAAGCAATCCATCAAAATGTGCAAGAATAGAATGCTTCACAAGACTATGTATGATTATGCTAAACCTAATTTGGCGAGCAGAATCTAGTATTGTTAGGCCGCTATAGTCGCTAATAATTTTGAATTAAAGCCTAACACAATACAAATGATTCAACAGTTTGTTCAATTTGATGGTTTGCGGATGAAGATCCAAACACTCATATATCTAATTTTTAGAATTCATGATACCTTCAAAATAAATGGCATTTCGAGCGATGCCATACGTCTTCGGTTATTTCCTTTTTCATTAAGGAATAGAACAAAGCAATGGTTGAACTCATTACCATGAGGGTCAATCACCACATGGATCAAATGACCGAAAAATTTCTTTTAAAATATTTTCCACCAGCCAAAAAGGCTAAATTTAGGAATGACATATCTTCTTTTGTGCAGAATGACGCAAAAACATTATATGATGCATGGGAGAGATACAAGTACCTCCTGAGAAGATGTCCACACCATGGATTACCTTTGTGGCTTCAAGTCCAAACTTTTTACAATGGTGTGAAATCTTCAACGTGGCAAATGATTGATTCATCAGCCGGTGGAACTTTGAACAACAAAACTCCTAAAGCAGCTTACGATTTTATTGAAGAGATGTCATTGAACACCTATCAATGGCAAATTACAATAGCTAAACCGACAAAACCAGCCGAAGTTTTTAACATAGACACAGTGACAATGTTGTCAACATAGGTGGAGTTAATGGATAAAAAGCTTGATAACTTATGTTCTTCACATGTACACCCTGTCATGCAATGCGAAGCGAGTGGAAATGTGGCGAATCCTGAGTACCCACCCTATCAACCAAGAGCAAAAAACGAGCAAACAAACTATATAGGTAACAATTTCAAATCTAATAATAATCCTTATAGTAACACTTATAATGCAGGTTGGAGGAACCACCCAAATTTTTCGTGGGGAGGACAAGGAAATCAAGGAAATCAAAGGCAACAACCTCCTCCAAATTACCAAAATCAGCCCTATCCACGGAAAAGAAATCAAACCTTGAAGAGATCTTGACAAAATTCATGGCGACTCTGATTCTCGTCTTCAAAAGACTGAAGCAACACTTGATGAACAACAAAAATCGATCAAAGGGATCAAGAATCTAGTTGGAGAACTTCCTAGGTCAGTGGGACATCTTACAAAGCTAATTTCTGAACGTCAACAAGGACGTCTACCAAGCGACACAGAAATAAACCCAAAAGAACAGATCCAAGCCATCACATCTTAAGAGGGTACAAAGGTAGACAAACCTACATCAGCACAAGAAACCAAGGAAGAAAATGGTAAAATAGAGGTAGCACAAGAAAAACCGGTAAACAAAGAGTACCAACCTCGCATACCTTATCCCGAAGCATTGAAAAAAGATGATTCTGAGGAACAATTTGGTAAGTTTCTAAAACTTTTAAAGAAATTACATATTAACTTACCTATTCTTGAAGCTCTTTTTCAGATGCCTGACTCAAGGAGATTTTTAAGACAGCTCTGGACAAACAAACACAAAATAGATGAAGAGCACCATGTGGAACTCAACGCAACATGCTCAACAATGCTACAGAACAGATTACCACAAAAACTAAAAGATCCAGGGAGTTTTACGATTCCATGTTTAATTGGTAGTTTAACTATTGATAATGTGTTAGCTGATTTAGGGGCAAGTATAAATGTCATGCCTTATGCACTGTTTAAACGACTAGGTCTAGGGAAGCCCAAACAAACTAGGATGAGTATTCAACTAGCTGATTAAACTGTTAGAATTCCTAAGGGCATTATTGAAGATGTTTTAGTAAAATCGATAAATTTGTTTTCCCAAAGAGATTTTGTTGTTTTAGACATGGATGAGGAAAATTCAATCCCTTTAATTTTAGGAAGACTGCTCTTGCAATCGCCAAGACTAAAATTGATGTTGCCATAGGAGAACTCATACTTCATGTAGGAGAAGAATCGCTTAATCTTCAAGCTCTCGACTCACCAAAACAATGTAAGATGAAGGTAAGAAAGTCATTTCAATAGATAACCAAATTGTTCAACTTTCATCGCAGGAAACATCACAATGCATCAAAGCTGAGCCAACTCATAGTCCCCAAGTCGTCACAGAAGAATCACACCAGAAATAAAATTGTAAGATTTAGAAGAGCAGAAGATACACACCAAAGAAAAGTCGAATCCATACGAAATAAAACCAGAAGAACCACCAGAAGAGCTCATAGGGACATCAAATCACTTTAAAATAGGAGACCAGGTGCTGTTAGACAAAGCCGATCCTCACATCACTTCAAAAGACCTGAAGAAAAAGGGAGAAACACTCTTTCAGGTACACGATATTTTCCCACACGAAATAGTCAAGGTAAGCAATCCAATATTTGACAATTTCAAGGTAAACGCTTCTCAACCTAAACTTTGTCACGAAAATAAAACTGTCAGCAAGAGGGAAAATATTCAAACCTTTAAACCTCCCTAAAATTTTCAAAGTCAAGGATAGTCTAGCTTAAGACTATAAACGAGCGCTTTTTGGGAGGCAACCCAAGCACTAAAACTATTTACTTTCAAATTTATTTTCTTTTCTTTCCTTTTCTCTTCTCTCAACATTTAAACTAACACAAAAATACAGATTTCCAGGCCACACGACCGTGCCCGTGGCCGTGTGGACCACCAGAACCACCACACTGATAGAGCAGAGCCGTGCAAGTCAATCCACCCACCCCCAACGTCACGGAGCCAACCACCTACACCACGGGCACTGACAAAATAGCACGATCGTGCTAAGATACTGACTTATTGAGCACGGGCAAACCACACTCGTGCATTCCAATCGTGCTCACATACTGGCCTTTTAGCAATGGACGTGCCAATCGACAAACAGACGTGGAAGAACAACACACTCCACAACACGGTCGTGCGATGATGCCGTTTGAATCGACACACCCTCGGTTCACGGGTATGGGAACGTGTCAAATTTGAAATCTTATTTAAATCCCCACAGCTCTTCCCCTTTTTCCCATCTTCTTTCTTCCTTCTCTTTCTTTCAAAATTTTTCTCTATGTTCATAGAAAAGGTCCAAGACTCTTGATCAACGCAAGAATCATGCCGAAGAAACGTAAGAAGGTAAGCAACGTCTCCTTAGAGGAGACCTCAACATGAGTTCATACCGGTAGCTTCAGCTAATTGACACGCTAAGGGTCTTCGAAACCTTTTCAGTTCTATTTTTCTTTTCTCTTCTCCTTTATTTTCCTTATATATACTTCTTTTTTTACTTAATTTAATTTATTTCATATTAGTTTCTTGGTTTTAGGTTCTAATGGTTGCTAGGGAATCACGCCACTTCCACCATCACCAACACTCCGCAGTCTTAAAAATCATACCCACCTCACGAACCATACGCTAATAAGGACTCCTTAGTCCATTAGTCTTTTCTTTAAATTTTAGTTTTCTTCTTAGTCCCATTCTCTTTATTTTCTTAATCTTTAATTATATTATTACTATATTATTATTTCTCTAGATCTATCGGCTATATCTTCGTAGGCTACTCAATTTCTTCAACTAGCAAATTACTTTTCGATAGCCACACCACCAGGCCCATAGAAAACACCATCACTGCCACCAAAGACGCCAGGAATCATCCAAAATTTAAGAAGTGGCACTCTATCCCTCTCTTTTGATCTTATATTAATTGTTATTTATCTATCTTTATACATTGAGGGCAATGTACATCTTAAGTGTGGGGGTAAAAGTGCCTAACTTTTTGCATAATTCTCAATTTAATGCCTAATTTTTCATTAATCCTGAATTTAGTCTTGTTTTTAAGTAATTTTCTCATATTACTAATTAGGATGAAATTTATAATGATTTATGATTATTATTGATATGTTTTAGAGTAAGTCATAGTTGATTGTGCATTGACGATTAAATTTGAAGGATACCAGAGAATCGAGCATGATAACTCTACTTTCTAAAAATTAAAATTGATGGGTCGTTGAACTGAATTTGAGTATTACTTTGAAGTTTGAAATTTACAGGGATTGATGTCAAAAAAATCTATAATTTTTGTGAGATTTTGAGCCTTATAGAGCATATATTCTTCTTCGTGCTCACTTTATTGATTATGAGTGTGTCAAATTTGAACTGTTTTCTAGAACTTGCCTCGTTTATGCATGTTGCAACATCCTTAAAATGGGGTCTCTGCATTTTTGCATGTGTTGCATGTGTTGATATTCTACTGTGCTAATTTAGCATGATTTGGGGTCTAGGCATGACCTCGAGTTAGCCCTGGGTCATGGCCAAAATTTTGTTTTAGTGCTTTGGAAGGGGGAGCTAGGAGAGTTAGGGGTTAAAAGAAATTATTGGGAGTTTTAGACACAAGAATACCAGTGGAAAAGTGGCAAGGAGGTGCCACTAAGGTGTCTAAAGAGTGACGCCATATACAGGGGAGGAGAACTCAGGATCGAGCAGCAAAAATCTCACTTTCTGCTTATTATTTTGACGCCACAAGCAATGAAGAGGAGTGCTCAGGAGGGACTCTCTTGAATGGATGAGGATGTGATCATCAGATTTGAATTGGATAGATAAAGGTGAGGAAAGTTAGGAGCTTGAATCTTATCAAACTCATTTGGGAAGAGTTGGCCAATGGTGGATTGTGGGCAAGGGGCTATCTCGGTTTGGGGAGCTTTTGGTGTAGCCGAATGTCCCTCTAAGTTCTTTAATTTTATTTTATTTCTTTTTTTTCCTTCTCAAAGTGCTTGGCCGAATCTTCTTCTCCCCCATCTCTCTCTCTTTTTCTTCTTCTCTTTCTTGCTCAAAGCCGAAACCATCTTAGTCCACTTTATCTTTTCCTTTTCTCAAACCCTTGTGCCGAAATCTTCATCCTCTTCCCTTGTCGAATATTCCCTCTCCCATTCCATATTTTCTTTTCCATTCTCTTCTTTTCACTTTAGCCGAACCCCATTTGCTTCTCTTCTATCAACCATAGCCGAATCTCCCTTCATCATTCAACTCTTTGCTGAATATTCCTTCTTTCTTCTAGTGTTATTTTGGCTGAATATCAACCAAGAGTAGATCTTCTTCGGGTTCTTTTCTAATTGGATTTGAAGAGGGTAAGTGTCCATGGCCGAAATCTTATTACTTCTTTTCTCTCTTCTTTTTGTCGACTCTCATGAGTGCAAAAGCCAAATTTCGGCATTTGTTGATAAGTAATGTTAATCATCTATAGGGACCGATTTCTTTTAGGATCTCCGGGGTTTTGAAGCAGTAGATCTGAGCCCTCTATTCTCTGACAATCGAATTCGGTAAGTCAGTGGTAAGGATCCATGTTAGTTCAATCTTTCCATTAGATATTTGAAAAGCCAAAGGCTATTGAAATGAGTGTTAATGGTTGCCGATTGTAGGGGAAGGCTCAATCTCACATACTTTGGGTGGTGGCTAGTATTCAAAGAGCATCAAGGTAAGGTTTGGGGTTCCATGCGTTAACCCTTCGGGATTTATTGGTGTGGCCGAATGGCCTTGTTACTGATTTTGGGGTTGGCTGAATGTAGGA
This sequence comes from Gossypium rotundifolium, assembly GCA_025506655.1. Classification (NCBI taxonomy): domain Eukaryota; kingdom Viridiplantae; phylum Streptophyta; class Magnoliopsida; order Malvales; family Malvaceae; genus Gossypium; species Gossypium rotundifolium. Next base: position 136,309,750 of record CP106728.1, read on the forward strand.
TCAAGGAGATCTGGTGCAGTAGATCGGGTCTTCGGGATTTAGTGATTGCGTTAGTAACAGGTGTGTAACGCTTACACACTTTATTAGTATAATATGCCTAATATGTTTTTGTTATAGCCAATAAAATCGGTGATTATGCCTTGTGGGTATGAGCTTGGATTTCGGGTAAGTCCTCTGTTATGTGATTTTTGATATACATCATCATGTTATTGTTATATGCTATGCTATGTGTTATTGCATGATACATGATATTATGACACGTATGATATGGACATGATGGTGGGATTGATGAGAGGAGGGGGAAGAAATATTTCGACTGTCACCAGTGGTTTTGACCACACGACGGGTTGGCCCTATCTTTGATATTATATTCCATGACTAAGTCCTAGTGGTTTTGACCACCAGTGGTTTTGACCACATATGAATATTGTGACTCGTCCCAGTGGTTTGGTACCACGGTGGGTTGGCCCATGTTGATTACGGATTGTCATCATGGTTTTGACCACACAATGGGTTGGCCCCATCACTTGATTTGTGACTTGGTCATCACTGGTTTTCACCACACCATTATATATATTTGTGACTACGGTCACCAAAGGTTTTGACCACGTGGCTTTGACCACACGGGTAGTTAAAGGAGATTGGATGGTTAGGTTATGGGTTGCATGAATTGCATGTTTTACTGATGATTTGTGTAAGTGCTTGGACTATCGAGTTGGCGATTTATACACTGAGTCTTGGTGACTCACCCTTCCCTTATATTTTGCAGATGAGGCATAGATTGCGGATATGGAGCCGGGGAGGACTCGAGGCGCCATGCATCTTAGTTTAGTATTGACTTTAAACTGCTATCTCGATTTTATTAATTTTCCTTAAATTTGTTTTTGGGTTTTGTAATAAGTCCGCTAAGTATTATTTTGGGTTTTATTATTTGCTTTTATTTTGATGATGTTATACCTATGTTGGATATATGGACTTGTTAAAATTAACTGATAAAAAGCAATGTTTTCAAAACTATAACTCCTTCATTTTTTTTCTAAACGTTGCCATCGGGTAACACCACTTATAAGATGATAACAAAGGTAACTTGTATGCTTTCTAAAACTTGTAACAATAAGTAGATTTTCAAGCATGAATTTTAAAGCAGCCATCATACGATTTCCAAAATCATCTCAAACAAGGATTTCTAAACTTTTCAAACTACAAAAGGGTTTGCTAAGAAAATTATCCGACAAACTTTCAATTTTAAAAAGGTTATCACTCCGTAGCATGCCAAATCCAGTTGTTGTGTGTTGACTGGGTTTGGGGTGTTACAATTTTGGTATCAGAGCCAAGTTCAAAAGCTCAACTATGGGCCCGAGGCCCAAAAAGTTTTAAAGTAGGGTTTTGAAAAGTTTTGTGGAAAAGGTACATGGGTTGAATAGCATGGCACCGAGTCTCCAGCACCAATCTACCCAGGTAAGTATCCTTAACTGTTGCGTGAATTATATATGGGGGAAATGGGTATTTCGGGATCGTAGATTAGTAGAATAGGAGTTATTGAACCTTATGAATAGCTTACTTCAGCACAAATTACATAAGACTTAAAGATCCATTAAACAAACCTGTGAGTACGTCACTGAGTTAAGGGTGTGGCAACCGTTGTACGCATGTCTAGGAATGGATTCAGGGGAGCTTGGTATTTAAGCAGTCCCAGTGACTCACCTCCTCTCCACTCGAATCCTACCTGGTGCGTAGTGACGGTTCATCCTAACTGAGACGACTTATTCACAGGCTAAATTTAATAACTAAAACCCGAAAGGGACCAGCCATCTTGTTTTGGTAACACTTTAAACCTTAATTTTGAAAATGACCAAAATACCCCTGATTTGAAAAAGACCAAACTACCCCTGACTTGTAAAAATTACCAAAATGACCTCAATATGGAAAATTATCGAAGTACCCTCGAATTGAAAATTTTTAAAATACCTTTATTTTGTAAAATCACCTGGAATCATATTTTTTACGAAAATACCCCTAGATTACGAAATTACGAAAATACCACTGGTTTATGAAATTACCAAAATACCCCCAATTTTTAAAATTTCTAAAATACCTACGATTTGTAAAAGTTTCCAAATTAATCTTGATTTATACTGAAAACCCCGATAGGTTAATTACGGAAATACCCCTGGGTAGTGAAATAACGAGAATACCCCTACACGTGGAATGTAGATGGAGGAGGTTATTGATGAGTAAATGTGATTTACTGTATTAGGGTAGGAAATTGAACTGAAAACTTTGTGATGATCGAAAGAACCACTACCAAATTACTTTACATAAAACTTATTCGTGGGTAATCAGTGGAACAGAAGCTAATTCATAAAATTTCTTTAAGCAGATAAAACGCGATTATAGACATGAGTACTAGGGGCGTGGTCGTAATGTGCGAGGGCGTGGTAGAGCGCGAATGACCGTATTAGAACCCGTTAGGTCGTGTCAAGGGTTCGAGAATGAGATACCACTACCACCATTCCATCGTGTAGAGTATCGTGATCAAACGGGGAAGATGCAGATGTCGCAGTGATCTCGTGAGTCTTTGAAAAGAGTGGCTAGAGTAGGTGGAGGTACGGAGCTCAAAATTCAATGTCGAGTGACTCAACCAATGGAGTGAGGTATTCCGAGTGTGATGGAGTGGCGTCCAATACACCGAGTATTGGTTGGAGCGATGGAGCGAATCATGGACGATTTGGATCGGCGGTGAGGAGAAACTAAAAGGAGTAGTGTCGCTTCTTCGAGATGAGTCATACCAGTGGTGGCTCACGGTTCGGGATGGTGCTGCAGCGAATGATCTTACTTGGGATTATTTTAAGGCAGCATATCAGAAGAAGTATGTCGGGACCAGTTATATTGATGCACAGAGGAAGGCGTTTATGAGGCTGGTTTAGGGGAGCAAGTCCGTATCGGAGTACGAGGTGGAATTGTTAAGGTTGAGCCGATATGCTCGAGGCATTATAGCCACGAAGCATGAGAGATGTGTCAGATTTGAGGACGGATTAAGGGATGATTTGAGGTTGTTGATTGCTCCACAGCAGGAGAGAGAGTTTGTAGTCTTGGTGGAAAAGGCCAAAGTTACGGAGGAAGTGAAACAATCGGTTAGACAGAACTAGGACAAGGGTTGGAATAAGAGGAATTCCAGATCATTTAGGTCTATCGGGAATCAGCAGAAACGGGGTAGATATAGTGGGCCTAATCAAGTTGCTAGGCCCTCATCTACGATACTCGATGGGTCGCCACGATGTGCTCGGTGTGGAAAGTCTCACACGGAGAATCTTTGATCGAAAGCAGAGGATGTTTTGAGTGTGGGTCAATAGGGCATCGAGTGAGGGATTGTCCACAGCAGTTAGCTAGGTTGTAGTCTGGGATCGAATCGCATCGAGCAGGGAGGGATGATCGGCAGACCCACAGAGGGCCGTGGTGCTACTAGGGAGGTAATGGCTCGGTAGAGGCCGTGGATCACCAGTGCGGGGTGCGAGGTGGTGCAGGCTAGACAACTGGATGGTCTACGCAATGAGGCGTCGAGAGAAGGTGATGCACGAACGTCATAACCGTCGTTCTTAATCTATGGATCGCTTTATAATATTTTGATAGATATGGGTTCGACGACTCATATGTAGCTAGTAGCATAGTGGAAACTATGAACTTGAACTCTGAGATTACTTCTAGGAGGATGACTGTGATAAGCCTTTTAGGTCACTCTGTAGAAGTAAGTACACTATATAGGGATGTACCCCTAGAACTTTAAGGGTCGTGTTCTTGGCTGATTTGATGGAACTACCATTTGGGGAGTTCGATCTGATTCTCGGGATGGACTGGCTGGTGAAGTACCAGGCCAGTTTGGATTGCGCGACTAAGCGCATGGTGTTGAGGACAATGGAAGGTGAGGAGGTGGTGATGATAGGTAATAGGAGGGATTGCTTATCCAATGTGGTCTCTGCACTGAAGGTAGAGAAAATGGTAAGAAAGGGTTGTGAGGCCTTCATGGTGCATGTTTGTACTTTGGGAGCCAAGGATGCAGATGTAAAGAGTGTTCGAACTTAGGGGAATTTGCGAATGTATTCCCAGAAAAACTTTCGGGTCTGCCTCCGAATTAGGAAGTAGAATTCGGTATAGACCTGTTACCCGAAACAGCGCCAATGTCTATAGCCCCGTATCGAATGGCGCCAAAGGAATTGGTGGAGTTGAAGGCTCAAATCCAGGAGTTGTTGGACCGAGGTTTCATTCGACCAAGTATATCTCCTTGGGGAGCACCTGTGCTCTTTGTTAAGAAAAAAGACGACACAATGCGGAGGTGTATAGACTACCGCCAGCTGAACAAGTTGACGATCAAAAACAAGTATCTGTTGCCTAGGATTGACGACTTGTTTGATTAACTTAAGGGTGCATCGATTTTCTCAAAGATAGATCTTAGGTCGGGGTACCATCAACTCAAAGTGAAGGAGGTTGATGTTCATAAGATGGCATTCTGTACTTGGTATGGGCATTACGAGTTTACGTGATGCCGCTCTTCGAGTTGACCAATGCAAGCAAAGATTCATGGACTTGATGAATTGGGTGTTCGAAGAGTACTTGGACCGGTTTGTCATAGTATTCATAGACGATATATTGGTGTACTCAAGGACTGAGGAGGATCATGATACGCACTTGCGAGTGGTTTTGCAAATTCTGAGGGAGAAGCAGCTATTTGCCAAGTTTAGTAAGTACGAATTCTGGCTTAGGGAAGTGACTTTCTTGGGTCACGTAGTGTCCGCTAAAGGGATTAAAGTGGGCCCTCGCAAGATTGAGGCAGTGTTAGATTGAAACCGCCTAGGTCGATTCGCGAAATTCAAAGTTTTCTCGTCGGTGGTATTACCGGAGATTTATGGAAGGATTTTTGCTGATCGCGGCGCTGTTGACCAAATTATTAAGGAAAGGAGTTTCATTTGTATGGTTAGAGAAACAACAGGAAAGTTTTGACAAGTTGAAGAAGATTTTGACTAAGCTCGGTTACGAGTACTGACTGAAAGCGGAAAGGTATTCACGGTCTCTTCGTGATGCATCACACACTGGCTTGGGATGTGTGCTGATGCAGGAAGGGAAAGTAGTGGCATACGCGTCTCGACAGCTGAGACCGCATGAGGGTAACTACCCGATGCATGACTTGGAGTTAGCTACGGTGGTTTTTGCCTTGAAGATTTGGAGGCATTATTTGTATAGGAAAAAGTCAATAGTCTACACGGACCACAAGAGTCTGAAGTATCTTTTGACGTAGAAGGATTTAAATTTGAGACAGCGAAGGTGGATTGAGTTGTTGAAGGACTACGACTGTTCGATTGAGTACAATCCAGGTAAGGCTAACGTAGGAGCTGATGCATTGAGCCATAAGGTGGTAGCAGACTTGCGAGTGATGTTTACTCACCTTAGTCTGTATGACAATGGGAGTTTGTTGGCAGAATTGTAAGTAAAACGAACTTGGGTAGAGCAGATTAAGGAGAAACAGTTAGTGGATAAGGGTTTGAATGCTCGGAGGTTGCAAGTACAGAGTAGTGGTTTGGTAGGTTACAGCTTGACTCACGATGGAGTGTTATGTTTTCAAGGGAGGGTTGTATGCCAAAAGACGTCGAGTTGAGGCAAAGGATTCTTCAGGATACACATAGCAGCCCATACGCTATGCATCCTGGAGGTAGCAAGATGTATCGGGATTTGCGAAAGCAATTCTGGTGGCCGGGGCTGAAGCGAGAAGTGACTGAATTTGTGGGTAAGTGTCTGACGTGTCAGCAGGTCAAAGCTAAACATCAGCTGCCGTTAGGTTTACTTCAGCCGGTGAAGATTCCTCAGTGGAAGTGGGAAAGGATTACCATGGACTTTGTCAGTGGGCTACCCCTTACGCTTAGCAAGAATGACTCAGTCTGGGTGATTGTGGATCGTTTGACCAAATCAGCTCATTTCATACCAGTGAGGGTCGATTATCCGCTTCAGAAGTTAGCTAAGTTGTATGTGGCCGAGATAGTAAGGTTGCATGGTGTGCCAGTGTCAATTATCTCAGATAGGTATCCGAGGTTCACGTCGAGGTTCTGGAGGGCTTTGCATCAAGCTTTGGGAACAAGGTTGGATTTCAGCACAGCTTTTCACCCGCAATCCGATGGACAGTCTGAAAGAGTGATTCAGATTTTAGAGGATATGTTAAGGGGCTGTGTTCTGGATTTCTATGGTAGTTGGGAGAAGTATCTACCATTGGCGGAGTTCGCTTATAACAATAGTTATCAAGCGAGTATCCAGATGGCACCATATGAGGCACTGTATGAACGAAAATGTCGCACTCCTACATGTTGGACAAAGTTGAGTGAATGGTAGATATTAGGTCCGGAGTTGGTGGAAAAAACTGAGGGTAAGGTTAAGGTGATTCGAGCTCGTCTCAAGGAAGCGTCGGACAGGCAGAAGTCTTACGCCGATCTTAAGCTCAGGGATATAGAGTATGCAGTGGGTGATAAGGTTTTTCTGAAAGTATCGCCATGGAAGAAAGTGCTGAGATTTGGGCGGAAAGGGAAGCTAAGCCCTAGGTTTATTAGGCTGTGCACGGTGTTGAAGAGAGTAGGACCGATAGCTTATCAGCTCGAGTTACCGGTAGAGTTAAGTCAGATTCATGACGTCTTCCATGTTTCGATGCTTAGGCGTTATCGGTCAGATTCGTCACACTTTGTGCCAGTTACGAAGATTGTAGTGAGCTCGGACATATCCTTCGAGGAGGAACCAGTACAGATTTTGGATCGGGATGTCAAGGTCTTGCGTAGGAAGTCAGTTCCCTTGGTGAAAGTTTTATGGCAGAATCATGGCATGGAAGAAGCTACATGGGAACCAGAGGATGTGATGAGACAGCAATATCCTCAACTCTTCTGACCAGGTAATTTCGAGGCCGAAATTATTTTAAGGGGGTAGAATTGTAACATCCTTAAAACAGGGTCTTTGTATTTTTGCATATGTTGCATGTGTTGATATGTCTGCTGTGCTAGTTTAGCATGATTTGGGGTCTAAGCATGACCTTGGGTTAGCCTTGAGTCATGGCCAAAATTTTGTTTTAGTGCTTTGGAAGGGGGGAACTAGGAAAGTTAGGGGTTAAAAGAAATTATTGGGAGTTTTAGACACAAGAATACCAATGTAAAAGTGGCAAGGAGGCGCCACTAAGGTGTCTAAAGAGTGACGCCATATGCAGGGGAGGAGAACTTCGAGGTTGACGGTGAAATCTCACTTTATGCTTATTATTTTAAAGCCACAAGCAAGGAAGAGGAGTGCTCTAGAGGGACTCTCTTGATGGATGAGGATGTGATCATCAGATTTGAATTGGATAGATAAAGGTGAGGAAAGTTAGGAGCTTGAATCTTATCAAACTCATTTGGGAAGAGTTGGCCGAATGGTGGACTGTGGGCAAGGGGGCTATCGATTTTGGGGAGCTTTTGGTATAGCCGAATGTCCCTCTAAGTTCTTTAATTTTATTTTATTTCTTTTTTTTTCCTTCTCAAAGTGCTTGGCCGAATCTTCTTCTCCCCCATCTCTCTCTCTTTTTCTTCTTCTCATTCTTGCTCAAAGCCGAAACCATCTTAGTCCACATCATCTTTTCCTTTTCTCAAACCCTTGTGCCGAAATCTTCATCCTCTTCCCTTGCCGAATCTTCCCTTTCCTATTCCATATTTTCTTTTCCATTCTCTTCTTTTCACTTTAGCCGAACCCCATTTGTTTCTCTTCTATCAACCATAGCTGAATCTCCCTTCATCACTCAACTCTTTGCCGAATATTCCTTCTTTCTTCTAGTGTTATTTTGGCTGAATATCAACCAAGAGTAGGTCTTCTTCGGGTTCTTCTCTAATTGAATTTGAAGAGGGTAAGTGTCCATGGCCGAAATCCTATTACTTCTTTTCTCTCTTCTCTCTGTCGACTCTCATGAGAGCAAAAGCTGAATTTCGGCATTTTTTTATAAGTAATGCTAATCATCTATAGGGACCGATTTCTTTTAGGATCTCTGGGGTTTTGAAGCAGTAGATCAGAGCCCTCTATTCTCTGACAATCGAATTCGGTAAGTCAGTGGTAAGGATCCATGTTAGTTTAGTCTTTCCATTAGATATTTGAAAAGCCGAAGGCTATTGAAATGAGTGTTAATAGTTGCCGATTGTAGGGGAAGGCTCAATCTTACATACTTTGGGTGGTGGCTAGTATTCAAAGAGCATCAAGGTAAGGTTTGGGGTTCCATGCGTTAACCCTTTGGGATTTGTTGGTGTGGCTGAATGGCCTTGTTACTGATTTTGGGGTTAGTTGAATGTTGGATCAAGGAGATCTGGTGCAGTAGATCGGGTCTTTGGGATTTAGTGATTGCGTTAGTAACAGGTGTGTAATGCTTACACACTTTATTAGTATAATATGCCTAATATGTTATTGTTATAGCCAATGAAATCGGTGATTATGCCTTGTGGGTATGAGCTTGGATTTCGGGTAAGTCCCCTGTTATGTGATTTTGGATATACATCATCGTGTTATTGTTATATGCTATGCTATGCGTTATTGCATGATACATGATATTATGACATGTATGATATGGACATGATGGTGGGATTGATGAGAGGAGGGGGAATAAATATTTTGACTGTCACCTGTGGTTTTGACCACATGACGGTTGGCCCGTCTTTGATATTATATTCCGTGACTAAGTCCCGTGGTTTTGACCACGATGGTTTTGACCACATATGAATATTGTGACTCGTCGGTGGTTTGGTACCATAGTGGGTTGGCCCCACATGTTGATTACGGATTGTCATCGATGGTTTTGACCACACGATGGGTTGGCCCCATCACTTGATTTGTGACTTGATCATCGATGGTTTTGACCACACCGTTATATATATTTGTGACTATGGTCACGAGTGGTTTTGACCACACGGGGTAGTTAAAGGAGATTGGATGGTTAGGTTATAGGTTGCATGAATTGCATGTTTTATTGATGATTTGTGTAAGTGCTTGCACTATCGGGTTGGAGATTTATACACTGAGTCTTGGTGACTCACCCCTTCCCTTATATTTTACAGATGAGGCATAGATTGCAGATATGGAGCCGGGGAGGACTCGAGGCGGCCATGCATCTTAGTTTGGTTTTGACTTTAAACTGCTATCTCGATTTTATTAATTTTCCTTAAATTTGGTTTTGGGTTTTGTAATAAGGCCGCTAAGTATTATTTTGGGTTTTATTATTTGTTTTTAGTTTGATTATGTTATACCTATGTTGGATATATGGACTTGTTAAAATTAACCGGTAAAAAGCAATGTTTTCAAAACTATATCTCTTTCATTTTTTTCTAAACGTTGCCATCGGGTAACATCACTTATAAGATGATAACAAAGGTAACTTGTATGTTTTCTAAAACTTTAACAATAAGTAGATTTTCAAGCATGAATTTTAAAGCGCCCATCACACTTTTTCCAAAATCATCTCAAACAAGGATTTCTAAACTTTTCATACTACAAAAGGGTTTTCTAAGAAAATTATCTGACAAACTTTCAGTTTTAAAAAGGTTATCACTCCATAGCATGCCAGATCCGGTTGTGGTGTGTTGACCGGGTTTGGGGTGTTACACATGTCGAGACCACATTAATGATTTGATATCCTGAGATGATAAAGGCACCTAGGTTTTAGCCCATTCACTCCACTAAAAAGCCTACCTACATAAATAACCCTTAGTGAACCCCGTTGAATCCTAACAACCTTCTTATTGACTCACCCACTAATATTAACCCAAAAATCCCTTTGTATTTGTTATCAACATTCTTTTGACTACCCCTCTATTGAGAATTGATTTGATCAGTTGTCGAATTAGGTTATTTTAATTATCAAAGTTCCTTCTATTATGTTTTTTCTTAGTTTGTTCCTAAAACAAAAATCCAAGTTTATTCAATATTAGTAGTATATAAAATAGCTTAGAGCATTTAAAATCCAATTGTTGAAGAAAAAGCTCGTATTAAAGTATTATCAAATTTCAAGTGAGGGAAATACTCTTTATTATAGAGTAATTATCAATAGTGGTATTATTAGTTTTCATTACAAGTAAATATTCATATTTAGTTTAGTGTTTCTAGTTAGGTAATTTTTGAAGTCAGTCTCAATTCTAACCCTCTAATTCAGCTTGTATCCACACCCTTAACCTTAGCCCCGTTACAACCCTGATTTAAGACCTTTTGATTTGTGTATCATCTCATATATAGTGGTGGAGATTTGATTTTCAGGCAAGCGTATGGGATTAACTTTTTAGGTTCGACTTAGAGTGCTTATTCTTGAACCTTAAACACTTCGAGTGATTTGAGTGAATCCTTTGTGAGGATGTCAATCCTTGTCGGTTTTGCATTAAAGGCAATTACTTAGATAAGGGGAGACACCTATGTTTTCATACTACTACAAAGGTATGACTTATCTTGATTGAATCTTTAGGGTTTTTTGAGTTGAATTATCCATGTATACATTATCTATGAATTATGATGAGACATTTTTGATAGGAATTATGAATTATGGAAAGTTCATTTTAATTATAAGTTGAGAATTTTGCTTGAGGATAAGCAAAAGCTTAAGTGAGGGGGTATTTGATAAACCATAAAAGTAACATATTTTAATCCCACATTTAGTATGCTTTTGGATGAATTATCCTTGATTTATGTGAAAAGGTTCTCTTAATCCTTTCTTTTTATGTCTTATACTCAGCAAAGCACCTAAGGATAAAAAGAACGTAAAATGGGCTTAAATCGGACTAAATTGGGCCAACCCAAGAATTCGACACAGCCTGGCCCAAAGCCCACACGACCGTGCCTCACCGATTACCTAGAGCACGGCCTCAACTCCGTGACACACGGTCGTGCATCATCCATTTATCACACACGGACGTGCCTGGTGATCTACATGGCCGTGTCCCAATCGACAGACCTGATGCACAGCCTGAATCTTGACTCACACGACTGTGCCACGGTTGTGCCCAAAACGACAGAATCAAGGCACAGCCCAACCCCGAATTACACGGGCGTGTGCCATGGGCGTGCCCCTATCGTGGGAATGAGCAATTTCATCCAGAATTGGATGTTTGAAGCCAAAGAAACATACTCTTAAGTCTACTTAAACACCCTAATAGTAATTCTACTTGAAGGAGGTACTTATGAGCCAAGTAAAGCATCTCAAAAGCCTATATAAACAACCCAAGGTAGACATTGAGGGCAGACGATTTTTGGCAGAGGCTTTTGCCGAAGCTTTCATCTTTTAGGGAATCACTTGAAGATAGCCAGTTGATCCATCTCAAGAAGCTGAAACTCTATTCAAGACGAAGGATCTCTCTTTCAATTCCTTCAGGGGGTTTTAGGGATTTCTTATGTATTGTTTTATCTTTTCTCTTGAGATGTTTTCCTATTTAGTTATAAACTAACTCTTTAAATACCTGAAGGGGATGAAATCTATGATGGATTTTGTTATTTGATTTCTAAATTATATGATAAGTACTTAGTTTGTTCTTAATTATGTTACTTAAATTAATCGATGTGCATAGGAGAAGAAGGAATAGACTCTACCTAAGAGTAGATCTAGCATAATTGAGCGGAGTTGATCGAGCACCTAGAGATAAGGTTACGAGATTTTGCTGGATTAGGGTGAAACCTAATATGGGAATCCATTGACCGATTTACTCCTTCCTTAGGGGGTTATTATAAGAGAACGAGAGTTTCACTAATTAACCTAAGGTTAGACGTTATTCCCCTCGAGAGAGGGCTTAATATAGGTTAGGGAGTCTCACGGATCAAGTTAAGTAAAGAAATCATATGGTTTGGGGAATAAATAATAAATGAAGTCATAGGTGGATTCTTCCTGAGGGTATCATCTTCATCAACTGAGTTTTCCTAAAGTCTTTCTCCAATTCATTCTTTTGTCTTTGCATTTAGTTTAAGTATTTCATTAGTTTTTTAGATTAATAAACCAATCACTCCATATTTTAAGTTAAATAATAGAAAGAAAGTGAGTAGTAGTACTTTTAGGTTCCCTTGGGTTCGATAAGGTATTCTTACCTAAACTGTACTACTGTTCGATAGGTGCACTTGCCTCTATCATTGTCATATTTAGTCTACAGGTTCGATCATTCTTTTTATAAATATTAAAACTCAACTGTTTGACACGATCATGCATCTTTGAGGGGTATATCACAAAAGAACCCGGCAAGTAGGACTAGTGGTAGAGGTGCATCTTGAGATTCTGCTATGAGATTGAGGGTCGGGCACCTACAAGGACTTATGCCATTCATGCTCACGAAGAGGCTTCATCACTAGATGTGATAACAGGTACTTTTTCTCTTCATGACACCACTGTTATTGCTTTAATTGATCCGGGGTCTACCCATTCTTACATTTGCATGAAAGTGGAATCTAGTATGAGCATGGTTGTTGAATCTATGGAATTTGTAGTAAAAGTGTCAAACTCGTTAGGCAAACATGTGCTAGTTGACAAGGTGTGTAGGAATTGTCCTTTGACAATTAGAGGTCATTTTTTTTCGACAAACCTTATGTTGTTGTTGTTTGATGAATTTAACTTGATTCTTGGAATGGATTGGTTGACTGCCCATAATGTTTTAGTGAACTGTGGTAGCAAATTTATTGAATTGGAATGTGAAAATGGAGATGTCATTCAGGTTTGGAAAAACTCCCACGTAATCCTTTCTCTTGGTACCACCGACACCAGAGTATTCCACCACTGATATGCATAATCTCTTAATAGAGAAACTACACGCTTCATGCACTCTTCAGGTGTGCACGACAGTTCATCAAATACACTAATGGTATGTTCAAGCCAAAACTCTGTCTTTTTCGGATCGTCATCTTTTCTAACCCAAAATTCCATTGCTCCTTGTTTTCGAATTCTATCAACCGAAGGCTTGTTTCTTCTTACTACTTTCACCACTTGAGGGGCTACTGGAGTAGACTGAGGAATAAGCGGGGGTGGAGGGGGTGGTGCTTTCAGATTCGTACAAACAAACTTCGTATACCAAGCATTCATCATGTGGAGAAAGGCTTCTTTAGTCTCTTCTTCTCCTCTCTGACTTACTGTAGTGGGTCTATTCTCATTTTCATTTGACACCATCCCTTTAGTGGGAGCCGGCACGTTACATTCTGCATCATCCTCCACAGCTCTTTCTGGATCCATTTACTCTATGAAAACACAATTTAAGTCGTCAGGAGTCATCACACTATCATTATATAAATACTAATACGTATGGCATGTATAGCTAGACTCATATTGACACTACGTTAGTCCTAGAGTCGACTAAATTGGAGATTTGATACCATTAAATGTAACACCCCTTACTTGAGACCGACATCAGGACCAAATATGAGGCATTATCGTACTTAACCTTACTTGAACATGCATTTTTGGGCTATACAATTTTGTTCCAACTTAAAACCTTTCTTTATTACTTACATCATACATACTATGTGTAACACCCCTTACCCGTGTCCGACGTCAGAACTGGATACGAGGCATTACCATGCTTGATCTTACTTGATCATGTAATTACGGTTATAAAATTTCTTTTCAACTTAAAACTATTCTTCCTTAACCATAACATACATATCATGGGCTTTCGAGGCCTTGTACATACCTCCAGAAGATTTCAGAGTTCAATCGAAAACTTTTGCACTTCCTTGAAAATTTTTGCCTAGACATGGGTCACAAGCCCGTGTGACATGGAACACGCCTGTGTACCCTGGAGACATGCCCATGTTCGACACCCGTGGTCGACACTGACTTTTTCACACAATAGAGCACACGTCTGTGTCCTTCACACGGCTTAGACACACCCGTGTCTCCTACCAATGGAGCTCTCTGTTTATGACATCATCAAACCTTAAAAGCACACGGCCAAGGTACACGCCCGTGTGATAGCCCGTGTGACGAATCAAATTCTCGTAATTAAAATGTAGGGGACACACGGCCTATCAACAGACCCATATGGGTTGACCGTGTGTTTGCACTTCCTTGAAAATTTTTGCCTAGACAAGGGCCACAAGCCCGTGTGACATGGAACACGCCGTGTGTCCTGGAGACATGCCCATGTTTGACACCCGTGGTTGACACTGACTTTCTCACACGATAGAGTACACGTCCGTGTCCTTCACACGGCCTAGACACACCCATGTCTCCTACCCGTGGAGCTCTCTGTTTATGACATCATCAAACCTTAAATAGCACACGGCGGCCGGTACACGCCTGTGATAGCCCGTGTGACGAATCAAATTCTCGTAATTAAAATGCAGGGGACACACAGCTTATCAACACACCCATATGGGTTGACTGTGTGTCACACACGACCTAGACACACACCCGTATGTCTACCCGTGTGGACATCAATAGGCTATTTTCCAAGCCTTCTAGCCATCCTAAAACTTAAATATACTTATACCATTTCAAACAAATCCATTATTCCATCCATTGCATAAAGTCATCATTATAAGAAGTATGATACTTAATAAATATTGACCAATTTCTAACAGCCATATACAAAAAGATTGCATATTCTTGACTACTATCCATTTTCCCCAGTATGACATAACTTAAAATGATCAAATTCCTATACATGCCATACTTAAATTAAGTTGACTTAGCTATACCAAAATAGAGAGTGATAGTGTGATCCGAGCTCTAACTTTTCACAATTCTCGAGCTAGATTGGCGAAACTACAAGGAAAAGGGAAATGAGAGGGGTAAGCGAATAGCTTCGTAAGCTTGTACAAAATCTTAAGTAGCAATACAATTGTTCAAAATAAACTCATTCATCATGAAATAAGAACACATAAGCTCTTGAGCTAAAGCTTACTTACTCATACTTACTCTTGCTCATTCTTACCGTTACTTTAGGAATTACTTTATCTTGTATTTGCTCATAGTACCTGTATCACTCATTACATGGTTTAGCATTTAAACTTTCATCCTCAAAACTTGAATCTTTTTCTTTCTCAACTTGCATATATCTCTTAATCATTCTTATGCAACTTTTTCTCAGTATCAACTGTACTTACTTGTTTCATCTATTACTTTTTTCATTCTTAACTTTCTTTTGCCCGTTGAATTTTCTTGGAATAACGGAGAATACTTAATCTCGTTAGACTTTCATCTTGATGCCAATGCTATATCCTAGATATGGTCTTACATGGGATCGATGTGTATGCCGATGGCATATCCTAGATATGGTCTTACACGGAATTCCTTAGCTTGATATCGATGCCATGTCCCAGACATGGTCTTACACGGACCTTCCTCGTATGGTGTCGATGCCATGTCCCAGACATGGTCTTACACGAGACCTTCCTTATTCGATGCTGATGCCATATCCCAGACATGGTCTTACATAAGATCTACGTTAGGTGCTGATGCCATGTCCCAAACATGGTCTTACACGAGACCTACATTCCTTGATGCTGATGCCATGTCCTTGACATGGTCTTACACGAACTTTCCTCATCTCATGCTGTGACATAAGTATCCTCGTTATTCCGAATCTTTATTCGGGACTTCCTCTTATTTATTCTCATTGAATTCTTTATTAAGACATAATTAATCATCTTTATGGGAATATTGTACATAATACAAATTAGAAAGTAATTTAATCATAAAAGCATATGTAAGCATAATTTCATACAAAATTGCCTCGTTACTTCAAAATATACGTTGATGTGCAATTTAGTCCACAACTTTTTTTTGCCCCGGTTTCAGTCCGGGCTTCGTATTTCTTGATCTATAATGACAAATTTAACGTGTTTAAAACTCACATTAACTAAATTAACTCATAACTCATACTTTGGCAAAATTATAATTTTTCCCCAAAACTTTTTCAAAATTACACTTTTGCCCCTAGGCTCGTAAAATAATTTTCATCCAACTTTCTTATATTTCAAGCTA
This sequence comes from Gossypium rotundifolium, assembly GCA_025506655.1. NCBI lineage: Eukaryota > Viridiplantae > Streptophyta > Magnoliopsida > Malvales > Malvaceae > Gossypium > Gossypium rotundifolium. The sequence continues at coordinate 136,325,723 of CP106728.1, forward strand.
GCCGAATCTTTCTCTTAACTATGACAACCTCTAATTCCTACTCTTTCACTTTTATATGACCACTTTTATAACTTTTACAATATAGTCCTCGCATGCATTTTTCATGAAATTTACTTAGAAAAAGATGTTTATAATACATCAAACCTTCATAATATTTCATAAAGCATCAAATTACATGCATGTCATATATGGGTAAATTTTTGAACATAAACCCTAGCTCAAAATATAGCTAGAAATAGCTAATTCAAGTTATGAGGATCTCAAAAATACGAAGAGCATTAAAAATGGGGCTAGGATGCACTTACTTTGAGCTTGAAAACGAGCAAAACCCTAGCTATGGAGTCCTTGAAAATTTCAGCACGTTGGGGAAGAAGATGGACATGATTTTTGCTTCTTTTTCCCTTTTAATTGTTTTATTAACTAAATGACCAAAATGCCCTTAATGACCCTTAAGATTTTTCCTTGCCATGTCCATTTTTGTCCATCATCAAATATAATGGTCCAATTGCTAAATAAGGACCTCTAGTAATTTTTATAATTCATTTTCATACTTGAATATTCTAGAATATTATATTTTATATTTCTTGCAATTTAGTCCTAATGGACAATTTAATCACTAATTAATAAAATTTCTTCATGAAATTTTCACCAAAACATATAATTACCTTATAAACCTTATAGAAATCATAAAACTTATATTTTCTACTTCGAATTTGTGGTCTCGTACCACTATCCAACTAGGCCCTAAGTCGGGCTGTTACAGCTTCCTCATAGTTTCTTCTGACTCCCAGGTAGCCTCTTCTATACCGTGTCATTGCCAAAGAACTTTTATCAAAGCTACCTTTTTATTTCTTAACTCTTTTATTTCTCGAGCTAAGATTTTGATTGGTTCCTCACCATATGTCATATTAGGCTAAATCTCTACCTCTGTCGGAAAGATAACATGTGAAGGGTTGGACTGATATTGCCGTAACATAGACACATGAAAAATGTTATGAATTTGATCAAATTTTTGTGGTAAAGCTAATCGATATGCAACTAGTCTGATTCTTTCTGTAATCTCATATGGTCTTGTACCACTCTAAACTCGAGCTAGACGTTATGGACGAATATGGCGGTGTCACACTAAAATGTTTAGCGTAAAACTTGTTATCATTGAAATCCTCCAAGTCAATTAATCATTTTGTTATTAAACGGTGTTTCCAAAACGGGTTGTTCATTTCCAAAGCGTCCATCATTAAAAGCTAATCACTGTCAAAACGTTACCAATTTTAAAAATCTCATTTATTGCAAAAGTTTTTAGGAAATGTTACGAAAACATAGTGTCTTTGAAAACAGCTACCTTTTGAAAACCCGTCTTTTTCTACAACTAGTTGTTTATATCAAACTAAATAAATAAAAACCGCAATTTAAAGTTTATAACTTTCAAGAAGCCTTATTACATAAAAATACCCAAATTTAGTTACTTAAAAATCAAAAGCTAAAAACGAAAGCTGATGCGGTTATGTGGCCATCATCGAGTCCCTCGTAGCATCGACCCGCCTACGATTGGGGATTGCCTGTATAGTTAAACAGAGGGGTGAGTTACGAAAACTCAGTGTGTAATCCCCTAACAAGCAAACAGTCAATTAAACAGTAGTTAAATGCAGTTTGGGCTTGAGCCCGTTCCAATAACAGTCCAGTTTAGTGTGGGCCTAAGCCATTTCTTGTAACAGTAAACGATTAGGCTTCAGCCCAGTACAATGCTAGTAATCAGCAGGGCTTTTACCCAATTTCAGTATTAGTATCAATGGGGCCTTGGCCCATAATAGTAATGAATATCGACCATGCGATTAACGATGTAATACCATTAATTGATGTAATATGATGCAAGATCATTAATCGGTGCAGATATGCGAATCAAAAATCCTACCCAATCCAAATCTACACACCACTCTGTCCCGCCAAACACATTATGTGGGGATAAAATCGACCCACCTAGCCAGACACACCAAGATTAGCAGCAGTTGCGACACTAAATAGTAGTATAGCAAAGCTGCCAGTAAATAAACGACATATAGCCATCAGTAGGTCTACAGTCATCTTGGATGACCCGTGCAACCTTATTAGTACAATACACTTCCTCCAAGTATAACAACCCATCCCCATGCAATATGTCATGACATAATATCATAAGTGTATGCAAAATGTCATGCTCAATCATAGTCATACATATCATAGAGCAAATCAGTCATACATAACATAAGGCCATAACAGTCATTTCATCTCCTAGGGGTATAACAGTCATTTTACCTTATGGGGTATTTCGATCATTTTATCCTATGAGGGTATTTTGGTCATTTTACCCTATGGGGGTATTTTGGTCATTTTACCCTAAGGGGGTATTTCAGTCGTTTTACCCTATGGGAGTATTTTAGTCATTTTACCCTATAGGGGTATTTCAGTCATTTTTACCCTATAGGGGTATTTCAATCATTTTACCCTATGGGGGTATTTAGGTCATCATTTCGACCCAACATGGCCTAAAATGACCTAAGCTTATGAAATCGCTCATGTTAGCCTCTACAGACAAACGCCTTTTTTTCGCGGGCTCAGATTGCCACACATGCGATCGGACACCCGTGTGGCATCAAATGCCATATTTTTTGGCTTTTCGACTTGCCAACCTATGTTTAAAACAGTGTGAGTACACACTTTTTTGACTTTTTCACTAATTATCATTTACAGAGTACTATTACACACCTGATGCGATTTGTAGTTTCTCCTCGTTTCGAACACTCATATTCCGAAAATCAATGATCATCGCACCCTTAGTTCCCAGGAAATGTGCCAATCAACCTTGACCACCACCTACACAAAAAGTCACCATCTCTATATTAGACTCATACTTGACAAACCAGCTCAATTGCACCCTACTTACCACTTAATACTGTTTCTTAAAAAGTAACAGATGACTCCTTATCAAACCATAACCACTTACCAACAATGATAAAATAGATTGCAAATCAGAGATGTAGTATAAAAAAAATAATGAATTGGGATTAATCTATCAATATTCGGCCAATGAAGAGCACTTGATGGAAAGGAAGAGAAAAATCTGTTGCTCCCAATTGATCAACGAACCTTTGCTAAAGTCGAGAGTAAAAATAGAAAGGTGCGATGAGTGCTCAGCCAAAGTAACAACGTAACAAGGAAAAGAGCAGAGAAAAAGAAAAGAGGGGAGAGTATTCAGCAGAGCTTAAAAAAAAAAGAAGAAAGGAGAATCAACTAGGAGAAAAAACTGAAAAGATAAATGGTGAGAGAGGAGAGAAGCTGTATTCGGCCAAGGTCAAAAGAAAAGGAATGAAACGCGAATTATAACTCTTACCAAATCGGTAACAACCCCAAATTCCAAAAATCCCTTCTCCAATTCGACTACACATTTTCCATCAAATTCCTATCCCTTAATTTTCTCCTATTGTCTCTCCACAACAACAACGTTCCTAAATCCCAATATTCTCTCCTGAAATCTCTCCAAATATTCCTCCTCAATTCTCTCTATGACCAGTTCAAACTCCATTCTGCAGTATTTCAATCCAACTCTACCACCTACGCGAATTAGGCAGCAAAATAATTACTCCCTTTTTTATGCGCCACCACTCGAACTTTAAACCCCATGTACACTCCACACTCCCCTTACCACTAGGCTAACTACTCCTTTGTATCATATTTTAACCACAATAATTTAAGAACCTACTATCTAGATCCAAGGATTTTCTTCACTTAAAACAAAAATTTTGCCTAAGCCAAGCTTGAACCCCTGACTTTTCAGACACTTCCAAATACTCCTAAATCACTTAACCACTGAAGCAGGCATTCATTTATGCCACTCTCTTGCACAACTAAATATTTATGTGTAGTCTCCTAACTATTCCCTTGTTCAAAACCTATTTCTTCTAGGCCCAAAATTTAGGGTGTTACATCTTGTGCTCATTGTCTATTCGAGTTTTATCTGAATTAACAATTTTATACAGATCAATTTATAGTTCTAGTTGTTTATTAATAGATGTCTTATGAAAAGAAATAATTTAGAGTTTGTTTTCACATAACGTAGTGTCTATCGGTGTCTACTAGTTTACTACAGTTTCAATGTACCCTATTAAAGAGTTTGCAGTACTACCTACAGTAGTCTCAGTACTCCTACCTATGGCTGTTTCAGTCAAAATCGAAGAACAATTTTTAGAGAGAACTTACAGAATCGGCGCGGAGACTCGGTGTGCCACACAATTTAAAAATCCTTTCAGAACACTTTAAATTATTTAAAGAAGCTTTTAGAAATTCAAATTTTTAAAAACCCATTCCATAGTCGAGTTTTTCAACCTGGCTTTGATACCACTAAATGTAACACCCAAAACCCGACCTAGATGTTATGGTCGAATCTGGCGGTGTCACTTGAAGTGTTTAGTGTAAAAAATTTTGTTGTTGAAATCCTCAAAATCAATTAATCATTTTATTATTAAACTATGATTCCAAAACGGGTTGCTCATTTCCAAAGCGTGCATCATTAAAAGCTAATCGCTTTTAAAATGTTACCAATTTCAAAAATCTCATTTATTGCGGAAGTTTTTAGGAAATGTTGCGAAAACGCGGTGTCTAGGAAAACAGTTACCTATTGAAAATAAATAAAAACCCCAATTTAAAGTTTACAACTTTAAAGAGGCCTTATTACATAAAAATACCCAAATTCGCCACATATAAATCAAAAGCTAAAACAAAAAGTCGATGCGGTTGTGTGGCCATCATCGAGTCCTCATGACCAAACCGCCTCTCATTTGAGGATTACAGATAGTTAAATAGAGGGTGAGTTTATGAAAACTCGGTGTGTAATTCCTAACAAGCAAGCGATCAATTAAGCAAGAGATAAATGCGGTTTGGGCTGAGCCCATTACAATATGATCCGATTCGATTGTGGGCCTAAGCTCTTTCTGTAATAATGAACGATTGGCTTGAGCCCGGACAATGCCGATGTCGATGGGGTCTTCTACCAATTTCAATATTAGTATCGGTGGGGCCTTGGCCCATAACATGTGAATATCAATCAATCGTTGAGCGAACAAGATGTAATATCATTAATCGATGCAGTAAAAGTATAGTATCATTAATCAATGTAGATATGTAGTCAGAAATCCTAGCCAATCCAGCCTCTACACACCACTCCGTCCCTTCAAACAAACCATGTGGGGATAAAATCGACCCACCCAGCCAGACACACCAAGATTAGCACCAGTTGTGGCACTAAACAGTATTGCAGCAAAGCTTCCAATAAAATAAACGGCATATAGACATCAGTAGGTCTACAATTGTCTTGGGCGACCCGTGTGACCTTATCAGTACGGTACACTTCCTCCAAATATAACAACCCATCCTCATGCAATATGTCGTGACATAATATCATATGTGTATGCAAAATGTCATGCTCAATCATAGTCATACATATAATAGAGCAAATCATACATAACATAAGGCCATAGCAGTCATTTCATCTCCTAGGGGTATAACAGTTATTTTACCCTATTAGGGTATTTCGGTCATTTTATCCTATGGGGGTATTTCGGCCATTTTACCTTATGGGGGTATTTCGATCATTTTACCCTATGAGGGTATTTTGGTCATTTTACCCTATAGGGGTATTTCGATTATTTTACCCTATAGGGGTATTTCGGTCATTTTATTCTATGGGGCATTTCAGTCATTTTTACCCTATGAGGGTATTTCGGTCATTTTACCATATGGGGGTATTTCAATCATTTTACCCTATGGTGGTATTTCGGTCATTTTACCCTATGGGGGTATTTCGGTCATCTTACCCTATGGGGGTATTTTGGTCGTTTTACCCTATGGGGTATTTCAGTCATCATTTTGACCCAACATGGCCTAAAATGGCCTAAGCCCATGAGATCTCTCATGGTGGACACCTACAGACAAATGCCCCTGTTTCACAGGCTCGGATTGCCACACGTGCGATCGCACGCCCGTGTGGCATCAAATGCTATATTTTTTGACTTTTTAGTGTTTATCGACCTACGGTTAAAACAGTGTGAGTACACACTTTTTCAACTTTTTCGCTAATTACCGTTTACAGAGTATTGTTACACACTTGGTGCGATTTGCAGTTTCTCCTTGTTTTGAACACTCTTATTCCGAAAATCAATGATCATCGCACCCCTGGTTCCCAGGAAATGTGCCAATCAACCTCGACCACCACCTACACAAAAGTCATCATCTCTATATTTGACTCATACTTGAAAAACCATCTCAATTGCACCCCACTTGCCACTCAATATTGTTTCTCAAAACGTAACAGATGACTCCTTATCATACCATAACCACTTACCAACAATGATAAAACAGATTGCAGATCAGAGATGTAGCGTACAAATAACCAAGAATCGGGATTACTCTATTAGTATTCGGCCAATGAAGAGCACTTTAGGGAGAGGAAGAGAAAAATCTGCTCTTCTAATTGATCAACGAACCCTTACTAAAGCCGAGAGCAAAAATAAAAAGGTGTGATGGGTGCTCAGCCAAAGTAACAACGTAACAAGGAAAAGAACAGAGAAAAAGAAAAGAGGGGAGAGTGTTCGGTAAAGCTTAAAAAAAGAAGAAGGGAGAATCAGCTAGGAGAGAAAATCAAAAAGATAAATGGTGAGAGAGGAGACAAGCTGTATTCGGTAAAGGTTGAAAGAAAAGGAATAAAACCTGAATTCTAACTCTCACGACAACAACCTCAAATCCCAAAAATCCCTCCTCTAGTCCAGCTACACATTCTCCGTCAACTTCCTATCCCTTAATTTTCTCCTATTGTCTCTCCACAACAACAACCTCCCCAAATCCCAATATTCTCTCCTAAAATCTCTCCAAATATCCCTCCTCAATTCTCTCTATGACCAGTTCAAACTCCATTCAGTAGTATTTTAATCTAACTCTACCACCCACACGAATTAGGAAGCAAAATAAATACTCCCTTTTTTATCCGCCACCACTCGAACCTTAAACCCCATGTTCTCTCCACACGCCTCTTACCACTAGACCAACAACTCTTTTGTATCATATTTTAACCACAATAATTTAAGAACCTACTATCTAGATCCAAGGATTTTATTCACTTAAAATAAAAATTTTGCCTAAGCCAAGGCTTGAACCCCTGACTTCTCAGACACTTCCAAACACTCCTAAATCACTTAACCATTGAAGCAGACATTCATTTATGTCACTTTCTTGCACAACTAAATATTTATGTGTAGTCCCCTAACTGTTTCCTTGTTCAAACCCTATTTCTTTTAGGCCCAAAATTCGGGCGTTACAGGTCCAATAAACCGTGGACTCAATTTCCCTTTATGACCAAACTAGAATACTTTCTTCCAACGAGACACTTTCAAGAATACTTTGTCACCAACCTGAAATCCTATCTCTTTTCTTTTCAAATTAGCATAAGACTTTTGTCGATCAGAGGTGGCTTTCAAACTGTCTCTAATTACCTTTACTTTGTCCTCAGTCTCTCGGACCAAGTCAACTCGTTCAACTTTTTCTCACTGAGTTCAGTCCAATTTAATGGAGTTCTTCATTTACGCCCATACAAGGCTTCAAACGGTGCCATTTTAGTACTAGACTGATAACTGTTATTATAAGCAAATTCAACCAAAGGCAAATACCTTACCCAGTTACCTTCAAATCAAGTACACAACACCGAAGCATATCTTCCAAGATCTATATTACCTGTTCAGATTGACCACCTGTTTTGGGATGAAATGTAGTACTAAAGTGCAACTGAGTACACAGAGCTTCTTGCAATTTGCTATCATTTTTCTGGGCTTCAAAAATTTGATGTAAAAACATTGGTCTAGCTTTTAACTTAGCTAGGATTGAACCATTATCAGACAACGACAATTGAGTATTCATTGCTTGCAAAGCATACAAGGATTTTCTACGGAAAGCATCTGCCACTACATTTGCTTTTCCTAGATGGTAGTCAATAACAAAATCAGAATCTTTCAGCAGTTCAAGCCACTTACACTGTCTCAAATTCAAATATTTCTGTGACATCAAATATTTTAGACTTTTATGATCAGTGAATATATTACATTTTCATCGAATAAGTAATGTCGCCAGATTTTTAATGCAAACACTATGTCTGCTAATTCAAGGTCCTGTGTCGGGTAGTTCTTTTCATGTGGCTTTAGCTGTCGCGAAGCATAAGCTAATACTTTACCATCCTGTATCAAAACAAAGCCTAAACCATTCAACGATGCATCACTGTAAATTACAAATTCCTTACCTGATTTAAGCTGAACTAATACGGGTGCCGCTGTCAATAAAGTTTTAATCTGTCAAAACTCTTCTGACATTTATCAGTCCACTCAAACTTTACATCTTTCTATAGTAAATGAGTCATCGGAGAAGCTCTCATTGAAAAACTTTTTTACAAATCTCCTATAATAACTAGCTAGTCCTAGAAAACTTCAGACTTCAGACACATTCTTCGGTGGCTTCCAATTAATAATGGCTAAAATTTTATTTGGGTCTACTCTGACACTTTCAGCAGATACTATATGCCCAAGAAAACTAACTTCCCATAGCCAAAATTCACATTTACTGAACTTGGCATACAGTTGCTTCTCTTTTAAGGTTTGCAACACTATTCTTAAATGCTCAGCATGTTCATTTTCATCTCGGGAGTAAACCAAAATATCATCTATAAATACCACCACAAGCTAGTCCAAATACGGATTGGAAATTATGTTCATCAAATCCATAAACACTGCAGGTGCATTTGTCAAGCCTAATGGCATAATAAGAAACTCATAGTGTCCATACTTGGTTCTAAAAGTTGCCTTAGGCACATCAGATTCTTTTATCCGTAATTGATAATAAACAGAACGGAGATCAATCTTTGAAAATATAGTGGCACATTTTAACTAGTAAAATAAGTCATCAATACGAGGCAATGGATACTTGTTCTTTATTGTGACTTTGTTGAGCTATCTATAGTCAATACACAGCCTCAACGATCCATCATTCTTGTTTACAAATAGGACCGGCACACCTCAAGGTAAGAAACTAAGTCAAGCAAAGCCTCTGTCAATCAATTCTTGTAACTATACTTTTAGCTCTTTCAATTCTGTAGGAGCCATTCTGTAAGGTGCTATAGTTATCGATGTCATTCCCGAAACGAGATTTATAGAGATTTCCACTTCTGTATCTGGTGATAAACTAGGTAATTCTTCTTGGAATACATCAGGAAATTCACATACAACTGGTACTGATTGAATCTTTGACTCAAGCACTTTAATATTGAACACATATGCAAGGTAAGCATCATATCCCTTTCGGATGTATTTTTGTGCCGTTATTACTGAAATCACATTAGGTAATCTATCCAGTTTATTAGATTCAACATGAAGCAATTCATCATTCTCACATTTTAACACAATATATTTCTGTTTACAATTCACCACTGCATCATATCGAGTTAACCAATCCACTTCCAAGATCACATCAAATTCATCAAATGGCAATAACATCAAGTTAGCCAGAAAGCAGACACCTTTACCATCAACGGACAGTTTTTATAGACTTTATTCACCGTAACACACTGGCCCAAGGGGCTTGAAACTTTAACCACAAATTCAGTGAATTCAATAGGTAAATTTTTAACAGTTACTAAGTTCGTGCATATGTATGAATGTGTGGATCTAGGATAAATCAAAGCAGTAATATAAGTATCAAGTAGAGAAAATGTACCAGTAATGACGTTTGGTACAGAGGCATCTTATCGAGCACAAATAACATAGGTCCTTGTAGGTGCCCGTGCCTCAGATCTAGCTATCGTATCCTTGGTAATACATTGACTACCACTAACATTACCGAGGTGACGAAGTGGTCTGCTTCTAGCAATAGGATTACTTGGCTTTAGAGCTGGTTCTATTTCTTTTTCAACTCTTTCAGGACAATATCTGAGAAAATGGTCAAGCAAACCACATCCTAAACAAGCTCCACTTCTAGACCAACATTCCCGATGATGAAATTTGTTGCAGTGTTTACATTTTGGTTTGGGATTATCAACACTACCCACACTGGTCACAGACGGAGATAAAGACCTCGGGTTAGAACGTTGAGAGCCCCGCTCTATTCCAAAATACCCCGAAGAGGTAGTAACATGATCATAATACCTCTTTAGTTTTTAGAAGCAAATGATTGTGACTTACTCATTTTCCTTTTTCCTAAAACCCGAGCCTCTCTTTTAGCTTGTTTCTTTTCTTTATTCAATTCCTCAGCTTTTTAGGCTCGACTGGCTAACACCGTAAATTCCCTTATTTTGAGGATTCCAATCAACAACTAGATATCCTCATTTAAACCTTCCTCAAAGCGTTTGCACATCTCAACCTCAGACTGGACCCATTCTCGGGCATATTTACTTAGCCAAACAAATTCTCCTTCATATTCAGACACTGTCATATTCCCTTGTTTGAGCTCTAGAAATTCTTTCTTTTTTTGATCCATAAATCTCTGGCTCACATCTTTCTGAATTCAGCTTGGAAGAATTCCCATGTGATTCTCTCCCTCGGTACTACCGAAGTTATGTGTCCCACCAATGATAAGTTGTATCCTTTAGTAGAGAGACTGCATATTTCAGACATTCAGTAGGAGTACAGGATAATTCATGAAAAACCCGGATAGTATTTTCTAGCCAAAACTCAACCCTTTTCGGGTCATCATCTATGGTAGCTCTAAATTCTTTTGCCTCATGTTTGCAGATTTTATCTATCAGAGGCTTACCAATTCTAATAGGTTCAGCACCTTGTGGTACTTCAGGAACCGATTGAGGAGTAAGTGAGGGAGGTTGTTGTACAATAGGGTTTGTTCTCAAGTATTGAGTAAACCATTCATTCATCATTTGAAAGAAGGCTTGTTTTGCCTCCTCACTTCGGCCCTCAGACACGGGCCTTTCACTACCAAACGCAGACGCAACTCTTTGTACTGAAGTTGAAGCATTGCTCTCAGCTTCATTAGATTTAGCTCTAGCTCGATTGGATGACATTACTATATGAAAAACATATTTAAAAGGATCAGAAGTCATCACACTATCAAAATTTATATATAATCGCTTGTATAGCTAAACTCGTGTTTGCTACGTCAAATCTAAGAATCGGCTAAACTTTAGCTTTGATACCACTAAATGTAGCACCCCTAACCCGTACGCGTCACCAGAATAAGGTTTCAAAACATTACCAGAACATTCAGAACATTTTTAAAATAATTCATACAATTACTATTCATTTACTAAGATTATCCATAACATCCCTTGATCAGCACTCGAGCCCAATCGAGCATTAGAATCGAATCGGGACTTAATCGGAACCTCTAAGAATTTTTTTCAAAATTACAAACATTTTCTAAAGTACAGAACTCACACGCCCGTGTGGTCTAAGGGACACACCCGTGTGGCCCTTAGACACACCCGTGCATCAGGCCGTGTCTGATTTAGGGTGCTCTTAGACTTGCGGCAATGGCTATGCCACACGCCTGTGTGCTAGGCCGTGTGGTAATTTAATTTAATTCGAATTAGTGCAGGTTTCATAAGGCCAAGACACACGCCCGTGTTCTAGGCAGTGTGGCACATATGGCTAAGACACACTCTCGTGTCTCTACTCGTGTGCTCAATTCTGAGCATTCTGTTTCTCAAAACTTAGGTGCAGGGGACACATGGCCTAACTACGTGTCCGTTTTACTAGGCTGTGTGTCACACATGGTCTAGACACACGCCTGTGTGTCTGCCCGTGTGGACAAAATAAAGCCATTTCTAGCTTCATTTCTTACCCAAAATTTCACCCAAAACCTGCACTTGAAACACACCCAATTCCAACCAATTCAAGCATTCAAAATAAGCAATTCCATCATTCAACATGGCATATCATTTCGAGCGCAAGTGTTTATAAACTTACCTTATTTTAACTTATGCAAGAACAACTTTAGACCACATATACTCAACTTAACACATGTGTATTTATGTATCAAAATAATCTACTTAGTCACACCAAAATGAACCATTACTAGCCATTCCAATGGCTAGATTACAAAACATCATTTTTAAGCCACTATTGGCCAAGTTGTCCTATACATGCCATTACACCAAAATAATTTTTACCAAGTATACCAAAAATGCTAGTTGATAGTGTGACGATGCTCCAATGATCTTCCAACCTTCGCGAGCTTCTGAGCATTATAAGACAAGGAAAATAAAGGGGGTAAGCATTACATGCTTAGTAAGTTTGTATAACGGAAACTAAACTTACCAGTCCTGTTTATTAAATATAAGCACACAAGAACATGATTTCCATCCATTAGCAATATGGCCTAAGCACAGGCACTCATTAGTCATCAAAATCTTCATATCAATCAAGTAAACATAGATGAGCTCATCATGCAATATTCTTTCAAGGCATTACCATTTGATCACATAATTTCCATACCATGTCAAGAGTTCTATGTCCTTTGAATTATTGAAATTCCGATGGATGCTCAAGTAGTACACTCGAGGTGTACGATTCATTAATCCGTCAATTCTCATTCAAGGATAACCCTTAGTGCACTTAGTCATGGGACACACCCTCAAGTCACATATCATGTAACAAGATTACCAGTCCAAGTTAAATCCTTAATATAACGTGTGCTCATAGGAGCTTAATTAGAATTACCAGTCCAGGCTAAACCCAAATTATAACGTTTACTCGAGAGGTTTCGTGTCTGGATTACTCGTCTGGGCTAAATCCTTTATATGAAAAGATCAATAGGATTACTCATCTGAGCTAAATAACGTCAGCAACAAATGCAAGACCTCATTCATTTCAAGAAAGCACATCCATCCATCAGAACTCACTATTCAATCGGGACAAACCCTTTATCACCATTTCAGGCATGTAGCAAATTTTCCATCATAGTATACAAGTAAAGCACATTAACATAAATTACATTACATACAATCACAACATTCAATTAACATAATTACATGTCCAATTAAGTTACACGAACTTACCTCGACACTTGCTCGCGTTAAATCTACTAATTTGAAATATTTTCTTTTCCTCGATCTAGCTTGGAGTTTATTTTTTTTGGATCTATATAAATAGCTTTAATCATCAATTTCTCATTTTTCATACTGATAGGGACTCAATTTACGTCCTAGGAAAATTTACCATATTCCCCCTAACTTCTACATAAATTTTGATTTCGTCCCTAGGCCTAGAAAATAAAACTTGTGCAAATTACTCCCCATTCTAAGCCTAACCAAAACCCTATTATAAAATTTACAGCACATGCATACATAAAATTTTAGAATGTTTTCTTCAATATCGAAGTTTACATTTTAGTCCCTAAATCAAGTTTCCATCAAAAATCACTTTTTAAAAGTTGTTAATCTATCAATAATCTTTCATTTTCTACCATAAATTTCTAATTTCCAGCATATACATTCATGACCCATTGTCCAAACATTGACAACTTTTCAAATTAATCCCTTAAATAAAGAGATTAAGCTATCCCGATTTTAAAAATATCATAATTACTAAAAATGGGACAAAGGAACTTACCCAATTAGGCCTCGAATCTCTCCGAGGGTTTCCATGTGTTTTTAGGTTGAAGATGAAATAAAATAAGATGATATATTTTATCATCTTTTTAATTAATTAAGTTTTTTGTATTTCCAATTCTGTCCTTGACCTTTTTCTATAATTTCATGGATGAGTCACCATAAAAATCTACATGCTTTTCTTAATGGTCTAATTACCATATAAGGACCTCAAGTTTTGAATTCCATATCTATTTGATCCTTATAGCTACTAGAATTTAACTTTCACATTTTATGCGATTTAGTCCTTCTCGAAATTAGGCACTAAGTCAATAAAATTTTCTTGTCTAATTTTTCACACGACATATCTATCATATGACGAACCGTAAAATAAAATAAAAATAAATTATATTTTGGGTCAGATTTGTGGTCCCGAAACCACATTTCGACATCACTAGAAAATGGGCAGTTACAACTCTCCCCTTTTAGGGATTTTCGTCCTCAAAAATCTTACCAGTCAAAAAGATTTGAGTATTGCTTCCTCATAGTTTCCTCTGGCTCCCGGGTATTCTCTTCTACACCGTATCTTTTCCAAAGAACTTTTACCAAAGCTACCTTTTTATTTCTTAACTCTTTTATTTCCTGAGCTAAGATTTTGATTGGATCCTCACGATATGTCATATCAGGCTGAATCTCTATCTCAGTCAGAGAGATAACATGTAAAGGGTCAGACGGATATCGCCGTAACATAGACACATGAAAAACATTATGAATTTGATCAAGCTCTGGTGGTAAAGCTAACCAATATGAAACCGATTTGATTCTTTCTGTAATCTCATATAGTCCAATGAACTGTGGACTCAATTTCCCTTTACAACCAAACCGGAGTACTTTCTTCCAATGCGACACTTTCAAGAATACTTTATCACCAACCTGAAATCCTATCTCTTTTCTTTTCAAATCAGTATAAGACGTTTGTCAATCAGAGGCTGCTTTCAAACTGTCTCTAATTACCTTCACTTTTTCCTCGGTCTCTCAGACCAAGTCAACTTCGTGCAACTTTTTCTCATTGAGTTCAATCCAATATAATGGAGTTCTATATTTGCACCCATACAAGGCTTCATATGGTGCCATTTTAATACTAGACTGATAATTGTTATTACAAGCAAATTCAACCAAAGGCAACAATTACCTTCAAACTCTAGTACACAACACCGAAGCATATCTTCCAAGATCTATATTACCCGTTCAGATTGACCATCTATTTGGGGATGAAATGTAGTACTAAAGTGCAACTAAGTGCCCAGAGCTTCTTGCTATTTGCTATCATTTTTTTGGGCTTCAAAACCCTATTACAAAATTTACAGCACATGTATACATAAAATTTCAGAATTTTTTTTAATTTTATAAGTTTACATTTTAGTCCCTAAATCAAGTTTCCATCAAAAATAACTTTGTAAAAGTTGTTTATCTATCAATAGTCTTTCATTTTCGACCATAAATTTCTAATTTCCAACATATGCATCCATGATCAATTTTCCAAACTTTGATAACTTTTCAAATTAATCCCCTAAATAGAGAGATAAGCTATCCCGAATTCAATAATCCCCTAAGGAGAATAAACAATTAGTAGTAGTCCCAACCATCTCGTTTGTGTCTGCCAAATTCAATTTTGAATCCTATGGCAGTTTTGAGATGGGTTTGGGGATTTTCTAGAATGATGTGCGCTGTCTTGTCAATCGACTCCGCTGATGATGATGCATTACTGTCCCACGAATCTTGGTATAGTCTTTTCTCTTCGATTTATTTTGACTTTCTTCATCTTTTTGACTTTGCTTGCTTTTCTTTGTGTTTCTTTTCGTAATCTGTCCCTGCATGATTTTCTTTGAAAATCGAGGGTTTCGTGAGACCCACGGTGGCTATTATTTTTTAATCTGCATGTTAATTTTCTTACGTTTCTGCATTGCCTTTAGGTTTTCTAGGTTTTTTCTTTATTTTCTTTCTCGTTTTCATGTACGTAAGGAAAGCCGGTGATAAAGGTTTTCCCAGAGTTACTCTTCGGGTTTTCTTTCATTCATTAGTAATTTTCTTTTCTGTTTCTCTTTTTAGTTCTATTCCGTCATGGCTGTTCGGCCTGAAGGATAGTTTTCACTTTTGGTTTTTCTTGTTTTTATCTCTTATTTTATTTTCCTAGTTATGATTGAGTTTTATCCAAATCGGTCTTTGCGATATCGAATTCCCCTGTTGCTTTCATTTTTTTTGTATATTGTGTTTTTTCTCGTTTGTTTGTACTCTTTCTTTTCCCGTTTTCTTGTGTGCTCTCTACCCCTGTTTCTTGTTAGGAGTCCTGATGATCTTTGTGATGGATGAACAAGTGAAAAAAGTTAAAGAAAATATGGAAGATGATATCAACGTATTGATGGAAAGATTAAAATTCTCGGATGAAGAATCAATCAAGGTGACTTGCCTCAAGGGTTCTAATCTTGGGCTATGGGTAAAACAATGGCAATGGAAAAACTTAATAGGGATGCGATGTGTAGGGTGTTTAGATCGCTTTGGTTTACCAAAGAAGAGGTGAACTTTGTGGCTCTGAAGAATGATGTTATTATCGTAAAATTCGGATGTTTGGAGGATAGGAACAGGATTCTCAACCTCATGCCTTGGCTCCTTGACAACTGCCTATTTTCGATGTTACCATTTGAGAAAGGGAAAGCCATCGAATCATATGATTTCAATAAGTCTCCTTTCTGGCTAAGAATATTCAACATCCCCATGGAATTAATGGACCGCCAAACTATTGTTGAAATGGGTAAGACTATAGAAATATTGGTGGCGATAGATTGGAAGGATAAAGATAGTGATTGGATGGAATTTATCGGGATAAAAGTCCTGGTTAACATAACGAAACCCCAAAGGTGAATTGTAAAACTGATTGATAGAGATGGGGTTGAAACTATTTGCACAGTGAAGTACGAAAGACTTTCAGATTTTTGATTCCATTGTGGAGTTATTAGGCATACGAAGGAAAAATGTAAGAACATGGCTGGCTTGGCTGAAGCAAATAACTCAAGCCTCCAATATGGAAACCGGTTAAGGGCTTTACTTACCCCCCGAGTCAAGGTAGGGGTAATTGGAGAAATGGGGTAGAATTGATATTGTTAAAATCTACTACGGTAGAAGACATAGAAGTTAGCAATACCGACTTTAGGGAGGAGAGTGGGCAATTAGTCCAAAAAGGCAGAGATAGGGGAGGTGAGGAGGAAATCATGTTGGCCTCTCTAGCTGAAAGAAGGTTCCATAGAGCTATGCGTGATGGAACAGGACGCTTCAAAAGTAGAAGAAAAAAACTGAGGGGGCCAGTTGGAGACAATACGGATGAGAGCCCGGCAAAATTGGCTAAGAGAAGACTATTAGATTGTATTTCACCTAGTAAGGCGGTGGCTGGCGACCAACCCCGCCAGGAGCCATGAAAATCATGTGTTGGAATTATCGGGGGTGGGGGAACCCTGCGACAATTCGTGAGCTGAAGCAACTTAATGTTGCTAATATCGTTGACATTTTTTTTAAGCGAAACAAAGATTAATGCTAATAGTATTTCTCGTGTTAGCTCAATATGCAAAATGGAAGGTTGTCTGGCTGTTAGTGCAGAAAGAAAAAGCAGGGGCTTGGCTTTAATGAGGAAGGATGGGGCTAAAGTCACGATTCAGAGCTATTAAAAATTCCACATTTATTCTTTGGTCGGTTAGGATGATGGTACGAGTCTTAGGTTCACAGGTTTATATGGAAACTCTGACTCTGTTTTGAGAAATCAGGCATGGGACATGATGAGAAGAACCAAAAGCATAGCTAAGGAGGGTTGGATTGTTGGGGGGACTTCAACGATTTCTTGAACAATACTGAAAAGAACAGTGGGAGAAGGAAACCAAAGACTGCTATGACTGGGTTCAGTGAGCTCTTGGAGGAGCTGTCCTTGATCGATATCAAAACAAGGGTTAGCTGGTTCACTTGGAGCAAGAACAGGAAAGGGTTTGGTCTTATGAAGGAGAGGCTCGATAGATTTCTTATTTCAAATGATATTATTGAGAAGATGCCTTTCATTGATACTAAGGCGATTCACCAATCCAAGTCCGATCATGATGCTATCTTTATGAATACCATTGAGAATAAACCGAGAAAGAGAGACGGTGACCATAAACATTGGTTTAGATATGATGCGTCTTTGGGTGAAGGAGCAAGAAACAACGAAAATTATCAACAATATTTGGTCAAAGAAGGATAGGAACCTTATTGAGAAAGTCAAGGATGTTTGGGAGAATCTTGGACCTTCGCAATTTAAACATTATCAAAAGATGCGGAGAAAGATCAATGATCTGGATAGGAATATTTGTAACATGATGGATAGACCTAGCAACATGAATACTTCGAGGATCCTAAAGCTTGCGAGGGGCAAACTGGGCCACCTTTACGACATGGAGGAAAAGTACTGGGCGCAAAGAGCTCGCATCTAATGGCTACGAGAGGGGGACCGAAACACCCATTATTTTCATGTTCGAGATACTAGCCGAACGAAGAAGAACAGCATTGATAGATTTAAAGATTCAAATGGGAGTGGCATGAAGTTAGTATCAAGATTTGTAATTTGGCTTGTTGTTACTTTAATGATCTTATCAAGTGTTCGATCGATCCCAATGTTGTGTTTGATTTACACTTTATTCCTTGCTACATGACGGATAGTATGAACATGAACCTTAGCAAAAAGTTCACTGACGCGAAGATTTTGATGGCCTTTAATCAAATGGATCCTAGGAAGGCTCCGGGTATCGATGGGCTTCCTAGAAGTTTTTTTAAAGATAATTGGCAAGTCATGGGAGAGGACGTCCTCAAGTTCTGTCATGAGACTTTGAGGGATACTAATAACATTCATAATATAAATGAAACCCTCCTAGTTTTGATCCCTAAGATTGATAATCCTTGTGAAATGTCTAACTTCCGTCCTATCAGTCTTTGCAAGGTCATCTATAAAATCATTGCGAAAGTCCTAGCAAACCACCTCAAAGAAACCCTCCTCACGTGCATTAGTCAGAATCAAAGTGTATTTGTGCCCAGCCGGATGATTCATAATAATGTTCTGATCGCACATGAGCTTATTCATTACCTTCATAGCTCTAAAAATGGCCTGAACGAAGGTTGTGTGGTCAAGTTAGACATGAGCAAGGCCTATGATCAGGTGGAGTGGTGTTTCCTTGAGAAAGTTATGTTGAAACTTGGCTTCTCGAGTGTTTGGGTCAACAAGATCATGAATTGTATTTGATCGGTTAAATACAAAGTCAAATACAATTCGAGCTGCACCGACGTTATCATTCCAGAGAAGGGCCTCCGTCAAGGGGACCCATTATCCCCTATCTTTTTCTTTTTTGCATGGATGCTCTATCCTGCATGCTATCGAATGCCCAAGAAAGTCATTTGTTAAGAGGCATTGGTGCAAGCAAGGATGGGCCTAGAATAAACCATCTCTTTTTCACTGATGATGCTCTTTTGTTTGTCAGGAGCCATCGAAGAGAGGTGGAAGCTTGCATAAAGATCTTTGACAACTTCGAAAAAATGTAAGGTCAAAGCATAAATTCTGACAAGTCTATAGTCTGTTTCAGTCCAAAAACTCCCTTACCTTAAAGAGCTATTGCGAATGATATTCTCCATATGAAGGTGGTGGATGATCTGGATAAGTATCTGGGACTCTCGATCCCGGTTGGTAAGAAGAAGACTGAGGCTTTCAAAAGTATAGTTAACCGCACGGCTAGTAGAATTAATAGCTGGTCAAAGTGTTTGTTGTCTAGTGCGGGCAAGGAAACTTTCATTAAGGCAGTCATCCAATCGATTCCAACCTATGCCTTCTCTGTCTTTCTTGCTCCTAAAGGTGTTGTTAAGGATATTCAGACTATGATCGGTCGTGTTTGGTGGGGAGGTGGTGATAAAAACAGATGTTGGAGTATGTTGGCTTGGGATCGTATTTGCTATTCGAAGGGCATGGGGGTCTTGTCTTTAGAGATCTCCATCTGTTCAATCTAGCTCTCTTGGGACGGAAAGTTTGGTGTCTTATTAACAATAATGACACACTCTGTTATAAATTCCTTAGCTCAAAGTATTTTCTGAATGGGGATATTTTCCATCCAAAGAATGTCGATAAGCCTTTATTTACTTGGCAGAGTATCTCCAAAGCTGCTAGTTCATTGAGCGAGGGTTTCGGCTGGTGTATGGGTAATGGCGAGTGCATTGATTTTTGGAGGGACAATTGGGGTTTTGAGGGTCTGACAGGTTCATCTGTAAGGGTGGATCGTGAGAGTGTGCCAGAGGTTACTGTTTCTGAGTTGATGAAGGTGAATAGGGATGAGTGGAATGAAGATAGGATATTGGAGTTATATGGTGAGAATCTGAAGGACCAAATTTGTAAAATCCCCTTTTCTCATGCTGGCCATGCTGACCAACGTGTTTGGTTTCATAACCCGTGCAGTTCCTACTCCATGAAGATGGCCTACTCCTAGCTATTGCTCAAGCAAGTTGGTTTCGGTCCTCACCGCATCTTTTGGAGGTTGTTATGGAAGTAGAAAACTTTACCTAAAATTAGTGTTTTTTTTTTTCTAGAAGATGGGTCACGAGATCCTACCGACTTATGATAAAATTGCTAGCATTAGGAGGGGCTTTAACAGCTTCTGTCTGCGATGCAGGGTGGAAAGGGAAACACTCATCCATGCTTTGAAAGATTGTTCCAAGGCTAGGGCTATTCTAGAATACGAGGAGCTTAGCAATAGATTGCTTAATGGTAAGTTCACTAGCTGTATTGATTGGATCGAAGAAGCTATGCGCTTATTGGAAAAAACGACTATGGCTGACTTTATAACCGTCCTCTAGAATATATGGAACAACAGAATAATCGTGTCTTTAAGGGTGTTGAGGATGATGCTAGAGTCATTTGGAAAGAGCCTATTGTCTGAGTCACAATTTTTGAATTTTCAATTTAATGGAGAAGCCAATGCTGCCTAAGTTGAGCGAGAATAATGGGTGGAAGAAACCTGAAGTCGGTGTTGTTAAAGTCAACTTTGATGCAGCTGTTCAGGGCAACCAAGCGTGTTATGGCCTGGTAGCTAGAGACAACGATGGCTTCATTCTTGGTCGTCGAATGGGTGCGCTTAATAGAGTCATGAATGTCGAGTGGGTGGAGTTGAGAGCTTTGGAGGAGAGTATCAATTATGCATAGATGAAAGGCTAGAACAAAGTGTTCTTTGAAATTGGCTATGCTAGTATCGTCAACAGATTTAATAAAAAAACAGCGATTTGACCGTCATGGGCCACTGTATGTAGGATTTATGTAAGCAGGCCGAATCTTTCATTTTTAAATGGGTTCCGATATGTTGTAAAAAAGTAGTTGAATGCTTATGTAAACTGTCTATGAATATTCCTTGTAATACTAATTTTGAAGTGGACTATCCTAGAGAAGTCCATGATATTATTTTAAAAGGTGCAATAAATTGATGTTACCATTGGGTCGTTTTTATCAAAAAAAAAAGCTATCCTGGATTCAAAAATATCAAAATTACTAAAAACAGGACAAAGGAACTTACCCAATTAGGCCTTGAAAGCTTCTTTTCTCTCTCCTACGGTGTCCATGTGTTTTTAGGTTGAAGTTGAAATAAAATAAGATGATATCTTTTATCATCTTTTTAATTAATTAAGTTTTTGCTATTTCCAATTTAGTCCTTGACCTTTTTCTATAATTCCATGGATGAGTCACCATAAAAATCTACATATTTTTCTTAATGGTCTAATTACCATAGAATGACCTCAATTTTTGAATTCCATAGCTATTTGATCCTTATAGCTACTAGAATTTAACTTTCGCATTTTATGCTATTTAGTTCTTATCGTAATTAGGCACTAAATTGATTAAATTTTCGTGTGAAAATTTTCACACGACATATCTATCATATTACGGACCATATAATAAAATAAAAATAAATTATATTTTGGGTCGAATTTGTGGTCCTGAAATCATTGTTCCGACTTCATTGAAAAATGGGCTGTTACAACAAGAATCACATATGAAGGATTAGATCAATATCATTGAAGAATAGATATATGAAATGCATTATAGATCTTTTGTAACTCTGATGGTAGAGTTAAATAGTAGGCAACCGGTCCAACTCTTTTAATGATTTTGTACGACCCAATAAATCTGGAACTTAACTTCTCTTTGTGGCCAAAGCGCAAGATTTTCTTTTACGGAGAGACTTTCAAAAATACTTTATTACCCACGACATATACAATTTCCTTTCGATCCATATGAACATATGAATTTTGCCTATCTGACGCTGCCTTCAGTCTACCTTTTATCAACTTCACTCTATCTTTCATTTCGTGAATCAATCCTGGCCCAATCATATTTTTCTAACTCAATTTGGACCAACATAGAGGTGTTCTACACTGTCACCCAT
Organism: Gossypium rotundifolium; assembly: GCA_025506655.1. Classification (NCBI taxonomy): domain Eukaryota; kingdom Viridiplantae; phylum Streptophyta; class Magnoliopsida; order Malvales; family Malvaceae; genus Gossypium; species Gossypium rotundifolium. The sequence continues at coordinate 136,347,812 of CP106728.1, forward strand.
ATAAAAACTTCATAAAGAGCCATTTGAATGCTTGATTGAAATTTTTTATTGTAAAAAAATTTGGCTAGAGACTAATAATGATGCCAACTAGCATAAAGTTCATTGATACAGACTCGAAGCATATCTTCCAACACTTGGATAACATGCAGTGATTTGCTGTAAGATTAAGGATGGAATACACTGTTAAAACTCAACCTCATACCCAAAGATTCATGTAATTATTTCAAAATCTTGAAATGAAATGATGATCTCGATCTAAGATAATAGACATAGGTATATCGTGAAGTCTTATTATCTTGCGGATATACACTTCAGCAAGCTTTAGAAGCAACCAATTGGTTCTTACTACAAAAAAATGACTAGACTTTGTTAATCAGTCAAATATTATCCAAATAGCATTTCTTTTATTCAATGAAGTTTTTAGGCAAACGACAAAATCCATCACAATTTGTTCCCATTTCCACTAAGGAATCAAAATAGGTTGAAGAAAACTAATGGGAACTTGATGTTCAACTTTTTCGGTGAAAAGTTAAGCATTCAACAACATACTCGATGATTTCTCTTTTCATCCCTGGACACCCACACGATTCTCGCAAGTTACGATACATTTTTGTTCCACTAGGATACATAACGACAAAACCATTGTAAGTTTCATGCAAAATCAATTTCATCTATTTAGCATTTCCAAGTACATAAATTCGATTGTGAAGTCGATGAAAATTATTCACATCAGTGCTAAAATTCTTATTATTGGCTCATTAAGCAAGCCTTATTTTCTTTTGCAATTTAGTTATTACGGATTGCATCTCTTTTATGTGAATAATCAACATAGGCTTTATTTTTAATTTAGCTAACAAGCTGTCATCATCACAAATACTCAACTAACCAAACATTTCTCTCAATTCAAATGTTTAGTTTCAACTTAAGGCATTAGCTACCACATGCACTTTCCCAAGATAGTAATCTATTATACAATCATAGCCTTTCAGCAACTCAATCAAACAAACTATCTTAAATTTAACTCCTTTTGGGAGAGGAGATATCTGATACTCTTATGATCTGCATAGATATAACACTTTTCACCATACATATAGTGCCTTTAGGTCTTTAGAGCAAAGACCACAACTGCTAGCTCTAAATCATGCATCAGATAATTGTGTTCATGTGGCTTGAGCTGCTAGGAAGCATAACAATTGCCTTACCATCTCGCTTCAAAACATAACCCAAACCATTTAGTGAAGCATCACTAAACACCACATACTCTTTCCCTAATTTGAGCGAAGTCAATACCGATACTTTGTCAACATGGCCTTCAACTTCTGAAAACTCTTTTGGCACTGGTCATTCCACACAAATGACATATTCTATTACAAAAGCTTTGTCGTAGCTATTTTGGAGAATCCATTTACGAATCTTCTATAATAACCAGCCCAGCCTGGAAATAGAAGAGATTTCTAACACATTTTTTAGTGATTTTCGCTGCAGAATGACTTCAATCTTTTTGAGATCCATATGGATTACCTCAGTATATATAACTTGTCTTAGAAATAGAAGTTTTGATAACCAAAATTCACATTTTCTAAGCTTTCAATGTAGCTTCTTTTCATGCAATATTTACAGCACAATTCTCAAATTCTTGTCATGTTCTACCCCTGACTTCAAATATATTAGGATATCATCAATAAAGCCGACCAAAATTTGATCCAAATATGATTGAAAAATGTGATTCATGAGATCGATGAATGCCATAGGAGCTTTCATCAACTCAAATGACATCACTAGAAATTCATAGTGACAATATTGTGTATGAAGCTCTATTTTTGGCATGTCACTATCTTTCACCTTTAACTGATAATATCTAGACCTCGAATCGATCTTGGAGAATATTGTAGCACCTTTCAAATGATCAAAGAGATCATCGATATGTGGCAATGAATATTAGTTCTTGATTGTTTACTTATTCAACTATCGATAATCAATACAGAGTTGCATCGAACCATCTTTCTTTTTAATGAAAAATATTAAAGCTCCCTAATATGATATATTTGGATGTATAAAGCCATGGTCCAGAAGATCTTGGATTTGAATTTTTAGTTCTTTTAACTCTATTCGCGCCATACGGTATAGAGTAATAGACATAAGAGTTATACCCGATAAAACCTCAATTGCAAATTCAACTTTACGATCAAGAGAAAATCTTGACAATTCTTCTGAAAACATATCCAAAAACTGGCATATTGTCTGGATCTTGCCCATTTTGCTTTCATTTGAGTTTGAATTAATAATATAGGCCAAATATGCCTCACAACTTTGATTTAAAAATGTATTAGCTTAAATTGATGAAATGATACGATTAGAATCACTAGACCTTATGCCCCTGACTTTAATGATATCACCTTCAAGACTCTAGATAGAGAATTTATTTTTACGGTGTCCAAAATCACACTATGCTCAATCAACCAATCCCTTCCCAGAATTACATGAAAATCACCAAACGACATGATCAACAGATCAAATGGGAATGATTTATTCTGGATTTCTAATAAGCAACGCTTGCACACTTGATCAACAAGCACAATTTTTCCCAAAGGACTTGAAACAAATATTGCTATACTTGACAAGTTCGATTTCAATTTCCTCGATTACAAGAAGCTAGAATTAACCTTTGAATGCGTGAGCCATGGTCAATTAAAGCATGAATGGGTGCAAAGTATAAAAGAAAAATACCTATTACAACATTGGTATCATAACCCTCTTCTCTAGATCAGACCACATAGGTTCATGCAGGAGCTCTAACTTTAGATTGTTGTACCATAAAAATAGCTTCCATAAAACTAGCTTCTTTTCCATAGTACCCCTTGCAATTAATCTACCATGGCTATTTCTTTGACCTCTAACTGTAGGAGCAGATCTATGAGTAACAATAAGAGTATTATTATTATTTTTCAAACATTCTCAGGAAAAAATGTTCCAAGGGCACACATCAAAAATAAGCTCTAACCAATTTCTAACATTCACTTTTGTGCTTCTTTTTGCAATGCTCAGACTTTAAAATGTATGAGTCTCTTACGGGACCCCTAGTACTGTCTACTAACATTGACGGTTGCCTATCTAGAGGTTTCTCTGAATTGATAGCCATTGGAGTCTATTTCTAAGTCCTCGAGACACTCTGTTCACTTTGGAAAATGTTACGAACTAGAAGACCTGAATCTTTTTCTGAATGCTCGATTTTCTTATTCAGGTCCACGGCTTGTTCAACCATCTTCGCTTGTTGAGTTTGATCAAAAAATTCTTTAAGCTTATTCAAAACTAACTAAAATTGAAGCTCATCTCGTAATCACTGAAGGAATCACTTTCAGCTTTCCTCCTCGATCGGCACTAAGTCAAAGGAATACTTGTTGATTCGCATCTCGCTCATAATCAAAAGTCATTTATCACTATGATTGTGCATCATGAATTCTTTCTTTTGTCTTTAAGATACAATATCTCGATGTATTTATTTTGAAACTTGGATTGGAAGAATGCCCAAGTAACCTGACCAGCTGACACAAGTCGGGTGACTGTCAACCACCATTGGTATACCTTTTTTTTAGAAGAGATAACACACTCGGGCGATCAACATTCTAAATGTTGTAGGATATGTTCTATAGATTATAGCTAGATTTTGACTGAGGATGGATTGACACCTTTCAAACTCCTAGCGTTGTGACTTGGACTATCAAACTCTTGATCTTTCAAACATTCTAAAATTTTGAAACTATCGAGTTGACGTTGTGACTTCGAGGGTTCCAAGTCACGATGTAACTCATTAAAGTGTCCTCTTTACAACGTTATGATCCTATTGTCTCGACATTATCATTTGTTTTCAAAAGGTCTATCACACCCGATTTTCTCTTATATCCCAAAATTAGAGGAAAGTTAGGATTAAATTGAGTGGATTGGAAAATTGGTAGACTTTACTGGGGATTTTAGAAATTTTAGTGGCTGGATTATAAATAATTGGATTTCAATTCTGGTTTAGTTATATTGGAACCAACTATATCCTTAGAAGAAGGCAAACATTATTAGCAATGAATGGCTGAAATGGACAAAGGAGATCTTGCAAAATTTGGATATATATATATATGTGTGTGTGTGAAGAGGAAGGAATTCTTCTAAATCAACTGGTGATATCCATCTAGTCTGCAACATCTTATTCGGTTACTCCAAAAGGAAGAAGTTCAAGAAAGCTTTGCATGAGTCGATCAATGTGAGATTCATGTCTGAGAAGAAGAGAATTCGATAAGCTGGTAAGCCCCTAAGCCTCCCTATACTTGTGGATTAGAGAAAACATAAGTGAAAATTATTGAAAAGTTTTTATATAAGTATGGATTATAGGTTTTTAAGGTTTGAATAGCTTCGATCTAATTGATAAATGCTTATCGTGCTTAGCTACTAGGACGAAGTAGGCTCTGGCATTTGGACAAGTTAAGCTAACAAGGGTAAGGGAATTCATGATTATCATGCTTACACACACAATGAGGCTCAATAATATATTATGATCAAATGATTAGCGTACTGTGTGTACTGAAATAAATGCCTTACATGTGTGTGTAATGCATGATTATATTATGTGTAGAGTACGAGGGAAAATTACCTTAATGGGCTAAATGAAGTTAGGAATAATTGGTGGAATTAAGGAATGGACAAAATGTTAAGGGAATAGAGGGGAGCATGGCAGTGTCGTGGAATGTTATCGACTAGATCACTAGAGTGGCATTGTGACGACTGTGTATCGACTCTTTGGAGCGACACTATGATGGAGTTTATAGGCCCTATGGGGTGACACCTCGAAAGAGGTTTAATTTTTAAGACCATAGCTAAGCTATGAAAACATATATAGTCCACCAGGACAGTAAACATGGATTTATACTATGTAAGACCATAGCTAGGCTATGGCAACATATGGAGTCTACTAGGACAGTAAACATGAATTTATACTATTTAAGACCATAGCTAGGTTATGGCAACATATAGTGTCTACCAAGACAATAAACATGAGTTTATACTGTGCAAGGTCATAGCTAGGCTATGGCAACATGTAATATCCCGGATTAGGGCTTATGCACTATTGCTAAATTATATGAAATAGCATGTCTTATGTGTTATGAATGTGTTATGTGAATTTTAGAATCTTGAAACATAAGGAAAATGCCTTAGAAAAATATCGAGTTCTAAGTCTAAAAGAGGGAACTGAAGCAAGGTGGCCTTAAGAAAATAAATAAGGGAAATATGACATATAATTAGGCTTGGAAAAGTGGGCCGGAGACGCCACTTAAGGCCTCTGGGAATGACGCCACTAGCAGGGTAAATGGGCCAAGGTTCGAGTTGTTAGGGAAGCAAATAAAAGAATTTTTATTTTGCTACAAGGAGAAGAGAGGTGGACGGCAAAAGGAGTCTATGAGAGGAGTTTGAGATGAAGTCTAGCTCTTTTAGAAATTTCGGCAAGGGTAAGAGAACAAGTGTTGGCCGAATAAGGGTCTCTAGGTAGACTAATTTCGGCAGAAAAAGGAAAAGGGTGGCTATTCTTCATTCTTTCTTTTGCCAAATTCTCTAAGCAAGTCTTCCTCTTTTTTCTTCTTTTGTTTGAGAAAAACCAAAACTCTTCTTCCCCAAACTCTCTCAATTCTTTCTTTCTTTTTCCCCCTAGCCAATTCATACTTAAGCCTCCATAATATTCGTTTTCATCTATTTCTTATCGCCACTATTGTTAAAGCAGAAGCCGAATCTTTGAGGTTTTAAGCTAGGGTACCATCGATTGTAGTATTAAGGTAAGAGTAATTGATTTTTATTCTGATGTTCAAACTCCTTAAACCGAAAACAAGGTACTAATCCCCTTAATGTCCATGACCGATTACTTAAAGGAAGTTTCGGGATTTAGTAGTTGTCGACTACAAAGAGAAGCACAACGAAGTTTCGGGATTTCTAAGATTTAAGGTAAGGCATTAGGCCATAGGCCACTTTTATGTGACTTAAAGTTAGAATTAAATCTAACCAATGCCTATAGGAATTTTGACATCTCCTCAAGACAAGTGACAAGTTTTTGGGATTTCAAATCACAAGGTAAGCACTTAGGTACATTCAACCTAGGCTATAAACAATGATTTAGATCTATTTTATCATTATTTAAAAGCTGGAAACTAACCCTATAAGTGATCTAATGTTAGCCGAATACAAGGTAGAAGGATTCCAACGTTTCGGGATTTGATTAGTAGTAAAATCGGCACCAAGGTAAGAATTTGATTACAATAATCCTATTAGGATTTAGATTTATAGCCAATGGCTTTTTACTAATAAGATTGGGGTTGGCGAATATAGGCGAGAAAGATCTAAAAGCGATAGATTGGATTTTCGTGATTTGGAGTGAATTTGCTAAGTATATCGGTGTGTACCCTTTTAAATCTTGATAGATTTGCGCTTTAATTTATTAAATGTGTTAATATAACAAGTGTAAGATTATGGCTAAGGTACCATGTAATGGTACGAAGTACTCAGGTATGTTTTCCTACTCCTACTATGAGTATGATAAGTTTTGCTATGGCACATGCATGAAATTATAAGAATGTGAAAAAGGAATATGATATGGTTAATGCATAGTTGTATGACATAGGGCATATGGGTGATATGTAAAGGGGAAGTGAATTGGTGGTTTTATACCCCAATATAAGAATGTGGTGACTTATGTCACAATATAAGAATGTGGTGACTTTTGTCACAATATAAGAATGTGGTGACTCATGTCACGAATTTATATATGGTGGCTATGCCACGAAATCATAAGGGCGATGAGCACGTCGACTGCAGCGACTACCTTCGATGGTGTGTAGTGGATGGAGGGTTGACTTAGTAGTCCCCACGGTGTGGTGGTTGCTACGGGTGATGTGTAGCGGATGGCATTTAGGTTTGGGTTCAGGATTGCATCATTTTTAAATGTTATTTGAATATGCATGATTTGATATGCTATATCTATTGAGACTTAGTGTTGATTGTACACATTGAGTCTGTTTGACTCACCCCGTTGTGGGAATGTTTTCAGGTGAGACTCAATAATGGACCGGGTCGACAGGAGCTCAGTGGTGGCCAGGCAAAGCTCAGGGATTGTTTTCATTTTTATTAGTTCTATTTATGTTTTGAATTATTCCGGGTTTTTATTTGATGTATAAGGCCAAAGATTTAAATTGTTTATGCATGCTTTCAAATTACTTAGTATGATACGATTATTATCGAATTAAAGTTAAAAGCCAAATTTTCTTAAGTATAAATATCAAATGTTTTGACACCTAAATAACACGGGTTTTAAAGCTTTGAGCACAACCCAAATTAACTGTTTTCAAAAGCACACAAATTTTAGCAAAGTTCAAATAAGATTTGAATTGTTTTTCCTAGAAGCATACCAAATTCGGTCAGGGCTTGTGGGTCGGGTTTGGGGTGTTTCAGTTTGGTATCAAAGCCCGGTTTAAAACTCGGCCTTAAGGGCTTTTTGGGCCCAAAACATTTTCTTTTGGAAAATTGGATTTTATTAAGAAATGAGCAGGTTTTTCTAGCATGGCACCTGAGACTCCGACCCGAAGTCCCCCAGGTAAGTACTCCTAACCTCTTTGTGATTTGTATGTAGGGATATATAGAGACGTAGACTAGTGGATTAGGAATTAAACCCTAGGACTAGTTTACTCCAACAATTACATAAAACTCTAAGGCACAATTAAACAAACCTGTGTCTAAGTCGCCGAGTTACGGTGTGGCAATCGTTGTGGGCATGTCTAGGATTGGTTTCAATGGGAGCTTGGTATTAAAGCAGTCCGCGTGACTCACCTCCTCTCCACTCGAATCCTACCTGGTGCGTAGCTTCGGTTCACCCTAACCAAGAGGACTTAGTCACGGGCTAAACTCAATAATTAAAACCCGAAAGGGACTAGCCACATTTTTATGGAAACCCTAGTTTTAAAAAGTCAACAAACTACCCTTTTGAAATTATGAAAATTATTTTGGAAAAAAAACTTTCTAAGAATTTTTAATTTACAAATTACCTAAATACCCTTAGTGGTGATATTACTAAAATGCCCTTGATTTCCCAAAACTACCATACTACCCCCGATTTCAATAACAATTTCTGATTTTGCAAAAATATCTAAAAACTTTACAAAATATCAAGGACATCCTGATTTGAAAAAAGAATTTATGAAATTACCCCTAACCTATACAAATGACCAAAATACCCTTAGTAAGGAAAATTATCGAAGTACCCTCAAATTAGAAATTTTTAACAATGCCTTTGTTTTGAAAAGTCACCAGGAACCATACTTTGCAAAAAATTACCAAAATGACCCTGGCTTGTAAAATTACAAAAATAGCCCTGGTGTGTAAATTACCATTTTACCCTTGAAATCTTTCCAGCAAGAATTTTAATTTTGTAAAATATCATCAATCTCTATTTTGCAACGTTTTCAAATACCCTAATTTGAAAATTACCAAAATACCCCTGTAGGACAAAATTATGAAAAATACCCCTGGGTAATGGAAAACAACAAACAACGACAACTACAACATTTCTCTGTAATGAACGCAAGTTCATATGTGTAACTAGATGAATGATGTGAGACTGTATGTGTATGAATCAAAAGAACTACTTCTTAAAAATTATTGAACATAAGATTGTACGTGATAAACCAGTGGAACAACACTAATCTATAAAATTCTTTAATCAGATAAATGCAAGTATGAATTCAAGGGGACGTGGCCGTAGCATGCGAGGCCGTGGTAGAGGCCGAATGAATGTGTCTGAAACCGTTAGATCGGGTCAAGGATCTGAAAATGAAATGCCACCACCACCACTCCCAGCCGCTGATGTGGAATATCAGGACCAAACAGGGGATGACGCAGTGTCACAAGCGATGCTGCAGGTCTTGGAAAGGGTGGCAGGAGCAGGTGGAGGCATGGGAGCTCGAAAGTCAGTACCTAAGCAACTTCGAGCCAATGGAGCTGAAGTGTTTCGCGATGTATCAGGTGTAGCACCCAATACCGCTGAGTATTGGTTGGAGGCAAATGAGCGGATTATGGATGAGCTCGACTTAACTGACGAGAAAAAGCTGAAAGGATTGGTGTCGCTTCTCCGCGATGAGTCATATCAATGGTGGCTCACGGTGCGGGATGGTGCTACAGCTGAGGAACTCACATGGGAGTATGCTAAAGCAGCATACCAGAAGAAGTATGTTGGCACTCATTATATTGATGCCCAGAGAAAGGCCTTTCTAAGACTGGTTCAAGGGAACAAGTCCGTATCTGAGTACGAGGCTGAATTCCTAAGGTTGAGTCGTTATGCTCGAGGCATAATGTCTACTGAGCATGAGCGGTGTGTCCGGTTTGAGGACGGACTAAGGGATGACCTAAGATTATTAATAGTCCCGTAACAGGAGCAGAAATTTACTGTGTTAGTGGAAAAGGCTAAGGTAGCCAAGGGTATCAAGGAGTCCGTGATGCAGAACTCTGATCGAAATAGACAGAAGAGAGGATTTGGATCGTCAAGGCCATCTAGGAATGAGCAAAAGAGGCCTAGAGTTGATGGGCCTCGAGGTCAAGCAGTCGCATCGGAGGGCGACTGCCTTGTGATCAGTGTGGGAAGAAGTATTTAGGAGAATGTTGGAAAAAGACGGGAGGATGCTTTGAGTGTGGGTCTAAGGACCACATGATTAAGGATTGTCCTATGAGAATCGAAGGGGGTCGACCAGTAAATCAAGGCCCTAACCAGGAGGGAAGAGGAGGACAGCAGACCTCGGCGGGTCGTGGTCCTAATAACAGAGGAAATGGTATCGAAAGAGGACGAGGAGCACCGGTCGAGGTGTTGGTAATACAGGCAAGACAACGGGTTTAGTTTATGCGGTTCACCGAAGGGAGGACGGATACGCACCGGACGTCATAATCGGTACGTTCCTTATTTTTGGAAACCTTATGTTGCTTTGATTGATGTGGGCTCCACCTATTCTTATGTTGCATGTAATGTAGTTGAAACACTAGGCATAGCCTCTGAACTTTCTAGTAAGGAGATGACTGTAGTAAGCCCACTAGGTCAAACTGTAGTGGTGAATAAGATGTTTGGAGAGTACCCTTAGAACTTCAAGGAGCGGTATTTCTTGCTGACTTAATGGAATTACCTTTCGGGGAATTTGATCTGATACTTGGCATAGATTGGCTAGTAGAGCATAGGGCTATATTGGATTGTGCAGCCAAACGAATAGAGTTAAGGACCCTAGAGGGTGGAGTGATAGTTATGATAGGAGAAAGAAGGAATTACTTATCAAACGTAGTCTCTGCTTTGTAAGCTGATAAGATGGTTCGAAAAGGGTGTAAGGCATTTTTGGCCTTCATTAGTGCTTTGGATACGAACAAAGGGGGAGTTAGTGAGGTTAGAACCGTAAAGGAGTTTGTGGATGTTTTTTCAGAGGAGTTACCAAGAATACCCCTTACGAGAGGTGGAGTTTGGAATTGACTTGTTTGCTTGCATGCACTCCCCGTGTCCATTGCCCCATACAGAATGGCACTAAAGGAGTTGGTGAAGCTCAAGGCTCAGATCCAGGAATTGCTAGACCGTGGGTTCATTCGACCCAGTGTGTCTCCATGGAGAGCACTGGTCTTATTTATGAAGAAGAAAGACAGAACTATGCCCATATGCATAAATTATCATCAGTTGAATAAGCTGACCATCAAGAACAAGTATCCATTGCCAAGAATAGATGACTTGTTCGATCAGCTTAAAGGGGCTGCAGTATTCTCAAAGATCGACCTAAGGTCTGGATATCATCAGCTTAAGGTAAAGGAGGCTGATATCCATAAGATGGCTTTCTGAACAAGGTACGGGCATTATGAGTTTTTGGTAATGCCGTTCGGTTTGACAAATGCCCTAGCCGCATTTATGGACATGATAAATCGGGTTTTCCAACCCTATCTAGATTGGTTCGTTGTCGTGTTCATAGACGATATCTTGGTATATTCAAAGTCTAAAGAAGAACACGATGAGCACCTCCGAGTGGTGTTACAAGTATTGAGGGAGAAAAAGCTTTACGCCAAATTCAACAAGTGTGAATTTTGGCTTAAGGAGGTTACATTTTTAGGACATGTGGTATCCGCTGAAGGAATAAGGGTGGATCCTCGGAAGATTGAGGCAATTTTGGATTGGAAACCTCCTAAGTTAGTGATGGAAGTTCGAAGTTTCTTAGGATTGGCAGGCTATTATAGACGGTTCTTGGAAGGGTTTTCGTCAATAGCCGCGCCTCTGACAAAGTTGTTGAGAAAGGAAGTGCCTTTCATATGAACTGATAAGCAACAAGAGAGCTTTGAGAAGCTTAAGAAGGTCTTAACTGAAACTCCGGTTTTGATTCAACCTGAGGCAGGAAAGGATTTTGTAGTGTATTGTGATGCTTCCCATACAGGATTGGGAGGTGTCCTTATGCAAGATGGGAAAGTAGTCACTTATGCGTCTTGACAGCTAAGGCCACTCTAGGTTAACTAACCGACGCACGACTTGGAATTGGCGGCAGTGGTCTTTGCCCTTAAGATGTGGAGGCATTATCTTTATGGAGAAAAGTCGATGATCTACACAGACCACAAAAGCCTTAAGTATCTGCTGACTCAGAAGGAGTTGAACCTGAGACAGCGAAGGTGCGTGGAACTATTGAAGGACTGCAATTGTTCCATAGAATATCTCCCTAGCAAGGAAAATGTAGTGGCGGATGCCCTAATTCGGAAGGTAGTGACGGATCTGAGGGCGATGTTCGCACATCTAAGCCTCTATGACGATGGAAGTTTGCTAGCAGAGTTGCAAGTTGCGACGTGGTTGAATGAAGTGAAAGAGGGACAGTTGTTGGATGAGGATCTATGTTAAGTTGCGACAAGCGCAGAATGGAGAGTTGGAAGGTTATAATGTTAATGACGGCGAGTATTGTGCTTCAAGGGTAAGGTCGTAGATGTCAAGGACGAGGAGCTTAGGTAAAGAATTCTTCGAATCGTGATAGTAGCCCTTATGCTATGCTTCCTGAGGTAGTAAAATGTACAGAGACCTAAGGGAACAGCTTTGGTGGCTGTGACGTAAGCGGAAGTTATGAATATGTTAGCAAGTGTTTAACGTGTCAAGAAGTTAAGGTTTGAACACCAAGTTCGTCAGATTCCTTCACCAATCTGATTCCCCAATGGAAGTGGGAGAGAATTACCATGGACTTCGTTAGTGGGCTTCCCTCACGCCTACTAAGAAGGACTCGGTATGGGTGATAGTGGATCGGCTGACAAAGTCCGCACATTTTATTCTAGTACGGGTTGACTACTCCCTACAAAAGTTGGCAAGGTTGTATGTGGCGGAAATTGTAAGGTTGCATGGAGTGCCGATGTCGATTATCTCAGATAGGGATCCGAGGTTCACTTCTTGGTTTTGGAAAGCATTCCATCAGGCTTTAGGCACTAGATTGGATTTTAGTACGTCTTTCCATCCATAGTCAGACGATCAGTCTGAACGATTGATTCAAGTGTTAGAGGATATGTTAAGAGGCTGTGTGATAGATTTTAGAGGAAGTTGGGAAGAATATTTGCCTCTAGCGGAATTTGCTTACAACAATGTACTATCGTGCCAAGATACGGTGGCACCATACGAGGCGTTGTATGGACGAAATTGCCGCACTCCTACGTGTTGGACGGAGTTAGGAGAACGTCAAATTTTAGGTCCAGAGTTAGTAGCGGAATCGGAGGAGAAGGTTAGTATAATTCGAGCTCGATTGAAGGAAGCATCCGATAGATAAAAGTCATACACAGATCTCAAACGGAAGGAGATTGAATTTGATATGGAAGAAGGTGATGAGATTTGGTCAAAAAGGGAAGCTAAGTCCAAGGTTCATAGGACCCTATCGGGTATTGAAGCGAATCAGACCAGTGGCATACCAATTAGAGTTGCCTCTAGAATTGAAGCAGATGCACGACATATTCCATGTTTCCATGCTACGTCAATACCGATCGGATCCATCTCACGTAGTTTCGGTTAAAGAGGTGGAGCTAAGGCCAGACCTGTCCTACGAGGAAGAGCCGACTCAGATTCTGGAACGAGATGTGAAAGTGCTACGAAGGAAATCGGTCGCTTTGGTCAAGGTATTGTGGTGAAATCATGGATCAGAGGAAGCCTCATGGAAGCCGGAAGAAGCAATACGACAGTAATACCCCCACCTATTCTAGCCAGGTAATTTCAGGGACAAAATTATTTTAAGGGGGTAGAACTGTAATATCCCAGATTAGGGCTTATGCACTATTGCTAAATTATATGAAATAGCATGTCTTATGTATTATGAATGTGTTATGTGAATTTTAGAATCTTGAAACATAAGGAAAATGCCTTAGAAAAATATTGAGTTTTAAGTCTAAAAGAGGAATCAAGCAAGGTGGCCTTAAGAAAATAAATAAGGGAAATATGATATATAATTGGGCTTGGAAAAGTGGCCCAGAGACGCCACTTAAGGCCTCTAGGAATTACGCCACTAGCAGGGTAAATGGGCCAAGGTTCGAGTCGATAGGGAAGCAAATAAAAGAATTTTTATTTTGCTACAAGGAGAAGAGAGGTGGACGGCAAAAGGAGTCTATGAGAGGAGTTTGAGATGAAGTCTAGCTCCTTTAGAAATTTCGGTAAGGATAGGAGAACAAGTGTTGGCCGAATAAGGGTCTTTAGGTGGACTAATTTCGGCAGAAAAGGGAAAAGGGTGGCTATTCTTCATTCTTTCTTTTGCCGAATTCTCTAAGCAAGTCTTCCTCTTTTTTCTTCTTTTGTTTGAGAAAAATCGAAACTCTTCTTCCCCAAACTCTCTCAATTCTTTCTTTCTTTTTCCCCCTAGCCGATTCATACTTAAGCCTCCATAATATTCGTTTTCATCTCTTTCTTATCGCCACTATTGTTAAAGCAGAAGCTGAATCTTTGAGGTTTTAAGCTAGGGTACCATCGATTGTAGTATTAAGGTAAGAGTAATTGATTTTTATTCTGATGTTCAAACTCCTTAAACTGAAAACAAGGTACTAATCCCCTTAATGCCCATGACCGACTACTTGAAGGAAGTTTTGAGATTTAGTGTTGTCGACTACAAAGAGAAGCACAATGAAGTTTTGGGATTTATAAGATTTAAGGTAAGGCATTCAGCCATAGGCCACTTTTATGTGACTTAAAGTTAGAATTAAATCTAACCAATGCCTATAGGAATTTCGACATCTCCTCAAGACAAGTGACAAGTTTTCGGGATTTCAAATCACAAGGTAAGCACTTAGGTACATTCGGCCAAGGCTATAAACAATGATTTAGATCTATTTTATCATTATTCAAAAGCCGGAAACTAACCCTATAAGTGATCCAATGTTAGCCGAATACAAGGTAGAAGGATTCCAACATTTCGGGATTTGATTAGTAGTGAAATCGGCACCAAGGTAAGAATTTCATTACAATAATCCTATTAGGATTTAGATTTATAGCCGAATGGCTTTTTACTAATAAGATTGGGCTTGGCCGAATATAGGCAGTAAAGATCTAAAGCAGTAGATTGGATTTTTAGGATTTGGAGTGAATTTGTTAAGTATATCAGGTGTGTACCCCGCACTAAATATTGATAGATTTACGGCTTTAATTTATTAAATGTGTTAATATAACAAGTGTAAGATTATGGCTAAGGTACCATGTAATGGTACAAAGTACTCAGGTACGTTTTCCTACTCCTACTATGAGTATGATAAGTTTTGCTATGGCACATGCATGAAATTATAAGAATGTGAAAAAGGAATATGATATGGTTAATGCATAGTTGTATGACATGGGGCATATGGGTGATATGTAAAGGGGAAGTGAATTGGTGGTTTTATACCCCAATATAAGAATGTGGTGACTTATGTCACAATATAAGAATGTGGTGACTTTTGTCACAATATAAGAATGTAGTGACTCATGTCACGAATTTATATATGGTGGCTATGCCATGAAATCATAAGGGCGATGAGCACGTCGACTGCAGTGACTGCCTTCGATGGTTTGTAGCGGATGGAGGGTTGACTTAGTAGTCCCAACGGTGTGATGGTTGCTATAGGTGATGTGTAGCGGATGGCATTTAGGTTTGGGTTCGAGATTGCATCATTTTTAAATGTTATTTGAATATGCATGATTTGATATGCTATATCTATTGAGACTTAGTGTTGATTGTACACATTGAGTCTGTTTGACTCACCCCGTTGTGGGAATGTTTTCAGGTGAGAATCAATAATGGACCGGGTCGGCAGGAGCTCAGTGGTGGCCATGCAAAGCTCAGAGACTGTTTTCATTTTTATTAGTTCTATTTAAGTTTTGAATTATTTTGGGTTTTTATTTGATGTAATAAGGCCAAAGATTTAAATTGTTTATGCATGCTTTCAAATTACTTAGTATGATACGATTATTATCGAATTAAAGTTAAAAGCCAAATTTTCTTAAGTATAAATATCAAATGTTTTGACACCTAAATAACACGGGTTTTAAAGCTTTGAGCACAACCCAAATCAACTATTTTCAAAAGCACACAAATTTTAGCAAAGTTCAAATAAGATTTGAATTGTTTTTCCTAGAAGCATACCAGATCCGATCAGGGCTTGCGGGTCGGGTTTGGGGTGTTTCAGTTTGGTATCAGAGTCCGGTTCAAAACTCGACCTTAAGGGCTTTTTGGGCCCAAAACATTTTCTTTTGGAAAATTGGATTTTATTAAGAAATGAGCAGGTTTTTCTGGCATAGCACCTGAGACTCCGACCCGAAGTCCACCAGGTAAGTACTCCTAACCTCTTTGTGATTTGTATGTAGGGATATATAGGACGAGACTAGTGGATTAGGAATTAAACCCTAGGACTAGTTTACCCCAACAATTACATAAAACTCTAAGGCACAATTAAACAAACACGTGTCTAAGTCGCCGAGTTAAGGTGTGGCGATGCTGTGGGCATGTCTAGGATTGGTTTCAAGTGGGAGCTTGGTATTTAAGCAATCACGTGAGTCACCTCCTCTCCACTCGAATCCTACCGGTGCTTAGCTTCTGGCTCACCCTAACCAAGAGAACTTAGTCACTGCTAAACTCAATAATTAAAACCCGAAAGGACTAGCCACATTTTTATGGAAACCCTAGTTTTAAAAAGTCAACAAACTACCCTTTTGAAATTATGAAAATTATTTTGGAAAAAAACTTTCTAAGAATTTTAATTTACAAATTACCTAAATACCCTTAGTGGTGATATTACTAAAATGCCCTTGATTTCCCAAAACTACCATACTACCCCCGATTTCAATAACAATTTCTGATTTTGCAAAAATATCTAAAAACTTTACAAAATATCAAAGACCTCATGATTTGAAAAAAAATTTACGAAATTACCCCTAACCTATGCAAATGACCAAAATACCTCAAGAAGGAAAATTACCGTAGTGCCCTCAAATTAGAAATTTTTAACAATGCCCTTGTTTTGAAAAGTCGCCAGGAACCATACTTTGCAAAAAATTACCAAAATGACCCTGGCTTGTAAAATTACAAAAATCGCCCTGGTGTATAAATTACCATTGAAATCTTTCCAGCAAGAATTTTAATTTTGTAAAATATCATCAATCTCTATTTTGCAATGTTTTCAAATACCCTAATTTGAAAATTACCAAAATACCCATGTAGGACAAAATTACGAAAATACCCCTGGGTAGTGGAAAACAACAAACAACGACAACTACAACATTTCTCTGTAATGAACGCAAGTTCATATGTGTGACTAGATGAATGATGTGAGACTGTATGCGTATGAATCAAAAGAACTACTTCTTAAAAATTATTGAACATAAGACTGTACGTGATAAATCAGTGGAACAACACTAATCTATAAAATTCTTTAATCAGATAAACGCAAGTATGAATTCAAGGGGACATGGCCGTAGCGTGCGAGGCCGTGGTAGAGGCCGAATGACTGTGTCTGAACCCGTTAGATCGGGTCAAGGATCTGAAAATGAAATGCCACCACCGCTACTCCCAGCCGCTGATGTGAAATATCAGGACCAAACAGGGGATGACGCAGTGTCACAAGCGATGCTGCGGGTCTTGGAAAGGGTGGCAGGAGCGGTGGAGGCATGGGAGCTTAAAAGTCGGTACCTGAGCGACTCCGAGCCAACGGTCAAGTGTTCATGGCGATCAAGTGTAGCACCCAATACCGCTGAGTATTGGTTGGAGGCGACTGAGCGGATTATGGATGAGCTCGACTTAACTAACGAGGAAAAGCTAAAAAGATTGGTGTCGCTTCTCCGTGATGAGTCATATCAATGGTGGCTCATAGTGCGGGATGGTGCTACTGCCTAAGGAACTCACGTGGAGTATGCTAAAGCAAAGATACCGTAAGAAGTATGTTGGCACTCATTATATTGATGCCTAGAGAAAGGCTTTTCTAGGATCGTTCAAGGGAACAAGTTCAGAGTGAAAGTACGAGGCTGAATTTCTAAGGATGAGTCGTTATGCTCGAGGCATAGTGTCTACTGAGCATGAGCGGTGTGTCCGGTTTGAGGACAGACTAAGGGATGACCTAAGATTATTAATAGCCCCGCAACAGGTGCGGGAATTTACTGTGTTAGTGGAAAAGGCTAAGGTAGTCGAGGTTATCAAGGAGTCCATGAGGCAGAACTCTGATCAAAATAAGCAGAAGAGAGGAATTGGATCGTCAAGGCCATCTAGGAATGAGCAAAAGAGGCCTAGAGTTGATGGGCCTCGAGGTCAGTAGGCTGCTACTAGAGGGCAATACCCTGCTTGTGATTAGTGTCGGTAGAAGTATTTAGGAGAATGTTGGAAAAAGATAGGAGGATGCTTTAAGTGTGGGTCCAAGGACCACATGATTAAGGATTGTCCCATGAGAATCGAAACGGGTCGACTAGTAAATCAAGGCCCTAACCAGGCGAGAAGAGGAGGACAGCAGCCTCAGCGGGGTCGTTGTCTGAATAACAGAAGAAATGGTACCGAAAGAGGACGAGGAGCACCGGGTCGAGGTGTTGGTAATACAGAGGCAAGACAACCGGGTTTAGTTTATGCGATTCACCGGAGGGAGGACGGATACGTACCGGATGTCATAACCGGTACGTTCCTTATTTTTGGAAAACCTTATGTTGCTTTGATTAATGTGGGCTCGACCCATTATTATGTTGCATGTAGTGTAGTTGAAACACTAGGCATAGCCTCTAAACTTTCTAGTAGGGAGATGACTGTAGTAAGCCCACTAGGTCAAACTGTAGTGGTGAACAAGATGTTTCGGAGAGTACCCTTAGAACTTCAAGGAGCGGTATTTCTTGCTGACTTAATGGAATTACCCTTCGGGGAATTTGATCTGATACTTGGCATGGATTGGCTAGTAGAGCATAGGGCTATATTGGATTGTGCAGCCAAACGAATGGAGTTAAGGACCCCAGAGGGTGGAGTGATAGTTATGATAGGAGAAAGAAAGAATTACTTATCAAACATAGTTTCTGCTTTGAAAGCTAATAAGATGGTTCGAAAAGGGTGTAAGGCATTTTTGGCCTTCATTAGTGCTTTGGATACGAACGAAGGGGAGTTAGTGAGGTTAGAACCGTAAGGGAGTTTGTGGATGTTTTTCCGAGGAGTTACTGTGAATACCCTGATGGGAGGTGGAGTTTGGAATTGACTTGTCGTCGCATGCCTTTTGTGTCCATTGCCCCATATAGAATGGCACCAAAAGAGTTGGTAGAGCTCAAGGCTCAGATCCAGGAATTGCTAGACCATGGGTTCATTCGACCCAGTGTGTCTCCATGGGGAGCACCGGTCTTATTTGTGAAGAAGAAAGATAGAACTATGCGCATGTGCATAAATTATCGTCAGTTGAATAAGCTGACCATCAAGAACAAGTATCCATTACCAAGAATAGATGACTTGTTCAATCAGCTTAAAGGGGCTACAGTATTCTCAAAGATCGACCTAAGGTCTGGATATCATCAGCTTAAGGTGAAGGAGGCTGATATCCATAAGATGGCTTTTCGAACAAGGTACGGGCATTATGAGTTTTTGGTAATGCCGTTCGGTTTGACAAATGCCCCAGCCGCATTTATGGGCATGATGAACCAGGTTTTCCAACCCTATCTGGATCGGTTCGTTGTCGTGTTCATAGACGATATCTTGGTATATTCAAAGTCAGAGGAAGAACACGATGAGCACCTCCGAGTGATGTTACAAGTATTGAGGGAGAAAAAGCTTTACGTCAAATTCAACAAGTATGAATTTTTGGCTTAAGGAGGTTACATTTTTAGGACATGTAGTATCCGCTGAAGGAATAACGGTGGATCCTCGAAAGATTGAGGCAGTTTTGGATTGGAAACCTCCTAAGTCGGTGACGGAAGTTCAAGTTTCTTAGGATTGGCGTGCTATTATAGACGGTTCGTGGAAGGGTTCTCGTCAATAGTCGCGCCTCTGACAAAGTTGTTGAGAAAGGAAGTGCCTTTCATATGGACTGATAAGCAACAAGAGAGCTTTGAGAAGCTTAAGAAGGTCTTGACTGAAGCTCCGATTTTGATTCAGCCCGAGGCAGAAAAGGATTTTGTAGTGTATTGTGATGCCTCCCATACAGGATTAGGAGGTGTCCTTATGCAAGATGGGAAAGTAGTCGCTTATGCGTCTTGACAGCTAAGGCCACACGAGGTTAACTACCCGACGCACGACCTAGAATTGGCGGCAGTGGACTTTGCCCTTAAAGTGTAGAGGCATTATCTTTATGGAGAAAAGTCGGTGATCTACACAGACCACAAAAGCCTTAAGTATCTGCTGACTCAAAAAGAGTTGAACCTAAGACAGCGAAGGTGGGTGGAACTATTAAAGGACTGCGATTGTTCCATAGAATATCACCCAGGCAAGGAAAATGTAGTGGCGGACGCCCTAAGTCGGAAGGTAGTGACGGATCTGAGGGCGATGTTCGCATATCTAAGCCTCTATGACGATGGAATTTTGCTAGCAGAGTTGCAAGTTAAGTCGACGTGGTTGAATGAAGTGAAAGAGGGATAGTTGGTGGATGAGGATCTAAGTGTTAAGTTGCAACAAGCGCAGAATGGAGAGTTGGAAGGTTATAATGTTAATGACGAAGGAGTATTGTGCTTCAAGGGTAAGGTCTGTATGCCGAAGGACGAGGAGCTTAGGCAAAGAATTCTTCAGGAATCGCATAGTAGCCCTTATGCTATGCATCCCGGAGGTAGTAAAATGTACAGAGACCTAAGGGAACAATTTTGGTGGCCAGGACTTAAGCAGGAAGTTACCGAATATGTTAGCAAGTGTTTAACGTGTCAGCAAGTTAAGGCTGAACACCAAGTTCCGTCAGGATTGCTTCAGCCAATACAGATTCCCCAATGGAAGTAGGAGAGAATTACCATGGACTTCGTTAGTGGGCTTCCCCTTACGCCTACTAAGAAGGACTCGGTATGGGTGATAGTGGATCGATTGACAAAGTCTGTACATTTTATTCTAGTACGAGTTGACTACTCCGTACAAAAGTTGGCAAGGTTGTATGTGGCAAAAATTGTAAGGTTGCATGGGGTGCCGATGTCGATTATCTCAGATAGTGATCCGAGGTTCAAGTCTTGGTTTTGGAAAGCATTACATCAGGCTTTAGGCACTAGATTGGATTTTAGTACGTCTTTCCATCCATAGTCAGACGGTCAGTCTGAACGAGTGATTCAAGTGTTAGAGGATATGTTAAGAGGCTGTGTGATAGATTTCAGAGGAAGTTGGGAAGAATATTTGCCTCTAGCGGAATTTGCTTACAACAACAGCTATCAGGCTAGTATACGGATGGCACCATACGAGGCGTTGTATGGACGGAAGTGCCGCACTCCTACGTGTTGGACGGAGTTAGGAGAACGTAAAATTTTAGGTCCAGAGTTAGTAGTGAAATCGGAGGAGAAGGTTAGTATAATTCGAGCTCGATTGAAGGAAGCATCTGATAAATAAAAGTCGTACGCAGATCTCAAACGGAAGGAGATTGAATTTGATATGGAAGAAGGTGATGAGATTTGGTCGAAAAGGGAAGCTAAGTCCAAGGTTATAGGACCCTATCGGGTATTGAAGCGAATCGGACCAATGGCATACCCATTAGAGTTACCTCCAGAATTGAAGCAGATGCATGATGTATTCCATGTTTCCATGCTACGTCAATACTGATCGGATCCATCTCACGTAGTTCCGGTTGAAGAGGTAGAGCTAAGGCCAGACCTGTCCTACGAGGAAGAGCCGACTCAGATTCTGGAATGAGATGTGAAAGTGCTACGAAGGAAATCGGTCCCTTTGGTCAAGGTATTGTGGCGAAATCATGGGTCGAAGAAAGCCTCGTGGGAGCCTGGAAGAAGCAATCGACAAAGAATACCCCCACCTATTCTAGCGGTAATTTGGGGATGAAATTATTTTAAGGGGTAGAACGTAATATCCTCGGATTAGGGCTTATGCACTATTGCTAAATTATATGAAATAGCATGTCTTATGTGTTATGAATGTGTTATGTGAATTTTAGAATCTTGAAACATAGGGAAAATGCCTTAGAAAAATATCGAGTTTTAAGTCTAAAAGAGGGAACTGAAGTAAGGTGGCCTTAAGAAAATAAATAAGGGAGATATGACATATAATTGGGCTTGGAAAAGTGGTCAGGAGACGCCACGTAAGGCCTCTGGGAATGACGCCACTAGCAGGGTAAATGGGCCAAGGTTCGAGTCGCTAGGGAAGCAAATAAAAGAATTTTTATTTTGCTACAAGGAGAAGAGAGGTGGACAGCAAAAGGAGTCTATGAGAGGAGTTTGAGATGAAGTCTAGCTCTTTAGAAATTTCGGCAAGGGTAGGAGAACAAGTGTTGGCGAATAAGGGTCTCTAGGTAGACTAATTTCGCAGAAAAGGGAAAAGGGTGGCTATTCATCATTCTTTCTTTTGTCAATTCTCTAAGCAAGTCTTCCTCTTTTTCTTCTTTGTTTGAGAAAACCAAACTCTTCTTCCCCAAACTCTCTCAATTCTTTCTTTCTTTTCCCCAGCCAATTCATACTTAAGCCTCCATAATATTCATTTTCATCTCTTTCTTATCGCCACTATTGTTAAAGCAGAAGCCGAAACTTTGAGGTTTTAAGCTAGGGTACCATCGATTGTAGTATTAAGGTAAGAGTAATTGATTTTTATTTTGATGTTCAAACTCCTTAAACCGAAAACGAGGTACTAATCCCCTTAATGTCCATGACCGACTACTTAAAGGAAGTTTCGGGATTTAGTAGTTGTCGACTACAAAGAGAAGCACAACGAAGTTTCAGGATTTCTAAGATTTAAGGTAAGGCATTCGGCCATAGGCCACTTTTATGTGACTTAAAGTTAGAATTAAATCTAACCAATGCCTAAAGGAATTTCGACATCTCCTCAAGACAAGTGACAAGTTTTCGGGATTTCAAATCACAAGGTAAGCACTTAGGTACATTCGGCCAAGGCTATAAACAATGATTTAGATCTATTTTATCAATATTCAAAAGCCGAAAACTAACCTTATAAGTGATCTAATGTTAGCTGAATACAAGGTAGAAGGATTCCAACGTTTCGGGATTTGATTAGTAGTGAAATAGGCACAAAGGTAAGAATTTGATTACAATAATCCTATTAGGATTTGGATTTATAGCCGAATGGCTTTTTACTAATATGATTGGGGTTGGCCGAATATAGGCAGTAAAGATCTAAAGCAGTAGATTGGATTTTCGGGATTTGGAGTGAATTTGCTAAGTATATCAGGTGTGTACCCCGCACTAAATCTTGATAGATTTATGGCTTTAATTTATTAAATGTGTTAATATAACAAGTGTAAGATTATGGCTAAGGTACCATGTAATGGTACGAAGTACTCAGGTACGTTTTCCTACTCCTACTATGAGTATGATAAGTTTTGCTATGGCACATGCATGAAATTATAAGAATGTGAAAAAGGAATATGATATGGTTAATGCATAGTTGTATGACATGGGGCATATGGGTGATATGTAAAGGGGAAGTGAATTGGTGGTTTTATACCCCAATATAAGAATGTGGTGACTTATGTCACAATATAAGAATGTGGTGACTTTTGTCACAATATAAGAATGTGGTGACTCATGTCACGATTTTATATATGGTGGCTATGCCACGAAATCATAAAGGCGATGAGCACGTCGACTGCATCGACTGCCTTTGATGGTGTAACATCCTGATAATTAGGGGTTATGCATTTTACTTAATTGAATGATGTTGCATGCTTATTTATTAATGAGTATATTTTTGGAAGTTATTTGAGTTTCATTAATTAAGTGAATGCTTAGTTAAACTTTTAATTTCTATTAATTAAGAGAGAGCTAAGCAAGTTAGACCTTAAGAATTAATGATAAGAAGTTTTAGCATGAATTAAGTAATTGGCAAGGTGGTTAAGATGCATGGATGTGTGCTTGAGGTGTGAAGTTCGAATCTCCTAGCTAGCATTAGGGAGGATTTTAAATTTTTTGTTTTCTTCCCTATAAGTGTCGGCCAAGAAAGTTCTAGAGTGGATGAGCTTTCATTCATTTTGGCTAATTGACCATGTGAAAAGGAAGCAAAGAACTTAAGGCATGGAATCATAAGTTCATGATAAGATGAGGGGGACAAAGGCATGATATTGGGCTACGTTTTGGGGATGTGTTCATGGTCATTTGACTATGAACCTAGACGGCATGGAGGCTAAAGGGAGTGGTTTAATTTTTATAGCAAATCAAGAGTTGATGGGGAAGAAACAAGGAGGAAAAGGGATAATGTTGGCATTGATTTGGCCGAATTTGTGCTTTGCCATTAGGGGAGTTGGCCAAAAGTCTTGCATATTCTTTTGTCCATCTTTCCTCCCTTCTCCAAAACTTTTCCCTAAACCGAAACTATCATTGGCATTGGTGCAAGGATTACTTTGTTTTGGTATTGGTATTTTGACCAAAGAGGTACCCTTATTCCATCTTTTATTCTCAAAATTCTCTCTCTTTGTTGACAAAATATTGTCACTTTTGAAGTCACTCTTTTCTTTCTCTTTAGTGCCGAATTTAGCTATCACCATGCCTTCTCTTTCATTTTATTTTCTCTCTTTTCATTTTATTTCTCTTCTCTTTCCCTCTCATAGCCAAACCATAAAAGACTAAACACCATTTTCTTCTTCATTTTCTCTCCTTAGCCAATGCATCTAAGCCCCAAAATCAATCTCTTTTCTCTTTGATCAATTCTCCTTTTCTTTTCTTTTCATTTTTTCTCTCTCTCTTTCTCTCATTGCCGAAACCTCATAGGATCAAGAAACATTTGATACCCCTTGGCCGAATGAGCAAAAGTTCCTAAACATTTCTTTTCTTTGAGAAATCACCATCATCATATCCTTCTCCTCTTTCACTTTTCTTCCTTCTCTCTTTCCTTCTCCTTTCATTCTCTTTCTTCTATTCCTCAAAACCAAACCATCATATTAAAACCACCATTTCTCTTCTCTTTTGTTAAAGCCTAATCTTAAAGGACTCGGTAAGATTTTATCAATTATTTTATCTTTTCTTTTCACTTTAGTAAACTTAGAATTGTGATCTTTATTTTCTCTCTAGGTCGATTCATTTGAAAAGAATTTTTCAAAGATCTTGTTGAGGACAACCTTTAAGTGACCATTCAAATCATGAAGGTAAGGTTATTAATTTAAGATCACATCAATTTCCTTAGATGGATCACTAATCTATGTTACTTTTAGGGACGATTTAAGATCAACAAGATAGGTAAGAAAAGGGTCAGACGAGTGTTTGGAAAAAGGAGGTATTCCTTTACCATCGAACTTCAAACGAAGAGCGAGATCGGGGTTAGAGACTTTCCATCGGGTTGTGGACCCTCGCTAACGAGGATCGATTATTCAAGTAGTGCGTACAACCGAACCACTTTACGTTGGTGGAATATCGTGGGTTTTGATCCATCTAGTGGAGAAAACCACAAATAACCGTCTGCTCGTGAATCAGAGGGTAAAAATTTAGATCCATCGTCAATAAGTATGGTTTTGTTAACAATAGTTTATACTAACCAAGTGTGTTAATCAATTAGGTGTTGACGAGCAAGAGGTATTGTTCTCACTGTTATTAGGTGTGTAACCTTACATTAAAAATTTCCATAGATCTATATGGTTAAAAGTGATTATATGATAATATGTTTGTTTGTGGATACCAATCATTGGTATACAAAATTCGTATGTTACCCCAATATTCCGTTTATTTTTGCTATATTCATCAATATGAAATAAGCATGACTATATTATGATTGTGGGTAAATAGCATGAAAATCGATTTGATGTGTATGTGCATGGGCATATGGGTATATTGATAATGGAGGAAGTATTCGGTGGTTTTACCACATTTCCGGTGACTTTGGTCACATATTTGACTCCGTGACTTCGGTCACATATATTTGGCTCCGTTGACTTGAACACATATATTTGGCTCGGTGACTTGGTCACATATTTGACTCAGTGACTTGGTCACGTATGTGAATCTGGTGACTTCGGTCACGATATAAAATTTGGACTTGATCGGTGACTTGGTCACATCTGCTTTGGTGGCTTTGCCACAATAAGGGCGATGTGCATGTTGACCGCAAAGAATCGCCTTCGATGGTGTGTAGCGGATGGAGGTCGATTTAGTAATCCCCACGGTGTCTTTGGTTGGTACGAGGGTGTGTAGCGGATAGATATTTAGGTTGGGCAGGCTTGCATTTCATTTTATGTATATAATTATGTAATATTGTATGTTTATTACTTGATCTCATATGAAATGGGCCTTTGGGCTAAATATAAGCTAATGGGCCTTCTGCTAAATAAGAGTTAAATGGGCCTATGGCCATATGTGAAATTTTGGGCTTGAAAGCATTTGATAAAATGGGCTTTTTAATGTATGTGTTATACATTGAGTTTATAACTCACCCATTTTATGGGATAACTTTTCGATGACTCGTAGTGCAATGGATCTAAAAGAAGGATTTCGAGGTGGCGATGCTTGTATTAAGTATTGTGGAGATTTTCCAACTTAAACTTATTACTTTAAATTTTATTACTTAGACTTTATTTCGGTTGCCAATATTATGAAATAAGGCCACTATAAACTATCTTTAATTTCATGTTTGGATTTATTTTTATTTTGCCATGAACAAATATCTATTAAATAACTAAATTGGTTTTCGATAATTAATTAAAAGGTTTTTGTCACTAATATATAAATGTTTTCAAAGAAGTTTTTCTTGAGTTTGGTTTCCTTTTGATTTTATTAATTCCTCCTAAAAATAATGTTTCAAAAGACAAAATTTCTTTACAATGTGATTCCGCTAAAGTTTTACTCGAGGAACATACCAAATCCGGTTAGGCTTTTTGGGCCGGTTTTGGGGTGTTTCAACTTGTATCGAGCCCAGATTTAAACTCTCGGCCTTGGGTTTTGAAGCCCACAACGTTTTCAAAAGTTGGCCCAAATGATTTTTTTTGAAAGATTTCTTAAGTTAAATGATTTTGTAAGAGCATGGCACTTGAGTTCTCGGCCCAGATCCATCAGGTATGTACCTTTATTTGATAAGTGATATGAATGTTTGATAAGCCTAAGGAAACTTTAGAGACATGGACCCTAGGTGTATGTGTGCTACTACGGAAACCACTGAATATCTGTTTCATAAGACTTTCTTCTAATAAGAAGTGAAAAGATTCTAATACATAAGACTTTTCGTAAAAACAGATAAGATACGTAGTAGACATGAGCTCTAGGGGACGAGGTCGTCGTGGACATGGAAGAGGAAGGATGACTGCTTGAACCGCCGATCCGGTCAAGGTTTCGAGAATGAAGCTCCACCACCGGCCGTTGGGCGGACTTTCAAGAACAAAATGAAGATGGTGACGCAATATCACAAGTCAGTCATGAGTTTTAGAACGAGTAGCGGAAGCTAGTTCTGGTAATGGGTCTCGAAAGTCGGTAGCCGAGAGACTAAGATCGAATGGAGCTGAGGTTTTCAGAGGAGTATCTGGAGTAGCTCCAAACGTAGCTGAATATTGGTTGGAGGCGATCGAGAGAATCATGGACAATATAGACCGCACCGATGAAGAGAAATTGAAAGGTGCTATTTCACTTCTTCGTGATGAAGCCTACCAATGGTGGCTCACTATAAAGGAAAGTACCCACATGGATCGTCTCGGATTGGGGTATTTTAAGATTAAATTTGAAGGAAAATATGTTGGAGCTAGCTACATCGACTCCCAGAGGAAGACATTTCGAATTTGGTCCAAGGAACAAGTCGATAGTGAATATGAAGCGAATTTTTGCGACTTAGCCGTTATGCCGGAGGATAGTGGCTACGGAATATGAACTGTATCGATTTGAAGATGGACTTAGAGATGAGCTAAGAGTGATGATTGCACCACACCGTGAAAGAGATTTTGCAATCTTAGTGGCAAGGGCAAGAATTGCCAAGAGGCTAAACTGACCGAGAGATGTAACCGGACAGAGGCGGAGTAAGAATAAGAGAAGCTTTGGGTCTTCGGGGTCGTCAGAAAACTTTCAGAAGAAATCAAGGAATGATGGACCGCTAGGTCAACAGACTGCTATGGGTGTACAAAGTCGTACTTGTTCTCAATGTGGGAAAATGCACTCGGGAGAATGCTGGAAGAAAATCGGTGGATGTTTCAAGTGCGGTTCAAAGGATCACATGATCAAGGATTGTCCGATGAACTCGGAGAAGAACCGTCCAGCAAGTCAGGGTGCTAATCATGCTGACAGAGGTGGACAGCAGCAGATAAGAGGTCGTGGTCCAAATGGAAGGGGCAATGGTTCTAGTAAAGGTCACAGAACTTCAGGCAGAGGTAGTGGAAGTTACGAGGCGAGACAACCAGTTTGGTGTATGCGCTTAAATCGCAGAGAAGACAAAGGCCTTTTGATGTTATCACAGTGCGTTTCGATTTCGGGTTGCCCTTTATTGCTTTGATAGATATAGGGTCAACTCATTCCTATATCGCTAGTGAAGTATCCGGGACTTTGCATGTGACTTCAAATCAGTACCTAGGAAGATGATCGATTTAGTCCTTTAGATGATGATGATTGTAGACAAACTTTTTAAGGAAGTGCCTCTAGAAGTTCAAGGGATACAGTTTCCAGCTGATTTAATGGAGTTGCCGTTCGGAGAATTCGACCTTATCTTAGGCATGGACTGGCTTGTGAAGTACCGTGCAAATGTGGATTGTCTTGCTAAGAGAATGTCATTAAGAACTTTTGATGACAAGAAAGTTGTAGTGATGGGCGAGACGGAACTACTTATCTAATGTAGTATCCACTCTTAAGGCGAAAAAGATGGTTAGAAAGGGATGTGAAGCCTTCACGATGTTGGTGAGTGCTTTGGAGGCTAAGGAAGCAATCGCTAATGAAGTCGACGGTGAAGGAATTTGTAGATGTTTTTCCTAAGAACTTCCGGTTTGCCTCGGATCGTGAGGTAGAATTCGGGATAGACTTATTGCCTGGAACGGCGCCAGTTTCTATTGCTCCATATAGAATGGCACCGAAGGAATTGGTTGAGCTTAAGGCTCAGATTCAGGAGTTGCTTGATCGTGGATTCATCCGACCTAGTGTGTCTCCATGGGGAGCACCGGTCCTATTCGTGAAGAAGAAGGACGGATCGATGAGGATGTGTATAGACTACCGGCAGTTAAATAAGCTGACCATCAAGAACAAGTATCCTTTGCCAAGGATTGACGACTTGTTCAATCAGCTTAAGGGAGCTGCGGTATTCTCAAAGATTGATCTAAGGTCGGGGTATCATCAGCTTAAAGTGAAAGAAGCGGATATCCATAAGACGGCTTTCCGAACTAGATATGGGCATTATGAATTTATGGTAATGCCATTCGGATTGACGAATGCCCTAGCTGCGTTTATGGATATGATGAACCGAATTTTCCAGCCCTACTTGGATCAATTCGTCGTGGTATTCATAGACAACATCTTGGTGTATTCTAAGTCCGAAGTGGAACATGATGAGCATCTTCGGATTGTGTTACGAGTTTTAAGGGAAAAGAAGCTGTATGCCAAATTCAGCAAGTGTGAATTTTGGCTGAAAGAAGTTGCATTTTTAGGCCATGTGGTATCTGCGGAAGGGATAAGGGTGGATCCTCGGAAGATTGAGGCTGTGCTAGATTGGAAACCACCTAAGTCCGTCACTGAAGTTCACAGTTTCTTGGGTTTAGCCGGATATTATCGAATATTTGTCGAAGGATTTTCATCGATAGCTGCACCTTTAACGAAATTGTTGAGAAAGGAAGTACCTTTTGTGTGGGCTGGTAAGCTGCAAGAGAGTTTTAAGAAGCTCAAGAAAGTTTTGACTGAAGCTCCGGTTTTGATCCAGCCTGAGGCAGGCAAGGATTTTGTTGTGTATTGTGATGCTTCTCACGCGGGATTAGGATGTGTTCTGATGCAAGGCGGAAAGGTAGTTGCGTATGCATCTCGACAGTTGAGACCGCACGAGGTTAATTACCTGACGCATGACTTGGAGTTGGCAGCTGTAGTCTTCGCTCTTAAAGTTTGGAGACATTACTTATACGGGGAAAAGTCAGTGATATACACGGACCACAAAAGTCTGAAATATCTACTGACTCAGAAAGAACTGAATTTGAGGCAGCGAAGGTGGATAGAGTTATTAAAGGACTACGACTGTTCCATCGAGTATCACCCGGGCAAGGCGAACGTGGTGGCAGACGCTCTAAGTCGAAAGGTAGTGTCAGATTTGAAGGCGATGTTTGCACATCTTAGTCTTTTCGATGACGAAAGCTTGTTGGCAGAACTTCAGGTTAAGCCGACATGGTTAAGTCAAGTGAAAGAGAGGCGGTTGGTAGATGAAGATCTGAGTGAAAAGCTTCGACAAAAGCGAGTGGGAAATTGGAAGATTTTGGTATTAATGGATTTGAGTATTGTGTTATAAAGGTAAATTCAGATGCCAAAGGATCGAGTTGAGGCAAAAGATACTTGTGAATCGCATGGTAGCCCCTATGCTATGCATCCCGGAGGAAGTAAGTTATACCGAGATTTGCGAGATCAATTTTGGTGGCCTGGACTTAAGCGGAAGTTACGGAGTTTGTAGGAAGTGCTTGACGTGTCGACAAGTTAAGGTGAACATCAAGTACCTTCGGATTGCTACACCGATAAAGATTCCGCAGGGAAGTGGGAGAGAATCACCATGGACTTTGTTAGTGGGCTTCCTCTTACGTCTACTAAGAAAGACTCCATTTGGGTGATAGTGGATCGATTGATGAAATCGCATTTTATCCCAATCTGACGGTTGATTACTCTTTGCACAAATTGGCGAAGTTATATGTATTTGAGATTGTGAGATTGCATGGAGTGCCGTTGTCGATAATTTTAGGCGGAGATCCGAGATTTACGTCGCGATTTTGGAAAGCATTGCATCGAAGCTTTGGGCACCGATTGGACTTCAAGATCGACATTTCATCCTCGGTCGGACGATCGATCCAAAGAGTAATCCAGATCTTAGAAGATATGTTAAGGGATGTGATAGATTTCAAAGGAAGTTGGGAGGAATTCTTACCGTTGGCGAAATTTGCGTACAACAATAGTTTCCAATCCAAAGATATCTGATGGCACCATATGAAGCACTATATGGACTAAGTGTCGCACTCCTCGTGTTGGGCGTAATTAGGAGAACGTCCGATTTTGGGTCCGTAGATAGTGGTGAATCAAGAAAAGGTTAAGGTAATCTGGGCTCGATTAAAGGAAGCATCGACAGACAAAAATCGTCACGATTTAAAACGGAAAGAAATAGAGTTTGCGTTGGGAGACCAAGTTTTCCTAAAGGTTTCACCTTGGAAAAAGGTGATGAGATTTGGACGCAAAGGAAACTAAGTCCAGATTCATAGGACCTTATCGGATTGTGAAGCGGGTGGATCTGTGGCATATCGCTTATATTTGCCTTGGAATGAAGCAAATGCATGATGTGTTCCATGTTTCAATGTTACGCCGCTTACGGCCGATCCATCTCATGTAGTGCCGATTGAGGTGGTGGAATTAAGATCGACTTGTCGTATGAAGAGGAGCCACTTCAAATTCAGGCGAGATATAAAAGTTTTACGGAGAAAATCGGTTCCTCTCGTCAAGGTATTATGGCGTAATCATGGATCCGAAGAAGCTTCGTGGGAACTAGAGGAAGCGATGTGACAGCAATACCCTCACTTATTCCAGCCAGGTAATTTCGAGGACGAAATTATTTTAAGGGGGTAGAACTGTAACATCCTGATAATTAGGGGTTATGCATTTTACTTAATTGAATGATGTTGCATGCTTATTTATTAATGAGTATATTTTTGGAAGTTATTTGAGTTTCATTAATTAAGTGAATGCTTAGTTAAACTTTTAATTTCTATTAATTAAGAGAGCTAAGCAAGTTAGACCTTAAGAATTAATGATAAGAAGTTTTAGCATGAATTAAGTAATTGGCAAGGTGGTTAAGATGCATGGATGTGTGCTTGAGGTGTGAAGTTCAATCTCCTAGCTAGCATTAGGGAGGATTTAAATTTTTTGTTTTCTTCCCTATAAGAGTCGGCCAAGAAAGTTCTAGAGTGGATGAGCTTTCATTCATTTTTGGCTAGTTGACCATGTGAAAAGGAAGCAAAGAACTTAAGGCATGGAATCATAAGTTCATGATAAGATGAGGGGACAAAGGCATGATATTGGGCTACGTTTTGGGGATGTGTTCATGGTCATTTGACCATGAACCTAGACAAGATGGAGGCTAAAGGGAGTGGTTTAATTTTGATAGCAAATCAAGAGTTGATGGGGAAGAAACAAGGAGGAAAAAGGGATAATGTTGGCATTGATTTGGCCGAATTTGTGCTTTGCCATTAGAGGGGAGTTGGCCAAAAGTCTTGCATATTCTTTTGTCCATCTTTCCTCCCTTCTCCAAAACTTTTCTCTAAACCAAACTATCATTGGCATTGGTGCAAGGATTACTTTGTTTTGGTATTGGTATTTTTGACCAAAGAGGTACCCTTATTCCATCTTTTATTCTCAAAATTCTCTCTCTTTGTTGACAAAATATTGTCACTTTTGAAGTCACTCTTTTCTTTCTCTTTAGTGCGAATTTAGCTATCACCATAAGCCTTCTCTTTCATTTTATTTTCTCTATTTTTCATTTTATTTCTCTTCTCTTTTCCCCTCTCATAGCCGAAACCATAAAAGACTAAACACCATTTTCTTCTTCATTTTTCTCTCCCTTAGCCGAATGCATCTAAGCCCCAAAATCAATCTCTTTTCTCTTTGATCAATTCTCCTTGATCAATCTCTTCGGTCACATATATTTGGCTCCGGTGACTTCGGTCACATAATTTGGCTCCGGTGACTTCGGTCACATATTTGACTCAGGTGACTTCGGTCACGTATGTGAATCTGGTGACTTCGGTCACGTATATGAAATTTGGACTTGGTCGGTGACTTGGTCACATCTGTTTTGGTGGCTTTGCCACAATAAGGGCGATGTGCATGTTGATCGCAACAACCGCCTTCGATGGTGTGTAGCGGATGGAGGGTCGATTTAGTAATCCCCACGATGTCTTTGGTTGGTACGGGTGTGTAGCGGATGGATATTTAGGTTGGGCGGGCTTGCATTTCATTTTATTTATATAATTATGTAATATTGTATGTTTATTACTTGATCTCATTATGAAATGGGCCTTTGGGCTAAATATAAGCTAATGGGCCTTCTGCTAAACAAGAGTTAAATGGGCCTATGGCCATATGTGAAATTTTGGGCTTGAAAGCATTTGATAAAATGGGCTTTTTAATGTATGTGTTATACATTGAGTTTATAACTCACCCATTTTATAGGATAACTTTTCGATGACTCGTAGTGCGATGGATCGAGGCAGCAAGGATTTCGAGGTGGCCAGTGCTCGTATTAAGTATTGTGGAGATTTTCCAACTTAAACTTATTACTTTAAATTTTATTACTTAGACTTTATTTTGGGTTGCCAATATTATGTAATAAGGCCACTATAAACTATCTTTAATTTCATGTTTGGATTTATTTTTATTTTGCCATGAACAAATATCTATTAAATAACTAAATTGGTTTTTCGATAATTAATTAAAAAGGTTTTTGTCACTAATATATAAATGTTTTCAAAGAAGTTTTTCTTAAGTTTGGTTTCCTTTTTGATTTTATTAATTCCTCCTAAAAATAATGTTTCAAAAGACAAAATTTCTTTACAATGTGATTCCGCTAAATTTTACTTGAGGAACATACCAAATCCGGTTAGGCTTTTTGGGCCGGGTTTGGGGTGTTTCAGATGGTGTGTAGCAGATGGAGGGTTGACTTAGTAGTCCCCACGGTGTGATGGTTGGTACGGGTGATGTGTAGCGGATGGCATTTAGGTTTGGGTTCTGGATTGCATCATTTTAAATGTTATGTGAATATGTATGATTTGATATGTCAGATCTATTGAGACTTAGTGTTGATTGTACACATTGAGTCTGCTTGACTCACCCGCTAGGGAATGTTTTCAGTGAGACTCAAGAATGGACCGGCCTGGCGGAACTCGATGGTGGCCATGCAAAGCTTAGAGACTGTTTTCATTTTTATTAGTTCTATTTAAGTTTTGAATTATTTCGGGTTTTTATTTGATGTAATAAGGCCAAAGAATTAAATTGTTTATGCATGCTTTCAAATTACTTAGTATGATACAATTATTATCGAATTAAAGTTAAAAGCCAAATTTTCTTAAGTATAAATATCAAATGTTTGGACACCTAAATAACACGGTTTTTAAAGCTTTGAGCACAACCCAAATCAACTGTTTTCAAAAGCACATAAATTTTAGCAAAGTTCAAATAAGATTTGAATTGCTTTTCCTAGAAGCATACCAGATCCGGTCAGGGCTTGTGGGCCGGGTTTAAGGTGTTTCACAACATATGGAGTTCCCCAGGACAGTTAGCATAAGTTTATATTGTGTAAGACCATAGCTAGGCTATGACAACATAATGAGTCCACCAAGACATTACACATGGGTTCAAACCGTGTTAGACCATATCTAGGCTACGGTGTCAAATAAAGTCTACCAAAATGTTGAACTAGGAAGCGAACGGGACAAGAAAATGATAGTCATTATATGCCTTGCATAGAGTGTAGCATGATCGGATAAATACGATGTATCTGAGAATGATGTGAATGAGATAGGCAATAAATCCACGTAACTACGAAGATAAGAAAAGATGGCAGAAATGCCTGACAATGGAAGTAAGCCTATTAATGAAGAAATTCAACAAATTATTAAGTAAAAAAATGAGAAATTGGTGTATGCAATTCTTAACAATACAGAGGAAATAGGAGGGGTAACTTAAGGTGTGATGTATTCAGGTATGAGTTCACTGATGTTTTGTGAGTAAACTAGTAATGGGGGTGATAATGAGATGATCAAGTAGAATTAAGCCTAATGGCCTGCGGGTAACGAGGCAGCTAGAGATGGGTGATTCTTCCAATGTTCACTTGGAGATAATGATCGCCCAAATGGTCTGACTAGTAGATTCCACCAAAAATCTACAGAGAGAAAAGAGGTTTGACTAGAACTATCTAACGCATGTTAGACCATAAGGGCCAACATAAGAAGTCCACCAAGGGCCACCTTAGGCGAACAGTTGGCCGAAAAGTAACGAAAGGATGGCTTGTTAAGGACGACATATTAATTTCAATTTCTTGGAGAATTAGAATAAGGAAAGCTAATATCTTAGGGCTAGGATGTGAAAAATGAATCTGCCAGGATGATAGGGCATCTATTCAATGAGCTTATCACTATGTTTAGAACTTTGAATTTGGAATGGAGAAAGTGTTAAGGTGGAAAATCCTAAGTTTAGTCTAGACTTGGATGAATGGATCAGGGTAAGGATCTGACTTTAAAGAGAACGTAAGTATAAGACAACCAGTGATAGCTAACGAACTTTATATCTAGGTGTATGGTTAATGGTGAGAGTTAAGCTTGCTACGGTAAAAAATAATTTGGGATGAGACGGAATCAGGCCAGGACCATAGGAAACCATTATCGTTAAAAGATGAATTCATGTCTAAAATAGAGCATAAGTCCGCTGGCAGTGAGCAACAGAAAAGGGCAATGAGTTGACCATGCCAATGAAATTTGCAGAATGCCAAGTATAGACAGGGAATTTGGAATCTTTTCTTTAAATTTTATTTATTGAAGATTAAGAAATATACATGTTACACTATTTCATAGAATCTCACTAAGTCCATTTGAACTTATGAATTTTTTTCGTAGGATAAATGTTTCGACTCGAGAATCAAGTGGAGGGACCAAGCTAGACAATGCCAAACTTGAGCGTGGGAGTCGTTCATGCGTTTATAAGGGCTCCCTTAGAGGCCACATCAAAATACTTAGATAAATTATTCTAGAAATTTGGTTTAGGGTTAGTAGGTCATTTGTGTCATTCAGTACCTAGACCCGGAGATCGGGTAGGGTATTAGGTGTTACAAGGTCCAAATGGTACCAATTTATAACACCTAAACAAAACAATACAATACCTCAATTCAACCAATTCAACAATTAATCCATTCTCATCTATTTCTATCCTTTAGCATCATATATACATATGCATTACACAAATCATCATTTTAACTTCAATACAATTAAGAATTTTCACAAGTTCAACCATTTAAGTCATCTTAACTACTTATTCCATTTTCATATATGTATATTTAACAAGTTATCAACTTGACTCAAACCATATTACCAATTTGGAATTCAAAATGGACATTTCGATACAAAACTAACTCTGAACCCTAGGTACATGTCATATATCAAAATAGAAAGGGATTATACAAATGTTGCCAAGTCGAAGGCTATGGATTGGATGCTAAGTTACTTCTCGGAACTTTGAGATCCATTTATACATGTGCACAGAATAAAGGTTAGTGGTACTTTCATGATTCAAGCCATATAAGCAAAAGCATTAACATAATAAGAATAAAACCAATGCATAATTCAACTGTAACCAATTCAATTCATCTATTCATGGTTCAAATGCCAATTTCATTGACTATCTCAATTAGCAATTCAATGTAAACATAATGATGTGAGCTTGGCCAAGGAGCTAGTTGCCAATCCCATTCAGCTACCTCTGGGTCCAATCACTCGATCCCGAGCCAAGAAGTTCCAAGAATCTATCTCGAGCTATATTGATCGAGCTTAGGGAGAAGAAGTTGTGGGACTTATTGGTAACACATGGATGAGCTCAATAAGCGTCCCATGCAGCTTACTTCAAGCTAAATTTTAATTTTCATTTTGAGCTGATTAGTTGCTAGAATAAAACATTAATGTTGTTTAATTATTTTAGTTATTATTAATTTAAGTCTTTAATGTGTCTTAAGTTAATTTAATGTGGTTCATTTAGTTCAGCAATTAATATGTCTTAGTTAATTAATTTGTGTTAATTAGTACAACCATTTAATTTGTTTGAAGTGCATTTAAGTTGTCCTAGTTCATACAGCTAATTAATGTGTCTTAAGTTTAGACAACTTCATTGAGCTAATCATGGTGCCATAACCGAATTTATTTTGTTAATAGGTGCCTCATTCAGCTGAACCAGCAAGCTTAATAACAAAGGAAGCCATTAAGAGAAGAGCATTCATATGGACTGACAATAAATTTAGCTGCTGATTTCTCTTCTCCAAAAGGCTATTCGTGAAGATCAATGGACAAGGAGCTATTCACACAAGTCCATTCAGCTCACAAACGTTTTCAGACCTTGGTAGTTGCTCAAATCCATCTATTCACACCTTGTGGCTGATTGTATTCGAGTGTAACATTTAAGGGCTATTCGTGAGCCTAAATGCCATCAATTCTGGCTGCTGCTTGTTTGGCTGCCCAAGGATGAATTCAAGTCTCTTGGATGCTCAATCATTGAACATTTCAACTCAACTCATCAACTCATTAATCCAGCTGAATTGGAAGACAAAATGAGCTGACCATTGGCGTCACATAGGCCTAGATTTTGTTAAAAGGCTTGTCATTATTCTAGAAGCTCATTAACAGTTTAATTAAGCTGATTGCATGTGACCATTCGGCTAGGCTTACTTAGGCCTATAAATACTTAGTTATTTGCTGGTTGGAAGGACTTTTGATCAATTCATGAATTTTATTCAAACTTGTGAATGTTCAACTCTCATAGTTCTCCCTCGACTGAATTGACTTATTAAGTATTCTTGTGGCTTTATTTCTATCTTGTTTCAAACTTATCTTTTCAGTTCAAAGTGTGGCATTCACCTATACCTTCGGCTCCTATCTTCAC
Source organism: Gossypium rotundifolium (assembly GCA_025506655.1). NCBI lineage: Eukaryota > Viridiplantae > Streptophyta > Magnoliopsida > Malvales > Malvaceae > Gossypium > Gossypium rotundifolium. The sequence continues at coordinate 136,385,220 of CP106728.1, forward strand.
ATAGATAGTGGGTCAAGGCTCCCTCAAACTATCCTTATTATTTTCCATTAATTCAACCTAAGAGCTTGTATAAGACTCAGGTCAATATTAATTTATAGTATTGGTTCATTCTTAAGCCCTGGCTGAATCTTTATTTTTGTCACCTAAACTAACTTAAAACTTCTTTTTTTCTAACCTATCTTTTCCATTTTCGACCCATATCTTGAAAACACTTAGCCTTACTTAATTTTACGATCAGGCAATCTAAACGACTCAAATTAACAAGGAGGCTAGTTCATATCATTTGGTATCAGAGCTAGTAAAAATTAAGTATCGACATTTTTAGCATTCTCGGGTTGTAATTAGTTGAAAATATTTTTAAAAAAAATCATGAAAAAAGAGGAGAATATATATATACATTTGTAATAACAAATTTGAAATATTAAAAAAAAAGAGTTACAAAAATATATATAAAAAAAGGAAGAGAAGCTAGTTGTACCAAGTTCTTACTATCAGATTCTACTTTTCTTTAACCATCTTACCCAATTCAGCCACACTTAAACCTTTTCATTTTGTTTTTTTAGCCTACCTTTGTAATAAAATCAATTCCTAGACCAAACTGAACATCAATTTTGCAAACTGACTCCACAACGATTGTCGATTTGTCTAGGTAGTCTATCGACAACTTCGAAAGGTGAACTTGAGCGAAAAAAGGCAAGAGTGCGGTGAGACTCTCCGAGTAAACAAAAGCCAAAATTGTGTGAATTTTCTTTGTGAGAGAAGTGTGAGGTTTGTTGTATGAATAAATTTCTTGTCTAGAACTCCAGAAAGGAATCAAATAGACTGTGGTGGTTTGAAACCCATTCGCAATAGTGCTGGTGGAGGAGTGCTCGACTTAACGGTTCAACCTCTCATGCGTGAAATGGAGCACATGTTGGATCGAAAGCTCGAACCCATCCAAGAGCGCTTGGACCGTGTTGAAGAACAAAGCCAGCAAGAAAGAGCTACACAAAATTCTAGAAGGGAGCGAAGGCATGGAGAGTCAATGAATATGATTTCTACGATCCAAGTGAAGTGGAGAGTGACCGAGGTTATACTCAAAGCGAAAGGTGGCAAGGCCATAGAAATCGAGGTCTTCGGGAACAAGATCGTGTGGATGATAACCTTAAGAACATCAAGATGGCCATTCCCCTATTCCAAGGGAAAAATGACCCTGAGGTGTATTTGGAGTGGGAGAAAAAAATAAAGCTAGTATCCGAGTGCCATAATTACTCGGAGAGCAAAAAGGTGAAGCTTGCGACCATAGAGTTCTCAGATTATAGTGGGATCAACTCGTGACGAGCCGAAGAAAAAACAGTGAAAGACACATCTCAACTTGGACCAGAATGAAGGCTATCATGAGGAAGCAATTCATTCCTTCCTACTATCACTAAGACTTGTACCAGCGATTGCAAAACCTCACCCAAGGCAACCGGAGTGTCGAGGATTACTATAAAGAAATTGAGGTTGCCATGATTTGAGCTGACATCGAGGAAGACTGTGAGGTAACAATAGACAGATTTCTTTCGATTTTAAATCATGACATCGCTAACATAGTGGAATTACAAAACTATGTTGAAGTGATGGACATGGTTCACATGGCCATCAAAGTTGAAAAGTAACTAAAATGAAAAACAGTTAGCCGGTCATACTCTACTCCCTCAAACACCAAATAGAGTCAAGGAACCAATAAGCCCCCTATTCGAACCAAGGATCCTATTGTACTGGGCAAGTCCAATCTAATCGTTGGTGAGATGAGTAAGAATAAAAACGAACCCATTCCAAATCATGCAAGAGATATCAAGTGCTTCAAGTTTCAAGGAAGGGGATATATAGCCAGCCAATGTCCCAACCAATGAGTCATGGTGGTAAGGGCCAATGGCGAGATCAAATTCGAGGAAGAAAACGAAAGTGACCCTGAAATTCTAACTGATAATGAAGAATATTTGGATTACCCAGTTGAAAGAGAAATCCTTGTGGTGAAAAGAAGCCTCAATATCCAAAGTGCTAAAACTGAGCAACAAAGGGAGAACATTTTCCACACCCAATGCAATATCCAAGGCAAGGTGTATAGCATGATCATCGACAGAAGGAGTTGTACCAACGTCGCAAGTAGTTTGCTGGTGGAAAAGTTTGGTTTAGCAACGACGAAGTATCCGAATTCGTACAAGTTACAATGGCTAAATGACAGAGGCGAACTCAAAGTGACAAAACAAGCAGTTGTAGCATTTTCCATTGAGAAGTATCAAGATGAGGTGGTGAGCGACATGGTGCCCATGCACACGAGACATATCCTTTTGGGCTGTCTATGGCAGTTCAATAGGTGAGTAATCCATGACGGATATACAAACCGTTACACATTCAAACACCTAGGCAAAAATGTAACCCTATAACCCCTTACCCCAAAACAAGTGTACCAAGACCGACTCAAATTGAAAGAGTCTGCAGACAAAGTAAGAGAAAAAGAATAAGAAAAAAAGAATGAAAAAGAAAAAGAAAAGAAAGTTGAGAAAAAGAAAGGAAAAAGTGAGAAAAGTGAGGCAAAAACCCGAGTTTAAAAAGAAAAGCAAAAATAAAATGAGAGTGGAAAAATAAATGTTTTTGCAATAAAAAAAAGTGAGGAAGTTATTGTTGATGCCTCAGCCCATTCTTGTACTTATGTACAAAGAATATTTTTTTGAATCTAACGAACTTGACAAAACTTTGCCTACTTCTGTTGTTTCTTTGCTTCAGGAATTTAAGGACATATTTCAGGAGAAAGTGCCGAGCGGATTGCCTCCCCTTCAAGGCATAGAACACCAAATAAATTTTTTGCCCAAAGCTACTGTAATATCCCAGATAGGGGGCTCTACATTTGTACTGTGTTATGTGTGTATGCTGTGCTATGTGTGTTATTCTAGTGTGTTTAGAGGTTTTGGGGAGGCTCGAGGTTAAGCCTGAGCCTTGGTAGAAATTTCATTTTTAGGCACTGCAAGGGATAATTAGTTGAAGCGGGCCTTAAGGGTACTTAAGGGGGGAAGCTAACACAAGAATCTAACTGGTAAAGTGGCAAGGAGGCGCCATTAAGGGTGTAGGTAGGTGACGCCACAGGGAGGTGGTGAGGGAGCAGGATCAAGTTTCGTTGACAGCAACTAGGAGTGTTTTTTTTTATTTTATGCGCCTAAGGAGTCTGAGAGGTGGTTTCAACTGGGACTCTGCATGGGTGAGTGTGGATTAAGTTAGAAGATATGAAGATAAGGATAAGAGGAAAATGTGGGATGGGATGTAAGTGTAGGCGGTGGCCGAATGTTGGACACTAGGAGCAAGGGAGAGAAATCGATTTTGGTGTGGCTAAGGTGTGCCAAATTTTTACTCTGGTGTATGGGTTTTTATTCTCAAAAATAGTGCATTTTTGGCTTTTGGGTTAGTAGGTGATGAAATTGGTTTGGTAAGGTGAGAGTTCTCTTCTTCTTTTTCGGCATTTGAGGGTTCTTTTCTTCTATTATTTTTTTGCCAAAACTGAAACCACTTAGGTCCTGTCGAAATCCTTCTTTGTTACCCTTCTTAACACTCCTCCCTATCCTGTTCTATTTCTCTTCTCCCAACTGTTTCCTTCTCAGAAACTGAAACCCCTAACTCCATTCTCATCTCCACTTCCATGCTATAGCCGAATGTCTCTTGCCCACAGTTCTTTTCTCTGTTTCTTCCACAAGCCAAATCTTCATAGCTTTTCTCCTGTTTATCTTCTCTTCTAAATCCTTTTAAAAATTGAAAACCCCTAGATCTCATCTGTGGTTTTGTTTAATTTCTTTCGGCCTCCAATCTTCTTCCTTGTCATTGTCGAATCTTCTCTTAAGTGGTAGCCAAATCTCCTGTATTGAGGTAAGCGTCGACTCTTATTAATCCTTCATATTCTCTTTCGAGTTTTGGAAGCCAAAACTGAATGGCTAATTGGTTTGGTAAGGCCATCGTTAGACTGATGTTTCTCACTGTTTCTTGTGTTCTCTTTATGGTGCTATTCCTGGAATTGAATGAGATCTGATCATCTAGGTTCATAAGCCAGAAATCGTTAACCTTTGAATCATATCTTTTCTTTCAGGATTTCAAGGTAAGGGTGTTCTCTTTGGATTGTATTTAGGTTCATTATCTTAATCGGTACTTTAACCCTACCTTGTGGTTTGACAACCATATTTCGTTATAGTAGCATCTGACCAGATCTTTGATGGAATCCAATATCGATCAAGCAAAGGAGGGGGTTGGACTCGTGAACCCAACCCCAAAGTTTAAGAGGTGTACAGTGCCTGCTATTCGAGATTGGCCACCGGGTTGTAGGCTGGCTTTTGAGCAGAATAGTAGACAGATAATAGTGGTTCTTATTAGTGATAGTGTCAACATAAAAAGTATGGTATTGCGTGTTATCAGGTGTGTAAACCTTCACACACTTTATCTTATTTGTGCTAACAATTGTATGGGCTAAATAGCTGAAAAAGGCTGTGTAGATAGTCGTGATGCCCTTAGGGGTAAGGCTAGGAATGCCACGTACGTTACCGTATCATTTTATTTGCATGGACAAATATATGTATGGTGATCTACTGTGTTATGGATAGCATGTTGCATTCGTAAGGATATGTATGTAATTCATGGGGTATGGGTATGATATGAAGGGGAAGAGCATGATTATTTGGTCACGTAGTGATCGATGGCTATGCCACGATATATCTATATATATATATTTGTACATGCATTAAATGGGTCACATAGTGATCGGTGGTTAAGCCACGATATATATTTTATTTGGTCACATTGTGATCGATGGCTAAGCCACGATGTATTATTTGGTCACCTAGTGATCAATTTATAACTGGCAGCATGACTGTCGAAATGGAGTGTAGCGGATGGAGGGTTGATTGTAGAAATCCCCACGGTGTGATGGGCTGGTGCGGGTTGGTGTGTAGAGGATGGAAAAATTAGGTTTGGGTTGGGCTTATTGCATTCATGTGTTTGTATATTTTTATATATAAGGGTCAAGGCCCAACTGTGGTTGTGGGCCATGAGCCATCTGTATGATGTGGGAGAATTTACACACCGAGTCCCGGTGACTCACCCCTTTCTTTAATTTTTTAGGTAATCAGTAGATCGTGGATGTGGGAGCCGAAGCGGACTTGTGGAGGCCATAAAAGACGTTATTTTTATTCTATGAACTTTTCACTACTTAAATTTGGTTTTTTTATCTAGGGTTTTCCCTGTAATAAGGCCTTTGGTGATTTTAAATTTGGTTTAGTATTTATTTTTGTTACTTGTTATTAATATATGCTCAAATCGGGATCTCTTTTTTTAGAATGATTATACAACTACCTTTTTAAAATAGTAACGAATGGTTTACAAGTTATTTCGATAAAACTCTGGATTTCCTTAACAATGAGAACTCTTGTCTAAGTAACCATTATCTTGAGAGCTACCTGAAACTGATTGCTTAAACACAAAGTCGTTGCTTTAACCGGGAAGGTTTAATTTTTAAAAAAAATTTATGGTTTTTCCCAAAGTCACTGTAAGATCGTTTCTAATTCACCCTGTGACATACCAGATTCGGTTGTAACGTTTGGGTCGGGTTTGGGGTGTTACATTTTGGTAGCAGAGCCTAGGTTACAAAACTTGGGCTGTGAAATGGGTTCAAAAAGGTTGTATAAAATCAAAGTAAGTATCAAGGTTTTGATTGAGATATGGCATCCGAGTCCACCGGCAACCAATCCACGCAGGTAAGTGTTCTAATTCCTGGTAATGTATGCATGAAATGCTTATTTGATTGGATGGATATGTTGTTAGCATAGGGGAACTTAAACTTTAGGGACTAAAACCTCTAGCTTGTGACATGTTTTGCAAAAACTACTCTTTAAAACTAAGTTATGTAAAATTGCTCGGTATTAAGACAGTGGAAGATACTAACTCATAAAACTTTTAATCAGATTAAGTCACAAACGTTAGTTATGAGCACTAGGGGGCGTGGTGTGCGTGGCAGCGGTAGAGGCAGGATTACTTTGTCAGAATCGGTAGGGTCTGGTCATGAGTCATGAAATGAGAGGCTAGTTCTGCCAACTGTGGAAGCAGAATATCTGGACCAAATAGGCGTAGACAATGTGGTGTCTCAAGTGATGCTACTGGCATCGGAGAGAGTTGTCAAGGGGCATGGGTACAAAGGCTCGAAATCGTGTCGAGCGATTCTGCTAATGGAGCGAAAATGTTCAGGGGTATTTTTGGCGTAGCTCCTAAAATAGCTGAGTATTGGTTAGAGGCAGTGGAGCGTATAATAGATGATCTCGACTTCACGGAAGAGGAAAAGCTGAAAGGAGTAGTGTCTCTTCTCCAGGATGAGGCATACCAATGGTGTCTTACAGTTAAGGATGGATCAGTAGTTGACCGCATTACCTAGGATTTCTTCAAGTCGGCATTTCAAAGTAAGTACATCGGATCAAGTTATGTGGATGCGCAACATAGGGCATTTTTAAATCTGATCCAGGGAAATAAATCGGTGGCTGAATATGAAACGAAACTCCTGCGCTTGAGTCGTTATGCCCGAGTGATAGTGGCCACAGACCATGAACGTTGTGTTCGGTGTGAGGATGGTCTGAGGGATGACTTGCGTGTGCTGATAGCTCCTCAACAAGAAAGGGAGTTTGCGGTCTTGGTGGAAAAGGCTAAGGTAGCTGAGGAAGTTAAGCGGTCCGAGAAGTGGAATCAGGATAGGGACAGGGATAGGAATAAGAGGAGTTTTGGATCGTCGGGGTCAATGGGGCATTTTTAGAAAAGACCTAAAATTAATGGGCCCAGTCAGAGTGTGAGATCTGGGGGTAACAGTCAGCCTCAGAGGTGTGGCCAGTGTAATAAAATTTATTCGGGCGAATGGTGGATCGGTGACAGAAGATGTTTCAGGTGTGGGTCTACTGATTATCAGGTTAAGGATTGCCCACAATATCGGGGTGGTGCAGGGCCGGTAGGACATGCTAACGCTTAGCCAGGTAGAGGAGGTTAACAACCGCAGAGAGGTCGTGGTCCAGCCAGAGGGGATAATAGTTATGGCTGGGGCCATGGAGCACCAAGCAAAGGTGCATGGAATATCGATGTGAGACAGCCGGGGTTGGTCTATCCAGCTAGACGTTGAAAGGAGGGGGATGCATCAGATGTCATAATTGGTATGTTCTTGATTTTTGGTTTGCCTTTTTCTGTATTAATTGATATTGGATCGGCGCATTCTTATGTTGCTAGTGTAGTATCTGGAACCTTAAGTATAGACTCTGAGATTATTTCTAGGGAGATGACGGTAATTAGCCTGCTAGGTCAGTCGATAGTGGTGAACAGACTGTATAGGGATGTGCCTCTAGAAGTACAAGGGGTAGTTTTTCCAGCGAATTTAATGGAACTGCCGTTTGGGGAGTTTGACCTGATCTTAGGTATGGAATGGTTAGTGAGATATCGAGCAAATTTGGACTGTGCAGCCAAGCGTATGGTACTAAGGACCCTTCAAGATGATGAAGTGGTGATAATAGGGGAAAGGAGGAACTACTTGTCTAATGTAGTGTTCGCTCTAAAAGCTGAAAGAATGGTGAGAAAAGGATGTAGAGCATTCGTAGCTTTTGTTTGTGCGCTGGAGGTCCAGAATTCAACTGTGGGGAATGTTAGAACGATGAGGGAATTTTCTGACGTTTTCCCAGAAGAACTTCCAAGACTACCCCCTGATCGCAAGGTGGAGTTTGAAATTAATCTTCTTTCAGGGACAGCACCAGTGTCCATTGCGCCATATAGAATGGCGCCGAAGGAGTTGGTGGAACTGAAAGCTCAAACTTAGAAACTGTTGGATCGGGGTTTCATCTGACCGAGTGTATCACCTTGGGGAGTTCCAGTGCTATTTGTTAAGAAGAAGGATGGATCAATGCGTATGTGCATTGACTACCGCCAGCTGAACAAGTTGACTATCAAGAACAAGTATCTATTGCCAAGGACTGATGACTTGTTCGATCAATTGAAAGGGGCGTCAGTTTTCTCAAAGATAGACTTGAGATCAGGATATCATCAGCTTAAGGACAAGGAATCAGACATTCATAAGACAGCTTTCAAGACCCGTTATGGCCATTACAAATTTTTGGTGATGTCGTTTGGGTTGACCAACGCACTAGTAGCGTTTATGGATATGATAAACTGGGTTTTCCAACCCTATTTGGACTAGTTTGTCATAGAATTTATAGACGATATCCTGGTATATTCAAGGTCAGAGGAGGAGCACGATTCGCATCTTCGAGTGGTTCTACAAATCTTGAGGGAGAAATAATTGTACGTAAAATTCAGTAAGTGCGAATTTTGGCTAAGTGAGGTTACTTTTCTAGGACACGTTGTGTCGGTGGAAGGGGTCAGGGTTGATCCTCGAAAAGTTGAAGCTATCATGAATTGGAAATCACTCGGGTCTGTGACAGAAATTTGGAGTTTCCTTGGTCTAGCTGGATACTACAAGAGGTTCATTAAGGGATTCTTCTTGATTACGACACCTTTAACCAAGTTTTTAAGGAAGGGAGTACCTTTTGTGTGGGGTGATAAGCAACAGAAAAGTTTTGAGAAGTTGAAGAGGGTGCTGATGGAAGCTCCGGTTCTAATTCAACCGGAGGCTGGAAAGGAGTTCGTGGTTTACTGTGATGCTTCACACACAGGGTTAAGATGTGTGTTGATGTAAGGTGGGAAAGTTGTTGCTTATGCGTCTTGACAGTTAAGACCGCAGAGCTAAATTATCCCACACATGATTTGGAGTTGGCAGCGGTGGTGTTTGCCTTGAAGATCTGGAGACATTATCTGTATGGAGAGAAATTCATCATTTATACAGATCATAAGAGTTTGAAATATCTCCTTACCCAGAAGGAGTTGAACTTGAGGCAGAGGAGGTGGATTGAGTTATTAAAAGATTACGATTGTTCGATTGAATACCATTTGGGTAAAGCTAATGTGGTGGTAGATGCACTAAGTCGGAAGGTAATCTCGAATCTAGGGGCGATGTTCGCCCATCTGAGCCTGTATGAGGATGGGAGTTTATTAGCTAAGCTTCAGGTGAAGCCGATGTGGGTAGATCAGATTAAAGAGAAGCAGTTGGAGGATGATGACTTAGGTGCTCGACTATCTCAAGTGCAACATGGAGAAGTAGGGGATTATAGTCTGAACGATGATGGAGTCCTGTGTTTCCGAAAGAAAGTTTGCATGTCAAGGGACGTGGAATTGAGGCGGATGATTCTACAGGAAGTGCATAGTAGCCTATACGCTATGCATCTGGGAGGAAGTAAAATGTATCAGGATTTATGAGAATAATTTTGGTGGCCAGGTCTGAAGCGAGAGGTTATCGAATTTGTGGGTAGATGTTTGACATGTTAGCAGGTAAAAGTGGAGCATCAATTGCCTTAGGGGTTATTGCAGCCGGTAAAGATCCCGCAATGGAAATGGGAGAGGATCACTATGGATTTTGTTAGTGGGCTACCCCTTACGCCTACTAAGAGGGATTCGATATGGGTAGTCGTTGATTGATTGACGAAGTCCGCTCATTTTATACCGGGGTGGGTCGATTACTCTCTTTCGAGGTTGGCTAAGTTGTATATAGCAGAGATTGTGAGGTTGCATGGAGTACCTGTGTCCATCATCTCGGACAGAGACCCTAGGTTTACATCAAGATTTTGGAGGGCATTGCAACAAGCGTTGGGTACAAAGTTAGATTTTAGTACGGCGTTTCATCCGTAGATGGACGGACAGTCAGAAAGGGTGATTCAAATCTTAGAGGACATGCTGAGAGGTTGCATCATCGATTTCAAGGGTAGCTGGGAAGAATTTCTACCATTGGCAGAATTCACATATAATAACAGCTATTAGTCTAGTATTCAGATGGCGCCATATGAGGCATTATATGGGCGGAAGTGTCGTACTCCTACGTGTTGGACAGAGTTGGGTGAGCGTCAACTATTGGGTCCAGAATTAGTGTTGGAAACTGAGAATATGGTTGAGTTGATTCAGGCTAGGTTGAAGGAAGCTTCTGATAGGCAAAAATCTTATGCTGACCTGAAACGGAGGGACATAGAAATTTCATTGGGTGACCAGGTATTCCTAAAGGTGTCGCCATGGAAGAAAATTCTAAGGTTTAGACGAAAGGGTAAGCTAAGCCCCAGGTTCATTGGGCCTTACCATGTAGGACCAGTTGCTTATCAGCTCGAACTACCTTCAGAGTTGAGTAAGATTCATGATGTGTTTCATATCCCAATGTTGAGACGCTACCGTTCAGACCCATCCCATGTGATATCGTTGGAGGAACTCAAAGTAAGGCCTGATTTATCCTTTGAGGAGGAACCAGTTCAGATCTTGGAGCGGGATGTTAAAGTTTTACGAAGGAAAATAGTTCCTTTGGTTAAGGGTCTGTGGCAGAATCACGGGTCAAAGGAAGCTACATGGGAGCCAGAGGATGTTATGCAATAGCAATACCCTCATCTCTTTTAACCAGGTAATTTCGAGGCCAAAATTTCTTTAAGGGGGTAGAGCTGTAATATCCCAGAAAGGGGGCTCTTCATTTGTACTGTGTTATATGTGTAAGCTGTGCTATGTGTGTTATTCTAGTGTGTGTAGAGGTTTTGGGGAGGCTCGAGGTTAAGCCTGAGCCTTGGTAGAAATTTCATTTTTAGGCATTGCAATGGAGAATTAGTTGAAGTGGGCCTTAAGGGTTCTTAAGGGGAAGCTAACACAAGAATCTAATCGGTAAAGTGGCAAGGAGGGAGCCACTAAGGGTGTAGGTAGGTGATGCCACGAGAGGTGGTGAGGGAGCAGGTTCGAGTTTCGACAACAACTAGGAGTGTTTTTTTATTTTATGTGCCTAAGGAGTCTGAGAGGTGGTTTTGGCTGGGACTCTGCGTGGGTGAGTGTGGATTAAGTCAGAAGATATGAAGATAAGGATAAGAGGAAAATATGGGATAGGATGTGAGTGTAGGTGGTGGCCAAATGTTGGACACTAGGAGCAAGGGGGAGAAATCAGTTTTGGTATGGCTAGGGTGTGCCGAATTTTTATCTGGTGTATGGGTTTTTGTAGTTAAAAATAGTGCATTTTCGGCTTTTGGGTTAGTACGTGCCGAAATTGGTTTGGTAAGGTGAGAGTTCTCTTCTTATTTTTCGGCATTTGAGGGTTCTTTTCTTCTCTTCTTTTTCTGCCAAAACTGAGACCACTTAGGTCCTACCAAAATCCTTCTTTGTTACCCTTTTTAATACTCCTCCCTATCCTGTTCTATTTCTCTTCTCCCAATTGTTTTCTTCTCAGAAACCGAAACCCCTAACTCCATTCTCATCTCCACTTTCATGCTATAGCCGAATGTCCCTTACCCACGGTTCTTTTCTCTATTTCTTCCACAAGCTGAATCTTCATAGCTTTTCTTCTGTTCATCTTCTCTTCTGAATCCTTCTAAAAATTGAAAAACCCTAGATCTCATTTGTGGTTTTGTTTAATTTCTTTCGGCCTCTAATCTTCTTCCTTGTCTTTGTCGAATCTTCTCTTAAGTGGTAGTCAAATCTCCTGTGTTGAGGTAAGCGTCGACTCTTGTTAATCCTTCATATTCTCTTTCAGGTTTTGGAAGCCAAAACTGAATGGCTAATTGGTTTGGTAAGGCCATCGTTAGATTGATGTTTCTCACTGTTTCTTGTGTTCTCTTTGGGATGCTATTCCTGGAATTAAAGGAGATCTGATCATCTAGGTTCATAAGCCAAAAATCGTTAACCTCTGAATCATATCTTTTATTTTGGGATTTCAAGGTAAGGGTGTTCTCTTTGGATTGTATTTAGGTTCATTATCTTAATGGGTACTCTAACCCTACCTTATGGTTTGACAACCATATTTTGTTATAGTAGCATCTGACCAGATCTTTGATGGAATCCAATATCGATCAGGCAAAGGAGGGGGTTGGACTGGTGAACCCAATCCCAAAGTTTAAGAGGCATACGGTGTCTGCTATTCGAGATTGGCCACTGGGTTGTGGGCCTTCGAAAGCGGCGAGAAGTAGTGATATAAAGATGGTTTCTATTAGTGATAGTGTCAACATAGAAAGCGTGGTATTGCGTGTTATTAGGTGTGTAAACCTTCACACACTTTATCTTATTTGTGCTAATAATTGTGTGGGCTGAAAAGCCAGAAAAGGCTGTGTAGATAGTCGTGATGCCCTTAGGGGTAAGGCTAGGAATGCCAGGTACGTTACCATATCGTTTTCTTTGCATGGATAAATATATGTATGGTGATCTACTGTGTTATGGATAGCATGTTGCATTCGTAAGGATATGTATGTAGTTCATGGGGTATGGGTATGATATGAAGGGGAAGAGCATGATTATTTGGTCACGTAGTGATCAGTGGATATGCCACGATATATATATATACATGCATTAAATAGGTCACACAGTGATTGGTGGTTAAGCCACGATATATATATATTATTTGGTCACATTGTGATCGGTGGCTAAGCCACGATGTATTATTTGGTCCCCTAGTGATCGGTTTATAACTGGCAGCATGACTGTTGAAATGGAGTGTAGCAGATGGAGGGTTGATTGTAGAAATCCCCACGGTGTGATGGGCTGTTACGGGTTGGTGTGTAGAGAATGGAAAAGTTAGGTTTGGGTTGGGCTTATTGCATTCATGTGTTTGTATATTTTTATATATAAGGGCCAAGGCCCAACGTGTGAGCCTTCTGTATGATGTGGGAGAATTTACACACTGAGTCCCGGTGACTCACCCCTTTCTTTAATTTTTCAAGTAATCAGTAGATCGTGGATGTGGGAGCCGAAGCGGACTCGTGGAGGCCATAAAAGACGTTATTTTTATTCTATGAACTTTTCACTGCTTAAAGTTGGTTTTTTTTATCTAGGGTTTTCTCTGTAATAAGGCCTTTGGTTATTTTAAATTTGGCTTAGTATTTATTTTGGTTACTTGTTATTAATAGATGCTCAAATCGGGATCTCTTTTTTTTAGAACGATTAAACAACTACCTTTTTAAAATAGTAACGAATGGTTTACAGGTTATTTCGATAAAACTCTAGATTTCCTTAACAATGAGAACTCTTGTCTAAGTAACCATTATCTTTAGAGTTGCCTGAAACTGATTGTTTAAACACAAAGTCGTTGCTTTAACCGGGAAGGTTTAATTTTTTAAAAAAAAATTATGGTTTTTCCCAAAGTCACTGTAAGATCGTTTCTAATTCACCCTGTGACATACCAGATCCGATTGTAACGTTTGGGCCAGATTTGGGGTGTTACAGCTACGATCCTAAATTGTCAATCTTATCAAAGCATCCCCGAAGTGACTAAAGAGTTACAACGTCAAGTTGCTGACTTGATAGAGAAGGGATACATTCGAGAAAGATTGAGCCCATGTGCGATGCCCATCCTACTAGTGCCAAAGAAGGATGGCTCATGGCAAATGTATGTCGACTGCTGCGCCATCAACAAGATCATTGTCAAGTTTAGGAATCCCATCCCTCGATGCGATGACATGCTCGACGAGCTATGTGGAGCCCAACTATTTTTGAAAATTGACTTAAAGAGTGGCTATCACCAGATTCGCATGCGGGAGGGAGATGATTGGAAGACAGCCTTCAAAACGAAATATGGTTTGCATGAATGGCTAGTAATGTCGTTCGATCTTACTAACGCTCCTAGCACATTTATGCATTTAATGAACCATGTATTGCGTACTTTCATTGGTTTGTTTTGCGTGGTTTACTTTGATGATATTTTAATATATAATAAGTCTTTAGAAGACCACATTCAACATTTGCGTTAAGAAATGATCATTTTGCACTAATAATTTTTTTTTTTGGATTTGTGGTGAGTGCTAATGGACTCGAAGTAGATCAAGAGAAAATCAAGGTGATTCAAGATTAGCCACGTCCTACGAACATCAGCCAAGTAAGGAGCTTCCATGGACTAGCAAGTTTTTATAGGAGGTTTGTACCAAATTTTCAAAATGGCACCTTATGAGGCTTTATATGGGCATAAGTGTCAAACACCCTTGTATTGGTCCGAACTCAAGGAAAATCAGGTACACGGGGCTGACTTAGTTAAAGTAATAGAATAGAAAGTAAAAGTAATTCGTGGTTGCTTGAAGGTAGCTTCAGATAGAAAAAAATCCTACGTGGATTTAAAATGAAAGGAAATTGAGTTTCAAGTCGGTGATAAGGTGTTCTTGAAAGTCTCCCCGTGGAAGAAAGTCCTCAGATTCGGTAGGAAAGGCAAATTAAGTCCACATTTTATTGGACCTTATGAGGTGATTGAGAGGATTGGACCGGTAACCTATCGATTAGCCTTGCCATCCCAGTTAGAAAAGATTCATGATGTATTCCATGTGTTTCTGTTGTGCCATTATCGTTCTGACCCATCACATGTGATTTCACCAACAGAAGTTGAGATTTGTTCAGACATGACCTATGGTGAAGAGCCGGTTAAGATTTTAGATCGAGAGGTCAAGCAATTGAGAAATAAAAGTATAACACTCATAAAAGTACTATGACATAGACATGGGGTTGAAGAGGCCACATAGGAACCCGAGGAGACCATGAGAGACCAATACCCGAACCTTTTTGCCAGTAAGATTTTCAGGGACGAAAATTCCTAAGGGGGAGATTGTAACGGGTCGATTTTAAGGCTAGTCGGAATAGTGGTTTCGAAACCACTAATCTGAGATTAGAGAAAATTATTTTAATATTATTTTATGTGTTATAGCGTGATTATATGAGTGCATGAAAATTTTAGTGCATTAATTTTAACGATTGCATGCTTAATTTTGAAAAAGGACTAAATTGCATAAAGTGTGAAAGTTTTATTCTATCAGCTAAATGTGTTAAATATCTATAGAGTATTAAATTGGAGGCCCTTAATGTGCAATTAGGGCTTTAGGAGTATGTTGACCGACCATAGGGGACAAAGAAATAGAAATTGGTCAAAGTTGGTGGAAATTAGGTGACTTAATTAACTTGTTATAATAAAATAAAGAGAGAAAGCTTCATCTTTTCATCTTCTCCAGATTACCACTGAAAATATCAGTAAAATAGGGGTTTTAGAAGCTTGAAGTTTTCAGCAACTTACAACCTTTGCAAGTAAGTGATCTTGATGGTTATTCTTGATAATTTTTGTACTTTTGAGACCCTTGTAACATGATCTAGCTAATGAGGGGATTATTTTGCATTATGGTTAAAAGTTTAGGGTTTTACCATGAGATTATAAGTGTTGTTTGCTGAAATTTTATGGAAGAAAATGAATCTTAGTTGTTAAATAAACAACTTTTATGAAAGGAGTTCCCATGAAAACACCTAAAATGGATCTTTTTGTAAAGGTTATAAAATGATAAATAAATGTGTGAAATAATTAGATTTGTGAGTTGCTATAAGCTTAAAATAGATTCTGCTAGGCTTGGTTAATGAGAAAATTTGATGAAAATCGATTTACAAGCCTAGGGGTAAAATCGTAATTATGTGAAATTTTAGGGACAAAATGGTAATTTTGCCAAGGTAAGAAATTTGAAATGTCTTGATTTATATGATGATTCAATGAGTGAATTCTTATTATTATAGATCAAGAAAAACGGGATCCAGACTTGGACCGGAGAAAAACCAAAATAGTATACTACACCGAACTAGTTGCTCACTTTTTGTATATCGAGGTAAGTTCTAAGTAAATAATACAATGATAATGATTTTATGCATTAAACAATTATTGTTCTATGAATTGTTTGATTATTGCTATGATTATGCATAATTAGAGTTCATGTGATATACTTATGGTTGAACCTTAGGAATAGATTGGATACCAAAGCCATGACATTTGAGTAATATGTGTGCTAGTGTAAGACCATATCTGGGACATGGCATCTGCCACATTGTGGAGCCAGTGTAAGGCCATGTCTGGGACATGGCATCGGCATTGATATATGCACTAGTGTAAGACCATGTCTGGGAAATGGCATCAGTAATGATTTGTGTGCTAGTGTAAGACCATGTCTAGGACATGGCATCGGCCACAATTGGGGAGCCAGTGTAAAACCATGTCTGGGACATGGCATTGGCATTGAGACAAGAGCTAGTATAAGACCATGTCTGGGGCATGGCATCGGCCTCTACATGTGAGCCAGTGTAAGACCATGTATGGGACATCGCATCGATATTTTTTTATCCTCTGGTGTGAGGCTTGTCGGGTATCCTTTAGTATTCCAATTAGTTCAACGGACAAATTAAAGTTTCTGACAAAAGTGAAGAAAGTTATGATGATGTTGTGAGTGATACAGGTACTTACATGAAATTCATGAGAATGAGTTCGAACTATGATGTGTGTTTGGTAAGGGTGAAAAACCTTTAGCAATTAGAGAATCATGTGTATGTTTATAAAGTGCTATGACCTTGAAAATTTATGATAGTTGTTGAAAATTATTTACCTATGACTTACAAAGCCTTGTGCTTACTCTCTTTCCTCTTCATTTTCTTATAGTGCCACCAAGTTAGCTCAAGGATCAAAGGACGTAAGAGGCTCGATCACACTATCAAGCAGAACTTTTGGTATAGTTAAATTTCTTATTTTGAGTATGGCATGTATAGGGACTTAGTATTTGACAAATGTCATATTGTTTTGGCCAAATATGTTGGCTTGATTAGAAGATGAATTATTTTTGTATAAGGTATAGTTGATGGCTAATATTTATTGTTGATATATGAAAATGATGGTATTTATCACGAATGTGCAAATTGCATGGTTAAGAAGTTGGTATAGATATGCATGCTTTAATAGGTTGCTTGATATGGCTTACATTGGTGCAAGTAGGGGTGGCAAAAAGGGCTTGATAAATAGCCTTGTTTTGTCCACACGGGTAGACACACGGGCATGTGTCTAGGTTGTGTGTGACACACGGTCTGCCCCATGGGCATGTAATTTGGCCGTGTGTCCCCCTGCATCCTATGTTGACAAAACAGAATGCCTAGAAGTAACCACACGGGCTGGGACACGGCCGTGTGTCTCGACCGTGTGGATGACACAGCCATAGGACATGGGCATGTGCTCAGACCTTGTGAAGTCTGCGCCTGAAGTTAGGAATTTAATTCGCCACACGGTCGAAGGACATGGGCGTGTGCCTTGGCCGTTTGACGTTATTGGGATGATGATGTCATAAACAAAATGTCAAGGTTTTCACACACGGGTGAGAACACGGTATGTCTTGGCCGTATGAGGGACTCAGGCCATAGACACGGGCATGTGCTAGGCCATGTGAAAACCCCTGTAGGTTCGAAATAAAAAATCAAATCCACACGGGCTAGAAATATGGATGTGTGTAACCACATGGCCTGCCCACACTGGCATGTTCCTTATCACACAGGCGTATGGCCCTGTTTTAAGTAAAAATTTTCTAAGTGTTCAAAAGTTTCTGGTTTAGTCCCGAACCATTCCGTATATATGATTAAGGTCTAGTGGACCTATAATAGGACAATATGATCTCGAATGAGAAGTTTTAAGTCAAAATGAAATTGTATGTCTTGACGTTGTATGTTTGAGCAAGTTAAATACGATAATGCCTCATACCCGGTTCTGGAATCGGATACGGGTAAGGAGTGTTACAGTTGTCATCCTCAGCCCTAGGTTAGTTACCATTCTCGGGTTTAATGATGCATTGTGAAGACCAAAACACCCCTCACTTGGTGTAATTTCGCATCTAGGAGTCGATGTTGTGACACTCAAGTCTTGTGTCATGACATAATAGGTAGTGTGCTCCTTCAGGTCCGTGCTGAGGGGTTGGTTGTGACACCCTTAAGCCATGTCATGACCAAGAAGGCAGCTTCAAGATTCTTTGGTTTTAGTCCCTATGTTGCAATATTTGCTAGCCCATGTCATGAGGCAGTGATCAATCTTGATGTAAATTGCCTTCTAATGGCCTTCTGCACACTCACTAAGTAGATTAGCTAACCTTTAGGCCTCAATCGGCCTTAAAGTTAATAAAAAACTTGTTTTTGCACATTTTTTTAACTAAATGAAAAACTACTAAATCCTAAACAAATCCTACCAATAATGCTTAATTTCAAGCTCTTAAAGTGTTAGAACTAGTTTAATCTGCTAGGTCAAATTATGGCAGATCAATAATTCAATGCGAATCATTTCATAAGACAACATAAGCTTACCTCGATAGTAAATCATGCAATCAATATGCATATATATAATAATCTCGAATCGTAAAAGTACAAACCAATAGATCAGCTACCAATCAACGACTCTCGCTTTTGTAACACCCTCAACCCGATTCGATTTGTCGGATCCAAATCTTAAGTATTACCACACGAATACAAACAAAGCTTAATCTACTTATACAAGTTAAAATTTATTTACACGTTAAAAAATTATAGAAATATATATACAATGGTAGATACAATAGTAGCACATGATAATTTAATTACAAGGATATCTAGATTCAAATCTTAATTTATTATTGTTACCCCAAAATATGGTTTCCTAGCATTTCAGACTTTGAACACGCCACCAAACTTGCTCTATATGCATAATAACCCAATACGCCACTTCTTTCAACATAGTCCTAGCATCGTCCCTTTTGGTGCATACCCACATTCAACCTGAAACATAAAGTGTAACTCATTAAGTTCATAAGAACTCAGTGAGAAATTATCTCTTATAGCTTAGTCATTTTTTCTGTAAAGTGCTAGGTAGTTCATCACTGCCAACTTCTCTTCTTTCCTCATCCACTATCTATCATAATGAGTTCACACAAATTGAAAACTTTTTTATTCCTTCTATCTACTATATCATAGTCTGAGATAATTACCATCATATATCATAACTTGATTCCCTCAGGAAATCTCTTTCAATTAATCTTGATCATGGATCCTTACGCGTATTCTTTGCAAACCATTGTTCAAAATTGCTTTTCATACCTAACATTAACTTCTACTACACTTTTCTAGTACTATTTATAGATATATTCCCTTCTTTGAAATAGCAGATGCAACATTTACTTAGATTTTCTCTTTTAATGAAGCTTATCCATCCCGTTATCTCTTTAAACTATAATCTTCAATCATTTCTTAAATTTACTTGGTCCTTACCTTGAAATCATCAAGCATTCTAGCTTATTCTAGTCTTTCTGGTCATTATTAAGGGTCATGCAAGATACTTCATATCGCTTCATACGGAGCCCAACACAAAAGCTAATCTTTCATAGTTCACCACAAAGGCTTATTCTTTCGTAGTTCACCACAAAGGCTAATATTTCATAGTTCACCACAAAGGCTAATCTTTCATAGTTCGCCACAAAGGTTTATTCTTTCATAGTTAATCACAAAGGTTTGTTACTTTTTTACATATTTACGACATAGATTTGCCTAAACTCACAATATGTGAATTTTGTGCATCATCATTCTAGGACATGCAGAGAACCCCATAAGGTAATCACCATCCTTTAGTTCCTTTCAGAGGGTTCCATGGCCATCGACTTTTCCTTCAAACTTTCATTTTAGAGTTTTTGTTTAAAGTCCTGACGGACCCCTTTTTGAAAACTCCATGGAGAATAGACAGAAACTCACTTGACCGACTCTTCGTGCATTGGTGCAATCTAAATTTAACCCTTTACTTCACTAACATTCACCCAAATAGAACACACATCTCATAGCCTACATTTCAGACATATACATACTTAGCCATACTTCAATATTTCAATACTCATACATAAATCTTCACATAATATACTTTTCATGACTTTAGGTTCATAGTTCAGTCAATTTTCCATAGATGACTCACAATATGAACAGGACACATGCAAGAGTTAGCATAGAACTCACCTAACCACTACGGACAACAACATGAACTCTAGATTCAACCTCCAGTAAGTAAATACAGCAACCACTGCTTATAAAACCTAGGAACATCATTAAAAATCATTAAAATACTATATATCATCATCTCAAGCACTGATAGCCCCTCATGCAAAGCCTTATTTCTTAATTTTACTATCCAATCACTTAAAAGAAACTTACTCTTTTAGAAGTTAACATGCAAGACTATAATGCTTACCCAAGATATGAAATAACCTTCTGAATGAACTCAGATCCTTAGTTTCAGCTTAACAAGAGAGATCTATACTCATCTCCAAAGAAGTCACAAAAATACTTTTAAATGGAAGAAAGAAGAGAAACTCCCCTTTTTCTCAAGTCCATACCATAGTATATATGTATGACCCATGTTCTCATGGTAAAACTCGACATGCTTCACATCCTTAGTGAATTATAATCTCCAAAGGCCTACAATTTTTTAGAAACCTAAGTGAGTACCCCCTTATTTTAATTACCCTAATTTACATCTAATTGGTTTCTAACTAGCTTACCTTGCAACTACCCCTCAAGCGTGAACTCATTCCAAAATACCTTTTCACTTGTCTGACATCATACCCTAACAAACACAAAAATTTGATATCAAACCACCATTAACTTACATACATAATGGAATACTCCCGATTCATACGCTAAAAGATATATTTGGGCAAATATTACCTCGCCAATCAAACTATTTTAGGACTACAAGCTAAACCTTGTACTCGTCAAAACTGAGACGTTATAGCCTTTACCTTCCCTCTCGATGACCTGATGTCATCTTTCGCTACTTTCAATAAATAAATAAATAAATAAAATATAAGATTTCATCCAATTCACATTCAAACACAGCCACTCATATTTTGCATTTTATTCAATTTAGTCCCTATACTTAGGATAGGCATATTTTTCGATATCTAACATCGAATCAAAATTTGATTTCACATTCTTTCATTAGGGAACATATACTTTCTATTTCATAGTATAATTTCATGATATAATTTCCATTTATTTAATGTATTCCCTAATGTTACAAAGTTATCTAACAAGTTTAGTTAGCTTTACAATTTAGTCCTTATCATGATCTAAGCTTATTAACTATCAAATTCAAGCCTAATTTGTCAATTTTTCTATAATGGCAACTTGCTAAAAACTTAACAATTGAACAACTTGATACATGGGCTAGCTGAATCAAACTCTTATGTTCATAAATCTATAAAATTATAAGAAAATGGATTGTTTTCATTTAATATTTGAAAGCTAAATGTTTTAAGCTTCAACAATAGAGGTTTCTTTGTTGTTCTTCAAGTCGACAATGAAGAAGATGATGAATTCTTTTATTCTCTCCACTATCTAAGGTATGTATACTTTAATTAACCTTAAGTAATTATTCAATTAAAACATTAATTTATATATTTTAATTATAATATTAACTTAATGGAATTAATCATAATCCATTAAAACATGTTAAATAATGGTTGAATAACCATTTTATCCCTTTATATAATTTCTATCTAGGTCCTCAAGCCTTTTATTAATTAAAACTCAATAGTGATTAGACTTTTACAATGTAGTCCCTAAGCTTTAATTAACCATTTTCTGGTTAAATTACTCAACCAAATTTAAATATATTTTCATAATAACTTTATGAATCTTTATATTTCTTCCTTACGAAATTGATTTATAGAAATGGGGTTCCAAAATCGCATTTTTTAACAATACTAAAAATTGGGTTGTTACACGTATATACTAACCCTATGTCATGCCAACTATACTATGATATGCCCTAGTGTCACGTGGCTACAACCTAAGTCTAGAAAACTATGTGGCCTTAGGCGATTTCTTTGCTTTAAATCTACCTAAGTCAGTATAACACTCGAAAAGTGAGAATTCTTCCAAAAATTCGCTAAGGCATTGAAAATAAATTGGAAGCAAACTCAAAAGAGAAAGACCAACGAAAGAATTGAAAAAGCCACAAGAAAGTAATGCACACTAAGTGTTTGAGTAAATTCTCTCACTATATTCTTCATGTCAAGAATGAAATACAAAGGGATCATTACAAATGAGAGGGAATGCCTCTATTTGTAGTTGAGCTCCCCTAGGTCCAACGTTATAGATTTCATTACATCAACAGTTGACATTAATGCCTATCTACAATATGAGAGTCCTTAGGGTTTTAAACTGTATACATATTTATCCCTTAAGGTTTACATTAATTACCTTGGTAACTTTAGTTTTACTAGTTTCACTGGGACACCAAGGCTTCAAGTAGATGGACTTCTTCATGTGTTCCACGAATCAGATCAGTTTAACTAGGTCAAAAGAGCCCCATTTAATTAGTTGATCTCCATGGGACATTTTGTGCGCAATGGTCATAGGCTTTGTAGCTACCTCCGAACATCCTACCATCCAGAGTGTGAATACTACAATAATATAAAACTACGAGATGATATCCGTAAGTATACTAGTTGAGTTGTAATATAGTTTTTACAACAAAGGAGGTGAGTACTTTGAGGATTGTACCCAAGGAAGGCGAGTGCTATATTAATTTTAACATAAACACTAAAAGATCTAATTAGTACTTTAAATAACTTATAGTACGAAAACATAAAAAATGGTTTTTAAAGGTTTTATAATAATAAAATAACATAAAATAAAAGTAATAAATTCAAGATATAGAAGAGTAAAGTAAATCAAGTCTTGATTATATGTGATTAACTCACTTTGGTAATCCTCATCAACTATCGCTTGGAGTTCCTCATCAATCAACTAGTAAATACCCTAGCAGGATTTTCTGATCCTCCACTAATATAATGAGTCACCAAGAACTACTTCTCTTCTAACCTTACCCTAGGCTGGCTTGGGGTAAAGATGTTCACGAATGGGCAATACCAATTTTGGGTTAATTCCCACCTTGATGACTTTCCAGGGTTGTTAGGCCTAGGGTATGTTTCACATTCTTCCTTTCCCAAACAATTGATCCGTTGAGTAACCCTATAAAATAGTTAATAGATCATACCTCCACTCGTTAATCCCCGATAGAGGAATTTTTTCCTCATGGTTTTCATAAACAATATGAAATTGATATAAAGAAAGAGCATCCTAATTAAATCGATAAGATAAAGTAAATGAGAGAGCTTGATTGTATTGATAGTAATTGTGAATCCCAAAGTTTGAATGCTCCCACAATTTAGATCTCTTGCAATAAATAAAAACAACTAAAAGAAATCTAAAACCTAGGAACAAAAGAAAATTAAACTGAATTTTACAAAGGGAATTTAGGGTAAAGGAATTATGTCTATAATATGTGAAAAAGGAGTCTATCTATAGCCTTCAGGTGGTTATCTTCCTTAACCCTAGGTTAGTTGATGTTCTCGAGCTTTAAGTTCGATTGTACAGACCAAAATGCTTCTGCTTCGTATTTATTTTCTATTCTAGAGTCGATGTCGGAACACAAGACCTATGTCCTGACATAGAAGTCAGTATGCTCCTCCTTGGGATTTCTTTAGGGGTATGTCATGACACCCTCAATCAATATCGTGACATTGAAGGCAGTTTTGTAAGTTCCCCATTTCGCTCTCTATGTTATGACATTAAACCTCCCGTGTTGTGACATAACATCTAGTATCGGCCTAAAATGTTTTCTAATGGTCTTCTGCACACTCATAGAGTACATTAGCTCTCCCTTAGGCCTCATTCGGACTACAAGGTCAATAAAAGACTCAATTCGTACCTTTTATTGAATATAAGTAAAACTAATGAAACTTAACTAAAATAAAATGAAAATGCTTGTATTCAAGCGCCTTAAGTGTGAGAACTAGTTTAATCTGCTACACCGAATTACAACATATCAAACTCCTCCACAGTTAAGTCATTGCTTGCCCTCAAGCAACATAAACAAAGGCAATAAAAATGACAACCATTGAGCAAGTATGGTACAAGTATTGACTTTGGAGCATATGACTTTGGCATTTTATGCTTACTAATAATTTCAACATGATGAGTACTTGACTTACCACTTTTGACCACATACGTCCAAGTTCATTATGTTACCAATTATACAAGTATTAAGTGTCTCATCTGTTGGTATCCATCAAAAAACTATACAAGTACTTTGATTATCTGAGCAGAATGCAAATAGTCGTTTATGCATATGCTCAGTTTGATGTCCATTCATGTATAAGGATATTTAGGTCACATAGGACTTTTCGACTTGTAATGTTCTGAGGCTTAGGATAGGTATGAAATTCAAAAATAGTAAGCATCAAGAGGGTTACAAACATGAAAATAGTTTGGCACATCATATTGGTCCCTATTATTCCCCCTTAGTGACCCTTACCTGCTCACCAGCTTATTTCTCCTTCTTTCGTCTTTCTTGTCTCTCCATGTATAGGAACTCATAGTAGGACATAGTAACTACGGCTATCCTACGAGTTTTTGTGTACTAATGAACAATTTTTTCTTAATCTTGTGACTTTGTCACTTTCTTTTTTAGCTTATCTCACTTATGAATGCTTTTTACTTTTCAAGAACTTTTTATGCTCGTAATACTTTTGCTTATTGATAAACCGTAAAAGTAACATATTTTAACCCCATATTTAATAGACTTTTGGATGATTTAGCCCTTGATTTCTGTAAAAAGGTGCTTTTAATCCTTTCTTTTCATGTTTATACGAAGGAAAGAACCCGAGGATAAAAAGAACACAAAACGTGCTTAAAACGGAGTAATTAGGCCTTAGCAAGCAATCAACACAGCCTGGCCCAAATCCCACACCGTAGTGCAAAGATCTATTTATCACACGGACGTGCAGGGCGATCTACATGGCCGTGTCCAAATCGACAGAATTGAAGCACGGCCTGAATCCTGACTTACACGGCCGTGCCCAAAATGATAGAATCGAGACACTGCCCACCCATGAGTTACACGGGCGTGTGCCATGGCCGTGCCCCTGCCACGGGAGAGAGCAATTTCACTCAGATTTGGATGCTTGAAGCCAAAGAAACATACTCCTAAGTCTACTCTAACACCCTAGTGATAATTCTACTTGAAGGAGGTACTTAGGAGCCAAGTATAGCATACCAAAGCCTATATAAACAACCCAAGGCAGACGTAGAAGGTGACTTTTTCGCAGAGGCTTTTGCTGAAGCTTTCATCTTTTAGGGAGTCACTTGAAGATAGCCAGTTGATCCATCTCAAGAAGCTGGAGCTCCATTCAAGACGGAGGATCTCTCATTCAATTTCTTCAAGGGGTTTTAGGGATTTCTTATATTTTGTTTTATCTTTTCTCTTGAGATGTTTTCCTACTTTGTTATGAACTAAACCCTTCAGATACCTGAAAGGGGATGAAACCTATGATGGATTTTGTTATTGTTTTCTAAATTTATATGATAAATACTTAGTTTGTTCTTAATTATGTTGCTTAATTTAATCTGATGTGCTTAGGTGGAGGAGGACCTTGCCTGAGAGTAGATCAAGCATAATTAAGCGGAGTTGATCGGGCGCCTAGAGATAGTGTTACGAGATTTTACCAGATTAGGGTGAAACCTAATATGGGAATCCATTGATCGATTTACTGCTTCCTTAGGGGGTTATTATAAGAGAACGATAGTTCCACTAATTAACCTAAGGTTAGACGTTATTCGCCTAGAGAGAGGGTTTAATATAGGTTAGGGAGTCTCACGGATCAAGCTAAGTAAAGAAATCATATGGTTTTTGGAATAAATAATAAGTGAGGTCATAGGTGGATTCTTCCTGAGGGTATCATCTTTATCAACTGAGTTTTCCTAAAGTTTTTATCCCATTCATTCTTTTGTCTTTGCATTAGTTTAAGTATTTCATTAGTTTAATAATTCAATCACTTCATGTTTCAGGCTACATAATAGAAAGAAAGTGAGTAGTAGTACTTTTAGGTTCCCTTGGGTTCGATAAGATATTCTTGCCTAAACTATACTACTGTTCGATAGGTGCACTTGCCTCTATCATTGTCATAGTTAGTCTACAGGGTCGATCATTCTTTTTATAAATTTTAAAACTTGACTGTTTGACACAATCAAGTTTTTGACGCCGTTGCTGGGGAACATCTAAAATATTAAGAAAGCTCTATTTCTATTACTTTAGCCATTATTTTTATTTTTTTTAAATTTCTCTTATTTTCATACATATATTTTTGTTTTTCTAAATTTTCTTTCTTTCTTTTCATAGCAGGCACCTCTAGTTTATGACTAGAAGAAATCCGAGAGGACCATTAGAATACGAAAGTGACATTGAAGCTACCGCTCGTAGAAATCGCAGAGAAATTAGACGAGCCCTAGACTATCAAAGAGAAGAACAGCAAAGATCCAATCCTACTGAAGGGATGGACGAGAACAATCCACCAAATGTGCAAGAATAGAATGCTCCACCTACTATGTATGATTATGCTAAACCTAATTTGACAAGAGCGTAATCTAGTATTGTTAGGCCGCTTATAGTCGCTAATAATTTTGAATTAAAGCCTAACACAATACAAATGATTGAACAGTTTGTTCAATTTGATAGTTTTCAGGATGAAGATCCAATCACTCATATATCTAATTTTTTAGAATTCTGTGATACCTTCAAAATAAGTGGCATTTCTGAAGATGCCATACGTCTTTGGTTATTTCCTTTTTCATTAAGGAACAAAGCAAAGCAGTGGTTGAAGTCGTTACCACGAGGGTCAGTCACCACATGGGATCAAATGACCAAAAAATTTCTTTTAAAATATTTTCCACCAGCCAAAACAGTTAAATTTAGGAATGACATATCTTCTTTTGTGCAGAATGACGCAGAAACATTATATGATGCATGGGAAAGATACAAGGATCTCCTAAGGAGATGCCCACACCACGGATTACCTTTGTGGCTTCAAGTCCAAACTTTCTACAATGGTGTGAATTCTCCAACTAGGCAAATGATTGATTCATCAGTCGGTGGAACTTTGAATAATAAAACTCCTGAAGCAGCTTACGATTTTATTGAGGAGATGTCGTTGAACACCTATCAATGGCAAATTAGAAGAGCTAAACCGACAAAATCAACCGGAGTTTTTAACATAGATGCAGTGACAATGCTATCAACACAGATGGAGTTAATGAATAAAAAGCTTGATAATTTATGTTCTTCGCAGGTACATCCAGTCATGCAATGCGAAGCAAGCAGGAATGTGGCAAATTTTGAGTACCCCCTACCAACCAGGAGCAGAAAACAAGCAGACAAACTAATAGGTAACAATTTCCGACCTAATAATAATCCTTATAGTAACACTTATAATGCAGGTTGGAGGAACCACCCAAATTTTTCGTGGGGAGGACAAGGAAATCAAAGGTAGCAACCTACTCCAAATTACCAAAATCAGCCCTATCCAGAAGAAAAGAAATCAAACCTTGAAGAGATGTTGACAAAATTCATGGCAGCTACAGATTCTCGTCTCCAAAAGACTAAAGCAATACGTGATGAGCAACAAAAATCAATCAAAGGAATCGAGAATCAACTTGGAGAACTTACTAGGTCAGTGGGACATCTCACAAAGGTGATTTCTGAATGTCAACAAGGACGCCTACTAAGCAACACAAAAATAAACCCAAAAGAGCAAATCCAAGCCATCACAGCTCAAGCGGATACAAAAGTAGACGAGCCCACCTCAGTACAAGAAACTAAGGAAGAAAAAGGTAAAACAGAGGTAGCACAAGAGAGGCAAAAACTGGTAATCAAAGAATACCAACCTCACATACCTTATCCCGAAACATTGAAAAAAGATGATTCAGAGGAACAATTCAGTAAGTTTCTAAAACTTTTAAAGAAATTACATATTAACTTACCTCTTCTTGAAGCTCTTTTTTAGATGCCCAACTCAATGAGATTTTTAAGAAAGCTCTTGATGAAAAAACGCAAAATAGAAAGACCACCAGGCGGAACTTAACGCAACATGCTCAATCTTTGCGAGCAGACTCACCACGAAACTAAAAGATCCAGGGAGTTTTACGATTCCATGTTTAATTGGTTGTTTAACTATTGATAATGCGTTAACCTATTTAGGGGCAAGTATAAATGTCATGCCTTATGCACTGTTTAAACGATTAGGTCTAGGGAAGCCCAAACAAACTCGGATGAGTATTCAACTAGCTGATAAAACTGTTAGAATTCCTAGGGGCATTATTGAAGATGTTTTAGTAAAAATCGATAAATTTGTTTTCCCAGTAGATTTTGTTGTTTTAGACATGGACGAGGAAAATTCAATCCCTTTAATTTTAGGAAGACCTTTCCTTGCAACTGCCAAAACTAAAATTTTTGTTGCCACAGGAGAACTCATACTTCGCGTAGGAGAAGAATCGGTCAATCTTCAAGCTCTTGACTCAGCCAAAACAATAGAAGATGAAGGTAAGAAAGTCGTTTCAATAGATAATCAAATTGTTCAAACTTCGTTGTAGGAAACATCGCAAAGCATCAAAGCTGAGCCAACTCATAGTCCCCGAGTCGTCATAGAAGAATCACACCAGAAACAAAACCAGAAGACCGACAAATTAGAAGAGCAGAAGATACACACCAAAGAAAAGTGGGGTTCACACAAAGTAAAACCTAAGGAACCACCAGAAGAGCTCATAGTGACATCAAATCACTTTAAAATAGGAGACCAGGTGCTGTTAGACAAAGCCAATCCTCACATCACTCCAACAGACCTGAAGAAAAAGGAAGAAATACTCCTTCAGATACACGATGTTTTCCCACACGAAATAATCGAGGTAAGCAATCCAATATTTGGCAATTTCAAGGTAAACACTTCTCGACCTAAACTTTGTCACGAAAATAAAACTGTCAGTAAGAGGTAAAATATTCAAACCTTTAAACCTCCCTAAAATTTTCAAAGTCTAGGACAGTCTAGCTTAAGACTATAAACGAGCACTTTTCGGGAGGCAACCCGAGCACTAACACTTTTTATTTTTCAAAATTATTTTTTCTTTTCTTTCCTTCTCTCTCTCTCTCCACATTTAAAACAAAGATGCAGGTTTTCAGGTCACACGGCCGTGCCCGTGGCCATGTAGACCACCGAAACCATCACCCTGACAGAGTAGAGCCGTGCAAGTTAGTCCAACCACCCCCCAACGTCACGGATCTAACCACCCACAGCACAGGCATCGATAAAAACAACATGACCATGCCTCACAATCGTGCTAAGATATTGACTTATTGAGCACGGGCAGACCACGCCCGTGCATTCCAACCGTGCTCCTATACTGGCTTTCTAGAAATAGGCGTGCCAATCGACAACCGGGTGTGGAAGAACAACACACTCCATAACACGGCCGTGTGAGGCGGCTGTGTGAATCGACACACCCTCGGCACACAGGTGTGGGAACAGGCCAGATTTGAAATTTTATTTCCCATTTTCCTTCTTCCTTTTCTTCTTCCAAATTTTTCTCTCTGTTCATAGAAAAGGTCCAAGACTCTTGAGCAACACAAAGATCATGCCAAAGAAATGTAAGAAAGTAAACATCGTCTCCTCAAAGGAGACCTCAACATGAGTTCATGCTGGCAACTTCACTTAATTGACACGCCAATGGTCTTGGAAACCTTTTCGGTTCTATTTTTCTTTTCCCATCTCCTTTATTTTCCTTATCTCTACTTCTTTTCTACTTAATTTAATGTATTTCATATTAGTTTCTTGGTTTTAGGTTCTAAAGGCTACTAGGGAATCACGCCACTTCCACCATTGCCAACACTCCACAGCCTTAGAAATCATACACACCCCACGAACCACCCGCTAATAAGGACTTCTTAGTCCACTACTCTTTTCTTTAAATTATAGTTTTCTTCTTAATCTCCTTCTTTTTATTTTCTTAGTCTTTAAATATATTATTAGTATAGTATTATTATTTCTCTAGATCTCTTGGCTATGTCTTCACAGGCTACCCAATTTCTTCATCTAGCAAATTGCTTTTCGGTAGCCACTCCACCAGGCCCATAGAAAACACCATCACCGCCACTAAAGATGCCAGGGATCATCCAGATTTCAGAGAGTATTACTTTCCCACTACTCTTTTTGATTTTACATTTAATTATCATTATCTATCTTTGTACATTGAGGGCAATGTACATCTTAAGTGTGGGGGTAATAATGCCTAACGTTTTGTATAATTCTCAAAACCCTGAATTTAGTCTTGATCTTAAGTATTTTTTTTCTCATATTATTACTTAGGGTGAAATTTCTAATGATTTATGATTTTTATTGATATGTTTTTGAATAAGTCATAGTTAATTGTGCATTGATGATTAAATTTGAAGAATACTAGAGAATCGAGCATGATAAGTCTACTTTCTAAAAATTAAAATTGATAGGTTGTTGAACTGAATTTGAGTATCACCTTGAAGTTCAAAATTTATAAGGATTGATGTCAAAACACCCATAATTTTTTGTGAGATTTTGATCCTTATAGAGCATATATTCTTTTTTGTGCTCACTTTAATTGATTATGAGTGTGTCAATTTTGAATTGTTATTCTAGAACTTGCCTTGTTTATGCATTTCAAGACCACATTAATGATTTGATATACTGAGATGATGAAGGCACCTAGATTTTAACCCGTTCACTCCACTAAAAAGTCTACCTACATAAATAACCCCTAGTGAACCCCATTGAATCCTAACAACCTTTTTATTGACTCACCCACTAATATTAACCCAAAATCCCTTTGTATTTGTTATCAACATTCCTTTGACTACCCTTCTATCGAGAATTAATTTGATCAATTATCGAATTAGGTTATTTCAATCACCAAAGTTCCTTCTATTATGTTTATTTTAGTTTGTTCTTAAAAAAAATCCAAGTATTAGTAGTATAATAAAAGAGCTTAGAGCATTTAAACGCTAATTGTTGAAGAAAAAGCTCGTATTAAAGTATTATCAAATTTTAAGTGATAAAAATACTCTTATTATAAGAGTAATTATCAATAGTATATATTGTTAGTTTTCATTCGATGTAAATATTCATATTTAATTCATTATTCTTAGATTAGGTAATTAGTCAATTCAATCTCGATTATAACCTCTAATTCAGACTGTATCCACACCTTTTAACCCAAGCCCCATTACAACCCTTGTAATATCCAAGGTTCGGGGGGTTGTGCATATTTTAATTTATATCTGTGTGTTAATACGCTCTACACGTTGATTGGAAGTGTTTGGGGGTTCCGGGAAAGCTTGGACTTTGGTAGAGGTCATAGGAAAATTTTTGCTCTAACCTGAGCTAGGGAAGCTAGGGGAGCTAGGCTTTAAAAGAAATTATGTGTGGAACATGACACAAGAAAGGGAGCGGTGGAATGGCAAGGTAGCGCCTAGTGGACAGGGAGGAGTGTGCGTCAACAAGGGGTGTTAAGGGGGAGGAGGTTCGAGCTGCGAGGATAGCATTTTGAGATGCTTTTTGCGTCAAGGAGGAGGGAGAGTTGGACGGCATTTGGACTCTGGAAAGGATTAGGTATAGATTGGGTTGGAGAGCTTGAAGATTCGGCTAAGTAGGAGGGGAACAAGGGATAAGGGGGAGAGAGAAGCATTGGCCGAATGTGGGACTCTAAGGGGTGAGAGTTGGCCAGCAATGGGGCTATTGGTGATGGCATTTTCGGTCAAGATAGGGGGAGAGGCTGAATTTGTTAGTATAGTGTTAGGCACCCTTATACGATTTTTCTCTTCCAAAGAACACATTTGTCTTTCATTCCTTTTTGTGACATCTTTACTTCTTCTAAACCGAACCTATTTCTCCTTCCCAACCTCTTCTCTTTTTCTTCTTTTCTATTCTCTCCATAATTCTCTATAGCCGAACCCTATAGCCCTCATTCTCTCTTCTTTTTCACAAATCCTTAAAGCTGAAACACCAAGCCGTAACTCTCCACACTCAGTTTCTCTTCTTCTTCTTTTCTTTGTTCATTTGTGCCATTATTTTTTTCCCGGAGTCTTTTTTCTTCTCTGTCAACTTGTTAAGCCGAATCTCTAGGGTGCTGCCATCGGCTACTCTCTTTTAATCTTTTCAATCGTGTTTGGGTGGTAAGTGGTTGTCCTCTTTAGCAATCAGTTTCATATCTTTTCTAATGGTGTGCCGAAACCGAATGGTTGGCTTTGGTTTTAGGGATGGCCGAATCTTCTTAGGGCTATAATCTTGTGTTTCTTTTGTATGTAGCCAGTGTGAGGGAACGTTAAAGATTCTCTTGGGTTTGACTATTCAAGGTAAGAGAATAGTGTTCGGCCAAAGGCCACTTTCAAAAGCTTTATGTGTAGAAGCCGAATCTGACTTGGGATGTGCAGGGATTTTGGCACTCTTAAAAGCAAGTGAGAACCTTCGGGTTTTGGTTAGTGACGACATCGGTATTGAGAACGAAATACTTCAAGTTACCAGGTGTGTGATTATTATGCAATTTTTCGAGTATGTATAAAATATTGTATGTGTTATAAGTGTGATGATTAGTGTAGTGGCAATAATGAGATGGATACCCTTAGTGGGTATGTCGATAATCAGGTCAGTGTTAAATGCCGATAAATTGTGGTTATTGCTGTATATATGTGTTGTATGTTTGATTAATATGTTCATGCATTATTTCATCACATCACTATCGTATGTTGCATAAGCATTGGGCGGGATTTGTATAAATGAAAGAAGGACAGGGTGTACATTTATGTACGTGGTTTAGTGATGGCTACGAGCCTCACATGGATTGATGATCGGCTCAGTGCCTCATCATGTTTGGTATTGGCTTTGTGCCATATCGTGGTTGGTGATGGCTATGTGCCTCATCGTGGGTTGACGTTGACTACAGTCACGTTGTGGATTATATTGTGATTTGATCACGTGGACCGGTGGCTCGACCACTTGGTGGATGGCATGACTTGCCGAATTGGTGTGTAGAGGTTGGAGGGTCGATTTAGTAATCCCCTGGTGTGTGGTGGTTGGACACGGAGGTGTGTAGAGGATGGACCCTAGACTGGGTTGGGTGCATTTTGCATTATTATCTGATATGTGGATTGGTGTGGTTTTGGGCTAAGCCCATATGTGGAAATCTGTGGACTAATTACACACTGAGTCTGTTGACTCACCCAATTTTTACCAAACAATGTAGGTGATTCGTGATGTTGGACCGGGTTGGATGGGATTCGAGATGGCCATGCGGGCGCGGGTTTTTTTTTTATATGTTTAGAAACTTATACTTTTAATTTCAGTTAATTGGGAAGATTTGATGTAATAAGGCCTTTTACAATGTTTTGGGGATTTTTATTATGTTTAGGTGGGATTGGTATTGATCGAGTTAATAGTTGGAAAAGTTTTTATTTTAAAAAGTAATTTACATCCTAAATCTTATATCAACGTTCTAAATCCGGAAAAAAAATGTGACAACATAATTTTACTTAGAATTTCAAAGGTACAATGTTTTATAAGTGACAGAAAATTATTATGTTTTCACCCTTATGTCAAATTCTTTTCAAACTTTTTCCTCAGTAGCATTCCGAATTCTGTCGTAGTGTTTTGGGCCGGGTTTGGGGTGTTACAACCCTAATTAAAGACTTTTTGATTTGTGTATCATCTCATATACAGTGGTGGAAACTTGATTTTTAGGCAAGCCTATGGGATTAACTTTTCAGGTTCGACTTAGAGTGCTTATTCTTGAACCTTAAACACCTTTGAGTGAGTTGAGTGAATCTTTAGTAAGGATGTCAGTCCTTGTCAATTTTGAATTAAAGGTAATCACTTAGATAAGGGAAGACACCTATGTTTTCATGCTATAAAGGTATGACTTATCGTAATTGAATCTTTAGGGTTCTTTGAGTTGAACTATCCATGTATAAATTATCTATGAACTATGATGAGACATTGTCGATAGGAATTATGAATTATGGAAAGTTCATTTTAATTGTAAGTTGAGAATTTTGCTTGAGGACAAGCAAAAGCTTAAGTGTGGGGGTATTTGATAAACCGTAAAAGTAATATATTTTAACCCCATATTTAATAGGCTTTTGGATGATTTAGCCCTTGATTTCTGTAAAAAGGTGCTTTTAATCCTTTCTTTTCATGTTTATACTCAGGAAAGCACCCGAGGATAAAAAAAACACAAAACGGGCTTAAAACGGAATAATTGGGCCTTAGCAAGCAATCAACACGGCTTGGCCCAAATCCCACACTACCAGACAAATCTACTTATCACACGACGCAGGGCTATCTACATGGCCATGTCCAAATCGACAGACTTGAAGCACGGCCTGAATCCTGACTTACACGGTCGTGCCCAAAATGACAAAATTGAGACACGACCCACCCACGAGTTACACGGGCGTGTGCCATGGTCGTGCCCCTGCCGCGGGAGAGAGCAATTTCACTCGAATTTGGATGCTTGAAGCCAAAGAAACATACTCCTAAGTCTAACACCATAGTGATAATTCTACTTGAAAGGGGTACTTAGGAGCCAAGTATAGCATCCTAAAGCCTACATAAACAACCCAAGGCAGACATAGAAGGGGGCTTTTTCGCAGAGGCTTTTGCCGAAGCTTTCATCTTTTAGGGAGTCACTTGAAGATAGCCAGTTAATCCATTTCAAGAAGCCGAAACTCCATTCAAGATGAAGGATCTCTCCTTTAATTCTTTCAGGGGGTTTTAGGGATTTCTTATGTTTTGTTTATTCTTTACTCTTGAGATGTTTTCGTATTTAGTTATGAACTAAACCCTTCAGATACCTGAAAGGGATGAAACCTATGATGGATTTTGTTATTTGATTTCTAAATTATATGATAAGTACTTAGTTTGTTCTTAATTATGTTGCTTAGTTTAATCCGATATGCTTAGGAGGAGGAGGAATAGACCCCGCCTAAGAGTAGATCTAGCATAATTAAGCGGAGTTGATCGGGCGCCTAGAGATAGGGTTACGAGATTTTACCGGATTAGGGTGAAACCTAATATGGGAATCCATTGATCAATTTACTGCTTCCTTAGGGGTTATTATAAGAGAATGAGAGTTCCACTAATTAACCTAAGGTTAGATGTTATTCGCTTGGAGAGAGGGTTTAATATAGGTTAGGGAGTCTCATGGATCAAGCTAAGTAAAGAAATCATATAGTTTTAGGAATAAATAATAAGTGAAGTCATAGGTGGATTCTTCCTGAGGGTATCGTCTTTATCAACTGAGTTTTCCTAAAGTCTTTATCCCATTCATTCTTTTGTCTTTGCATTAGTTTAAGTATTTCATTAGTTTAATAATTCAATCACTTCATATTTCAGGCTAAATAATAGAAAGAAAGTGAGTAGTAGTACTTTTAGGTTCCCTTGGGTTCGATAAGATATTCTTGCCTAAACTATACTAATGTTCGATAGGTGCACTTGCCCCTATCGTTGTCATAGTTAGTCTACAGGTTCGATTATTCTTTTTATAAATTTTAAAACTCGACTGTTTGACATGATCACTTATTGGATTTTTGTTTTGGATTTTCAATTTAACATATAATTCCCATATCGTACTAACCTTTTGTATTTCACTCTGGTTTTACAAACTCCACTATGATATATCTACTTAACCTTCAATACATATGGTCAGGCGTATATTGTCGTGTAGTGTAGAACCAAAGACAAAGGGCAAATACAAATTAACGTTTTTAAGCTTGAGGTTTGTAATGGGGTCCATCAAGAAATGTCAATAGGCTAAAAATAGGTACTAAGGTGTACATTAATAGGTTGGTTTTTTGGCTTTGGATGTGTTCCAAACAATGCCTTAAGTCATCCTTAGTTATCTCAACATACACAAATTTAAACAACGAAACAAACTCAAGTTCAACCATTTATCATTAATACTAGCATGCTCATTTCCTATATTTTCTATATCACTTGGTACAGTTGGTTGCTTAATATTTATTTATTATAAAACATATAGAACTTTGTAGTCTAATAATAAAAATTTAAAATCACTTATCATCATTCCAAATTTATTCATAAACACAAGCAAACTATGTGCATGCTCCTAACCAATCATTTGTATTTTTACAAGTTCAAGCACACAAAGGACAAGAAAAATCAAAAAATAAATTTCCTAATTTCCTATGTTATCCCCACACTTTACTTGACACATTTTCCTCCATGTGTAGCTCTTAAAAGATAAGGAAAGAAGTTACCCTCCAACTCCTATTGGTGGGTTCTTCCTCCTTTGCCCATATAATGTTCCAATTGTTTGTCTCTTTCTTATTGAGTTCCTACGTAGAAAACTTAAACAAAAGGCAATTTAACTGACAACTATTATTAGTCCTATTCCTACAAAATTAAAATCATCCAAAAATTAATACAAGTCTTCCTAAACGAAAGTAAAAATAAAAAATGCACAATCATCTTCCTCATCATCCCACTATGGTGGTCGCCTCATTTCTATCGAGCCTTGCCTTTCCTTTGACATATGTTTGGTGAGAGCTCCCACCTATTGAAGGCGCATGGCAAGTTGGGCTTCGTATGACAAGCCCTTTTGGTGTAAAAAATTGAGGCTGAAATGTCGCTTCATATTCATCCCCCGGTTCAGGGTAATCCTGATCAGCACCTTCCTCCTCAATAATAGCCCCTCATTCTAATAAGTAGGTGTCGACCTAAACATATCGAGGATAATTTAGAGTGTGTAACCCATTCATCCTTATGAATTCTTGAAATCTTGGTTTTATTTCTGCATCCATCAAATCATTCTATCAAGTATGTCTCTACGTGTAACATCCCGAATTAATGGGTCTACGCGTTTAGTGTGGGGATATGTTTAAAATGTTAATTTAAGTAAAAGGGTCTAAATTTGGGCTTAGAATTAGGCAAAGGCCAGTTAAATTATTTTAAGATGGCATCATTAATAATTAAAAAGGAACAAGTTTTGGGTCGTAAGGAGCCCAATTCTTTTAATTTAAGTTAGCTAAATTTTGGGCATTAGGATTAGGTGGAGTGGATGAAACACCCCAAACCCGGCCGACAAGCCCTGACCGGATCTGGCATGCTTCTAAAGAAAATCCATTCAAATCTTGTTTGAAACTTTGCTAAAAACTTGTGTATTTTTGAAAACTCTTTGATTTGGGTTGGGCTCGAATTAAGAACCCGTGTTGATAAGGTGTTAAAAACAATTTAATAATTATACTTAAGAAAAATTTAACTTTTAAACTTTAAATTCGATAATAATCATATCATACTAAGTAATTTAAAAGCATGCATAAATGATTCAATACTTTGGCCTTGTTACATCAAATAAAAACCCGAATAATTCAAAACTTAAACATAAATAAAAATAAATTAATCCTTGAGCTTTGCATGGCCACCCTTGAGCTCCTGCCGACCGGTCCATCACGATCATCACCGAAAAATAGTCCCACAAGGGTGAGTCAAGCAGACTCAATGTGTACAACCAACACCAAACTCAAATAAATTCGGGCATATCAAATCATACATAATCATATAGCATTAAATAAAATGATGCAATCCCGGACCCAAGCCTAGTTATCCATCCGCTACACGTCACCCGTACCAACCATCACACCGTGGGGACTACTAAGTCAACCCTCCATCCGCTACACACCATCGAAGGCAGTCGCTGCAGTCGACATGCTCATCGCCCTTATAAAATTCGTGGCATAGCCACCTTATATATATATATATATATAATTGTGACATAAGTCACCACATTCTTATATTGTGACATAAGTCACCACATTCTTATATCGTGACATAAGTCACCACATTCTTATATTGGGGTATAAAACCACCAATTCACTTCCCCTTTACATATCACCCATATGCCCCATGCAAAACATGCAAATCATGCAAATGTCATGCCTCATACTTTATTCACATTCTTATAGTCGCACTTAGGTGCCATACTGGATCTTATTATATTCCTAGTAGGAGTAGGAAAACGTACCTGAGTACTTTGTACCATCACATGGTATCTTAGCCATATTCTTATACTTTCATATTAACACATATAATAAATTAAAACCGTAAATTTATTGAGATTTAGTGTGGGGTACACACCTGATATACTTATCGAATTTACTGAAATCCCGAAAACTCGTTCTATTGCTTTAGATCTTTAATTCCTATATTTGACCAACCCTAACATGTTAGTAAAAAGCCATTTGGCTATAAATCCAAATCCTAGTAGGATTGTTGTAATCAAATTCTTACCTTGGTGCTGATTGGATTAAAAATCAAATCCCGAAACTTTGTGATGTTCACCTTTGCAATCGGCTAGCCACCAAATCCCTTAACTAGTTAGTTTTCGGCTTTTTGAACAATTAAGAAATAGATATAGGTTCCTAAATAGGCCTTGGTCAATTGTACTTATGTACTTACCTTGCGATTTTCAAATTCCGAAAAGTGACCTTGGATTGTAGTATCTGTCAAAATACCTAAAAACTTTGTTAGATTAATTTCTAACATTAAATCGTAAGTAGATAGCCCTTGGCCGAATATGTCTTACCTTGAATCTTTAAAATCCCGAATATCCTTCCTTAAAGTCGACAAGAGACAAATCCCGGAAGAGTCCCTTAATACAAAAGTCGACAGCACCTTTGTTTGAAGCCCCTCAAAGATTCGGCTATGAAGGCTAGCTAGTGCTCAAAAGGTTTCGGCTTTTGAGTTTTAATGGAGTAATCGATTTTAAGGAGGAAAAGAGAGAGAGAGAGAGATATGAGCTTTAGGAAGAATCGGCTATGGTGATCTTTAGGAAGGGAATTCAGCTTTTGATGAAAAAGAAGAAGAAAAAGAGGATGAAGAATTCGGCTAGCACAGGGAGTTTTTCAGTTTAACAAAATAAGAGAGAAGAGAAAAGTTTACTAGAGAGTTTTGATTTCAACAAAGATGAGGAAGAAAAGCTTGAGGGTTTTGGCAATGAAGATGGTTAAAGTTTCGGCTATCACAAGGGTATTTCGGCTTTGGAAAAATAAAAGGAGAAGAGGAGAGGCACTAGAGAATTCGACAAAGGTAAGAGAAGAAGGAAAGATTGATGAATGGCCTTATTTTCCTCTTTCAAATTAAATTACTAAGCCTAGAGAGTCCCCTTTCTTGGCCATCACTCTCATATCTTTATTTTCCTACCTTAGCCGAAATTCTAAAAGAATTTGACTTCAACTTAAACTCCTACCTTAGTCTCCCTATGCCGTCCATCTCCTTACCTTAGGAGTGTCGAATTTTAACCCATTATTTTGGGCTTCATGTGGCCATACTAGGCCCAAGTTATCCTAGCATATGGCGTCATTTCCAGAGCCCTAAGTGGCGTCTCCGGGCCATTTTTCCAAGCCTGATTTTATCACATTTTCAAGGTTCCTTACATTTCCTTACATTTCCTTACATTTCTAAGCTCCCTCTTAAGACTTAATATTTTCTAAAGCATTTCCTTACATTTCCAAGGTTCTAAAATGCACACAACACATTCACAACACATAAGGCATACTATTTCATAAAATTTTAGCCATAGTGCATAAGCCCTATTCCAGGATATTACAGTGGATGGCAATAAGGCTAAAATTTAGAGGTTTTAATGTTTAAATATGTGGATAATAAGCAGATAAAGGCTATTATTTAGGAATTTATTTTATGTGGATAATAAGTAGATAAAGGCTAAGATTTAGGGATTTTAATGATTAAAATATGTGGATAATATGCTAATAAAGGAGGGAGGAGTTAGAGATAATTAAGTCTCTTTTAGATGAGCTAGTAGATTAAGATAAAGGAGAAAAGTTAGGAATTTATCTACAAAGAGAGTGATGGCCAAGGATCCATCACTGAGAGGAGTAAAGAAACCAGCTACTACATGGCAAAGGGTTGCCGAATTCCTATAAATAGAG
The DNA here is from genome assembly GCA_025506655.1 of Gossypium rotundifolium. NCBI lineage: Eukaryota > Viridiplantae > Streptophyta > Magnoliopsida > Malvales > Malvaceae > Gossypium > Gossypium rotundifolium. Next base: position 136,424,950 of record CP106728.1, read on the forward strand.
GGGGTTAGCTCCTAGTTTTTGACATTAAATCCTCTCCCTTTTGTGCCGAAATTCCCTAGCTTCTTTTCTCCAAATTTCTTTCTCTAATTTCTTTAAAAGCCGAAACTTTTCCCCACTTTCTTTCTTTTCCCTTGTGCCGATTTCTCTAAAAAGCCGAAGCATCCATCACTTTTTTCTTTTATTCATCCTATTTGAGAAATTGTTCTACACTTTCGACATTTAAATCTTCCATCAGCATTACCGAACCCTCTCCCTAGTGCTAGCCGAATCTCCTAAGCTAAGGTAAGAGTCGAATTTTGATTAGTTCTCATAATCTATTTTAGAAAGGCAAAAGCAAAGCTAATAGTTAATGGTTTTATGATGGTGGTAATTGGGATTTGAAGGAGGCTTAGTCGACTAAATCTAAAAGCGAAAATCATAAGTCTCCAATTTCAGGATTTTAAGATAAGAAGATTATCCCTAGATTTTTATTAGATTCGTTCAATATATATATATGATCTTAATTTTAAAAGGAGGATTAACGATTAAATATCGTTATAATAGCTCGATAAGGATTTGATGGAATTAAATATGGTTCAGCAAAAGAAAGAATCCTAAGTTTAAGAAACGAGCGATGTCATTGTTCAAGATTGGCCAATTGGTTATGGACCGGCTTCTGAACAACACCTTAGGCAGATACCAGTTGTGTCAACTAAGGATAGCGTTGATATAGAAAGCCTCGTTTTATCGGTGTCGTGTGTAGATCTCTAACACACTACCAATTAACCTGTATGTAAATCTATTTATGTATATTATGGGCTAAAAGTCGAATAAGGTGTATAAGCGATCGAATGGAACCCTACAAAGGCTAGGCAAGGATGCCAGGTACGCAAACATTGAACTCCCTATGTATGTCAAAAAATATATATGACTGCATGATATTTTCTTTATATGTGTATGCATGGGATGGGATATTGATATGATGAAGGGGAAGTGCATGATAGGTCACGCAGTGATCGGTGGTAGAAAACCCACAAATATAAATGCTAGGTCACATTGTGATCGGTGGCTATGCCACGTTTAATGATTCCTACTTAATAGGAATAGGCAGTACGGCTGTCGTTTTGGTGTGTAGCGGATGGAGGGTTGATTGTAGAAATCCCCAAGGTGTGATGGTTGGTACGGGTTGGTGTGTAGAGGATGGAAACCTAGGATGGGTTGGGTTATTCATTCTTTATTGTTTATTATGTGATTATGATTGATGCCTTCCTGTATGGGCCAGGGCCCATAATGTGCTTAATGGGCTCGAGTCGATGTGTGTTTGAAATTTATACACTGAGTCTTTGTGACTCACGCTTTCCTTTTCTCTTCTCTTCGAGATGAACAGTAGATAGTGGACATAGGAGCCGAGACGGACTCGAGGGGCCATCAAGTTCTATTTCTACAAGTTAATTTCTTTTGGGATTTCTTAAAGTTTATTTTATTTCACTATTTTTCAAGAATATTTATGTAATAAGGCCCCTAGCTTTCATTCAACTCAAGTGATTATCAATGTTAAGCAACTTATGAATTTTGTGATAAGGTTTATTTATACTTAATAATAAAAATACAAAGAGGTTTATTTTCAAAAGTCTCTCCTTTATTCAAAATTAAATTAATTTAACTTGTGTTTTCAAAATGCGATAAAATGTTATGTGTTCGATAACATGCGGATCCGGTCGTAACGCATGGGCGGGTTTGGGGTGTTACACTACGTGCTCCTTTCGATTGATCTTTCTGTTTGAATGATGTTGGTACATCCACTTTCTTTTTTCCTTCTTTGATTCCATTCAGTTATTTGCTTCTGTTGAAGCTCAACATACTAAGATATAATATATCTCCGATGATACTTCTCATAGCTTTCATAAATTTCTCTTTTGCTCATTGGCACTTCTGCTTAGCGGCATAGGGTCGTTACGAAGAGGGGGAAGAAAAGTCCAGCTTTTTGGCTTTGTACACACCGTTTAATTTCTTGAAAGATCCAACACCCTACACAGACATGTTTACGCTGTAGAATACCATATAACAAAATTGCTCAAAATACATTAACATTAGAAACATCAATGTGGGTGCAATTCTAGTGCCAATGAATTGCATCCATATTTTAGCAAAAATAAATGTAATAGCTTAATTAAAATTTGTGGGAAGCTCGGTGTCTGGCCGATAGTTCCAACTATCTTATGTTAAAAATTTTATAACATCTTCCATGTCTATGTTTTGAAAATTTTCTAAATCTGTATTATTAATAAAATCTTTCTCATGAAATGGAATGTTATAAAAATCACATATATCATTAAGGGAGATTAGGAAATCTTCCGCTCGTACTTCAACATAAGTTATTACTGCATTAAAGCCCCACTTAATCATTTGGTCTTTAAAGGACGCATAAAATTCCTAAACCACAGGCATGTTTGCATTATTCATGAGAGTAATGTAAAACTGCTCTCATTGATGATAACAAACCAAAGTCCGATTTCTTTGCGTTGGATCATCTAGGGTTTGAACCTCGTTCTTGGATTAGTGGTCTCCTTGTGATTCAAGAAAATATTTCTCCATATTGGTATTATAAAATTGTGCGGGGTTGAAAACACATGGGGTTTCCAGAACATGAGTTCCCTTGTTCTTTCTAAGAGACATATTATAAACAATGTTTCTAAGAATATTGATTGTAATCTATAAAAGAGTAGAAAAAGTTTTGAGAATAATTAAACCTCAAATTTTAAACTTGTTTACACTTCCTCTTTGATGAGAACTCCTTCCAATGTAGCTTCTTGAATTGGGGATGAAAGATTTAGGGCTTTGGGGTTGTAAGTAGAAGAAGGGCTTTAGAGTTGAGAGGTTTTTAAGGGGTTTTAAATGGGTTGAGTGTTAGAATAGGGCTAAACTATATTAACTGGGTGTTTTTATGTTTAAAAAGTATTTTTAGGGTTAAAAATCAGGTATAATAAACGTTGTTCCACCAGGTCGCACAACTAGGTCAAGTTGACTCTGTAAAAAGTTTGCAGGCAATGTCGCGACAAAGAGGTTCCGTGTCGCGACATCCCTAGTAGTCTACTTATGTCACGACATCGGGGTTTGATGTTGTGACACACCCTACAATTTCGAAAATCTTAGAGATTGTCCGCTATGTCGTGACTTAGGCTAATGATATCGTGACTTCGATATGATTTTTGCAACTCTTTGTTATTGACCATGATGTTGTGACACGAAGTACTTGTGTTATGACATTGACCCTGTTGCCCCAAATTTTTTATCCTCAGGGTGCTTCAAGCATTTGTTAGACCTATTTTTTAACCTACATTAACAACTATGTTAGCGGAATATACCGTTAGTACAGTTAGTAATAATCACATGATAGGAAAATGTTAGGTCTTACTACTAGACTCATCCGCCAGCTTAATCAATATGCACCGTTGGGCTCTCTGTAAATTGTTTCTATTTGTATTAGTCTAACACTCGTCATGTCATTCTATTCATTTGTGGTTGTCTCTTTCTCTAAATTTACCTTTTCAGTGTGCTCTAATGACTGACAACTATTTCTTCAGGCCATAACTATTAATGATTTGCAAAGTCACGTAATTACACAACCACTTTAGCCTGCACTTAGCATTTTTGCTTTGTGAGAAGATTGAACGAAATTGTTCAAACTTGCCACTTCTTATATCCTTGCTCATCTCATCACTTTAGAATAGTTTTTCATATGTACTAGAAGTAGTGGTTGGCCCGGTTATTGCCAAAAGAATCAGAAAAGGATTTTGTACTAAATGTAACACCCTTACCCTGTATCCGTCGCTAAAATAGGGTTATAGAGCATTACTGGTAAAAATTTTAACTTAAAACATTCAATTATAACGATTTCTATAAAACACATTATAGCTCAATCAAACACAAGCATATCGTCCCTTTTTCGAGCCCTCAAGGCCTTAGAAACACTTTGGAAATGATTCGGGACTAATCAGAAACAATTAGAAAGTTTAGGAAAAAGCCAAAAATTTTGAACTGAAAGGGTCACATGGTCGTGTGGGCATTCGAAAGTAGGGACACACTACAGTGTCTCACTGTTCTCGTGCCGTGTAACTCTCGGACTTAGTTAAGCTTGGCGGTGTGTAACTCTCAAAATGCAACCTTTAAAAAAACTATAGAGGACACATAGCCGTGTCAGAGCTAGTTCAATTTTCGTAGATCAGCCCGTTCATAGATGGTGGCAACAATGTTTGACATTGAAAAGTTCAATGGTGTCACAAATTTCAATCTGTGGCAAGTTTAGATGATGACAATTCTAGTTCAAACCGACTTGATAAAGGTTGTTACTGAGAAAAAAAACCTAAGAATCTATATTAGATAGAATGGGAAGAGCTTGATGAAAAGGCCATGTCTGCAATCCAGTTGTACCTCATGAATAGGGTATTGCAGGAGATATTGATGGAGAAAACCTCATCCACCTTGTAAAAAAGGTTAGAAATTGTTTATGCGACTAAGTCTCTGTCTAGCCATTTAGTGTTGAAAAAACGTCTATTTACATTTAGTATGAACGAATGTAAGTTTCTTAGAGATCACATTAGTCAATTTATTACTCTTTTGAATGATTTAAAAAATGTTGAGGTTAAGATTAACGATGAAGATTAGGCTATGTTATTATTGTGCTCTTTACCCTCTTTATACAAGTTTTTTAGGGAGACCCTAATTTATGGCAGAGACAAACTCTCGTTCGAGGATATGAAGGGTCATTTTTTGAGTAAAGAAAAACTCAACAATGAGTTTGGTTTGGATAGCAAGGCAGATAGGTAAGCTTCTGTTTTGGTAGCATCAAAAAAGTGAGACACAAGGTGTCGCTATTGTAAGAAGTTAAGTCACATCAAAGCAGACTGTTATAAACTATGAAATAAAAGGGCTATTGAAAGTAACGAGGAAGATGTAGTTGGTGTTAATTTGGCTGACGAAAGCTATGATGATTTCTTATTAGTGTCAATGAGCGATAGGTCCGAGTTTACGTTCAAATGGATCCTAGATTCGGGATGTTCTTTCTGCATGTGTCCCAACAGAGAATGGTTCTCCACATACTGTAACACCCCAAACCTGGCCCAAACACCACGGCCGAATTTGAAATGTTATTGGGAAAGGTGCGGAGAAAATTTGGGTTTTAAAGGTGAAGAAAATGAATTTAAATTTCTAAGAAAACTCTAAAAATAAAAGTTTCTCGTTTAAACTTAGCAATTTATTTAAAAATAAAACTTTCGAGTTGCACAAGTTCAAATCAAATTTTGGGAATCCGAAAGGTTTATAAGTAATCCATATTTTGAAAATTTCACTTAAATTCGAGTGTTGCAGATATTTTAGAGTTCCTTTATAAATTAACCATTTGATAGTGGTTCCAACTTAGAACTTAAAAATCCAAAGTATTTAAAACGGCCTTATTACAATAAAAATACCCCAAAAAGTAATTAAAATATAATGTACTTTAAGAATAAAAACGGCTTCTGCATGGCCACCTCAAATCCACTCTAGCCCAGTCCAAAGTATCATGTATTACCTGCATTGTTTGAAAAACAGGGTGAGTCGTTTTGACTCAGTGTGCAATTAATCCACATGTTTCAACAAATGGGCTTAGCCCCCAAAACCACATCAAATCAATATACCACGTGTTATCATGCATTATGTTAACCCAACCCAACCTAATATCCAACCGCTACACACCACCTGTATATCCAACCACCACACACCAGGGGATTACTAAATCGACCCTCTATCTGCTACACACCTCTTTGGCAGCCATGCTACTCAAAGTCGACGTAGTGGTCTAGCCACATATCCACGTGATTAAAATCACAATATCCATGATGAGACTCTAGGTCGTCATCAATCCACGATGTGTCTCGAAGCCATCATTAATCCACGTATATATATATATATATATATACACACTTCCCCTTTAAATATATACCAAACCCCATGTACATGCAGCATGTTATGATGATATGGCATAAAACGTGTGAACATGTCCAAGTATACATATTTTACATGCTTACATAGATCTACATATATCCCACCACATTTTTGATATAGGAAATATACTAACCTGATTACCGAATTGCCCCTTTATGGGTAACAATACCACCACAGCCACTAACTCGGCTACCACACACATATCACATGCATTTAATTAATTTAAACATGTAAAGCAAAGAAACAGTGTGCTAATTACACACTTGATAACCTGTAATACCACGCTCTCAATGTCGACGTTATCACTAATCGACACTACCGCTATTTGCCTACGATCTTGTTTCGACGCTGGCCCACACCCCGGTGGCGAATCCTGAACTGCTGAAACTGACCGCTTCTTGAACTTAGGGGTAGGGACTATGTGTCCAACCCCTTTCTCTCCTTGGCTGGTACTCGCATCCATCGAATAATACTTAATCAGAAGACCCGATTAAACCTTAAATTAGATCTTAAATGAAACTAAATAATATCTAAATCAATAACCTTACCAAAGTCGACTCAAATCCCAAAGATTCTCACTTTGATCTTGAAAGCTGTCGAAATCCCTACATATGCCAATATCAGATTCGACCCAACCTTAATAGACAAAGAAATGGCCTTTGGCCGTACCAAATATCTTCTTACCTTGCTTGGTCAAATCTCGAAAGATCCTTAATACTCCTATAGCTGGCTTATACAGAGAACCCAAACTCCCTCCTTCACAGATTCGGCCATATAAGAAAATAAGATCATTTGAATAAATTAAAACATTTGAACAGCTTATAGTATGGCCATCTCCGAGTCCTCTCCCACGTCGAGTCGTCTATTCGGGATTACCTGAAACATTTAATAAAAAGAGGGGTGAGTTTACGAAAACTCAGTGTGTACAACCCTTATCAATAAGAACATGAATCACAATAGTTCGGGCCGAAGCCCATTTCAGTAACGGTGGCAATTGGGCCTTAGCCCATAAATGTCACAAATCATATTTATCTGGGCCTGAGCCCATCTCAAATAAAACCACATATGCAATGCATTAATGCCCATACCAACCCTGCACTCCGTCTCCTCTCCAACGCTGAACTCCTGTGGGGATTTAATCGAACCACCCATCCCTACACTCCTTATGTAGCACCGGTTGCGGCACTCACTTATCGGTGCAGCATAGCTACTCGGTGGCTAAAAGCCTTTGGTGGATCCACAGTCGTCAAGCGACCATGCGATCCTATATGCACTTTCCCTTTCGAATAATCCCATCCCCATGCAACATAATAGCACATGAATGCAACATACAATAATAATCATACGATAACAATCATAAATCACATACAAGAATAATCATATAACATGTAGAGGCATTTTCGTCATTTTTGCCTTCTAGGAGCATATCGGTCATTTTATCCATCGAGGGTATTTCCATAATTTACCTACCAAGGGTATTTTTGTAATTTACCTACCAATGGTATTTTCGTAATTTACCTACCAAGGGTGTTTTCGTAATTTACCTACCAAGGGTACTTTCGTAATTCTATCCTATAAGGGTATTTTGGTAATTTCACAAATCAGGGGTATTTTGGTAATTTTGCAAACTAGGGGTATTTTAGTAATTTTGCAAATTAGGGGTATTTTGGTAATTTTACAAACTAGGGGTATTTTGATAATTTTGCAAACCAGGGGTATTTCGGTAATTTTGCAAATTAGGGGTATTTCGGTAATTTTGTAAACTAGGGGTATTTTAGTAATTTTAGAAATTAGGCGTATTTCGATAATTTTACAAACCAGGGTTAATTCGATAATTTTGAAAACTAGGGGTAATTCGATAATTTCACAAATCGAGGGTACTTTGGTAATTTCGAAAATCGGGGGTATTTTGGTAATTTTATAAATCGAGGGTATTTTAGTAATTTCACAAATTGGGGGTATTTCGGTAATTTCACAAACGAGGGGTATTTTGGTCCCTTTCGGGTTTTAGCTGTGAACTTTGGCCCATCAACAAGTCCTCGCGGCTAAAGTGAACAGACACTACGCACCAGGTAGGATTCCAGAAAAGAGGAGGTGGGCCACTAGGGCCGCTTAAGTACCAAGCTCTCCCTAGATCCAATCCTAGACATGCGTATGCCTATTACCACACCTTAACCCAGTGACTTGCTCACAGACATGTTTAATTAGAGAAATTAAGTCTTATGGAATTTAAGGGTTGTTCAAACTAGACCTAAAGTCCATAAACCCTAACATACATGTCTACATCCCCATAAGCCCATCAAGCCCAAATCACTCCCTTACAGCCCATTAGGCCCAAATCTCATCATATGGCCTATTAGGCCCAAAACAAATCCAATTCATGTATCATGCATGACTAATTCAACTTGTATAACCAACCAAACCATTTCATCAAAATTAGCCTTAGGGCCCACGGGCCCATTTAGCCACTTTCGGCTTTTTGGCTTTGTCGATATCGTGTGTGTAGTGTTTGTACACACCTGGTAACCACGCGCACTGCAAACCCCTTAGTCACGAACCTACAATCGACATCACCCAACGATTAATCATAACTTAATATACACTTATTGGAAACCGAAACCTCACTGTAACCTTACCGTGCACCTCACGTTATAGTAGCCCTTCCTTCGCTACTATTGGCGATTATCCTCTAGGTCTGCACCCAAACACCCACCAAGGTATATTAACTCTCCTCATAGAATGCTCTACATATAGCTAGCTTCTCACCTTCCTTCTAGCCCATCAAGCCCAAATCACTCCCTTACAGCCCATTAGGCCCAAATCTCATCATATGGCCTATTAGGCCCAAAACAAATCCAATTCATGTATCATGCATGACTAATTCAACTTGTATAACCAACCAAACCATTTCATCAAACTTAGCCTCAAGGCCCACCGGCCCATTTAATACTTTCGCTTTTTGGCTTTCTTGATATCGTGTGTGTAGTGTTTGTACACACACGTAACCACGCTACCGCAAACCCCTTAGTCACGAACCTACAATCGACATCACCTAACAATTAATCATAACTTAATATACACTTATTGGAAATCAAAACCTCACCGTAATCGTGCACCTCACATTATAGTAGCCCTTCCTTCGCTACTATTGATGATTATCCTCTAGGTCTGCACCCAAACACCCACTAAGGTACATTAACTCTCCTCATAGAATGCTCTACATATAGGTAGCTTCTCACCTTCCTTCTTTGTATCTTACCGATGTGGGATCCCTCCGTTAGCAGAGTTTAAATCCAACTCAGACTCTTCTCGTCCAATCCGTAAAATAAATACTCCCTTTCTTGTCATGAGATTCAAACCCAAGCTCCCTTGCACCCTTAATGAGGCCTTGCCACTAGACCACTCACTTTCTTATGTCTAAAATCATGCGCAACTAAATATAACCCTATGACAAAATTCTAAAGTCCATTTAAAAAGAAATCCAAAATGCAAGAGCCAAGACTTGAACCTTAAACCTCCTTCCTTTCTTTTGGCGTCACCCCATTTCCCTCTTATGTGGCGTCACTTTGCCACTACACCACACACTCCACTTGTGTCATTTTTCTCCATATTTTATTCTTAAAGCCTACTACTAACTCTCAGAGTTTTATTCACCTAAAACCAAAATTTTCCTAAAGCCAAAGTTTGAACCCGGGACTTCATAGAAGCCCCCTAACCTTCCAAAATCACTCACCTACTAGATCCAACTTGCATTAAAGCCGTTCTCTTGTTCCTAAAAATTTTAAACGCTCTTACGCCTAAGACCCAATGGGCCCAATTTTACTAGGCCCAAATTCGGGTCGTTACACATACAATTTGGTTGAAGGTGGAGTTGTGTGCATGGGAAATAATTCATCCAGTAAGGTAATCAATACTACTGTTAAAATTAGGATGCATGGTGGAATGATTAGGACACTTTTAGATGTTAGGTATGTACTTGATTCACGAATGAATCTTATCTCCTTGAGTATTTTAGACTCGGATGGTTGCAGAATCAACATCAATTCAAGCGACATTAAGGTGTCTTGTGGGGATCTCGTTTTGTTAAAAGGTAAAACGATTGGCAACCTTTAGATTCGGAAGGTTCTATAGTGACCGGTGAAACCGAACATCCCTAGTCTGCTGCGGAGTCAAAGTCAACTTGTTTGGAGCAGAGGCAAGGAAAAATGTATGACCGTTTCATTGAAGAAAGGTTCTCTTTTGGTTGCAAGTTTTGAAAAGTTAGGGCACTGTGTTCATGAAAATCAAAATCGAGTTAGTTTTGATTTGGCAGTGCACAAGTCAAAGGCTAGAAGTCTTCCAACTTCTAAGTACATATTCGAATTAGTTAATTCCCTACATAGTTCAAGATAGGCTCGTGGCGGGCTTTAACAAAGATGGCGTTGTAAAATTAAGTGTCAAAGATGGATAATGTGTGGCCCAAATTTCTGTTAAATAAGATATTACTTGTAAGTCAGTTAAACAAAATATATTTTCTTTCTATAAGATTTAGTATTTATGAGTATAATATATTTAACATTTATTAGCATAATTTATTTGACCTATGAATTTAGCCTATAAATAGACTCATTTACAATATTAGAAAACACACCCATTAAAAAGATTAGAACTTATAGTAGTTTTGGAGAATTTTGTGTCTACGTTTTGAGAGTTATTTATTTTTGAGTTTCGGGGTTTAGTTTTTATCTCCATCTTTTTTACTCTTCATTCTTTTACAATTATAAAAAATTATTTTTGCCCGTGTTTTTTTATCTTCTTTATAGGGTCTTTCCACGTTAAATTTGTGTGTTCAACTTATCAATTTCTACAACTATTTTTACTTGTTTGTTGCTTAATTGAGTCGATCCCCAACAATCTTCTTCAAAGAGCTTTTCATTTGAAATAGTATTTTTAATTTATGTTTAAATAATATTTTGTTATACATAGAGTACTTTCATGTATGTTTAGTATTCACTTCTTTTTGTTAACCATATGCTTAGTTATTCTTTTAATATAATTTTTGTTTTATTTAGTTTTTCATATAACATATTATTCATGTGGACTTGATTATTTGAAAAAAATACATTCTACGTGTCAAATTTTCATTGGTTGATTTAGCAATTCATTAATGTCCTTAACACCAAGTAACACATATTAATAGTTCACGTACTACATTAAATGTTTTCAAAGTACATGGATCATCTTAGACATTTTATAAATGTGACAGTATCTAATTAGACAGTACCTAATGTGATAGTATCCCATTTTAATTCAATTAGTTAAGTGCTTGACCTTCGGTCAATCTTATTAGTGGGGACTACCTTTTCTACATATCTTTCCAATCATCTAGCTTTTAATTGAAGCAATATATACAAATTTAAAAAAAAAAGATTCATAACCTATAAAGAAAAAGCTGTATGAATTTGCAAATATTCTGATAAAACATGTTCCTATTCCATCAACATTTATTTACGTAGACAAATATACTTCGCTTTTCACTTGTTTCCATGGAGAAGTACTCGTAATAATTCTCATAACCATCCTTGATCGGTCACTTTTGTTGCATCGAGCAACTGCATACGTTCCAGCAGATAATATCACCTCGAATTGTGGAGCTACAACCGACTTATTAGCTAATGATGGAAGATCTAGGGTAGCGACAAGACCTCAAAATTTAGACCTTTCAATCATCCCACAACAAATTGCATGCCTCTGAAGGTCGATACTCAAGTCGATTTGAACCGTTCCTTATATGATGACCCGAGTTTCCGTTCAATTCAAGTACACTTTCCTGTTATTCCGTGCCAAAAATTCGTTCGTCTCTACTTCCATCCGACTTCTTATAAAGAATCTGACGAGATCCAAGGCCTTTTTCTCTGTCAAAGCTGGTTCTTTCACTTTGCTAAAAAATTCCAGTGTTTCCTTTGTTGCAGATTCAAATTTGATAGATTTGTTTTCTAGAGAATTATGTTTGAACGTGTAAGATAATAAGGTTTTGGACCTTGTTTTCACTCCATCTCGTAGTGCTTCAAATGATACTTACGCTTTCATCAATGGAATCGATATCGTGTCGATGCTTACCAATCTTTACTACACTCCGCCTGACTCATTGGATGTCCCATTCGTTGGTACAGTTATCCATTCGCTGTTGGGAATGACACTGCACTTGAGATGGCGTATCGATTGAATGTTGGGGGCCAATCCATTTCGCCCAACGATGATACTAGCCTTTTCAGGCTTTGGTCTGATGACTTTTTTTACATGACAAAAGATAGCTATGTCACTATGAACACCTCTGTGCCAATCAACTACACAATGATTTCGAGATATAGGCACCAAAGATGGTTTATCGGACTGCACGGTGTTCGAATATTACCCTCCATGCAGCCCATACAATGTCCAGGAGCAGCTCATGCAGACCAGCTGTGTAGGAACCATTATTTCATGTGAACTAGCTTCTCATTTTGTTGTTTTGTAATCCAATGAAATTGTAACTAAGTCTAGTTCATTTTGAATCATGTTAGGTTAGTATTTTATGTGATTTGATGATGATTGAGCTTATAAGTCAGGTTATTCATGTGTACAAGCAATGTTTTACAAGCTACTAGACTACTTAGTGGTAGTAGGTAGTATTTGGTGAAGTATTTGGCTATAAATGTATTGCTTTTCTAGTTGAATGAATGAGCAAACATGAGCTAAAAGCCATAAGCTCCCTTGTTGCACATTTGTGAGCAAGTAAAATATCATACTGCCTTGTTCTGTGTTCTTTGTTTTCTTCTTTTGTTCCTGCCAATGTCTCAACAATTGGTATCTAGAGCTACATTCTTAGTAGACCTGACATACTTCAGTTTCTTAAAGACAAATGGCTACCAATATTTCACCAGTTCCACCACCGGTCTTTAATGGTAAAGGTTTTCACATTTGGTAGGTTAAGATGAGGACTTACCTGCATGCTTTCGATCAATGGGATATTGTGACTTTAGATGTTAAGCCAGCACCTCTTTGAGCTAATCCAACAGTTGCTCAAATGAGGCAGCACACTGAAGAAAGGACCAAAAGGCACAAAGCCATGTCATGCATACAAAATTGTGTGACTGATGTGATCTTTACAAGGATCATGGCATGTGAGACTCTAAGGCAGGCCTGGGACAAACTCAAGGAGGAGTTCCAAGGCTCTAAAAGAACTAGGCAGCAGCAACTCTCGAACCTTAGAAGGGATTTTAAGAATTTGAAAATGAAAGAAGAAGAGACTGTAAAACAGTATTTAGACAGGATAACAGCTGTGGTCAACAGCATAAGGTTGCTAGGAGAAGAGTTTAGTGAGGCAAGAATCGTGGAGAAAGTGCTTTCAACACTGCTCGAGAGAAATAAAGCCAAGATTTCATCTCTTGAGGACTCGAGAGACCTTGCTAGCATCTCCTTAACTGAGTTAATCAATGCATTATATGCTCAGAAACAAAGGAGAGCTAGTAGACAAGAAGCACACCATGAAGGTGCCTTCCCAGCCAAATCGAAACCATCCTCGAGCAATACTGCCTACAAAGGCAAAAGGATCTGGAAGAATAGGCCCAAGCCTGATGTTGCAAGGGATGGAGAACAACTTTGCAAGTTTTGCAAGAGACCAGGTCACCCTGAGAATAAATGCTGGTTTAGGCCAAATGCAGCATGCCAGCACTGCAAGAAGAAAGGCCATGTTGAGAAGGTTTGCAAAAGTTAAGGCAAACTGAGACAGGCATAATATCAACAGCCAAAGGCTGAGGCTTGACTAGCTGAAGAAGGGAGTGAACATGAAGAGCAAGTATTTGCAGTCTCATGCTTAGTTGCAAAAGAAGAAATCAATAGAGGGTGGCTCCTAGATAGTGGTTGCACCAACCATATGACACCAGATGCTTCTATTTTCAAGTCAATAGACAGAAGCTTCAAGGCCAAATTCAAGGTGGGAAATGGTCATTTTATTGAGGCAGAAGGCAAGGGTGATGTTTTAATACGCACACCAACTGGCAATAAACTTGTCTCAAATGTTTTGTTGGTTCCTTAGATTGATAGAAACCTGCTAAGTATAGCTCAATTGTTAGACAAAGGCTATACTATTGTGTTCGAGGGCAAGGATTGCAAAATTAGTGATCCACAAGGATCCAAGCTCATGTCAATCAAAATGGTTGATAAAAGCTTTGTTGTTGACTGGACAAACAACTCAAACTTAGTCTATGCAGCCACAATCGATGAGTCCAAGCTTTGGCATAAAAGACTCGGGCATGCCAACTACAGATAAATGTCCAAAATGATCAGTGAAGGTCTAGTTGAAAACTTCACCAACTCTACGACTGCTGAAGGTGTTTTTGAAGTATGTCAGCTGGGAAAATAACCAAGGCATCCCTTCCCATCAAATCAAGCTTGGAGAGCATTAGACAAACTCCAACTTGTGCACACTGATGTGTGTGGTCCCATGAAGACTAAATCTCTCAGTCGAAATAGGTACTTTATCTTGTTTATTGATGACTACTCAAGATATTATTGGATTTATTTTCTAAAACAAAAGACAGAAGTGTCTCATGTGTTCTTGAAGTTTAGAGCATAGGCTGAAACAGAAACAGGTTACAAGCTGAAAACACTTAGATCAGACAATGGAGCTGAATATATCTTAGCTCAGTTCCAAGCCATTTGCACTGATGCTGGCATCAAACAACAGTTGAGAAATGTTTATACTCCTCAACAGAACGGGGTCAGTGAGAGGAAGAACAGGAGCTTGCTCGATATGGCCAGATGTCTCATGTTTGAGAAGAATGTACCAAAGATTTTTTGGGCAGAAGTAGTAAACACTACATTCTATTTGCAAAACAGGCTCCCGACCAAAGCCCTGGCCCATAAAACTCCATTTGAGGCATGGTTCGGGTTCAAGCCATCACTAGCTCACCTAAGAATATTTGGTTGTCTATGTTATTCTCAGGTTCCAGTTGCTAGAAGAAGCAAACTCGATGAGAGATCACAAGCTGGCATATTGGTGGGCTATAGCTCGATCAAAAAGGGATATAGAGTCCTTAATCCCTTAACAAATAAAGTTCTAGTGAGCAGGGATGTCATATTCAATGAGAAGGCATGCTGGGATTTGGAAAAGAATGTGTCAGTTGCTACTTCTGAAGAAATCACAATAGGTCAGACTGAAGCTGATCAAGAAGGTGCTAAAATGGATTATGATGATGTTCCAGTTAGGGGAACGAGGTCACTAGCAGATGTTTATGAGAGGGCACAAGTAGCCATTGCTGAACCAAGTAGCTTTGAAGATGCTCAAGCACATCAAGGTTGGTAGCAAGCGATGGCTGATGAAATGCATATTATCGAGAAGAATAAAAATTGGGAGCTGGTTGAAAGGCCTTCAAATAGAAAGGTTATAAGAGTCAAGTGGGTTTATCGAGCTAAACAAAATGCAGATGGAAGTCTGAATAAGCTAAAAGCTAGGCTGGTTGTGAAAGGATTCAGCCAAAGACATGGGGTGGATTATATAGAGACATTTGCTCCAAATGACGTGCTCGATACAATAAGGCTGCTAGTTGCCTTAGCAGTTCAAATGAACTGGAAAATCCACCATCTCGATGTAAAATCAGCCTTTCTCAATGGCTTCCTTGAACAAGAGATCTATGTTGACCAGCCACAAGGGTTTCAAGTGACAGGAAAAGAAGAGATGGTGTACAAGTTGAACAAAGCCTTGTATGGCTTAAAACAAGCACCAAAAGCTTGATACATCAGAATTGATAGCCACTTGATCAGCTTGGGGTTCGATAGGAGCATCAGTGAGCGTACACTGTATGTTCAGAAGAAAGGACTTCAAACACAGCTCATTGTCTCTTTATATGTCGATGACCTACTGGTGACAGGAGGAGATGAAGCTACACTTGATGATTTCAAGACAAAAATGAAGCAAATGTTTGAAATGTCTGACTTGGAATTGATGGCCTATTTCCTAGGTATGGAAGTCTCACAAACTCAGAAGGGTATATGCCTGAGCCAGAAAGCCTTTGCTACAAAGATCTTAAGCAAGTTTTCAATGGAAAACTGCAAAGCAATAAGCACCCCAGTGGCTATTGGTGAAAAGCTATCAAGCCAAAGTGATTTTAAGGACGTCTGTGAAATATCCTACTGGAGTCTAGTAGGTTGCTTGTTATATTTAACTACCACTAGACCAGACATAATGTATGTTGTGGGTTTACTCTCTCGGTTCATGCATTGCTGTAGAGTTGCTAAAAGAGTTCTTAGATATATCAAAGGAACTCTAAACTATGGCATGCTGTTTGAAAAAGCTGAGCATTTGGAATTGACTGGCTATACTGATAGTGATTGGGATGGACCGTGTGATGACAAGAGAAGCACTTCTGGATATTCTTTCAGCCTTGGATCAAGCATGTTTTGTTGGAGCTCAAGAAAGCAAAGCTTGGTAGCACAATCAACTATAGAAGCCGAGTATGTTGCTGCATCTGCTGCAGTAAACCAAGCCAAGTGGCTTAGAAAAATCTTGGCTGATCTAAACCTAATTCAAAATGGTGCTACAAAAATTTACTGTGACAACAAACCAGTAGTGGCAATTGCTAAAAATCCTATCTTCCATGGAAGAACCAAGCATTTTAGCAGTAAACTCCATGTTGTTCGAGAAATGGAGCAAGCTAAAGAGATCGAATTAATCCATTGCAACTCGAAGATCAAGCTCGATATTTTGACTAAAGCCCTCAATAAGTCAAGGTTTTATAAATTGAGAAATCGATAGAGTCTGCGCATAGAGTCCAAGGAGGAGTGTTGAATATTACCTCCATGCACCCATACAACGTCTAGGAGCGGCTCATGCAGACCGACTATCAGAGAACCATTATTTCATGTGAACTAGCTTCTTATTTTGTTGTTTTGTAATCCAATGAAATTGTGACTAAGTCTAGTTCATTTTGAATCATGTTAGGTTAGTATTTTATGTGATTTGATGATGATTGAACTAATAAGTCAGTTTATTCATGTGTACAAGCAATGTTTTACAAGTTACTAGACTACTTAGCGGTAGTAAGTAGTATTTGGTGAAGTATTTGGCTATAAATGTGTTGCTTTTTTAGTTGCGTGAATGAGCAAACATGAGCTAAAAGCCATAAGCTCCCTTGCTGCACATTTGTGAGTAAGTAAAATATCATCTTGCCTTGTTACGTGTTCTTTGTTTTCTTCTTTTGTTCTTTGCCAATGTGTAATATCCGGGTTAAGGGCTATTTTGTTTTGGCATTGGTTGCATGATTAATTGCTTGCTATGATATTGTTTGGGTGTTTTCGGGACTTAGGCATAGGCTAGGAGTGAGCCTGAGTAGGTGGTGAAATTTTAGTTTTTGGGCTTTAGGGATAGGAGTGAAGGAGATGGGGCTTATATTTAAATTAAGTGAATTTAAAGCACAAATGAGGAGCTAGCAAAGTGGCAAGCATGCGCCACTTGGAGGGTGTGTGTGTGCGTCAATTGCAAGGGAGGTCTTGAGTTCAAGTCATGAGAATTCCACCCTTTGCATCCATTTTGACGGCATGAAGGGGAGAGTTGTGGGCAATTTGAACTCTACCATGGACTTGGTCAACATATTCAAGCGGTGGATGGAGAGCAATTGTAGGAGGAGACTTGGTCTTTGCCATTTGAATTGGTGGTGTGAGAGCAAATGGGGGAGGTTGGCGGTTTGAGGAGTGTTTGGGGAGCTTGGAAGTGCAAACTCCCTTGGTCCTTTGGGTGTATTTTCGGTCTTAGGGGAAAACAATTAAGTTTTTTCTTCTTTTCTTTGTGTCAACAAGCCGATTCTTAGTTAGTCAAAAGCTTGCAAAGAAAATTCTCTTCACTTGCAAATAGCCTAAGCGAATCTCACCCATTTTGTTGTGCATTTTCTTGAAACCGAAACCCTGTGTGTTGCCGAAATTGCTTGTTTGTTTTGTTTTGCTTCTTCTCTTTGTTTTAGCCAACCAAGCACTCCATTATCATTTTTCTCCTTTTGAAAACCTTGTTAGCGAATGCCCTCCTACCTCCTTTTCTTTTTCAATTTAGTTAATGAAACCTCTAGCACCCTTATTGTCGAAAGTATACCTTGTGTCTTCCTTCTTCTCTTCATTGTGCAAAGCCAAACTAGAGACCCTTTTCTTCTCACTTCTTCTTTTTGTTTCATAAACCTTGTGCCGATTTTTCCTTTGTTCCATACCATTTCTTTTAAACCGAAACCAGCCTTTGTTTTCATCATCTTTGAGCGAACCTAGCATTTTCTTTCTCTTTTCCTAAAGGATAGTAGCGAAACTTGTTCTTCTTCTAAACACACCTTATTCATTTCTTTCCTTTCAAAATCGAAAGTGACCCTCCATTCATCTATCTTTATTTTCTTGTCTTTTAAAACCTGTTGGTAGAATAATTCTCCTCACGGTGTTGGGTGGCGAATATTGGGTGTTGTTAGGTGCTTGGGTTTCAATCGTTTGGTAGTGGGGTCTTTGGACTTTGGAAATAATCAAGAGAGTCTTCCAACTCTTTTAGCCGATTGTTAAGTGATGGTGGAGGCCGTTTGTAAAAGAGAAACCTTTGTGGTTCGAGTTTGGTAGGAAGCCAAACGTTTGCAAGGATTCGAGTTGTAGAAGTGATCGAGGGACGTAAATCGATTTTAGGGATTAATACCTTCGCTAATTCAGGTGTGTAAACCAACACACGATCTTAACCTAATAATGTGATAACCTGTTGTGTAAATGAAACAGTGTGTTTGATTATTGCGATACCCATTGAGGTATGGATATGGATTCGGGTAAGTACCATTTCACTATGAGTTATGTGATGATGATGATATCATGATTTTTAATACTTTGAGATGCCATGTTAAGCATGTGAGCATGATAGCATGATTGCACGATTGTGCATCTAGTATGATACGTGATTGGGTGATATGAGAGGAGGGGGAATATGATATCCGTGTCTTTGGGACACTGTGTCTTTGGGACACCAGAGGTTTGGCACCTCCAGTGGTTTGGTACCACGTATTTTGTGACTTTGGGTCAGCAGAGGTTTGGCACCTCAGCGTCTCGTCCCAGTGGCTTAGTACCACGGTGGGTTGGCCCCATAGTTGATTATACGGGATTGACGCCAGTGATTTGGTATCACACGATGGGTTGGCCCCATCATCAGATTTGTGACTACGGTCACCAGTGATTTGGTATCACATTGTGTCTTTGGGACACCAGAGGTTTGGCACCTCATTGCGACTTGTCCACGTGGTTTAACACCACCGTGGGTTGGCCCCACTTTTGAGATATGGGATCGCTCGCTAGTGATTTGGTATCACGCGATGGGTTGGCCCCATCATTGGATTATTTGTGACTTGGTCACGGTGGTTTGGTACCACAAGATGGATATCGTGACTTTGGGTCACGGTGGTTTGGCACCACCGGTGGTTTGGTACCACACGGGTAGAAAAAGCGATATGGTTGGTTAGGAACGGGTGCATGATTTGCATTATTCTGTTATGATATATGTGTTGGCATGTTATACCGGGAGAGGGAATTATACACTGAGTCTTGCGACTCACTCTCTCT
This sequence comes from Gossypium rotundifolium, assembly GCA_025506655.1. Lineage (NCBI taxonomy): Eukaryota > Viridiplantae > Streptophyta > Magnoliopsida > Malvales > Malvaceae > Gossypium > Gossypium rotundifolium. The sequence goes on from CP106728.1 coordinate 136,444,492, forward strand.
CCTTTGACTATTTCAGGTGACACATAGACGCGGACATGGAGCCGGGATGGACTCGAGGTGCTCATGCCATACTGAAATAAAGATTTGCTCGGACTTCTTTTATAAAATTTGGTACACTAGCTGGTTTATTTCTATTTTGTTATATTTGGGTTTGTAAATGGCCTCTTAAATTATGTTTTGATATGTTATGTTTAAGTAGATTTTCAATATGCTTTAACAAACTAATTGAGTGAAATGTGCTAAAATTTGGAAAGACAACGTTTTCAAAATTACAAAGACGATGTTTTAAACTATACCATCGGGTATCATACTATAACTTGAGATAAAGTGAACTCAAAAGGTTTTCCAACTTAAATATGATTTTCTATTAAGTCATAAATGTTTTAGTAACAATTAGAAATAACTTAAGCTTCAAAATGAAATAAACTAATTTTTCCTACACATCGGATAAATTTTCAAAACTTTCTAGGTTTTCAAGTACATCATCAGATTTTTAATCAAAGCTACTTGAGTCATCCTCAAAATACAAAATTTCGCTAAGTGTTCTCACCAAATTTCTAGACTTCAACTTAAACCATCCAAAACCTTTTTCTGTAGCATACCAAATTCGATTAGTGGTGTATTGACTGGGTTTAGGTGTTACATTTGTGGTATCGAGCCAAGTTTAAAAGCTTCTTTGTGGGCCCGAGGCCCAAAATGTTTTAAAACTATAGTTTTTAAGTATTCAGTTTTAAAGTATGGTTTGAAAGGCATGACACCGAGTCTCCGGCACCAGTCCGCCCAGGTAAGTACCCCGTACTATTGGTTGTGATATTAATTGATATGATTGAATGGCTAGTGATAGTAAGATTACTTTAGAGACCTGGCCGATAGGATTACGTGGACTCATGAAAACAAAGTCTCTTTAATATTCATAAAACTTTGCTTTAAAAATAGTGGAATAATGGTGATACATAAAATTCTTTAATCGACGAGATTTAGTCATGAGTACCGAGGTGGACGTGGTCGTGGGCGTGGTCGCAGTAGGATGATCGTTTCGAGCCGTAGGTTCAGGCGGGGTTCGAGAATGAGGTACTGGCCGCCACCAGTGGAGGTGGTGAGTTCGAGAGCATCTTGGCGATGATGCGATGTCACAGAGCGATCTTGCGGGTTTTAGAAAGGGTAGCTAGAGTAGGGGAGGCGTAGGAGCTAGGAAATGCGTGCTGAGCAACTTCGGCAAATGAAATTTGAGTTCTTTCGGGTGTCTCGGGTGTTGCTCCAAAGATCACGAGTATTACTGGAAGCGACAGCGGATCATGGATGATCTAGACCGACCATGGAAGAAAAGTTGAAGGGATCGTATCACTTCTGGGGATGAGTCATACCGGTGGTGGCTCACGATCCGTGTAATACCTGCAATGGAAGATCGACATGGGACTATTTTCGCCTACTTATCGAAAAAAATACGTTGGAGCTAACTACATAAATGAGCGAGAGGAAAGCATTTACGAGGTTAGTCGAGGGGAGCAAATGCGTGTCGAGTCTGGCGTAGTTTACGAGGTGAGTCGGAATGCCAGGGGTATGGTGGCTACTGAGCATGAGAGGTGTGTTCGTTTCGAGGATGGCCTGTGAGACGAACTAAGGTTGATAATTGCGCCCAGCAGGGCGTGAATTTGCGCCTAGTTGAAAAGCGAAGGTTGCCGAGGGCATTAAAGAGTCCGTGAGGCGGTATGGATAGAAACCGTTACAAAGGAGTTTTGGATCTTCCGGTCATCGTGTAATCAATGAAAAGGGCTAGACCGAGTGGGCGAATCGATCGGGTAGGTTTGTTCTTTGCTAGGCGAGGACCGCCGCATGTAACCGTTGTGGAAAGGCTCACTAGGGAGGATGTTGGACCGATGGCGGAGGTTTTTTTGAGTGTGGCTCATTGGACCACCGAGTGAGGGACCTGTCCGTAAGTTAGCTAGAATTCATCAGAGAATCGGGGCGTGTCGGACAGAAATAATGGACCCCGCAGAGGGCCGAGGTAATGACAGAGGGGTAATAGTTCGGTCGGGCCGTGGAGCACCGGCGGGAGGTGCGTAGTAGTTCGAGGCCGACGGTCGGGGTTGGTGTATCTTTGGCGCCGAGAGGAGGGAGGCGGCCTTGCGGACGTCATTACCGATACGTTTTTAATCTTTGGTTCTCCATTTACTGCTTTAATTGATGTGGGTTCAACACATTCGTATGTTGCAAGTAGTATAGTGAAGACCATGAATTTAGACTCTGAGGTATCTTCTAGGCAAATGACCGTAATAAGACCTCTAGGTCACTCTGTAGTGGTAGATAAACTGTATAGAGACGTACCTCTAGAACTCCAAGGGGTAGTATATGAGGCGTTGTATGGTAGGAAGTGTCGCTCACCTACTTGTTGGACAGAGCTAAGTGAACGTCAGTTGTTAGGACCAGAGTTGGTTGCTGAGACTGAAGACAAGGTTAAGTTAATTCAGGCTCGATTGAAGGAGGCTTGACCGGCAGAAGTCCTATGCCGATCTTAAGCGGAGAGATATTAAATTTGCTGTGGGAGATCGGGTTTTCCTGAAGGTCTCACCGTGGAAGAAAGTATTAAGGTTCGGGAAGAAAGGCAAGCTAAGTCCGAGGTTTATTGGGCCGTATAAGGTATTAAGACGAGTGGGACCAGTTGCTTATCAGCTCGAGTTGCCAGCTGAGCTAAGTCAGATTCACGACGTGTTCCACGTTTCGATGCTACGGCGATATCGTTCCGATCCATCACATGTGGTAACGATGAAAGAGATCGAGGTAAATCCAGATTTGTCCATGGAAGAAGAGCTCATCTGATTTTAGGCCGGATGTGAAGGTTCTGCGAGAAGTCTGTGCCTCTGGTTAAGGTTCTTTAGGCGGAATCATGGCGTGGAAGAAGCGGCGTGGGAACCCGAGGATATGATGAGACAACAATACCCGCAACTCTTGACGAGTAATTTCGAGGTCGAAATTATTTTAAGGGGTAGAAGCGTAATATCCGGGTTAAGGGCTATTTTGTTTTGGCATTGGTTGCATGATTAATTGCTTGCTATGATGTTGTTTGGGTGTTTTCGGGACTTAGCTGTAGGCTAGGAGTGAGCCTGGGTAGGTGGTGAAATTTTAGTTTTTGGGCTTTAGGGGATAGGAGCTGAAGGAGATGGGGCTTATATTTAAATTAAGTGAATTTAAAGCACAAATGAGGAGCTAGCAAAGTGGCAAGCATGCGCCACTTGGAGGGTGTGTGTGTGGCGTCAATTGCAAGGGGGAGGTCTTGAGTTCAAGTCGCGAGAATTCCACCCATTTTGCATCCATTTTGATGGCATGAAGGGGAGAGTTGTGGGCAATTTGAACTCTACCATGGACTTGGTCAACATATTCAAACGGTGGATGGAGAGCAATTGTAGGAGGGAGACTTGGTCTTTGCCATTTGAATTGGTGGTGTGAGAGCAAATGGGGGGAGGTTGGCCGATTTTGAGGAGTGTTTGGGGGAGCTTGGGAAGTGCCGAAACTCCCTTGGTCCTTTGGGTGTATTTTCGGTCTTAGGGGGGGAAAACAATTAAGTTTTTTTTCTTCTTTTCTTTGTGTCAACAAGCCGATTCTTAGTTAGTCAAAATCTTGCAAAGAAAATTCTCTTCACTTGCAAATAGCCTAAGCAATCTCACCCATTTTGTTGTGCATTTTCTTGAAACGAAAACCCTGTGTTGCTAAATTGCTTCTTGTTTTGTTTTACTTCTTCACTTTGTTTTAGCCAACCAAGCACTCCATTATCATTTTTCTCCTTTTGAAAACCTTGTTAGCAGAATGCCCTCCTACCTCCTTTTCTTTTTCAATTTAGTTAAGCGAAACCTCTAGCACCCTTATTGTCGAAAGTATACCTTGTGTCTTCCTTCTTCTCTTCATTGTGCAAAGCCGAAACTAGAGACCCTTTTCTTCTCACTTCTTCTTTTTGTTTCATAAACCTTGTGCCGATTTTTCCCTTTGTTCCATACCATTTCTTTTAAACCAAACCAGCCTTTGTTTTCATCATCTTTGAGCCGAACCTAGCATTTTCTTTCTCTTTTCACGAAGGATAGTAGCCGAAACTTGTTCTTCTTCTAAACACACCTTATTCATTACTTTCCCTTTCAAAACCGAAAGTGACCCCTCCATTCATCTATCTTTATTTTCTTGTCTTTTCCGAAACCTGTTGGCTGAATCATTCTCCTCTGGTGTTGGGTGGCCGAATATTGGGTGTTGTTAGGTGCCGGTTTCCAATCGTTTGGTAGTGGGGTCTTTGGACTTTGGAAATAATCAAGAAGAGTCTTCCAACTCTTTTAGCCGATTGTTAAGTGGTGGTGGAGGCCGTTTGTAAAAGAGAAACCTTTGTGGTTCGAGTTTGGTAGGAAGCCAAACGTTTGCAAGGATTCGAGTTGTAGAAGTGATCGAGGGACGTAAATCGATTTTAGGGATTAATACCTTCACTAATTCGGTGTGTAAACCAACACGATCTTAACCTAATAATGTGATAACTTTGTTGTGTAAATGAAAGCAGTGTGTTTGATTATTGCGATACCCATTGAGGTATGGATATGGATTCGTAAGTACCGTTTCACTATGAGTTATGTGATGATGATGATATCATGATTTTAATACTTTGAGATGCCATGTTAAGCATGTGAGCATGATAGCATGATTGCACGATTGTGCATCTAGTATGATACGTGATTGGGTGATATGAGAGGAGAATATGATATCCGTGTCTTTGGGACACTTGTGTCTTTGGGACACGGAGGTTTGGCACCTCCGTGGTTTGGTACCACGTATTTTGTGACTTTGGGTCAGCAGAGGTTTGGCACCTCGGCGTCTCGTCCCGATGGCTTAGTACCACAATGGGTTGGCCCCACGCTTGATTATCTGGGATTGACGCCTTGGTGATTTGGTATCACACGATGGGTTGGCCCCATCATCGATTTGTGACTACGGTCACGGTGATTTGGTATCACATTGTGTCTTTGGGACACGGAGGTTTGGCACCTCATTGCGACTTGTCCACGTGGTTTAACACCACCGTGGGTTGGCCCCACTTTTGAGATATGGGATCGTCTGCTAGTGATTTGGTATCACACGATGGGTTGGCCCCATCATTGGATTATTTGTGACTTCGGGTCACCAGTGGTTTGGTACCACAGTATGGATATCGTGACTTTGGGTCACCAGTGGTTTGGCACCACCAGTGGTTTGGTACCACACGGGGTAGAAAAGGCGATATGGTTGGTTAGGAACGGGTGCATGATTTGCATTATTCAGTTATGATATATGTGTTGGCATGTTATACCGGGAGAGGGAATTATACACTGAGTCTTGCGACTCACTCTCTCTCCTTTGACTATTTCAGGTGACACATAGACGCGGACATGGAGCCGGGATGGACTCGAGGTGCTCATGCCATACTGAAATAAAGATTTGCTCGGACTTCTTTTATAAAATTTGGTACACTAGCTAGTTTATTTCTATTTTGTTATATTTGGGTTTGTAAATGGCCTCTTAAATTATGTTTTGATATGTTATGTTTAAGTAGATTTTCAATATGCTTTAACAAACTAATTGAGTGAAATGTGCTAAAATTTGGAAAGACAACGTTTTCAAAATTACAAAGGCGATGTTTTAAACTATACCATCGGGTATCATACTATAACTTGAGATAAAGTGAACTCAAAAGGTTTTCCAACTTAAATATGATTTTCTATTAAGTCATAAATGTTTTAGTAACAATTAGAAATAACTTAAGCTTCAAAACGAAATAAACTAATTTTTCCTACACATCGGATAAATTTTCAAAACTTTCTAGGTTTTCAAGTACATCATCGATTTTTAATCAAAGCTACTTGAGTCATCCTCAAAATACAAAATTTAGCTAAGTGTTCTCACCAAATTTCTAGACTTCAACTTAAACCATCCAAAACCTTTTTCCTGTAGCATACCAAATTCGGTCGTGGTGTATTGACCGGGTTTGGGGTGTTACACAATGTCCCAACACACGGACAATGTAGGGTCTTGCGTACAACGAGAAGCATAACTAATCATAGAGCTTGCCCGTGGGTTCGGGATTCAAGTATATGGTGAGGCTTCATTTCTGTGAACCATAAGATCCGGTAAACTCTACGGGAGACTGGGAATTTAAGGTCTTTATAAACAGTCAGACGGCTGAACAAAATGCTGATGTGATTATGTGGACTGGGTAAGACAGAGTTTTGATTTTTAAGGATTATGTCGTGTTAGTATCAAAGGAGTACATCACCATAAATTTGCATCCTATTGTTGCAGTTTAACATGATGTTATCTTAAATGGGATTGAAGTGTTAAAATTAAGCAACTCTCATGGCAATTTGGGCGAATTCAACCAAACCCAGAACTAGTGGTGCCTCCACCAACACCTTCAGATTCGTTCAATTCTGCAGGTGCAAAATCCAAGAAAAGAAGCCTTCTAATTGCTAGTGTCGGGTATGCGGCTGGTTCGATCGCCATAATTTTTTTATTGGTTTGCAAGGTTGTTCAGGGGCAAAGAAAGGGAACAAGTTTGCTTTGCTAGTGGATAAATGAAAGCGAAGGGAAATCCACAAGGACTACCATATTGTTACCAGATGAACTATGCCACAATTTTTCACTGGATAAGATCAAAGCTGCTACCAACAATTTCTATCATGATTTAGTTGTTGGGAAAGGTGGGTTTGGGAAAGTACACAAAGGTTTCATGGATGAAAGTGAAATGATAGTTGCAATCAAATGCCCGAATCCAGAATCCCGTCAAGGTATTCGAGAGTTCTTAGTAGAGATTGAGATGTTGACTCAACTTTGAGATGTTCATTTAGTGTCCTTAATCGGATACTGCAATGAGAGATGATAGATGATTCTAATGTATGATTTTATGAGTAATGGGACTCTCTCAGATCATCTTTACGGTACTAACTTTGCCTATGATCCTCTCACATGGAAGCAAAGGCTTGAGATTTGTAAGGGAGCTGCAACTGGATTGAACTATCTTTATACAGAAGTGAGGCATACTGTTATTCACCGTGATGTGAAGTCAAGCAACATTCTCCTAGATGATAAGTTTACTACCAAGGTTTTGGATTTTGGGTTGTCGAAAGAAGACCCAAAAATCAATGAGCTCATAACAGGAATAAAGGGCACCCGTGGATACATGGACCCAGAGTATGCTCGGGGTCATAAATTAACCAAAAAATCAAATGTATATGCATTTGGTGTTGTGTTATTTGAAGTGTTATGTGCAAGAAAAGCTCTAAATACAAAATTGCACGAAGCTCAAATGAACCTGGCATATTGGGCCAAACATTGCATTACAGATGGGACACTGTATAAGGTTATTGATCCATATTTGATTGGAAAGATAGCTCGAGAGTGTTTTAAGATGTTTGTCAAAATTGCAGAAAGTTGCATAGCAGCTGTGGGAACCGAGAGGCCATCATGAATGATGTAATTGAAAGGTTGGGGTTTGCTATAGAGTTGCAAAAGGCTGCTGATGTCGAGATGTTAAAGATGGATCTTGCAAGTGCGTGTAGCTACCTGGATATAGTGTTTCCAGTTGCTTAGGACATGGACTTCGACGATGAATCAAAGGTGGATTCGGAGTTGGATTCAAATTTATGCGGAAGAGTAGTATTATTAGATTCAGATACTACTGGACTGACTTATCCTACTATTGATTCAAGCACATCAATGGTCTCTAGCACCACCAACACAAAAAGCATAGAAAATAAAAGTTAGGAGACTTTAGGTGTGTTGAATTAGTTTCATGCTTTAGTCTTCATGATCTCTATTAAGGGTTTGTATTTAATGAATTAATGATGTGTAAATTGGTGTTTTTTTCAATGCACGAAGACTATAAATGTAATTTGCTTCTATTTTTATCTCTGTAACCTTGTTGAAGTGCAAATCACCTAACCATAGACGAAAAGAGAGAGCTATTGGTTGCCTTTTGAGTTTGGAAAGAAAAAGAAATAGATGCATGCATTTTTGAATAAAATCATTTAATAATATGTATGATGTAAAATTAGTTATTTTATAACTATTAGACCAAAATATATAAGCGGCTTAGATTAAATTAAAACCTTTTTATTTTAGGTTAAAATATATAATTATTTTTTTAATGCTATCATTCTCTTTGTAATCGTTATGGGTAACTAGCATTTTTACTTTGGAATAATATATTATATATTATTTTATAATGTTAGCATCACATCTTGATGATATATATTGTCTCATTAAACTCGAGACTTGATATTATACAAAGTGTTCATTAAGTTTTCATAATAGGTAACTCAAATACTATAGACTTGTACCTAATCCCTAATTTTCAAATTTTCAAAATTTCAATATAACTATGTTAATTATCTATACCACGGTGAAACTTTATAATTATTTGTGCCTTGAAAATTTACAAGACCAACATCTCCAGCTATTGGAAGAAAAAAGGTTCAAAACAGTTCTCTTGCACAAAAAAATAAAAAAATTTAAAATCGAGCTAAATTGTGATATTTATAGCAATAAACCCTTTATCAAAATCACACCTGTGCTTTTAGATAGACGAATCATTACTATTCTTCACTTTTAACCAAATGATCTTTGCTAGAACTTAGACCTGGCAAATCGTATGGCCTTAGGCGATTTATTTGCTTCAAATTTGCCTAAGTCATCCAAACACTCAAAAAGTGAGAATTCTCTCGAAAATTCTCTAAGGCGCCAAAAATAAAGTGGAAGCAAACTTAAAAGCAAAAAAGCAACGAGAAAATTGAAAAAGCCACAATAAAGCAATGCACACCAAGTGTTTGAGTAAACACTCTCAATATATTCTTTATCTCAATAATGAAATACAATGGGATCATTACAAATGAGGGTCAAGGCCTCTATTTGTAGTTGAGCTCCCCCAAATCCAATGTTATAGATTGAATTACATCAACAACTGAGATTAATGCTTATCTACAAGATGAGCATCCTAAGGGTTTTAAACTCTATACATATTTATTCCTTAATATTTATATTAATTACCCTAGTAATTCTAGTTTTACTAGTTTCATTAGGCCACCAAGGCTTCAAGTAGATGGGTTTCTCTATAATAGCCCGCCTTCGAAGTCCTAGTATCTGGTTATTGTTTAATGAGATATGATATTTAAAGTAAATTTTGATTGAGTAAGGTATCAGTTTTGACTAAGTATAAGATTTTGGGAATGTGCCAAATGGCGAATGTTCTGTTTGGCAAGCTCGATGGTTTGGCGAACTCTCCTATGGAGTATATGCCATCCTAGTTGTTTAGACGTTTACGTTAAGTTTTTAATTGATAGAATTATTTATTATTTTTGGTGGGACGACTTTGTTAGTCTAATGAGGATTGGTTAAAATGGAACTAAGTTACTGTAGTTGATAAGACTAAAATTATTATGAGAGTACTTAGTCATAGGTATTGAGGGAGGGTTAGTGGGATAATTTGATTTTTCCACTAACCCTTGCTTCCATGCTTAGTTGTGTACAATTAGTACTGACTTCTTAAACAAGCTTTACATCTTCTTTGCATCCATTTTCCTTCCAAATTTTCTCTACTCTCACTCTCTTTGAAACTAAAGACTAGAAACCTGCTTGAAGTTGAGTACGCTATATTCAGCCAACTACTTTGCTCATTTTAGCACCCTCGTAACTATCAATGAACTCTAGGTTATGTTCTTGGTTATTTACATGATCTTAGAGCTACATGCTTTAATGTCAGATGTGTATGTAAGGAAGGAAACTTCCTAATTCTGGGTTTTATAATGATGTGATGTGAGCACACCCGGGGCTCCTTCAAATTCAATTTCTGATCCTCTTGAGCTCCCTTAAGGCCACATAACCCGAGCTCGAGCTAAACGGAAGCACGAGGATGTTGTGGCTCTAACAAGCCAATTTTGGAGCAAATTCCAAACCGAAAAAGATGGACAAGCTCGGGTCTAAACTTTGAGCAATCCATTGCACCTTGGTGCAAACCGAATTTAGCTCGATTTAGCTCACATGAGCTCACTTCAGCTCATTGAGTTAATTTAATTAATTTTAGTTCATTACTTTAATATTTGAATAAATTAAATATTTCCTACAGCATATAAATATGTTTAAGTCATTACATGTTTTTAATATGCTATGTCCTAGCCGAATTAATTGTCTTAACTTAATTAAATTTGTGTTAGTCTATTACATGTTTTTATTATGTCCAGGCCCTAGCTGATTTTTAATGTGTCATGTATAGTCTTTATTTAATTTGTCTAAGTGTCATTTAATATGTCCAAATTATGTTTTAATTATGTTCAGTTGAAATTAGTTTAATTTAATTTGGGCTTTTGTGTTTATTAGGTGCAGCCGAATTTGGAGAACCATTAAACAAGGTTCATGCATGTAGGTTCAATGAATGTGGAAGGTGCATGTTCGGCTGGTACAATGCATTGAGGCTGATCTCTTTTGGCTCCCCAAGGTACACATTCGGCCAAGAGTCACCAACCATCAAGCTCCCCAAGGCTTGGTCGATCCTCTTCCCAAAGTAGCACAATTCCTTTCACACGATGCGTTCACACCTCCATGACTATTTAGTTAGATGTTCACATGGAAAAGACCTTTCAAGGCCGGCTATTCACACTCAAAAGGGCTACTCAAATTCAACTTAAATGCTGATAACTTTTTAGCTAAAAGATGGCATTTTAATGTGGTCAATTAAGCCTTGGCCGAACCTAGTTGCTGCCATGCACCAAGCAAAATTCTCCAAGTTCATTTGCCCTTCTAGAAATCGTCCATTGAACTCCAAATCAGCTGAATTTAGCTACAGCAAATTAAGGCTTTATTTCTAGAATTTTCTAGCTCATTCTAGTATAATTTTACTTAGATATTAAGCTTTTGTTTAGGCCATTCGGCTACCCTAGCTAGGTCCTATAAATACTTTTTTATTCCATTTGTAAAAGGACTTTTGCAAAATTATTGAATGAACATTTTGTTCCTGAGTGAGTTAAACTCCTCTCCTATTTTCGTACAAGTCTCGTTGAATTATCTAGCGTGCTAGTGGCATCTTCTGACTTGTTTTCTGAACTTATCACCAAACTCAGTGTGGCGTTCAACCAACCTATTGTTCCACAAATCCATATTAAACAATATAGAAATCATGCTGACACTTTTTAGTGTTGAATCATTTTTGAAGTTTAAGTTCATTTTCCATCCCCACCAAACTATCTCAATACATATCTTTAATATTTTTCTTAAACCGAGCAATCCTAATAACCACTATCCTTAATCCTATCCTGGCCGAACCTACCATCACCCTAGCCAACTTCTATAACCATTTGAAAGCTTTCGCAACCTTAGCATAATTTCATCCTTTCTCCGACAACTCAACTACTCCTCGTTGACGATCTGGTATTCTCAGGAAATGACTCGAATCAGCCCGGGGCATCTCACATTATTTGGTATCAAAGCTTGAAAACGAGGAGTGCCGACGTCGTAGCATCCGGAGTAGGTTCGTGAATTAAAAAAGAAAAAATTTGAAATAAAAAAATTTTCATGTTGTATTTTATTTCTTTTGAAATCAGCATATTGTATTGAAGTGAATATATATATAAATGAAAATTCAAAAAATATATATATACAAGTTAAAATAAAAAAAAGAAAGAAAGTGTGAAAGTTTTGCATTGTATTTTATCTCTTCTAATCCCGATCATCAAAACTTTATTCTACCATCATCTTTCTCCCCAAAAGCCACACTTAACCAAATTTTTCTTTTTGTTTAGCCTACCCTGCACCAATAGTTTATCCCTTGTAACCATTTTGAAATCGACTCCAAGCAACAAATAGGTCTAACGAGACGAAATACAAAGTTACGAGAGAGAGGTCAAGTAGAAAAAGGCAAGAGAGTGCGAGTTCATTAGAGAAACGGAAAAGCCTTAAAAACGAGTGTAAACACGAGCGGAGTGAACATTCTTTATTTTCTTTTCTAGTGACTTGTGAGATTTTGTGGTGAGGTATTTAATCTTCTATTTTTGTTCTTTTTAACATTTCTTCTTTTCAGTAAATAATCATGTCTCGAGAAGAATTTTCAGCCAATGAATTTTAATACTTGGTGAAAGAGATGGACCGAATGTTTGAAAGAAAACTAGGTCCATTACAAAAATAGTTGGGCCAAGTGGAAGAAAAAGCCCAACAGAAGCAAACTCCACCAAGTCGAGGAATAGAGTTAAGATTATCACGACGACATTACTCGAGAAGAGACTCTTATCAAGATTCTTATTCAACAAGGCTTCCGAGACAAATAGAAGAAAGCTTCGAGTTTGAAATTTTTTTGAGATGAATGAGAAAGTACGAGTTATTCTTCGTATGCCTCAAAGAAGTCCCTCTCAGAGAATCGTTCACGAAGAATTGATAGTGAATGCTTTCTTTTCTTTTGAGCAAAACACTTATCTTTTTTATTCTTTTGTATCGCCCCCATGTTGTAATAAAATTGAAAAAGAAGGAAAAGAAAAAGAAAAAGAAGTTGAAAAATAGGAAAAAGAAAAAGAAATTGAAAAAGAGAAAGAAATCAAAAAAGAATTTGAGAAAGAAAATGAGAGTGAGAAAAAGAAAGACGCGATTGAGATTGAACAAAAGTGTGGGGAAAAAGAGAAAATTGAAAAGGAAAAAGAAACAAAAGAAAAAGACGAGCGAGAACAAGTGAGTGTTGTTTCAACTAACCCACATAAGAGTTGTTCTTGTTCTGCTTCTTCTTTTCACGTTTTCGAAAGGCCAAAATATAATTTTCAACTTCGATACCATCCTGACAAGCGGCGCTTTTGTATGATCAGCATAGGTAAGGTTGAAGATGAAATCACACCACATGAGCTCGAAAGTAAGCGAGGTAAGGAAATTTTAGCAACCAAGTCACGGACATCAGGTTTGAAAGTTGATGAAAAATTTTCAGTGACGTAGATTTTAAAAGATCCCCTTATCTTCATCCTATTAATTGTTATTCCTTAGTCGTGTTTAATGAGCTCGTTCCAAAAGAAAGCACAAGGAGTTTTTCTCTTGATTTGCCTTGTGAAGAAAACTTTGTTGATGTTGTTCGATCTGATCGACAAACCAAAAATTTGATCTTGCATGATAACGGGCTTTCACGAAAAGTGCTTAATCTGTTTGAATATGATTTTAATGTGCACCCACTAAATTTTTATGTGAAATCTTTGGACTTGTGCAAATTTGTTTCGATGACTGAAAAGAGGTTTGATTGTATGTTTCTGTGTATGCAAAAATCCTTTTGGTTTGACATGTTTGATTTAATGCAACCTCTGCTACACTTCGGCATAAGTAATCAAACTCACGTTTTTAAACCCGAAATTTGTTTTGGATCATTTTGTGGAAAAATCAAGCATCTTAAATTTCGTGCGAATAATTTCTATGTGTTTTATACTTGGTTTTTTAAAAAAGAAACGAAATTTGACAAATTTGATTTCCATTTAAATTGTTCATTAATCCATTTCTGTGGTTGTATATGAAGTTCGTGTTTCATTCTGAAAAGGTTAACTCAACCACAAAGTTTTGACTGCACTATACCCCCGAGGAGCTAAGGTTTGTGTTATCGAGCAAGGTAAAAATGATCTTTGTTTTCCTGCTCTTGAAGATAAACAAGGTAAGACACTTGAAAACTTTAAAACATTTTTGTTCTCTTCGAGTGGTGACAAAAATTGCGTTGATGATTTCGTTTTTGTAAAACACTTAGATCGTGACTTGCTGGACTATCTTATTTTGCTTATTGATGATCTATCTATTTTGGTGGTTGATAAAAAGATTCTTGTTTTTTATTATTGTGATATTGAAGAATTTTTTAACGAGCATATGGCAAAAAGGCAATCGCAAGGTTTGATTGTGCAAATTTAAGAACCATGTGAATCTTTTCAATTACCTGTTTGTGATGATTACGTCTATCTTTTGACTCATTACTCGTACTACAATCATGACTTGTGGAAACAATTTAAGTTGTTTGAATTTCTTGAAACCTATTAAATTTTGTTTCGAACATTTGACAACGCATTGGCCAATAAATTAGTTTACTTGCATGGCTGTAAACATGATAATTTGAATATGTCCATTTGCATTCGTTAAACTTGTCTTGTTATGATTATGCTTGGATTACAAATTTGTTTGAAACGCTTTTTGCTAACTCATGGCTATAAATTTTAGATGACTTATTTTCCATTCGCCCCATTCGTCCAAAGAAAGCCCTGTAAGAGAAGCTATGATCGAGTGAACCAACGGCTCGACTTGAGGACAAGTTGCTTTGAAGAGGAGGGATAATGTGAGCACACCCGGGGCTCCCCTGAATTCAAATTTGATCCACTCGAGCTCTCTCAAGGCCCTATAACTTGACCTCGAGCTAAACTAATTCACAAGGATGTTGCGACTCTAACAAGCCAATTTTGGAGCAAATTCCAACCCGAAGAAGATAGACAAGCTCGGGTCCAAACTTTGAGCAATCCGTGCACCTTGGTGCAAACCGAATTTAGCTCGGTTCAGCTCACATGAGCTCACTTCAGCTTATTGAGTTCATTTAATTAATTTTAGCTCATTACTTTAATATTTGAATAAATTAAATATTTCCTACAGCTTATATGTACCTAGTCGGAATAGTGGTACGAGACCACAAATCCAAAGTAAAAATATGAGTTTATTAATTTTGATAAGGTTTATGAGGTGAGTATATGATTGTGTGAAAATCTTATGAAGGAATTTTATTAATTAGTGATTAAATTGTCTATTAAGACTAAATTGTAAAGAATAAAAATACAAGATTCTAGAAAATTCAAGTATGAAATTGAATTATAAAAATTACTAGAGGTCCTTATTTAGTAATTAGACCATTATATTTGATGATGGACAAAAGTAGACATGGGAAGGAAAAATCTTAAGAAAGGGCATTAAGGGCAACTTGGTCATTTGGTTAATAAAAGAATAAAAAGGGAAAAAGAAGCAAAAATCATGTCCATCTTCTTCCCCATGGTGCCGAAATTTTCAAGGACTCCATAGCTAGGGTTTTATTCATTTTCAAGCTCAAAGTAAGTGCATCCTAGCCCTGTTTTTAATACTCTTAGTATTTTTGAGATTCTCATAACTTGAATTAGTTATTTCTAGCTATATTTTAAGATAGGGTTTATGTTAAAAAATTTACCCATGTATGACATGCATCTGTTTTGATGTTTTATGGAAGATTATGAGGGTTTGATGTATGATGAACATCTTTTTCTAAGTAAATTTCATGAGAAATGCATAAAAGGCCTATATTGTAAAAGTTATGAAAGTGGTCATATAAAGATGAAAGAGTGAGAATTATAGGTTGTTGTAGTTGAGAGAAAGATTCGGCTAGGCCTAAAATACAAGAAAGTTGGATGAAAATCATTTTATGGGCCTAGGGGCAAAGGTATAATTATGTGAAAGTTTAGGGGTAAAATTGTAATTTTTCCAAAGTATAATTCTTGAGTCAATTTAGTCAATGTAAGTATTAAACAAGTTAAATTGTCATTATAGATCAAGAAACACAAAGCCCGGACCTAAACTGAGGTAAGAACAAAGTCGTGGACTAAATTGCAAATCTACATACGTTTTGAGCATCGAGGTAAGTTTGTATGAAATTAAAGTTATGTATATTAACATGCATAAATTTCTTATTATAACCATTTAATGCTTATTATTTTCATGAAATAAGTTAACTATGCTATGTAAAGAATACCAATGAGAACAAGTAAGTGAAAAACCCGATTGAAGGTTCGGAATAACGAGGGTATCTATGTCACAACATGAGATAAGGAAAGCCCGTGTAAGACCACGTCTGGGACATGGCATCAGAATTAAGGCAAGGACATCATGTAAATCCATGTCAAGACATGGCCTTGGTAAATTATTATGAGGCAAGGATCACAAGTAAGTCCATGCCAAGGCATGGCAGTGGTGAAAAATTAAGGCAAGGATACTACGTAAGTCCATGTCAAGACATGGCAATGGTGAGTTTTCAAAAGGAAACATATAAGAAAGGTCTCGTATAAGACCATATATGGGATATGGCATCGACACCATACAAGGAAGGTCCCGTATAAGACCATGTCTGGGACACAGCTTCGGCACCAAAGAAAGATCCCGTGTAAGACCATATTTAGAATATGGAGTCGACGTCATGAGGCGATCCCATGTAAGACCATATCTGGGATATGGCATGGCATCGAGATACATGTTTGATGAGATTGAGTATCCTCTGTTATTTCGGGCAATTCATCGGGCAAAAGAGCTAAGTATGTTTAAGGTAACACAAGAGGCAAGGAAGTAAGGAAGATGATAAGATAGGTTACTAAATGATGATAAAGAGTTCTATTTAAGTTAATTAATATTCACATCTTGAGTTGTAATCACTTTAGCAAAAGTGCTAATCATGTAAATGAGTGATACAGGTACTATTACTGAGATACAAGTAAGAATTTAATGTGTAACATGTGGTAAGTAAGAGCAAGAAAGAGTAAGTAAGTTCAGGCACTCGAGATCTATGTTATTCATGTAACATGTGATGAATGAGTTTAAAATGAGTTTTATTGTTACTACATAACTTTCATGCAAACTTACTAAGCAATTAGCTTACTCCTTCTCTTTTTCCATTTTTCTTGTAGTTTCGCCAAGCTAGTTCGGGAATCGAAGGATGTCGGAGCTTGAATCACACTATCAACCACTATTTTGGTATAGAGAAGTTGACTATTTTGAGTATGGCATGTATAGGAGGTTAATCATTTAGAGTTATGTCATATTCAAAGTTAAAGGCATTGGTTATTAAGATTATGCACTTATTTTGTATATAGCCAAAGAAATTGGCTAATATTTGTTAAGTTCTATATCTTATTGATGATGAGTTTCATGAATTTTATAAGTGATGTTTCAAGGGTTGTTCATATTGAATAATGACCATATTATGTATTGCGTGGATTGGTATAAGTCTGTTGATGTTTCAGGATGGCATAAGGCTTGGAAAATAGCCTATAGCTATCCACACGGGAGGACACACGGGCGTGTGCCTTGGCCGTGTGCTATTATGGGTTTGATGACATCATAGTTAGAGAGCTCTATGAGTAGGAGACACGGGCGTGTCTAGGCCGTGTGGAGGAGTCAGTGTCGACCACCGGTGAACACGGGCATGTCATAAGGGCACATGAGCGTGTCCCTTAGACCACACTGGCGTGTGGCCCCTGTTCAAGCCAAAATTTTCTAAGTGCGTAAAAGTCTCTGGTTTGGTTCCGAACCATTCTGAAAGTATATTTAAGGCCTCGTAGGCCCTTAATAGAATGTTGTGAATTGGAATAAAAATTTTTAGGTTTGGAATGAAATTTTATAGCCCGATAATGTACGTTCAAGTAAGTTAAGTTTGGTAATGCCTCGTATCCTGTCCCGGCATAGGGCATGGGTAAGGGGTGTTACATTATAAATATGTTTAAGTTATTACATGTTGTTAATATGTTATGTCCTAGTCGAATTAATTGTGTCTTAACTTAATTAAATTTGTGTTAGTCTATTACATGTTTTTATTATGTCCAGGCCCTAGCCGATTTTTAATGTGTCATTTATAGTCTTTAGTTAATTTGTCTAAGTGTCATTTAATATGTCCAAATTATGTTTTAATTATGTTCAATTGAAATTAGTTTAATTTAATTTGTTTTTGTGTTTATTAGGTGCAGCTGAATTTGGAGAACCATTAAACAAGGTTCATACATGTAAATTCAATGAATGTGGAAGGTGCATGTTCGGCTGGTACAATGCATGGAGGCTGGTCTCTTTTGGCTCCCCAAGGCACCCATTCTGCCAAGAGTCACCAATCATCAAGCTCTCCACCAAAGCAGCACAATTCCTTTCACATGATGCGTTCACACTTCCATGACTATTTAGTTAGATGTTCACATGGAAAAGACCTTTCAAGGTCGACAATTCACACTCAAAAGGGCTGCTCAAATTCAACTTAAATGCTAATAACTTTTTAGTTAAAAGATGGCATTTTAATGAGCTCAATTAAGCCTTGGTCAAACCTAATTGCTGCCATACACCAAGCAAAATTCTCTAAGTTCATTTGCCCTTGTAGAAATCGTCCATTGAGCTCCAAATCAGCTGAATTTAGCTACAGCAAATTAAGGCTTTATTTCTTGAATTTTCTAGCTTATTCTGGTATAATTTTACTTAGCTATTAAGCTTTTGTTTAGGCCATTCGGCTACCCTAGCTAGGTCTTATAAATACTTTGTTATTTCATTTGTAAAAGGACTTTTGCCAAATTATTGAATAAACATTTTGTTCCTGGGTGAGTTAAACTAATCTCCTATTTTCGTACAAGTCTCGTTGACTTATCTAGCGTACTAGTGGCGTCTTCCGACTTATTTTCTGAACTTATCACCAAACTCGGTGTGGCATTCAACCAACCTACTATTCCGAAAATCCACCTTAAACAATATAGAATTCGGGGTGACACTTTTTAGTGTTGAATCATTTCTGAAGTTTAAGTTCGTTTTCCATCCCCACCAAACTATCCCAATACATATCTTTAATATTTTTTTAAACCGAGCCATCCTAATAGCCACTATGCTTAATCCTATCCTAGCCGAACCTACCATCACCCTAGCTAACTTCTATAACCATTTGAAAGCTTTCGCAACCTTAGCATAATTTCATCCTTTCTCTGACAACTCAACTACTCCTCGTCGATGATCGGGCAATCTCGGGAAACGACTCGAATCAACCTGGGGCGTCTCACATCATGATGTGTCTTGCAAGCATGTTTAGTTTTTCGTATAGCTATCTGATAAGTTTAACTATCTATATTATATCTCGAGACAATCTTGAAGGTCCTCATGATAAAGGCAAAGGTCCTCCTGTTTAGACTTGGTGTTTTTCTTTATGAGTTCTTTCTTACTTTCATGTTTGTCCCATATTTGTTTATACATTAGTTAAGGTAAGTATTCATACTCTATAAAGACGAAATGTTTGTACATGAAAGATGATTGTTTGGAGTAGTTAGTCTGGTTTTAGTTTGTCTGTGATAAGGGGTAAGAACTATTCTTCATGTTTAAGCCACTACCTTCTATTCTGGAAAGAATGATATGAACAAAATCATGAAAATGATGATTAAGGAAAATATATTCATGGAATTGCCTTCAATGAAATGTACATTGAAATTACAGATCGCGATACATGAAAATGATTGTGTAATCTCTGGTAGGGCAATTACATGTTGTAAACCAGATTGACAAATCACAACAAAGGAAATGAATGATATGACTCTTACTAAAGGATCTGAGTACGTGGTTAACATGAAGAAAGTTTGTCTGTTTGGTGTTATAGGTGTACTATATACATCTAAGGAAAGGTAACAGGTGTATAGACTGTCTATGTATAGTACTCGCCATCTGGCGTGTTGTGTGATTGTTTAACTCTTTGAATTGACCCATTTGGGGTAATAGTAAATATTTGATATGACTTATGCGGAAGCTCACTAAGTTCTTTGAACTTATTTAGTTACCTTTCCTTCTTAGGCTTGTTGTTAAAGAAAAGGAATTTCTAAAGACTACGCTAGAGGACAATTGTTGTTGTGAGATTTCTAGTGTTTTGTATTATGCATGACATGAGGGTAATGTCAAGATTTTTAATTTTGAACAATGAATCTCGTATTTAAACTTATTTTCATGAAAGTATGATTTTACTGAAATTACAGTAAAGTATTTATGTTTTCTTTCTTTTGAAATGTACTATTTCATGTAGACCTGTATGACAAATTGTTTATATTTCATAACAACTTACACTATAGTTTAATTAATTTGTGCCAGAAATAGCTTTAAAGATAATGGTTTTAAAATAGTGACACGACATTCTTGGATCTTCCTTAAGGATCGAGTTTGGAGTGTTACATTCTCCATGTGTTCCACGAATCGAGCTAGTTTAAGTGGGTCGAAAGAGCCACATTTAATTAGTTGACCTCCATGAGATGTTCTGTGCGCAATGGTCACGGGCTTTGATACACAGTCGATGACACTAGACCATTAGTAAGGTAAAGAATGTTTAAACACATATATATTTACATTATCACAAATCATAATTTCATATAATACTCACTTATACCTTGCTCATCTTAATTTAAATCATAACATTTCATATCATCATATACAAACCAAATAATGAGAAAATTAGGATTCTTACCTTAAACAAGCTAGTTTGTAATAAGACATATATATTGAATTCAAATCATAAAAGTACAATCCATATTAATTACTCGTCTACAACTTTCATCTTTCCTTTATTTCGAGACGACATGATGTTGTCTTCACTACACTCGATAATTCAATAATAAAAATGATATTAGTTTCCACCCAAACACACAAAAAAAAAAAAACATATAATCAAACATATGTTGCATTTTATTCATTTTAGCCGTTATATTTGAAATGTTCATATTTTTGGTATTTAATATAGAATCATAATCTAATTTTATATTCTTTCATTAAGAACCTTATACTTCTAATCTATAGCATAATTTCTTAATAGATTTCAATTTATTCAATTTAGTTCCTAATGTCAAAGTTAATCTGAACCTTTAATTACGAGCTAGTTCCATGATATTCTAATACAATCTTAGTAAAATCTAAGTTGAAAACTATTTATCAAATTCAAGTTTAATTTCATCATTATTAACTAACGATAGCTAAACTAACAAATTGGATAATCAAATGCTTGGGCATGACTTAATAGGCTCAAATGATTAAAGTTCAATAAAAATCATCTAGGAAAACCTCTCTTACCTTAACTAATTAAAACTAATTTTTGTTAAAAAGCTTGAAAGGTTTTTCTTCTTCTTCTTCTTAGGGCATCGACGGCACAATTCTAAATAATAAGATGTTGGTCTTATTCTCTTTCCCACTTTTTTTGTTTTCATACGTGGAATTAAAGTTAATTAAGCTTACTTAATTATCTAACTTTTGATAATAATAAATAATTAACATGCTTAATAAAATGGTTGGAAATGATTGTACTCATCCACTATCTCATAATAATTTAATGGGTAAATAATTATTAGATCTTTTCATTAATTGCTAATTAGGTTATTAAGTAATTTTCAAATTAAAATTTCATAGTGATTATATTTTTATAATTTAGTCTCTAAACATTAATTAACAATTTTCTTGAGTTAATTTCTTAATTTTTTAAATATATTTGATACTAATATCGCAAATCCTTCTATTTATATTTTTACTTGATTCGATTTACGAAATTAAATTTTAAAACTATATTTTTTGACACCGTCTAAAATTAGATCATTACAACAAAATTGTAATTTAAGTATCTAGTTCGATAAAGAAAATTTTAATTACCTAGCTAAAGTAAATGGTATAATTTGAAGGCTTGTTATTAAATTAAAACTAGTTAAAATGATCAATTGCATCATTTTAGAGATAAAGTTGGTGGCCTCGTTTAAGTACAAAATTATTTGGGTTCAATTTAGATAATACTTTTGAAAGTTTTATTATTATAAATATAATACATTCACAATAATAATATAAATACAAATAATAATTTGAGTAATTATACCTTTTAGAATCAAAATAATATAAAACACAATGCAAAAAATTAAAAGAATCGACAAAATTTATACATGACGTGAGTACATAATATGACTAAATATCCACACATCCAAATTACATGTAATAAGACTTGGATTTGGTTTCTCAAATACCAAAAACCTCCCACATCAGGGCCTCATTGCAATTTAGATAAAATTTTAAAAATTTTGATAATTTTTAATTTTAAACTGATTTTAACTTTTGAACCATACAGTTAATTTTAATCGAGATAATGTCACATTTAGTAAATGCACTTTTATAAATGTTCAATGTTATAGTTGTACTTTGAAAATGTCCAATGTGGTATTTAAACTATTAATATGTATTTTATTATGATACATATACTTTTATAAAATGTCTAATGTGGTATATAATTATCAATATGTGTTTTATAATGGTACCGTGTTAACAACGTTAATAAATTGCTAAACTATCAAAAAGTTCAATACGTGGACTTTTTCCTCCAAATCATTAAGTCCACATGAATAATACAATATTATGTGAATAATTTAAAAACAAAAATTAAATTTAAAAACAAATAACTAAGCTAAAATTTAACCATATGCTTAGCTATTTGTTTTTTTTAATTTAATTTTTGTTTTATTTAATTTTCACATAACATTATATGTGGATTTAATGATTTGAAAAAAATTTACATATCGAATTTTCATTGATTAATTTAATAAATCATTAAGGTTGTTAACTCTAGGTATCATAAAACACATATTGATAGTTCATGTACCATATTAAATATTTTATAAAAGTATTAGATACCAAATGTGATATTATCCCATTTTAAATCAATTCAGTGGTTGACCTTCGGTCAATCTTATTTGTGAAAATATATTTAATTCAAACGAGTTTCGCGATTACCTTTTCTATTTAACTTTCCAATCATCTAGCTTTAATTTGAAGCAATATATATATATATATATATATATAAAAAAGAAAGACTTATAACCTGTAAAGAAAAAGCTGTATGAATTTGCAAATATACTGAAAAAACACGTTCCCATTCCATCAACATATATTTACGCAGACAAATATACTCATAGTCAGTTTGCAATTGTTTCCATGGAGAAGTACTCGGTAATAATTCTCATAACCATCCTTCAGTCAGTCATTTTTGTTGCATCAGAGCAGCCTGCATACGTTCCAACAGATAATATCACCCTGAATTGTGGAGCTCCAACCGACTTATTAGCTAAAGATGGCAGATCTTGGGCAGCAGACAAGACCTCAAAATTTGGACCTTTCGAATCATCCCACAACAAATCGCAAGCCTACGAAGCTAATACTCAAGACGATTCCGAAACCGTGCCTTATATGACGGCCCGAGTTTCCCGTTCCGAATTCAACTACACTTTCCCTGTTACTCCGGGCCAGAAATTCGTTCGTCTGTACTTCCATGCAGCGTCCTATAAAGAATACGACAGATCCAAGGCCTTTTTCTTTGTCAAAGCTGGTTCTTTCACTTTGCTAAAAAATTTCAGTGCTTCCCTTGTTGCAGATGCAGATTCAAAGGGGAGAAATTGGTTTCCCAGAGAATTCTGTTTGAACGTGGAAGATAATGAGGTGTTGGACCTTGTTTTCACTCCATCTCGTAGTGCTTCAAACGATACTTACGCTTTCATCAATGGAATCGAGATCGTGTCGATGCCTACCAATCTTTACTACACACAGCCTGATTCAGGGTATGTCCCTTTCGTTGGTCAGAGTTATGCATTCCATGTTGAGAATGACACCGCACTTGAGATGGCGTATCGATTGAATGTTGGGGGCAACTCCATTTCGCCCAACGATGATACTGGCCTTTTCAGGCTTTGGTCCGATGACTTTTCATACTTGACAAAAAATAGCTATGTTACTGAGAACACCTCCATGCCAATCAACTACACAATGATTAAAAGATATACGGCACCGGAGATGGTTTATCGGACTGCACGGACAATGGGCCCTAGTCTTGCGTACAACGAGAAGCATAACTTATCATGGAGATTGCCCGTCGGTTCGGGATTCAATTATATGGTGAGGCTTCATTTCTGTGAACTACAAGATCTGATAAACTCTCTGGGAGACCGGACGTTTAAGGTCTTTATAAACAGTCAGACGGCTGAAGAAAACGCTGATGTGATTTTGTGGACCGGGCATGCCAGAGTTCCGATTTTTAAGGATTATGTCGTGTATGTATCAAAGGAGTACATCACCATAGATTTGCATCCTATTCATCATCTTAAGTACTATGATGTTATCTTAAATGCGATTGAAGTGTTCAAATTAAGCAACTCTGATGGCAATTTGGGCGAACCAAACCCTGAACTACGGGTGGCTCCACCACCACCTTCGGATTCGTCCAATTCTGCAGGTGCAAAATCCAAGAAGAGAAGCTTGCTAATTGCTTGTGTTGGATGTGCGGCTGGTTTGATTGCCATAATTTCTTTATTGGTTTGCATGGTTGTTCGGCGGCAAAGAAAGGGAACAAGTTGGCTTTGCTGGTGGGTAAATCAAAACGAAGGGAAATCCACAAGGACCTCACTGTTACCAGATGAACTATGCCGCCATTTTTCACTGGATGAGATCAAAGCTGCTACCAATAATTTCCATCATGATTTAGTTGTTGGGAAAGGTGGGTTTGGGAAAGTATTCAAAGGTTTCATGGATGAAGGTGAAAAGATAGTTGCAATCAAGCGCCTGAATCAAGAATCCAGTCAAGGTATTCGAGAGTTCTTAACAGAGATTGAGATGTTGTCTCAGCTTCGCCATGTTCATTTGGTGTCCTTAATCGGATACTGCAATGAGAAACGAGAGATGATTCTGGTGTATGATTTTATGAGTAATGGGGCTCTCTCGGATCATCTTTACGGTACTAGCTTTGCCTATGATCCTCTCACATGGAAGCAAAGGCTTGAGATTTGCAAGGGAGCTGCAACTGGATTGAACTATTTTCATACGGAAGTGAGACATACTGTTATCCACCGTGATGTGAAGACAAGCAACATTCTCCTAGATGATAAGTTTACTGCCAAGGTTTCGGATTTTGGGTTGTCGAAAGAAGACCCCAAAGACGAGATGCTCATAACCGGGATAAAGGGTACCCGCGGCTACATGGACCCGGAGTATGCTCGGGGTCATAAATTAACCGAAAAATCAGATGTATATGCATTTGGTGTTGTGTTATTTGAAGTGTTATGTGCAAGAAAAGCTGTGAATACGAAATTGCCCGAATCTCAAATGAGCCTGGCACATTGGGCCAAGCAATGCATTGCAGATGGAACACTGTACAAGGTTATTGATCCATATTTGATTGGAAAGATAGCTCCAGAGTGTTTTAAGGTGTTTGTCGAAATTGCAGAAAGTTGCATAGCAGAGGTTGGAACCGATAGGCCATCAATGAATGATGTGATGGAAAGGCTGGGGTTTGCTATAGAGTTGCAAAAGGCTGCTGATGCCGAGATGTTGAAGATGGACCCGGCAAGTGAGTGTAGCTACCCGGATATAGTGTTCCCAGTTGCTCGGGACATGGACTTCGACGACGAATCGGAGGTGGATTCGGAGTTGGATTCGAATGTATGCAGAGGAGTAGGGTTTTTAGATTCAGATACTACTGGACTGACTTATCCTACTATTGGTTCAAGCACATCAATGTACGCCTTCTCCAGCACCATCAACAACACAAAAAGCATAGGAAATTAGAAAATTTGATTTGGAGACTTCATGCAGCCAAAAGGCTATATCTCTTAATTTCGTTTCTTTTTGCTAATTAGTAAATTAGGTTTGTTGAACTAGTTTCATGCTTTAGTCTTAGGATGGGTTTGAATAGGTGGTGCGTTTACTTTCGATTAGTATAAAAACAACGGTGGCGGTGAGATTAGGATACTGTAACGATAGTATAACGTGAGATAAAAAATAAACTAAACGCACCGCACCGCACTCAATCACCCATCCAAACCCACCCTTAGTCATCTCTATTAAGGGTTTGCATTTGATGTATTAGTAATGTGTAAAATTGGTGGTTGTTTCAACGCAGGAAGACCATAAATATAATTTGCTTTTATTTTGGTCTCTCTTACCTTGTTCAAATAAAAATCACTTAGGGATTGGTTGCCTTTTGATTTTGAAAAGAAAAGAAAAAGATGCATGCATTTTAGAATATTATCACTTAATATTCATTTTGAATAATATTACTTAATAATATATATTTTAATTAAATATTGTAATTTCTTATAAGAAGGATTTTATAACTATTAAATCAAAATATATAAATGGTTTAGATTAAATTTAAAACTTTTATGAACCTCTTTTGACTTCCTTGTTTACTCTCCATCATAAATTAATTTTTTATGCTATCTTTCTCTTTTATCAATCAAAGGGTAAACCTACTTCTCATCTTTGCTTTTTGTTCTTTCATTGGTATCTTTCATTTTTTTTTTCATCTTTCATTTTATTACTTTCTTAATTTTTAAGAAATAATTGCAATCTAAATTTATTTTTTATGAATATTTTTTTCAATCTTTCATTAAAGTTTTCTTTCCTTACAATTTAAATCCACTTGAAGAAAAAGTATAATTTTCATAAGCAAGTCTTTTGCCAACTACAATCTCTAACCTTTATTTCATGGTCGTGGTAAAGTCGAATAATTTTTAAGGGCTAAATGAAATTTTACTTTTAGTAATCTATATCTTTATAATTTTAAAGAATTAAATTAAACTTTTATAATTTTAGGGAGGGTCAAAGTGTAATTTTACCTTTACTATTTTAAAATTTTAAAATTTTTTAAAAGACATAAATAATAATTTTTCATTTTAGGGGAGTTGGGGCCATGCCAGTCCCTAACTACACCTCTGTTTATGGTATATAATAGGTGCCAACTACAATATTTAACTTATATTTCATTAATTCTTTTTTCAGAAATTTGGGGAAAGAAAAGATTGATAGTATAAAAGGAAAAAACACTTTACATTGGAAACTAAATGGAGAAGTCAAAATGAAATGTTGTAACCTAAAATAAAAAAAGTTTTTAACTTAATATGATGCATTCGTTATAATGGTTATAAAATAGTGTTAATTACATATACATTTTGAGAAGGATCCTACTAATTTAGGTCATTTATTGTTTTTTTTATCTTGTATGGACTAAATTGAAGGCAAAAAGAAATTTGGAGGCAAAAATCGTGAATTTAAAGACAAGACCGGTCAGTATGCAAAATAGGGAAGAAGTGGTGCTGAAAATACAAAGTGTGGAAGATTTGGGACAAAATTTCAAAGAAGAGATTTAAGGACATAAAACTTTGTTTAAATTTAAATTTAATTTTTAGGATTATTGTTCGGATTATTATATTGTACTTAGATTTAAATTCAAATTATATCTTTTAAACATTATCATCTAGACTTTAAATAGGAATCACTTAGGGTTTTTCATGTACTATAAATAGGGGACGGAGTGACATGAATATTCACTCACCACTTCTGTAAAAAACTCCTTCCCCATAAGGCTCTTAGCCTTTTTGTTTCTTTTCCTTTCCAATATAATTTTGTTTCATTAAACTTGTGTTTTTTTCCCAAAAAGCATGAGTAACTAAACTCATCTAGCCAAGGTTAGCAAAATTCCTCAAAAAGAGTTCATGAGGCTTAAAACCTGCACTTAACCATTCTCAACGAGTATTCATCATTTCTCCGCTTTACAGGATTGACGCTTCCTTTAATGTCCTTCCAAAAGTAATATTTTCATCTTGTGCAACGGCGGTCACTTTGTATGTTTTGGGAAGGTTGCACAGTCAATTCCTTGACTTATTTCATCAGAGGTTGTCGAGCCCAAGAGACAAAATGGAGTGGTATTCACCATTGAGAAATGATGATCTCCGGTCTTTAAGGATTTGACCCTACTCACCTTATACTATTTCTTTTTGTTATTCAGGGATAGAATATATTTTGTACTTTTAATGACACACCAAATTTTGGCACCGTTGCCAGGGACTGGCAATGTAAAAATCTTTTTTTTTTTCTTATGGCCATATATGCTCTAGGAAATCTTGCATTTGATTCAAAAATAGAAAATACTGTGAGATCTAATCGCAAAGAAACGAAACAACGAAAAAGGCAGTTAGAGGTGGTAGGAACTAAGAGTAATCTATCATCGAAAATAGAAGCAAGCGACGAAGTTATGTCTAGGGTTAATGAAATCCCTGCTCAAACACTGGAGAATGAAAGAATAGGGGTTGATCCATCGAAAGAAGTGCCTAACGCTAGGGTTAACGTAAACCTGAATCCAGCACAACGACCTTTGGCTCAAACGATTTGGAAAATGGTCGAAGCTTCTGCATATCAACAGCCATTATGCATTGCGTATCTTACTATGGATATGAATTTTAAACTTAATCCAGTATTAATCTAGTTGCTGCTAACTTTTCGTGGATTGTAAAATAAAAATCCATACAAATATCTAAAAGAGTTTCATATGGTTTGTCTTAGTATGAAACCTCAGGGCGTAACTGAGGATCAAATCAAATTACGTGCTTTCCCTTTTTCCCTAGCAAACTCTACTAGGGAATAGTTATTTTATCTACCTCTTGGAACTATCACAACCTGTGCTGATATTTCTCATTTGTTTCTCAACAGATTTTTCCAAGCATCGCGCGCAGTTGAACTAAGGAAGAAGATTTTTAGGATAAGGCAAAAGGATGCGGAGTCTCTTTACGACTATTAGGAGTGATTTAAGAAGTTGTGTGCAAGTTGCCCACAACATAGGATAACAAAATAGTCTCTTCTTCAATACTTCTATGAGGGCTTGAAGGCCATAGAAATGAGTAGATGCCACTAGTGGAGGGCATTGCTCAACATGACCCCCCAACAGGCAAGGGACTTGATATCGACGATAGTTACGAATACTCAACAATTCCGAGCCAATCTTGAACCCACTAGAAGGGTTCAGTAGTTAAGTAATTCAACTTTAGAAGATAAAGTTGATAGGCTTACTAATATCATGAACTCTTTTTTTACAGTAAAAGTAGGACTAGCCCGACTATGCAAAATTTGTATAGCACCCAAACGTACAATTGATGCATGCCCTAGTTTGTGTGATGATACTATGACCCATTTAGATGTGTGGGAAACTTTTCTAGACCACCCCAAAGGTGTTATGACCCTTACACTAATACATATAACCCGGATGGAAAGACCATCTTAACTTGAGTTATGGGGCAAACCTACGGTATAACCAGCGATTTCCACGACAAACGCAAGGTTCAGGTGCCTCTCTAGAAACCATGGTAAACAAATTAGCAGCTAATGTGCTTGATTTCCAACAACAAATGCAATTGTTGATTTTCAAATAAAAATCGAGACATCTATAAAAGAGTTGACAACGTCAATTGAGAAAATAAACTCACAGGGAAAGTCGTCATCATAAACGGAACCTAACCTAAGACAAAACGTAAATGCAACGACGTTGTGAAGTGGAAAAGAACTGGAACCAAATCCTGGTAGGAATCTTGATCAAGATTTTGCCCAAGAAAAGCATGAGAACAATGAACAAGTCCGAACGAAACTTCCATTACACAAAATTCAACCTCCGTTTCTAGGGTGATTGAACCAACATTGAAGAGGTAAAGAGGAAAAAGAGATCCTTGAAGCATTCAGAAATTTCGAGATCAACATACCATTGCTAGATGCCATAAAACTAATTCTAGGATATGCCAAGTTCCTTAAGGAGCTCTGCACTAACAAGTGAAAACTGACTGGAATGAAAGAGTAAGTGTTGGTGAAAATGTATGCGTGATATCGCAATGGAGAATGGCAGTAAAATGTAAAGATAAGGGCAAGTTTGCAATACCATGCAAAATAAGCCACTTAAGAATTAAAAAAAGATATGTGTGATTCTGCGGCCTCCATAAATGTAATGCCTTTTACCATTTATGAATCACTTAACGTGGGTTTTTTTGAAGAAAACATGGATTATAATTTAATTGGTGGACAGGTCTATTGTGCATCCTGAGGAAGTCCTTGAGGACGTATTGGTAAAAGTCAATAGACTTATCTTTCCTACGGACTTTTATGTGGCGAAAATGAAAGAGGATAATGATTCTGGGTCTTCAGACATCTTATTGGGGCGACCTTTCCTTAGTATCGCAAGTACTAAGATTGACATGCATAGTGGAACACTCACGATGGAGTTTGACAGGCAGATCATGAAGTTTAACATTTACGATGCTATTAGTCACTCTAGTAAATTTTGAACATAAACCATGTCAACATAATTAACTCCTTAGTAGAATAAACTTTTGAGTTACTTCATGAAAGTGAACTCGAAACATTGTTTGATGATAATTTTGATTCAAGACCTATTTTTGAATTTGTTACTAAATTATTATCTCCTATGAACACTAAACTTTTACCTTCTATTGTGCAGGCACTAGATTTGGAATTAAAACCACTTTTCGAGCATCTTAAGTATGTATTTTTAAGGAATGATAAGACCCTACAAATTATAGTTTCAAATAAACTTTCCAACTTCGAAGAGGAAATTTTGTCACAAGTACTAAAAGACCATAAGGAGGCAATTTGTTGGACCATTGCCGACCTAAAAGGGATAAGCCCCTGGACATACACACAATATTTTCTTGGAGGAAAATACGAAACCAAAGCAAGAGGTGCAAAGACGGTTGGACCCAAATATGATGGATGTGGTAAAAAGGAGATAATTAAGCTGCTAGATGCTAGTGTAATTTACCTCATTTCTGACAGCAGTTGGGTAAGTCCGGTGCAAGTCGTACCCAAGAAAATAGGCGTGACGATAAAGAAAAATGCTGAGGGCGATCTAGTACCTACTCGAGTGCAGAATGGGTGATGTGTCTGCATTGATTAGAGGAAGTTAAATTCTTGTACTAGAAAAGACCATTTCCCTCTTCCTTTTATAAACCAAATGCTTAAACGTTAAGCTGGAAAAACTAATTATTGCTATCTTGATGGATATTCAGGTTTTTCTCAAATCTTAGTCGCACTCGAGGACCAAGAAAGGACCACTTTCACATGCCCATTCAACATATTTGTGTATATGAGGATGCCATTTGGACTTTGTAACACATTGACCACCTTCAAAAGATGCATGATGAGTATATTTTCCGAATAAGTAGAAAACATTATTGAATTTTTTATGGATGATTTTATTATACATGGGGAATCTTTTGATGAATGCCTTAAAAACCTCACAAAAATATTAAATAGATGCAAAAAATTTAATCTTGTCTTGAATTACGAGAAATATCATTTTATGGTAGACAAAGGTTTAATTCTAGGACATATAGTTTCAGCTAAAGGGATTGAGGACGATAAGGCCAAAACTGATATTATAAATTTTTTGCCATATCCCTTAACTGTAAGGGAAATTTGTTCTTTACTTGGCCATGCAGGATTTTACAAACGCTTTATAAAGAACTTCTCAAAAGTAGTTAAACCATTATGGGAATTATTGAAAAAGGATCATAATTTGAGTTCAGCCCCAAATGCAAGGAGGCTTTTGACACACTCAAATAGAAGTTGGTCTCCGCTCTTATAGTGCAAGTGTCAAATTGAAATTATCTCTTTGAAATCATGTGCAATTCAAGTGACTAAAGTGTGGAAGCCATGTTAAGGCAAAAGATAGATAGAGAGCTCCACGTTATTTGTTATGCCTCAAAAACCTTAGATGTTGCATAAAGCAATTACACTACCATAGAAAAAGAAATTTTAGCTACTGTATTTGCTTTGGATAAATTTCGGTCATATCTATTAGGATCTAAAATGGTTAATTTTTCTGACCATACAGCTCTCAAGTATTTGATCGCAAAAAGGGAAGCAAAACCAAGGCTCATTAGGTGGATTTTACTACTCCAAGAATTCGACATCAAGATTCGAGATAAGAAAGGATGTGAAAATTTGGTGGTTGACCACTTGAGTAGGTTAAAAACACCTTGTGATAACACTCCTATAAAGGATGAGTTTCTTGATAAGGGCCTATTTTTGGCTCAAGAATATGTCCCATGGTATGCGTATATAGGTAATTTAGTTGATATATATAGCTTAAGGTGTTAAATGTTAAATAGTAAATTTGGCACATTTGGTATGAATTGGATATGTAAATAAAGTGGTAAGTTTTGGCATAAACTTAGTGATAAGTTGGTTGAACTTTTGGCTAAACTATGCATATGGTTATACAAGTTTAATTGTTGTGATTGAGGTGCCTTTTTGGGCATATTGGTTGTATGCATATGTATCTTATTTGGATAGCTTGATGTTGCATGTTTTGGTGCACTTTGGGATTCTTGATTATATGTGCAAAATTGGTTGTAGGCATGTGCATGTTTGGGTGAGACAGTTGGCTTGGAAATAGCATACTTTTCGTCCACACGGCCAGAGACACAGGCGTGTGTGTCAGCCGTGTGTCCCCTGTAGCTTACAAAGGGTTGCAAATCAGGTAGTTACATGGCCTGGCACACGAGCGTGTGAGGCCATTTCAAAGGGTACATGGCCTGACACATGAGCATGTGGATTGGCCGTGTGACCCAAGTCAAAGAGTTACACAGGCACGGACACGGGTTGAGACACGATCATGTGCCCCCATTTCAAATGCCCACACGGCCTGAGACATGGGCGTGTGTCTCAGACGTGTGAGTCACACGGCCTGGCCACACTGCCATGGGGTCAATTTTGAAAATTTTCATCCTTTTCTGAAAAATTCTTTATGTTTTCAATTTAGTCCCAACTTGTTTCCAATGTATTTTTAGGGCCTCGAAGGCTCGTATAAGGGACGATATGCATGCTATTAATTGGCTTTGCTATGATTAATGATATGGATTAAATTTTTAAAAAATTTTGTTTGTTTTGAAATGTAAACTCCAGTAATGTCCGTAACCCTATTCCGACGACGGATACAGGTTAGGGGTGTTACATCTACAAATTTCTTCTTTCCTTTATCTCGAGATGGATTGATGGTGTCTTTAGCTACATTCGATAATTCAATTATGAAAATGATATTAGTTTCCACCCAAATGCATAAAAATATATAATCAAACATATTTTACATTTTATTCATTTTAGCCCTTGTATCCAAAATGTTCATATTTTTCAATATTTAATATTGAAGCACTATCTAATTTCATAGTCTTTCATTAAGGACCTTATATTTCTAATCTATAGCATAATTTCTTAACACTTTCAATTTATTCAATTTAGTCCCTAATGTCAAAGTTAACTAAACATTTAATTCTAAGCTAATTCCACTATATTCTAATGCAATATTAGTAAAATCTAAGTTCAACAACTAAATTTCTATCAATTTCAAGCCTAATTTCATCATTATTAACTAATGGCAACTAAACTTGTAGAATGAATAATCAAATGCTTGGGCATGACTTAATAGGCTTAGATGATTAAAATTCTATAAAAATATCTAGGAAAACCTCTCTTATCTTAGCTAATTTAAATCAATTTTTGTTAAAAAGCTTGAAAGGTTTTTCTTCTTCTTCTCTGGGCATGGACGACACAATTCTAAAGAATAAGATGTTCATCTTATTCTCTTTCCCACTTGTTTTGCTTTTTTACTCGCAATTAAAGATAGTTAAGCTTACTTAATTATCTAACATTTGATAATAATCATTAATTAACATGCTTAAAATGTATGGAAATGATTGTGCTGATCCACTTTCTCATAAAATTTAATGGTTAAATAATCATTAGATCCTTTGGTTAATTGCCAATTATGCCCTCAAGTATTTTTAAAATTAAAATTTTATAACGATTTAGACTTTTACAAGTTACTCCTTAAACTTTAATTAACAATTTTTCGAGTTAATTTATGAACTGTTACTTAATATATTCTATACTAATATTGTAAATCCTTCTATTTATATTTTCATTGACTCGGTTTAGGAATTAAATTCGAAACTACATTTTTTGACACTGTCTAAAATTGAATCATTACAACAAAATTGTAATCTAAATATCTAATTTGATAAAGAAAAATTAATTACGTAACCAAAATAAATGGTATAATTTGTAGGCTTGTTAATAAATTAAACCTAATTAAAATGATCAAATGCATCATTTAATAGATCAAGTTGCTGGCTTCATTTAAGTACATAATAGTTTTTGAAAGTTTTATTATTACAAATATAATATATTCACAAAAATAATATAAATATAAATAATAGTTCGAGTAATTTTAACTCTTAGAATCAAAATAGCATAAAACACTATGGGCAAAGAATTGAAAAGAATCGGACAAAACTCATAAATGGCATGCACACATAATGTGACTAAATACCCACACATCATAATTACACATAATAAGATTTGGACTTGATTTCTCAAATACCAAAACCTCCACCTTGACCAACCATACCAAGGCCTCATTGCAATTTAGATAAACTTTTAAAAAGTTTTGATAATTCTTTTAATTTAAGTTGATTTTAACTTTTGAACCGTACATTTAATTTAGATCGAGATAATATCACATTTAGTACATGTACTTTCATAAATGTTCAATGTAGTACTTGTACTTTGAAAATATCTAATGTGATATTTGAACTATTAATATATATTTTATTATGATACGTACTTTCATAAAATGTCTAATGTGGTACATGAACAATCAATATGTGTTTTATTATGGTACTGATGTTAACATCGTTAGTGAATTGCTAAACCATAAAAATTCGACATGTAAATTTTCCTCCAAATCATTAAGTCCACATGAATAATATAATATTATGTGAATAATTAAAATTATAAATTAAATTAAAAACAAATCTAAACATATGATTAATAAAAAGAAGTAAATACTAAACTTCCATACGTCAAACTTCATCTTCTCCATTTAAGTGTATGGTCATCTTCTTCAAAGAGTTTTTCATTTGAAATAGTATTTTTAATTTATGTTTAAATAATATTTTATTATACATAAAAGGTACAAATACTTTCATGTAAGTTTAGTATTCACTTCTTTTTTATTAATCATAAGCTTATTTATTTTTAATTTAATTTAATTTTTTATTTGGTTTTCACATAACATTATATTATTCATGTGGACTTGATAATTTGAAAAAAAATGTCTACATGTCGTATTTTCATTGGTTAATTTAACAATTCATTAAGGTTGTTAATACCAATATCATAATAACACATACTAATAGTTCGGTACCAAATTAGACATTTTCAAAGTACATGTATTAGTAAATATTTGATATGATTTCATGAAACTCACTAAGTTCTTTGAACTTATTTAGTTACCTTTCCTTCTTAGGCTTGTTGTTGAAGTAAAGGAATTTCTAAAGACTACACTAGAGGGCAATTGTTGTTGTGAGATTTCTAGTGTTTTGTATTCTGCATGACATGAGGGTAATGTCAAGATGTTTAATTTTGAAGAATGAATCTCGTATTTAAACATATGTTCATGAAAGTATGATTAATCATACTAAAATTACAATGAAGTATTTATGTTTTCTTTCTTTTGAAATGTACTATTTCATGTAGTCTTGTACGACAAATGGTTTATATTTCATAACAACTTACACTATAGTTTAATTTGTTAATTTGTGCGAAATAGCTTTAAAGATAATGGTTTTAAAATAATGACACGACATTTTTGGATCTTCCTTAAGGATTGAGTTTGGAGTGTTATATTCTCCATGTGTTCCAAGAATCGGGCCAATTTAAGTGGGTCGAAAGAGCCCCATTTAATTAGTTGACCTCCATGAGATTTTACATGCATGCAATGGTTACGGGCTTTGATACACAATCGATAACACTAGACCATTAATAAGGTAAAGAATGTTTAAATACATATATATTTACATTATCACAAATCATAATTTTATATAATACTCATTTATACCATGCTCATCTTAATTTAGATCATAACATTTCATATTATCATATACAAACCAAATAATGAGAAAATTAAGATTCTTACCTTAAACAAGCTAGTTTGTAATAAGACATATTTATTGAATTCAAATCATAAAAGTACAAACCATATTAGTTACCCGTCTACAACTTTCATCTTTCCTTTATTTCGAGACGACATGCTGTTGTCTTCAGCTACTTTTGATAATTCAATAACAAAAATGATATTAGTTTCCACCCAAACACACAAAACATATAATCAAACATATGTTGCATTTTATTCATTTTAGCCATTATATTCAAATGTTCATATTTTTGGTATTTAATATAGAATCATAATCTAATTTTACAATCTTTCATTAAGGACCTTATACTTCTAATCTATAGCATAATTTCTTAATAGATTTCAATTTATTCAATTTAGTCCCTAATGTCAAAGTTAATCGAACCTTTAATTCTAAGCTAGTTCCATGATATTCTAATACAATCTTAGTAAAATCTAAGTTGAAAAACTATTTTTTATCAAATTCAAGTTTAATTTCATCATTATTAATTAACGGTAGCTAAACTAACAAATTCGATGATCAAATGCTTGGGCATGACTTAATAAGCTCAAATGATTAAAGTTCTATAAAATTCATCTAGGAAAACCTCTCTTACCTTAACTAATTAAAACTAATTTTTGTTAAAAAGCTTGAAAGGTTTTTCTTCTTCTTCTTAGGGCATGGACGGCACTATTGTAAATTATAAGATGTTGGTCTTATTCTCTTTCCCACTTGTTTTGTTTTTATACGTGCAATTAAAGTTAATTAAGCATCTTTAATTATCTAACTTTTGATAATAATAAATAATTAACATGCTTAATGAAAATGGTTGGAAATGATTGTACTCATCCACTATCCCATAATAATTTAATGGGTAAATAATTATTAGATCTTTTCGTTAATTGCTAATTAGGTTATTAAGTATTTTTAAATTAAAATTTCATAGCGATTATATTTTTATAATTTAGTCTCTAAATATTAATTAACAATTTTCTTGAGTTAATTTCTTAACTCTTTTTTTAAATATATTTGATACTAATATCATAAATCCTTCTATATGTATTTTTATCGACTCGATTTACGGAATTAAATTTTAAAATTATATTTTTGACATCATTTAAAATTGAATCATTACAACAAAATTGTAATTTAAGTTTCTAGTTAGATAAAGAAAATTTTAATTACCTAACTAAAGTAAATGGTATAATTTGAAGGCTTGTTATTAAATTAAAACTAGTTAAAATGATCAAATGCATCATTTTATAGATAAAGTTGGTGGCCTCGTTTAAGTACAAAATTATTTGGGTTCAGTTTAGATAATACTTTTGAAAGTTTTATTATTATAAATATAATGCACTCACAAGAATAATATAAATACAAATAATAGTTTGAGTTATTATACCTCTTAAAATCAAAATAGTATAAAACACAATGCAAAGAACTAAAAGAATCAGACAAAATTCATACATGACGTATGTACATAATGTGACTAAATATCCACACATCCTAATTACATATAATAAGTGCTGGATTTGGTTTCCCAAATACCAAAAACCTCCACCTTGACGGACCACACCAAGGCCTCGTTGCACTTAAAAAGTTTTGATAATTTCTTAATTTCAAACTGATTTTAACTTTTGAACTATACGATTAATTTTAATCGAGGTAATGTCTCATTTAGTAAATGTATTTTTATAAATGTTCAATCTTGTAGTTGTACTTTGAAAATGTCCAATGTGGTATTTGAATTATTAATTTGTATTTTATTATGATACATATACTTTTATAAAATGTCTAATGTGGTACCTAACTATCAATATGTGTTTTATAATAGTAATCGGTGTTAACAACGTTAGTAAATTGCTAAACCATCAAAAAAATTCAATACGATAAACTTTTTCTCTAAATCATTAAGTCCACATAAATAATACAACATTATGTGAATAATTTAAAAAACAAAAATTAAATTTTAAAACAAATAACTAAGCTAAAACTTCATCTTCTCCATTTAAGCAAATGATCATCTTCTTCAAGAATTTTTCATTTGAAATAGTATTTTAATTTATGTTTAAATAATATTTTTATTATTCATAAAAAATACAAGTATTTTCATGTAAGTTTAGTATTCACTTCTTTTTTATCAACCATATGCTTAGCAATTTTTTTAATTTAATTTTTGTTTTATTTAATTTTTCACATAACATTCTATTATTCATGTGGATTTAATGATTTGAAATAAAGCTTTAGATATCGAATTTCCATTAGTTAATTTAATAATTCACTAAAGTTGTTAACTCTAGGTATCATAATAACATATATTAATAGTTCATATATTATATTAAATATAGATACGAAACGTGATATTATCCCATTTTAACTCAATTAATTAAGTGGTTGACCTTCTGTCAATCTTATTAGTGAAAATATATTTAATTCAAACGAGTTTCGCGATTACCTTTTTCTATTCAACTTTCCAACCATCTAGCTTTAATTTGAAGCAATATATTAAAAAAAAAATAAAGAAAGACCCGTAACCTGTAAAGAGAAAGCTGTGTGAATTTGCAAATATACTGAAAAAACATGTTCCCATTCCATCAACATATATTTACGTAGACAAATATACTCATAGTCAGCTTTCAATTGTTTCCATGGAGAAGTACTCGGTAATAGTTCTCATAACCATCCTTCAGTCAGTCATTTTTGTTGCATCAGAGCAGCCTGCAGACGTTCCAATAGATAATATCACCCTGAATTGTGGAGCTCCAACCGACTTATTAGCTAATGATGGCAGATCTTGGGCAGCAGACAATACCTCAAAATTTGGACCTTTCGAATCATCCCACAACATATCGCAAGCCTACGGAGCTAATGCTACAGACGGTTCCGAAACCGTGCCCTATATGACGGCCCGAGTTTCCCGTTCCGAATTCAAGTACACTTTCCCTGTTACCCCAGGCCAGAAATTCGTTCGTCTATACTTCCATGCAGCGTCCTATAAAGAATACGACAGATCCAAGGCCTTTTTCTCTGTCAAAGCTGGTTTTTTCACTTTGCTAAAAAATTTCAGTGCTTCCCTTGTTGCAGATGCAGATTCAAAGGGGAGAAACTGGTTTTCCAGAGAATTCTGTTTGAACGTGGAAGATAATGAGGTGTTGGACCTTGTTTTTACTTCATCTCGTAGTGCTTCAAACGATACTTACGCTTTCATCAATGGAATCGAGATCGTGTCGATGCCTACCAATCTTTTACTACACACCGCCTGATTCAGGGTATGTCCCTTTCGTTGGTCAGAGTTATGCATTCCGTGTTGAGAATGACACCGCACTTGAGATGGCGTATCGATTGAATGTTGGGGGCAACTCCATTTCGCCCAACGATGATACTGGCCTTTTCAGGCTTTGGTCCGATGACTTTTCATACGTGACAAAAAATAGCTATGTTACTGAGAACACCTCCATGCCAATCAACTACATAATGATTAAAAGATATACGGCACCGGAGATGGTGTTTATCGGACTGCACGGATAATGGGCCCTAGTCTTGCGTACAACGAGAAGCATAACTTATCATGGATGTTGCCCGTGGGTTCGGGATTCATTTATATGGTGAGGCTTCATTTCTGTGAACCAAAAGATCTGATAAACTCTACGGGAGACCGGATATTTAAGGTCTTTATAAACAGTCAGACGGCTGAACCAATTGCTGATGTGATTATGTGGACCGTGCATAGCAGAGTTCCGATTTTTAAGGATTATGTCGTGTTTGTATCAAAGGAGTACATCACCATAGATTTGCATCCTATTCGTCATTCTAAGTACTATGATGTTATCTTAAATGGGATTGAAGTGTTCAAATTAAGCAAATCTGATGGCAATTTGGGCGAACCAAACCCTGAACTACGGATGGCTCCACCACCACCTTTGGATTCGTCCAATTCTGCAGGTGCAAAATCCAAGAAGAGAAGCTTGCTAATTGCTTGTGTTGGATTTGCTGTTGGTTTGATTGCCTTAATTTCTCTATTGGTTTGCATGGTTGTTCGGCGGCAAAGAAAGGGAATAAGTTGGCTTTGCTGGTGGGCAAATCAAAACGAAGGGAAATCCACAAGGACCTCACCGTTACCAGATGAACTATGCCGCCAGTTTTCACTGGATGAGATCAAAGATGCTACCAACAATTTCCATGATGATTTAATTGTTGGGAAAGGTGGGTTTGGGAAAGTATTCAAAGGTTTCATGGATGAAGGTGAAAAGATAGTTGCAATCAAGCGCCTGAATCCAGAATCCAGTCAAGGTATTCGAGAGTTCTTAACAGAGATTGAGATGTCGTCTCAGCTCCGCCATGTTCATTTGGTGTCCTTAATCGGATACTGCAATGAGAAACGAGAGATGATTCTGATGTATGATTTTATGCGTAATGGGACTCTCTCGGATCATCTTTACGGTACTAGCTTTGCCTATGATCCTCTCACATGGAAGCAAAGGCTTGAGATTTGCAAGGGAGCTGCAACTGGATTGAACTATCTTCATACGGAAGTGAGACATACTGTTATCCACCGTGATGTGAAGACAAGCAACATTCTCCTAGATGATAAGTTTACTGCTAAGGTTTCGGATTTTGGGTTGTCGAAAGAAGACCCCAAAGACAAGATGCTCATAACCGGGATAAAGGGCACCCGCGGCTACATGGACCCGCAGTATGCTCGGGGTCATAAATTAACCGAGAAACCAGATGTATATGCATTTGGTGTTGTGTTATTTGAAGTGTTATGTGCAAGAAAAGCTGTGAATACGAAATTGCCCGAATCTCAAATGAGCCTGGCACATTGGGCCAAGCAATGCATTGCAGATGGGACACTGTACAAGGTTATTGATCCATATTTGATTGGAAAGATAGCTCCAGAGTGTTTTAAGGTGTTTGTCGAAATTGCAGAAAGTTGCATAGCAGATGTTGGAACCGATAGGCCATCAATGAATGATGTGATGGAAAGGTTGGGGTTTGCTATAGAGTTACAAAAGGCTGCTGATGCTGAGATGTCGAAGATGGACCCGGCAAGTGAGCGTAGCTACCCGGAGATAGTGTTCCCAGTTGCTCGGGACATGGACTTCGACGAGGAATCAGAGGTGGATTCGGAGTTGGATTCGAATGTATGCAGAGTAAGGTTATTAGATTCAGACAATACTGGACTGACTGATCCTACTATTGGTCCAAGCACATCAATGTGCACCTTCGCCAGCACCACCAACAACACAAAAAGCATAGGAAATTAGAAAATCAAATTTGGAGACTTCATGCAGCCAAAAGGCTATATCTCTTAATTTCGTTTCTTTCTGCTAATTAGTAAATTAGGTTTGAACTAGTTTCATGCTTTAGTCTTAGTCATCTCTATCAAGAGTTTGCTTTTGATCTATTAATAATGTGTAAAATTGGTGGTTGTTTCAACGCAGGAAGACTATAAATATAATTTGCTTTTATTTTGGTCTCTCTTAATTAAATATATATTTTAATTAAATACTGTAATTTCTTATAGGTAGGATTTTATAACTATTAAATCAAAATATATAAATGTTTTAGATTAAATTTAAAACTTTTTATATTAGATTAAAACATTTTTGAAACCTTTCCCTTTTGACTTCCTTGTTTACTCTCCATCATAAATTAATTTTTATGCTATCTTTCTTTTATCAATCAAAGGTAAACCTTACGTCTCATCTTTGCTTTTTGTTCTTTCATTGGTATCTTTCATTTTTTTTTTCCATCTTTCATTTTATAACTTTCCAAATTTTTAAGAAATAATTGTAACCTAATTTTATTTTTTATGAAGATTTTTTTTCAATCTTTCATTAAAGTTTTGTTTCCTATAATTTAAATCCACTTGAAGAAAAAGTATAATCTTCGTAAGCAAGTCTTTTTGCCAACTACAATCTCTAATCTTATTTCATGGTCAAGGGTAAAGTCGAACAACTTTTTAAGGGGCGATTGAAATTTTACTTTTGGCAGTCTATATTTTTATAATTTTTAAAGGATTAAATCGAACTTTTATAATTTTAGGGAGGGACAAAGTGTAATTTTACCTTTATTAATTTAAAAT
Organism: Gossypium rotundifolium; assembly: GCA_025506655.1. Lineage (NCBI taxonomy): Eukaryota > Viridiplantae > Streptophyta > Magnoliopsida > Malvales > Malvaceae > Gossypium > Gossypium rotundifolium. The sequence goes on from CP106728.1 coordinate 136,486,150, forward strand.
TTTAAAATTTTTAAAAGACCTAAATAATACTTTTTCATTTTAGAGAGTCGAGATCATGCCAGTCCCTAGCTATGCCTCTGTTTATGGTATATAATAGGTGCCAACTACAATATCTAACTTATATTTGATTAATTCTTTTTCAGCAATTTGGGAAAAGATTGATAGTGTAAAAAAAAATAATAATAACACTTTACATTGGAAACTAAATGGAGAAGTCAAAATGAAATGTTGTAACCTAAAATAAAAATGTTTTAACTTATTATGATGCATTTGATATAATGGTTATAAAATAGCGTAATATTAAGTATTTTTTTTTTAATGTAAGTTGACCGCTGCTATTTTTATATATATTTTAAAAAATAAATTTGATTGATAGAAATATAAATATATACTATAATTTTTTTAAATGGAATTAGATCTTGGTTTGTGGGCATAAAAATTAATTTATAAGAAATTAACGAAAGCTTCAAGGTGTGTATCAATGCTATTTTCTTTAAGGTTTTATTCGCCCCTACCTATATTATGGTGTGTAAAAAGTTTATTGGTAAATGAACCTCGAGAATACAATGAAGCCCAATAACTGTTTACGTTTTGCACTAACATAAGCAACCCACTAAGCACTGAGCAGAGCATAGCAAGAATATCAATTTCTATAAACAATTTCTACGATAATTCTTTATAAAACAATCTAGGAATATAAAAGATGGTGGGAGAATAGAAATAAATTTTTGATGTGCTTTTTTGGTGTGTCATACAAATGAAAATTTACTCCTATTTGCAAGAGGTCTCTTTATAAAGACATAACTACTCAATTCGATAGTCATATTGTAACATCCTAGAAATGGGGGTTCTGCATTTTATGCTATTCTATGTGTTTGGCTCGTCTAGCATGTTATTTTGGTGTGTTTGGGGGTCCTGGGGAGGCTCGGGATTGAGCCAGAGCTTTGGTAAATTTTTCTCTTTAAGGCACTTTAGGGGGAGAGTTAGTAGAAGCAGACTTTAAGATTATTTGCGTGTGCTTGTTGACACAAATAAGCTTGTGTCCAAGTGGTGGCGGCGCCATTAGCAGTGCAAGGGGGAAAGAGTTTGAATCTCATCTGCTACAACAAGAGCTTTATTTTTGTGCCAAGGTGAAGGAGTGGTGGTTTCGCTTGGGACTCTTCAAAGGTGGTTGTTGAATGGGTCAAATGCATTCAAATGGATGGACAAGAGAGCTTGGAGGAGTTTGAATTGGTCAAACCAATTTGAAAGGGTGATAAGGAGAATTTGGTGGAGCAAATCAAGTGATTTGGTGTGTGGTGGAGGTGTTGGCCGAATGTGGGGGTCTTGGAGGGGAGAATTTCGGTTTAGCTGCTAGAAATGTGTGCCGAAATTCTCATTAGTCTTAGACTTTTCCATCTTGGTATATTCGCTCATAAGGGTAGGTGAGAGTGTTGTTTGTGCCATTGGAAAACAAAAGTGAAAACTGAAACCTTGAAGTGCATTGTTGTTTTTTCTTTCTTTATTTTCGACAAATACCTTGTTCCTTACCAAAACGATTCTCTTCTCTTCCATCTCCTATTAATCATTTTCTCTTCCATAACCGAACCATTTTTGCTTGCTGTTAGCCAAATCTCTCCTCACTATCTTCCCTTCCCATTCAACTCTCTTCTTCTTCTTTTTGTTCTACACTCTTTTCTCCATAGCCGAACCTCAGCTTACCCACTTGCTTTTCTTTTCATTTTGTTTCTTTTTGTTCTATTCTTCTAGCCAAAACCTGCTCTTCTTTTACTGTCTCGTCATTTATTCTTTCTTAGGCCAAATTCTTTTTGTTCATCTCCTACAAGTTGTTTCCATCACCAAAACTGAATCTTTCGTGTTACCCTTTTCTAAACTGACTCATCATTTGTGTGTTCATCATAGTCGATTTTTGATTGCTTCTATTATTCCTGCCAGTGCTGAATTGCCTTGGGTTCCATTCAGCCTCTCCCTGTTCAAGGTAATGTCCTCTTCTTTTTATTAATCTGTCCATTTCCCTTACTTCTCCTAAAAAAGTTGAACACTCATATTCTAAATTGTTAAACTGAATGTGGTTTTTCTCTCTCGTACCTGGTTACTCCATCATGTTGTGATCTTGCTTTTTCTGTGATTCGTGATAGACTTTTGTTAGATAAGCCAAACATACTACAACCGAATATGTGGCTGTGCAATTCTTTGTTTATTAAGGTAAGGAGTTTTCTTTAGTCTTATACGATTAGACTCTCCTCCGTTTTACTCTGCCTTAATCAAATCTTTTGGTTAGACAATCAATGTTTCTCTTTGAGTACTGATCAAGGCTCTCTTCATGGATGCAAGTGCCGGTCAATCTTAGGAGGGGAGTGGACCCGTAGTCTCTGCTCCTAAGTTTAAACGACGTGCCGTGTCGGTGGTTCGAGACTTTTTATCGGGTTGTGGTAAGGAGTCGACATCTACCTGGAATAGACAAATTGCGGTTATTCCTGCTAGTGAGAGTGTCGAAGATCTACAGTGTTTAGTTTTGCGCGTAATCAAGTGTGTAATGCTTACACTTTTCTTTATTATTTTGCGTTAATAACTGTGTTGGCTGAAAGCTGAAATGACTGTATACAGATGAGATACCCTTGTAGGTAAGCTTGGAGAAACCAGGTAAGTACCGTTATGATTCTGTCTTTCGAATAACATAGCCTAAGAATATGTACGTTTTGATTATCTGGTGTATATTGGAAATATGATTGCATTCATTATAAATTGTTAATATGTTTGCATGGGCTCTGGGATATGATTGAAAGGGGAAGTGTGATTCAGTAACTTTTGTCACAGTGGTTTGGAACCACGGTGGTTTGGAACCACAGATACATATATCAGTGACTTTTGTCACAGTGGTTTGCTATGACAGTGGTTTTGCACCACATAGACATTTATATATTTCGTGACTCTGTCACAGTGGTTTGAAACCACAGTGGTTTGGAACCACAGTGGCTTGGTGCCACGGGTGTTTGGTTGTTCAGGTGATGTAGTAGATGGAAAACTAGGTTGGGTTGGGTTGTATTGCATACACTTTCTAATATGCTATATTGTGAGGGCTAAGGCCTAATGTGTATCTATGGGCTTAAGGCCAGATTACGTTATAAGGGGAATTACACACTGAGTCTTGGTGACTCACCCCTCTGCTTAATTTTGTAGGTAACCCCTAGTTGCGGATTGGGAGCCGAGGTGGACTTTGAGGTGGCCATGCATTACTACTTCCATAAATTTTCATTTTTTTATTTAAATTTACTTTTAATTTGGGATTTTTCTATGTAATAAGGCCTCCATAACTTTAATTTGGGTTTTGATTTAATGTTGCTACTACATATATTATGCAATGTTAAATAGGGAGTTTTCTAAAAAAAAAAAACAAAATCATTTTCCAAAGTGTTAATAAAAGAGGACAAGCGAATAAATAATTAAACTCGAAATTTTCTTAAAACCACAAACGTTGTTTTCAAAATGTCGTTTATGAAATCCTCTAATTTCGACTTTCGTAAAAACAAACCTGATTACGACTCTTAATTCATTTTAATAAGGAGTTGGTAAGAAACCTTCAAACAAAATTTTAAAAATTATCTTCAAAATGGAAACACTAAACGAAAAGTTTTTTTTTTCTAAATTGTGATGTTCCTTTAAATTTCAAAACTATCTTTCCTGTAACATACCAAATTTGGTCGTAACATATTGACCGGGTTTGGGGTGTTACAATTATGGTATCAGAGCCAGGTTGCAAAACTCGGCTATGGAATGGGTTCAAAAATGTTTTTTCAAAGTTGGTTGAATATGGTTTAGAAAAATATATGTTTTCTGGAAGTATGGCACCCGAGTCTCCTAAGCACCAATCCGTCTCAGAAGTTTTCGATTATTGCTTGATTGCTTATGAAAAAAATTATATTATGTTGTGATTGATAGTTTTAAAAGATTCAACTTTAGAGATTGAGACCTTTAGGAATATGTTTTGCGAAAAACTACTTCTAAATTCTATTTTCATAAGACTATCCGATAATAAATAGTGGAAGAGGTACTAATTCATAAAATTTTAATCAGATTAAGTCGATTCTGTAGTCATGAGCTCTAGAGGACGTGGACGTGGTATGCGCGGTCATGGTAGAGATCGGGGTATTGAGGCTGAACCCTCAGAATCAGGGCATGGGCCGAAAGGTGAAGTGCTAGCATCACCAGTAGCGGATGCAAGGTCTCAAGACCAAACTGGAGGGGACGATGATGTGTCCCAAGCTATGCTGTGTATTCTAGAGTAGGTTGCTGGAGCAAGCACGGGATCAGTAGCTCGAAAATCTATTCCTGAGTGACTTTGAGCAAATGGGGCCGAGATATTTAGGGGCATTTCTGGTGTGGCTCCTAACATAACTAAGTACTGGCTGGAAGCGGTTGAACGAATCATGGACAATCTTGACTGTACTGTATAGGAAAAGTTGAAAGAAGTGGTGTCCCTCTTTCGAGATAAGGCATACCAGTGGTAGCTCACGGTAAGGGATGGTACATCAGCGGACCGTATTACCTAGGACTTCTTTAAAACAGCGTTCCAGGGAAAGTATGTTGGGGTGAGTTATGTGGACGCTCAGAGGAAGGCATTTTTAAACTTTGTCTAGGGGAATAAGTCAGTGGCTGAGTATGACATGGAGTTCCTGCGTTTAATCCATTATGTCCGGGGTATCGTCGTAACTGATCACGAGCATTATGTTTAGTTTGAGGATGGTTTGAAGGACGAATTACGAGTACTGATAGCTCTGCAACGGGAAAGAGAGTTTGCTATTCTAGTTGAGAAGGCAAAGATAGCTGAAGAGGTGAAGCGGTCTAAGAGGAAAAATCGGGATAAGGATAGGGGTAGGAATAAGAGGAATTTTGGGTCGTTAGGATCTGTTGAGGGTTTCCAAAAGAGGTCTAGGTTTGATGGGCCGGGTCAAGTTGCGAAGCCTATTATTGTTGGTCAGTCTCAACCGTGGGCTAGATGTGGAAATTTTCATTCGGGGGAGTGTTAGGCAAGAAATAAAGGATGCTTCAGGTGTGGATCTGTAGATCATCTGGTAAGGGACTGTCCACAAGAGCCAAACAGGGTACAGCCAGTAGGTCAGGGATATGCACAATCCGGACGAGGTGGGCAGCAACCACTGAGAGGTCGTGGTCCGACCAAAGGAGAAAATGGATACGGTCGAGGGCGTGGAGCACTGAGCAGAGGTGCTAGGAATACAGATGCAAGATAATCTGGGTTAATTTATGCTGTTAGACATCGAGAGGATGGCGATGCACCAGACGTCATAACCGGTATGTTCCTTATTTTTGGTGTGTCTTTTACAGCTTTGATAGATATTGGGTCTACACATTCATATGTTGCTAGTACTGTGTATGGAACTTTGAATATAGAATCTAAGGTTGCTTCTAGAGAGATGACTGTGATTAGCCCTTTAGGACAATCTGTAGTGGTGAACAAATTGTTTAGGAATGTGCCTTTAGAAGTTCAAGGGGTAGTATTTCTGGCAGACTTGATGGAATTGCCATTTGGCGAGTTTGACTTGATTTTAGGCATGGAATGGTTAGTTAAATATCGAGCAAATTTGGATTACGTTTCTAAGCGCATAACTTTGAAGACTCTTGAGGATAAGGAGGTACTGGTGATAGGTGAGAGAAGGAATTATTTGTCCAATGTGGTGTCTGCATTAAAGGCTGAGAGAATGGTGCAAAAAGGGTGTGAGGCGTTTCTAGTTTTTATCAGTGCTTTGGAGGCCAAGGAATTGTCGGTAAGAGATGTTAGAACGGTGAACGAGTTCTTGGATGTCTTTCTAGAAGAGCTTCTAGGGTTACCTCCGAATCGCGAGGTGGAGTTCGGCATTGATCTACTTTCGGGAACAGCTGCGGTGTCCATTGCCCCATATTGGATAGTGCCGAAGGAACTAGTAGAACTTAAAGCTCAGATTCAGGAATTGTTGGACCTTGGTTTTATCCAACCAAGTGTGTCTCCGTGGGGAGCATCGGTTTTGTTTGTTAAGAAAAAAGACGGGTCGATACGGGTGTGTATTGACTATAGGCAATTGAACAAGTTGACGATTAAGAACAAATACCCGTTGCCAAGGATTGACGACCTGTTCGATCAGTTGTGAGGCACTTCGGTCTTCTCAAAAATAGACTTGAGGTTAGGATATCATCAGCTTAAGGTCAAGGAGGCAGATATCCATAAGACTGCTTTTCGAACTCATTATGGTCACTGCGAGTTCTTAGTAATGCCGTTCGGGTTGACGAATGCACCAGCTGCATTTATGAATTTGATGAACTGGGTATTCCAACCCAACCTAGACCGGTTTTTTGTAGTGTTCATAGACGATATTTTGGTATATTCAAGGATGAAAGAAGAGCATGATTCCCATCTTTGGATCATTCTGCAGATTCTGAGAGAGAAGTAAATGTATGCCAAATTCAGCAAGTGTGAATTTTAGTCGGGAGAAGTTACTTTTTTGGGGCATGTTGTGTCTATCGAGGGGATTCAGGTTGATCCTTGAAAGATTGAAGCTGTTTTGGATTGGAAACCATCGAGGTCAGTAGCAGAAATTTGAAGTCTCCTTGGGTTAGCCGGGTACTACAGAAGGTTCATTGAGGGATTCTCGTTGATTGCTGCACCATTAACCAAGCTATTAAGGAAGGGGATACCGTTTGTTTGGATAGATCAACAGCAGGAAAGCTTTGAGAAGTTGAAGAAGATTTTGACAAAGGCATCAGTGTTGATTCAACCTGAGGCTAGGAAGGAGTTTTTCGTCTATTGTGATGCATCACACACAGGGTTAGGATGTGTACTCGTGTAAGAAGGAAAGGTAGTAGTGTATGCGTCTCGGCAATTAAGACTACATGAAGTGAATTACCCCACTCATGATCTGGAGTTAGCTGCGGTAGTGTTCGCCTTAAAAATTTGGAGACACTACTTGAATGGGGAGAAGACAATTATCTACACCAATCATAAGAGTATGAAATATCTCTTTACCTAGAAGGAGCTGAATTTAAGATAGCGGAGGTGGATTGAATTATTGAAAGACTTTGACTGCTCGATTGAGTATCACCCGAGTAAAGCTAATGTAGTAGCGGATGCGTTGAGTCGTAAGGTGATATCGAATTTGAGGGCAATTTTTGCCCATCTCAGTTTGTATGAAGATGGAAGCTTGTTAGTCGAGCATCAAGTGAAGCCTTCATGGGTAAGTCAAATTAAAGAGAAGCAGTTGTCAGATGAATTGTTAAGTTCCTGACTTCAGCAAGTGGAAGGTTGTGAGCCAGAAGATTTTGGTCTGAATAGTGATGGGGTATTGTGCTTTCGTGGAAAAGTTTGTATGCCAAAGGATTCCGAGTTGAGACAGAGGATTCTGCAGGAGGCGCATAGTAGCTCATACGCTTTGCATCCTGGTGGGAGTAAGATGTATCGAGATCTGAGTGAATAGTTTTGGTGGCCAGGTCTAAAGTAAGAGGTCACCGAGTTTGTGAGTAGGTGTTTGACGTGTCAACAGGTGAAGGCAGAGCATCAGTTGCCTTCGGGGTTGCTACAGCCAGTGAAGATTCCACTTTGGAAGTGGAGAGGATAACGATGGATTTTGTTAGTGGGCTGCCTCTTACGCCTACTAGGAAAGATTCAATGTGGGTAATTGTCGATCGGTTGACGAAGTCCACTCATTTCATATCGATTTGTGTTGATTACTCACTACAGAATTTAGCCAAGCTATATGTAGCAAAAATTGTAAGGTTACAAGGGGTACCAGTGGCTATCATATCAGACAGAGACCCTAGGTTTACGTCACGATTTTGGAAAGCGTTGGATAAAGCGTTGGGTACAAGATTGGATTTTAGCACGGCGTTTCATCCTCAGACTGATGGTCAGTCAGAGAGGTTAATTCAGATTCTGGAAGACATGTTAAGGGGCTGTGTTTTCGACTTCAGGGGTAGTTGGGAGGATTTCTTACATTGGCAGAATTCGCATACAATAATAGCTATCAATCCAGTATTCAGATGGCAACCTATGAAGCGTTGTATGGTCGTAAGTGTCATACTCCTAACTGCTGGATAGAGTTAGGTGAACGACAGTTGTTGGGTCTGGAATTAGTCTCAGAGATAGAGGAAAAGGTTAAGTTGATTCGGGCTCAGTTGAAGGAAGCTTCCGATAGGTAGAAATCATATGCAGATCTGAAGCATAAAGAAATAGAGTTTTAGGAGGGTGATCAGGTTTTTCTGAAAGTTTCACTTTGGAAGAGTTTTTTAAGGTTTGGACGAAAGGGCAAGTTGAGCCCCAGATTTGTTGGGCCTTATCGAGTATTGAAACGGGTGAGACCAGTAGCTTATCAGCTCGAGTTACCTCCGGAGTTGAATCAGATACATGATGTATTCCATGTTTCAATGTTAAGGCATTATCGTTCGGATCCATCTCACATAGTGTCGGTGGAGGAAATTGAAGTAAGATCTGATTTGTCCTTCGAAGAAGAACCAGTGCAGATCTTAGATCGAGATGGTAAGGTGTTGAGAAGGAAGTCAGTTCCATTGGTTAAAGTCTTATGGTGGAATCATGGTTCAGAGGAAGCCACATGGGAGCCAGAAGATGTGATACGACAGCAATACCCTCACCTCTTTTGATCAGGTAAATTTTGAGGCCGAAATTTCTTTAAGGGGGTAGAACTATAACATCCTAGAATTGGGGGTTCTACATTTTATGCTATTCTATGTGTTTGGCTTGTCTAGCATGTTATTTTGGTGTGTTTGGGGGTCCTAGAGAGGCTCAGGTTTGAGCTAGAGCTTTGGTAAATTTTTCTCTTTAGGGAACTTTAGGGGGGAGAATTAGTAGAAGCAGACCTTAAGATTATTTGCGTGTGCTTGTTGATGCAAATAAGCTTGTGTCCAAGTGGTGGTGGCGCCATTAGCAATGCAAGGGGGAAGGAGTTCAAATCTCATCTGCTGCAACAAGAGCTTTATTTTTGTGCCAAGGTGGAGGAGTGGTGGTTTCGCCTGGGACTCTTCAAAAGTGGTTGTTGAATGGGTCAAATGCATTCAAATGGATGGACAAGAGATCTCGGAGGAGTTTGGATTGGTCAAACTAATTTGAAAGGGTGATGGGGAGAATTAGGTAGAGCAAATTAAGTGATTTGGTGTGTGGTGGAGGTGTTGGCCGAATGTGGGGGTCTTGGAGGGGAGAATTTTGGTTTAGCTGCTAGAGGTGTGTGCCGAAATTCTCATTAGTCTTAGGCTTTTCCATCTTAGTATATTCGGTCATAAGGGTAGGGGGAGTGCCGTTTTTGCCATTGGAAAAGAAAAGTGAAAACCGAAACCTTGAAGTTCATTGTTGTTTTTTTCTTTCTCTATTTTCGACAAATACGTTGTTCCCTACCAAAATGATTCTCTTCTCTTCCATCTCCTATTAATCATTTTCTCCTCCATAACCGAACCATTTTTTCTTGCTATTACTGAATCTCTCCTCACTATCTTCCCTTCCCATTCAACTCTCTTCTTCTTCTTTTTGTTCTACACTCTTTTCTCCATAGCCGAACCTCAGCTTACCCACTTGCTTTTCTTTTCATTTTGTTTCTTTTTGTTCTATTCTTCTAGCCGAAACTTGCTCTCCTTTTACTGTCTCTTCATTTATTCTTCCTTAGGCTAAATTGTTTTTGTTCATCTCCTACAAGTTGTTTCCATCACCAAAACTGAATCTTTCGTGTTACCCCATTTCTAAACCGTCTCCTCATTTTTGTGTTCATCATAGTCGATTTTGGATTCCTTCTATTATTCCTGCCAGTGCCGAATTGCCTTGGGTTCCATTCGGCCTCTCCCTGTTTAAGGTAATGTCCTCTTCTTTTTATTAATTTGTCTATTTCCCTTACTTCTCCTAAAGAAGCCGAACACTCATCTTCTAAATTGTTAAACCGAATGTGGTTTTTCTCTCTCGTAACTGGTTACTCCATCACGTTGTGATCTTGCTTTTTCTGTGATTCGTGATAGACTTTTGTTAGATAAGCTGAACATACTACAACCGAATCCATGGCTGTGAAATTCCTCGTTCATTAAGGTAAGGAGTTTTCTTTAGTCTTATATGATTATACTCTCCTCCGTTTTACTCTGCCTTAATCAAATCTTTTGGTTAGACAATCAATGTTTCTCTTTGAGTACTGATCAAGGCTCTCTTCATGGATGCAAGTGCCAGTCAATCTTAGGAGGGAAGTGGACCCGTAGTCTCTGCTCCTAAGTTTAAACGACGTGCTGTGTCGGTGGTTCGAGACTTTTTGCCGGGTTGTGGTAGGGAGCCGACATCTGCCTGGGATAGACAAATTGTGGTTATTCCTGCTAGTGAGAGTGTCGAAGCTCTAGAGTGTTTAGTTTTGCACGTAATCAGGTGTGTAATGCTCACACTTTTCTTTATTATTTTGCATTAATAACTATGTTAATGAAAGTCAAACGATCAGATAGACAGTTGAGATACCCTTGTGGGTAAGCTTGGAGACACCAGGTAAGTACCGTTATGATTCTATCTTTCGAATAACATAGCCTAAGAATATGTACGTTTTGATTATCTGGTGTATATTGGAAATATGATTGCATTCATTATAAATTGTTAATATGTTTGCATGGGCTCTGGGATATGATTGAAAGGGGAAGTGTGATTCAGTGACTTTTGTCACAGTGGTTTGGAACCACAGTGGTTTGGAACCATATATACATATATCAGTGACTTTTGTCACAGTGGTTTGGTGCCACAGTGGTTTGGCACCACATATACATTTATATATTTCGTGACTCTATCATAGTGGTTTGGAACCACAGTGGCTTGGAACCACAGTGGCTTGGTGCCATGGGTGTTTGGCTGTTCAGGTGATGTAGTGGATGGAAAACTAGGTTGGGTTGAGTTGCATTGCATACACTTTCTAATATGCTATATTGTGAGGGCTAAGGCCTAATGTGCATTTGTGGCTTAAGATCAGATTATGTTATAAGGGGAATTACACACTGAGTCTTGGTGACTCACCCCTCTACTTAATTTTACAGGTAACCCCTAGTTGCAGATTGGGAGCCGAGGTGGACTTTGAGGTGGCAATGCATTACTACTTCCGTAAATTTTCATTTCTTTATTTAAATTTACTTTTAATTTGGGATTTTGCTATGTAATAAGGCCTCCATAACTTTAATTTGGGTTTTGATTTAATGCTGCTACTACGCCTATTATGAAATGTTAAATAGGAAGTTTTTCTAAAAAAAAATATAAACAATCATTTTCCAAAGTGTTAATAGAAAGAGGACAAACGAATAAATAATTAAACTCAAAATTTTCTTAAAACCACAAACATTTTTTTCAAAATGTCTTTTATGAAATCCCCTAATTTCGACTTTTGTAAAAACAAACCTAATTACGACTCTTAATTCATTTTAATAAGGAGTTGGTAAGAAACCTTCAAACCAAATTTTAAAAATTATCTTCAAAATGGAAACACTAAACGAAAAGTTTTTTTCTAAATTGTGATGTTCCTTTAAAATTTCAAAACTATCTTTCCTGTAACATACTAGATTTGGTCGTAACCTCTTGACCGAGTTTGGGGTGTTACACATATCTTTAGCATTATGCATAGTTCTTTAATAGATACCTATGATAATACTCTAAAATGACATACTTTTATGTGTTAATTACATATACATTTTGAGTAGGATCTTACTAATTTGGGCTGTCTATGGTTTTTTATCTTATATGGACTAAATTGAAGGCAAAAAAAAATTGTGGGCAAAAATCGTGAATTTAAAGACAAGACGGGTCAGCATGCAAAATAAGGAAGAAGTGGTGCCAAAAATACAAAGTGTGGAAATTTTAGGATAAAATTTCAAATAAGAGATTTATGGACATAAAACTTTGTTTAAATTTGAATTTTATTTTTAGGATTATTGTTTGGATTATTATATTGTTTAGATTTAATTTCAAATTATATCTTTTAAACATTATATTCTAGACTTTAAATAGGAATCAATTAGGGTTTTTCATGTACTATAAATAGGGGATGGAGTGACATGAATACTCACTCATCACATCTATAAAAAAACTCCTTGCCCTTAAGGGTCTTAGCTTTTTTGTTTCTTTTCCATTCCAATATAATTTTGTTTCATTAAACTTGTGTTTTTTCCCCAAAAAGCATGAGTAACTAAACTTGTCTAGCCAAAGGTTATCAAGATTCCTCAAAAAGAGTTCATGAGGCTTAAAACCCGCTCTTAACTATTCTCAACGAGTATTCATCATTTCTCCTCATTACAGGATTGACGCTTCTTTTAATGTCCTTCCAAAAGTAATATTTTCATCTTGTGCAAAGGTAGTCTCGCTTTGTATGTTTTGGGAAGGTTGCACAATCAATTCGCTGACTTATTTCGTCAGAGGTTGTCGAGCCTAAGAGACGAAATGGCGTGGCATTCATCATTGAGAAATGATGATCTCCGATCTCTGAGGATTTCCCCTACTCCCCTTATACTATTTCTTTTCGTTATTTAGGGATAAAATATATTTTGTTCTTTTAATGACACACCAAATTTTGGCACCGTTGCCAGGACTGGCAACTTACAAATCTTGTTTTTTTTTCTTATGACTATATCTGCTCCAAGAAATCTTGCCTTTGATTCAAAAATAGAAAAGACTGTGAGATCTAATAGCAAAGAAACGAAGCAATGAAAAAGGGAGTTAGAGGTGGTAGGAACTAAGAGTAATCTATCACCAGAAATAGAAGCAAGCGACAAAGTTATGTCTAGGGTTAACGAAAACCCTGCTCAAACATTGGAGAATGGAAGAATAAGAGTTGATCTATCGAAAGAAGTGCCTAACGCTAGGTTTAACGTAAACCTAAATCCGGCACAACAATATATGGCTCAAACGATTCGGCAAATGGCCGAAGCTTCTGCATATCGACAGCCATTATGCATTGCATATCTAACTATGGATATGGATTTTGAACTTAAGTCAGTATTAATCCAGTTGCTGCTGACTTTTCATGGATTGCAAAATAAAAGTACATACAAGAATCTGAAAGAGCTTCTTATGGTTTGTCTTAGTATGAAACCTCAGGACGTAACTGAGGATCAAATCAAAGTATGTGATTTCCCTTTTTCCCTAGTAGACTTTGCTATGGAATGGTTATTTTCTCTACCTCTTGGAACTATCACAAGCTGGGCTGATCTTTCTCGTTTGTTTCTTAACGAGTTTTTCCCAGCATCGCGCGCAGCTGAGCTAAGGAAAAAGATTGTTGGGATAAGGCAAAAGGATGTGGAGTCTCTTTACGACTATTAAGAGTGATTTAAGAAGTTGTGTGCAAGTTTCCCACAACATAGGATAACAGAACAGTCTATTCTCCAATACTTCTGTGAGGGTTAGAAGCCCATAGAAATGAGTATGATAGATGCCACTGGTGGAGGGCATTGGTCAACATGACCCCCCAACAGGCAAGGGACTTGATATCAATAATGGTTACGAATACTCAACAATTCTAAGCCAATCCTGAACCCACTAGAAGGGTTCAATGGTTAAGTAATTCAACTTTAGAAGATAAAGTTGATAGGCTTACTAATATCGTGAACTTTCTTTTTGCAGTAAAAGTAGGACTAGCCCGACTATGTGAAATTTGTATAACACCCAAACATACAATTGATGTATGCCCTAGTTTGTGTGACGATACTATGACCCATTTGGATGCCGTGGGGAACTTTTCTAGACCACCCCAAAGGTGATATGACCCTTACGCTAATACATATAACCCAGGATGGAAAGACCATCCTAACTTGAGTTATGGGGCAAACCCGCGGTATAACCAGTGGTTTCCACAACAAATGCAAGGTTCAGGTGCCTCTCTAAAAACCATGGTAAATAAATTAGTAGCTAATGTGTTTAATTTCCAACAACAAATGCAACAGCAAACTGTTGATTTTCAAATAAAAATCAAGACATCTATAAAAGAGTTGACAACGTCAGTTGAGAAAATAAACTCACAGGGAAAGTTGTCATTACAAACGAAACCTAACCTAAGACAAAACGTAAAAGTAGCGACATTGTGAAGTGGAAAAAAATTGGAACCAAATCCTGGTAGGAATATTGATCAAGATTTTGCCCAAGAAAAGCATGAGAACAATGAACAGGTCCGAACGAAACCTCTATTACCCAAAATTCAACCTCCATTTCTTGGGCGATTAAACCAACATTGAGGAGGTAAAGAGGAAAAAGAGATCCTTGAAACATTCAGAAATGTCGAGATCAACATAACATTGTTAGATGCCATAAAACTAATTCTACGATATGCCAAGTTCCTTAAGGAGCTTTGCACTAGCAAGTGAAAATTGACTTGGAATGAAAGAGTAAGTGTTGGTGAAAATGTATATGAGATGTCATAACGGAGAATGCCAATAAAATGCAAAAAAAGGGCAAGTTTGCAATACCATCAAAATAGGCCACTTAAGAATTAAAAAAAAAATTATGTGATTTTGCGGCCTTTATAAATGTAATGCCTTTTTCCATTTATGAATCACTTAACATGGGTTTTTTTTGAAGAAAACATGTGTTATAATTTAATTGGTGAACAGGTCTATTGTGATCCTGATGAAGTCCTTAAGGACGTATTGGTAAAAGTCAATAGACTTATCTTTCTTACGAACTTTTATGTGGTGAAAATGGAAGAGGATAACGATCCTGGGTCTTCAGACATCTTATAGGGGCGACCTTTTCTTAGTATCGCAAGTACTAAGATTGACATGCATAGTGGAACCCTCACGATGGAATTTGATGGTGACCTCATGAAGTTTAACATTTACGACGCTATTAGTCACTCTAATAAATTTTGAACATAAACTGTGTCAACATAATTGACTCCTTAGTAGAAGAAACTTTTGAGTTACTTCATGAAAGTGAACTTGAAACATTGTTTGATGATAATTTCGATTCAATACCTATTTGTGAATTTGTTACTAAATTATTGTCTCCTGTGAACTCTAAATTTTACCTTCTATTGTGTAGGCACTAGATTTAGAATTAAAACCACTTCTCGAGCATCTTAAATACGCATTTTTAACGAATGATAAGACCCCACCGATTATAGTTTCAAATAAACTTTCTAACCTCGAAGAGGAAAGTTTGTTACAAGTACTAAAAGACTGTAAGGAGGCAATTGGCTGGACCCTTGCTGACCTAAAAGGGATAAGCCCCTGGACATACACACAAGATTTTCTTGGAGGAAAATACGAAACCAAAGCAAGAGGTGCAAAGACGGTTGGACCTAAATATGATGGATGTGGCAAAAAAAAAGGAGATAATTAAGCTGCTAGATGCTATTTCTGGTAGCAGTTGGGTAAGTCTGGTGTAAGTCGTGCCCAAGAAAATAGGCATGACGATAATGAAAAATGCTGAGGGAGATCAAGTACCCACTCGAGTGCAGAATAGGTGATGTGTCTGTATTGATCAGGGGAAGTTAAATTCTTATACTAGAAAAGACCATTTCCCTCTTCCTTTTATAAACCAAATGCTTGAACGTTTAACTGGAAAAACTAATTATTTCTGTCTTGATGGATATTCAGGTTTTTTTTCAAATCCTAGTCACACTCGAGGACCAAGAAAGGACCACTTTCATATGGCCACAGCATGTTTGTGCATACAAGGATGCCATTTGGACTTTGTAATGCATTGCCCACCTTCAAAAGATGCATGATGAGTATATTTTCTGAATAAGTAGAAAACATTATTGAATTTTTTATTGATGATTTTACTGTACATGGGGACTCTTTTGATGAATGCCTTAAAAACCTCACAAAAAAAATATTAAATAGATGCAAAAAATTTAATCTGTCTTAAATTACTAGAAATGTTATTTTATGGTAGACAAAGGTTTAATTCTAGGACATGTAGTTTCAGGTAAAGGGATTGAGGTCGATAAAGCCAAAACTGATATTATAAATTCTTTGCCATATCCTTTAACTGTAAGGGAAATTTGTTCTTTCCTTGGCCATGCAGGATTTTACAAATGCTTTATTAAGAACTTCTCAAGAGTAGTTGAACCACTATGGGAATTATTGAAAAAGGATCGTAATTTAAGTTCAGCCCCAAATACAAGGAGGCTTTTGACACACTCAAATAGAAATTGGTCTCCGCTCCTATAGTGCAAGTGTAAAATTGAAATTATCCCTTTAAAATCTTGTGCGATGCAAGTGACCAAAGTGTGGGTGCCATGTTGGGGCAAAAGATAGATAGAGAGCTCCACGTTATTTGTTATGCCTCAAAAACCTTAGATGTTGCACAAAGCAATTACACTACCATAGAAAAAGACTTTTAGCTATTGTATTTGCTTTGGATAAATTTTGGTCTTATCTATTGGGATCTAAAATGGTTATTTTTTCTGACCATACAGATCTCAAGTATTTGATCGCAAAAAGGGAAGCAAAACCAATGCTCATTAGGTGGATTTTAGTAGTCCAAGAATTCGCAATCAAGATTCGAGATAAGAAAGGATGTGAAAATTTGGTGGTTGACCACTTGAGTAGGTTAAAAACACATTGTGATGACACTCCTATAAATGATAAGTTTATTGATAAAGGCCAATTTTTGGCTCAAGAGTATTTCCCATGGTATGCGTATATGGGTAATGTAGTTGATATATATGGCTTAAGGTGCTAAATGTTAAATAGTAAATTTGGTACTTTGGTATGAATAGGATAGGTAAATAAAGTGGTAAGTTTTGGCATAAACTTAGTGATAAGTTGGTTGAACTTTTGGCTAAACTATGCATATGGCTATACAAGTTTAATTATTTGATTGAGGTGCCTTTTTGGGCATATTGGTTGTATGCATATGTATCTTGTTTGGATAGCTTGATGTTGCATGATTTAATGCACTCTGGGATGCTTGATTATATGTGAAAAATTGGTTGTAGGCATGTGCATGTTTAGGTCAGACAATTGGCTTGGAAATAGCCTATTTTTCATCTACACAGCTAGAGACACAAGCGTGTGTGTCAGCCATGTGTGACACACGGCCAGGTAACACAACCATGTGTCCCCTGTAGCTTACAAAGGGTTGCAAGTCAAGTAGTTACACGGCCTGACACACGAGCATGTGAGGCCATTTCAAAGGGTACACAGCCTTGCACAGCCTTGCACATGAGCGTGTGAGGTCGTTTCAAAGGGTACACGGCCTGACACACGGGCATGTGGATTGGCTGTGTGACCCAAGTTAGAGAGTTACACGGGCACGGACACGGGTTGGGACACGACTGTGTGTCCCCATTTCAAATGCCCACTCGACCTGATACATGGGCATGTGTCTCAGCCGTGTGAGTCACACGGCCTGGCCACACGGCCATGCGGTCAATTTTGAAAATTTTCATCCTTTTCTGAAAAATTCTATATGTTTTTGATTTAGTCCCAACTTGTTTCTAATGTGTTTTTAGGGCCTCGAGGGCTCGTATAAAGGACAATATGGATGCTATTAATTGGCTTTGCTATGATTAATGATATGAATTAAAATGTGTAAAAATTTTTGTTTGTTTTAAAATGCAAACTCCAGTAATGCCCCGTAACCCTATTCCGGCGACAGATGCGGGTTAGGGGTGTTACATCTACAAATTTCCTCTTTCCTTTATCTCGAGATGGATTGACAGTGTCTTTAGCTACATTCGATAATTCAATTATGAAAATGATATCATTTTCCACCCAAACAGACAAAAATATATAATCAAACATATTTTATATTTTATTCATTTTATTCATTTTAGCCCTTGTATCGATATGTTCATATTTTTCAATATTTAATATAGAATCATAATCTAATTTCATAGTCTTTCATTAGGGACCTTATACTTCTAATCTATAGCATAATTTCTTAACAGCTTTCAATTTATTCAATTTAGTCCCTAATGTCAAAGTTAACTAAACCTTTAATTCTAAGCTAATTCCACTATATTCTAATACGGTATTAGTAAAATCTAAGTTCAACAACTAAATTTCTATCAATTTCAAGCCTAATTTCATCATTTTTAACTAATGGCAACTAAACTTGTAGATTGAATAATCAAATGCTTGGGCATGACTTAATAGGCTTAGATGATTAAAATTCTATAAAAATCATCTAGGAAAACCTCTCTCATCTTAGCTAATTTAAATCAATTTTTGTTAAAAAGCTTGAAAGGTTTTTCTTCTTCTTCTCTAGCCATGGACGGCACAATTCTAAAGTATAAGTTGTTCATCTTATTCTCTTTCCCACTTGTTTTGTTTTTTATCAGAATTAAAGATAATTGCTTACTTAATTATCTAACATTTGATAATAATAATCATTCATTAACATGCTTAAAATGGATGGAAATGATTGTGTTGATCCACTTTGTCATAAAAATTTAATGGTTAAATAATCATCGATCCTTTGGTCAATTGAAAATTAGGCCCACAAGTATTTTTAAAATTAAATTTTTATAACGATTTAGACTTTACAAGTTAGTCCTTAAACTGTAATTAACAATTTTTTCGAGTTAATTTATGAACTGTTATTTAATATATTCTATACTAACATTGTAAATCCTTCTATTTATATTTTTATTGACTTGGTTTAGGAATTAAATTTTGAAACTACATTTTTTACATTGTCTAAAATTGAATCATTACAAAAAATTGTAATCTAAGAACCTAATTCGACAAAGAAAAAATAAATTACGTAACCAAAATAAACGGTATAATTTGAAGGCTTGTTAATAAATTAAACCTAGTTAAAATGATCAAATGCATCCTTTAATAGATCAAGTTGTTGGCTTCGTTTAAGTCATAATAGTTTTTGAAAGTTTTATTATTACAAATATAATATATTCACAACAATAATATAAATATAAATAATAGTTCGAGTATTATAACTCTTAGAATCAAAATAGTATAAAAACTATGAGTAAAGAACTGAAAAGAATTTGGCAAAACTCATACATGGCATACACACATAATGTGACTAAATACCCACACATCATAATTACACATAAAGAGACTTGGACTTGATTTCTCCAATACCAAAAATGTAACATCCCCGATTTAGGGACTAGTTGGAATAGTGGTGCAAGACCACAAATCCGAGGTACATGTATGAGTTTTGAGGTTTATGCAACGTTTGCATGTTAGTGTGAAAGTTTCATGAAGCAATTTTGTCAAATTGTGGTTGAATTGTTAAAAAGGGCTAAATTGCAAAATTTACAAAATGTGAGATTCTAGAAGATATTTGTATGAAATAGCTTTGGATTATCAATTAGAGGTCCTTAAATAGTAATTTTTCTAATTTTTAAATTTTGGACAAAATTGGGCACGAATGGGTTAAAATTTGAAAATTTGACAAAAAGGCATTTTGGTCATTTGTCAATTATGTGATTAAAAAGGGAAAGGATGACAAAATTTCATTCATCTTCTTCCCCAAGCTATCGAAAATTTCAAGAAGCCATTGTTATAATGCATCCAAGCGCCGTTTTTGATATTTTTTGTATTTTTGAAGTCCTAGTAACATGAGTAAGCTAGCTATCTGTTGAGCTAGGAATGATGCATGTATTTTGATGTTTTATGGAAGATTATGAAAGCTTGATGTAGTAGAGACTTCTTTTGCTAAGTGAATTCCATGAAAAATGCATATAGGGACTAGTTTTTGAAAGTCTTGAGTTTGTTATACATGTGTGATTTAGTGAGAATCAATGATTGCTTTAGTTGGGTAAATGAATCGGCTAAGCATGAAATGCTAGAAAGTTGAATGAAAATCACTTTACGAGTCTTGGGGCAAAAGTCCAAATATAAGAAAGATTAGGGGCAAAATGGTAATTTTGCTAGAGTATGAGATAAGTGTTAATTTATTCAATGTTTATATTGAATAAGCTCATTTATCATTGTAGATCAAGAAAGATGAACCCCGGATCGAAACCAAGGCAAGAGCAAAGTAGTGGACTAAATTGCACATCTCCATACTTTTGTGTACCGAGGTAAGTTTACGTATAAACGATGCATTTATGCATATACATTGTAAATGCTAGCTAAAGTGTAGCATAGTTGAGAACCTATACGGTTCATGTGGAATGAATGAGATAGTTATAGTGAATGAATGAATTACAAAGTAGATATGTAAATGTGTAGTGATAATGCTTGATGGTGGGCTAAGTGCGATACCATCTTAATACTTAAGAACGATGAGCTGGGCTGTGTGTGATGCTATCGTTAAGTGTATTTCTTAGTGGGCTATGTGCGAAACCACTATAATTACCTTTGTTGGTATGCTAAGTACGATACTACCTTATTATTCAACTATGGCAGGCTAAGTGCGATACTACCCTATTAATTGATTGTGGTGGGCTAAGTGCAAAACCACCGAGAGATTTAGTTGTGTGGATGCATTAGTGAGTAATTTAGCTGTGTGGATGTATTGTTGAAATAACATGATGTGTTGTATTTTTGAGTAAATGTGGTATTGAGTGCAGGGGTGCATGTCAATGAATATGAGTATGAGACTCATGATGTGTTGGAAATATGGTAAGGGATAGAAAGAGTAAGCATAGTTTTGGATGTGAATTACATATATTAGTATAATGCTAATTGTTGTTTAGCTTATAATAGGATGCTTAAATTGTTTATGTGTAAACTTACTAAGCTCAAAGCTTACTCTCTTTCTTTTCCCTTGTCTTATAGCGAAAAAGGGTTGATTGAGATACGCGGATTAATCAGAAGATCGCCCACACTATCAAAGACACTCCTAAGACAAAGAGACTTAATGTTTTGTATATGGCACGTATAGAGGCTAGACAAGTTGGTGAATTTTGTTGTATTGGAAAAGATGTGTTGGCCTTTAAATGGATAATCTATTTTGTATAATGACATGGTTGATGGCTACTTTATTATATGAAAAGATGTTGTTATCCATGTGAGATTGTGTTTAAATTGAGTTAATTATGGATGTGTTATATGAATACATGTTGTGTATGTTATAGGGGTGAAAGGAACGTGGCATAAAGCTTTGTTCTTGTCCATGTGGATAGACACACGGGCATGTGTCTAGACCATGTGTGATACACGCCAGCCCACGAACATGTGACTTGGCCGTGTCAATTTGGCAGAATTGAGTAGTATAGACCACGGATTGGCCACATGGGCGTTTGCCTAAGCCGTGGGTGGTAGTCAGTATTGGCCACGGGCTAGCCACACGGGCGTGTGCCCTAGCCGTGTGACATTGGCAGAATGCTTGAGTTTTGAGCAGGGGTTGTGGACATTGGTGTGTGTGTCTACACACGAGCGTGTTTCATCTTGCACGAGCTTGTAGTCCCTGTTTTAGTGGAAAAAGTTTAAGATCGTAAGAGTTTTCGATATGGTCTCGAGAGTCCTCGTATGTACGAGTGAGGCCTCGTAAGTTGAGAATGAGGTTGTTGTGATGACTTAAGGAGAGTAGTCACGTTGAGCCTAAGTGGCGATCAAGTGGTTTTAATCCAGTAATGCCTTAGGCCCGGTTCCAACATAGAATACTGGTAAGGAGTGTTACATTAGGGGTATCAGAGCATGGTTTAGTCGGTTCTAAAACTACCGAAACGGGTGTAAGAGTCTAGCTATACATGTCATAAGTGTCTGATGATAGTGTGGTGACTTCTGATGGATTTTAACTTTGTTTTATATAGTATAGGGATCCCGATCAATCAACTGCTAATGAAGTAACTAGTAATACGCCGACTCCTATGCAAGGAACCGTGCCTGTTCAGAGTGGACCCGAGGCTAGGGGTCAAGGAGAAGAGGCTAGGGAAGCCTTTCTCCAGATGATGAGTAACTAGTACTCGCAATACGTTCGAGCAAACCCTAACGCTCAACCTCCTCCATCTCCTCCTATACCTCATCCAATTTCAGTGGCTCCACAAGGTATTGATGTAGTGAGGATATCAAAACCCCCGATGGATAATATTAGGAAAAACGTGGCTGAGGAGTTTAGAGCCAAGGTAGATGATGACCCTTAGAGGGCAGAGTTCTGATTAGAGAACTCAATGAGATTGTTTGATGAACTCTCTTATACACCAGAAGAGAGCTTAAAGTGTGCCGTATCCTTGTTGAGGGACTCGGCATAACATTCGTAAAAAATGCTGACACTAGTAATTCTAAAAGAGAGGGTGACATGGGGCTTCTTTCTTGAAGAGTTCCGGAAGAAGTATATAAGCTAGCGATTTATTGATCAGAAACGGAATGAATTCCTTGAGTTAAAGCAAGAAAGAATGACAGTAGCAGAATATGAGCGCGAGTTTGTTAAGCTTAGCAAATACGCATAAGAATGTGTATCGACGGAGACCATTCTGTGTAAAAGGTTTGAAGATGGACTTAACAAGGATATTAAACTCTTAGTTGGTATTTTGGAGTTGAAAGAGTTTGTGATGTTGGTTGAAAGGGCAAGTAAGGCCAAAGAATTGAGGAAAGAAAAGAGAAGGGCTGTGAGTGAAGCCCGAGATGCGAGAAAATGGCCAATGGGCAATTCATATCAAGCCCAGTTGAAAAGATCCAAGAAAGTGAATCCTCGGACGACAGCATCAGTTGGGTATTCACATCGAGACTTAGGCAATGCTAGCTTGAGTTTAAGAGTCCAAGCCACCTCGATGGAAAGTGTGGGCAATTTGAAGAACAAACTGGAGAGTCCAAGTTGTGGTAGATATCACATAGGAGAGTGTTGGGGGAATAACCGAAATTGTTATAAGTGTGGCTCCCCCGACCATTTTATCTGAAATTGCCTCGAGAGGGGTGACAACGAAGAGAAGCAAGAGATGAAAGTTAGTAATGTGTCTGCGAGGGGTAGACTACCAAAGAACCCAAGAGGTGGGAATAGTGGTAGAGGTGCGTCTAGAGACTCTGCTGTGAGACCGAAGGGTCGGGCACCTACGAGGATGTCTGCCATTCGCGTTCGCCAAGAGGCATCCTCCCCAGATGCGATAACGAGTACTTTCTCTCTTTATGACACCTTTGTTATTGCTTTAATAGATCCAGGGTCTACTCATTCTTATATTTGCATGAGATTGGCATCTAGTTTGAGTATGACCATTGAGTCTATGGAATTTGTAGTTAAGGTGTCAAATCCGTTAGGTAAGCATGTGTTAGTGGACAAAGTGTGTAAGAATTGTCCTTTGTCGGTTATGAGTTATTGTTTTTTGGCAAACCTTATGTTGTTGCCGTTCGATGAGCTTGATTTAATCCTTGGCATGGATTGGTTAACTAACCATAATGTTTTAGTGAACTGTTGTAGTAAGTTTATTGAATTGAAGTGTGAGAGTGGAGATGTTATTCGGGTTGAATCAGGTGGATCGGATAGTCTACCGATGATGTTTTCTCCCTAGTGGCCGAGAAATGTTCGAAAAAAGGGTGTGAGTCCTATTTCACTTTTGTTTTGAATACTCGAGAGGTTAGAGTAAAGTTTGAAATAGTGCCGGTGGTATGTGAGTATTCGAATGTATTCCCGAAAGAGTTACCTAGATTACCTCTAGTAAGAGAGGTTGAGTTTGGGATTGAGTTAGTTCTGAGAACAGCACCTATTTCAATTGTTCCGTACAGAATGGCACCTTTAGAGTTGAAAGATCTGAAGGCTCAGTTGTAAGAGTTGACAGGTAAGGGTTTTGCAAGACCGAGCTACTCACTGTGGGGTGCTCCAGTATTATTTGTGAAAAAAAGTGGGTCTATGAGATTTTGTATAGACTACAAGCAACTCAACAAAGTGACAGTGTAGAATAAGTATCCTTTACCAAGGACTGAAGATCTTTTTGATCAACTGAAAGGAGCTACAATGTTCTTCAAGATAGAACTGAGGCCTGGTTATTACCAATTGAGAGTGAAGGAACAAGATGTGTTGAAAACTGCATTTCGAACAAGGTATGGCCATTATGAGTTTCTGGTCATACCGTTTGGTTTAACTAACGCACCTACAATTTTTATGGATTTGATGAACCGTGTCTTCCGACTATATGTGGACAAGTTTGTAGTTGTCTTTATTAATGACATATTGATTTATTCTTAGGATGAGAATAATCATGAGGAGCATTTGAGAATTGTCTTGCAAACTTTCAGAGATAAGCAGTTGTATGCTAAGTTTAGCAAGAGTGAGTTTTGGCTCTGAGAGGTCGGATTCCTAGGACCCATTGTGTCGAGTGACAGTGTTAAAGTTGACCCAGGTAAGATATCGACTATTGTGGATTGGAAACAGCCGAGGAACCTGTCAGAAGTTAGAAGTTTCTTGGGTTTAGCAGGATATTACAAACATTTCGTAAAGGGGTTCTCTGTGATTGCTACCCCGACAACGAAATTGTTGCATAAGGATGTTAAGTTTGATTAGAATGAGACATGTCAAAAGAGTTTCAAGAGATTGAAAACATTGTTGAATGAGGCGCCAATTTTGGTTCAACCAAAATTAGGGAAAGAGTTCGTGGTTTTCAGTGACGCATCGTTTAATAGCCTTGGTTGCGTGTTGATACAAGAGGGTAAGATAGTCGCTTGCACTTCGAGGCAACTAAAACTGTACGAGAAGAATTATCTGACCCATGATTTAGAGTTGGCTGCGATTGTGTTTGTGTTAAAGATTTAGCGACATTACTTATATGGTGAAAAGTGCTGAATCTTTACGGATCACAAGAGTTTGAAATATTTGATGGATCAGAAGGATTTGAATTTGCGACAGAGAATGTGTCTTGAGTTATTGAAAGACTATGAGTTAGTCATTGATTACCATCCGGGAAAGGCAAATGTGGTCGCGGATGCCCTGAGTAGGAAATCCTTGTATGCTCTAAGAGTTATGAGCACGAGTTTAACATTGTTTGATAATGGTACTATTTTGGCAGAGTTGAGAGCTAAGCCACTATTTGTTCAACAGATATGTGAGGCTCAGAGGAATGATAGTGAGATGCAAACTAAGAGAGCTAAGTGTGGATCGAAAAGTGATTCTGATTTTCGAGTGGGCTCGAATGGTTGTTTGTTGTATCATGACAGAATTTGTGTTCCTAAAGATGAGGAGTTGATCCGAAAGGTTTTGCATGAGGCACATAGTGGTTATTTTTCAGTATATCCAGGCAGTACGAAAATGTACAATGACTTGAGAAAGTTTTATTGGTGGTCGGGTATGAAAAGAGATATCTCTGAGTTTGTGGCAAAGTGTTTGATTTGTCAATAAGTGAAGGCTGAACATCAAGTGCCTTCGGGATTACTTCAGCCAGTGATTACCTGAATGGAAGTGGGATCAAATTACCATGGATTTTGTGACGGGGTTGCCTATGACTCTGAAAAAGAAAGATATTGTGTGGATTGTTGTGGATAGACTAACAACTTTGGCTCACTTTATTCCAGTACATGTTGATTATTCACTGGATAAGTTAGCTGAGTTGTATGTTGCAGAGATAGTAAGATTGCATGGTGTGCCAGTGTTTATAATATCGGATAGAGATCCGATGTTACTTCAAGATTTTCAGTACTGCTTTCCATCGCAAACTGGTGGTCAATCTGAAAGAGTGATTCAAGTTCTCAAGGATATGCTTCGATGTTGTGTGTTACATTTTGAAGGTAATTGGGAGAGATACCTACTTTTGGTTGAATTTTCCTACAATAACAGTTATCATTCGAGTATACGGATGGCACCATATGAAGCTTTATATGGTCATAAATGTCAGACTCCCTTGTATTGGACCGAGCTTACTGAAAGCAGATCCATGGGGTCGATCTAGCAAAAGAGACTGAGGAGAAAGTGAAAGTAATCCGTAATAGTCTGAAAGTTACTTCGGACATACAAAAGTCGTATGCGAATTTGAAAAGAAAAGAGATTGAGTTTGAGGTGGGTGACAAAGTGTTTTTGAAAGTGTCCCCGTAGAAGAAAATCATGAGATTTGGACAAAAAGGGAAGCTGAGTCCACCATTCATAGGGTCGTATGATGTTGCCGATAGAATTGGGCCAGTAGCATACCTGTTGGCATTACCGGTAGAGTTGGAAAATATTCATAATGTATTTCCTGTGTCGATGTTGCGACGGTATCGCTCCGATCCTTCACATATGATTCTTTCAGCGAAAATCGAGATAAGACCGGACATGTCTATGAAGAGGAGCCGATTAAAATATTGGCTCGAGAAGTGAAACAGTTGAAGAATAAGTGCATAGCCCTAGTGAAAGTGTTATGGTAGAAACAAGGTGTTGAAGAGGCTACGTGGGAACTGGAAGAAACCATGAGAGAGTAACATCCAAACCTCTTTACTGGTAAGATTTTCAGGGGTGAAAATCTCTAAAGGGGGGAGAGTTGTAACATCTCGATTTAGTGCATAGTTGGAATAGTGGTGCGAGACCACAAATCCAAGGTACATGTATGAGTTTTGAGGTTTATGCAATGTTTGCATGTTAGTGTGAAAGTTTTATGAAGCAATTTTGTCAAATTGTGGTTGAATTGTTAAAAAGGACTAAATTGCAAAAGTTGCAAAATGTGAGATTCTAGAAGCTATTTGTATGAAATAGCTTTGGATTATCAATTAAACGTCCTTAAATAGTTATTTTTTCAATTTTAAATTTTTGGACAAAATTGGGCATGAATAGGTTAAAATTTGAAAGTTTGACAAAAGGGCATTTTGGTCATTTGTCAATTATGTGATTAAAAAGGGAAAAGATGACAAAATTTCATTCATCTTCTTCCCCAAGCTGCCGAAATTTCAAGAAGTCATTGTTAGGGCTCTTCAATTTTTCAGGCTTGCTAGTAAGTGCATCCAAGCCCCATTTTTGATGTTTTTCGTATTTTTGAAGTCCTAGTAAGATAAGTAAGCTATTTTTAGCTATATCTTGAGCTAGGAATGATGTTCAAAAATGTACCCATGTATGACATGCATGTATCTTGATGTTTTATGGAAAATTATGAAAGCTTGATGTAGTAGAGACATCTTTTGCTAAGTGAATTTCATGAAAAATGCATGTAGGGACTAGTTTGTGAAAGTCTTGAGTTTGGTCATACATGTGTGATTTAGTGAGAATTGATGATTGCTTTAGTTGAGTAAATGAATCAGCTAAGCATGAAATGCTAGAAAGTTGAATGAAAATCACTTTACGAGCCTTGGGGATAAAGTGTAAATATGAAAAAGATTAGGGGCAAAACGGAGATTTTGCTAGAGTATGAGGTAAGGGTCAATTTAGTCAATGTGCATATTGAATGAGCTGATTTATCATTACAAATCAATAAAGAGTGGACTAAATTGCACATCTCCATACTTTTGTGTACCGAGGTAAGTTTATGTGTAAACGATGCATTTATGAGTATACATTGTAAATGCTAGCTAGAGTGTAGCATGGTTGAGAACCTATACGGTTCATGTGGAATGAATGAGATAGTTATAGTGAATGAATGAATTACAAAATAGATATGTGAACGTGTAGTGGTAATGCTTGATGGTGGGCTAAGTGCGATACCATCTTAATATTTAACGACGATGAGGTGGGCTGTGTGTGATTGATCGTATCTGTTAGTCGAGTTTTAAAATTTATAAAGAGAATGATCGAACTTGGAAACTAACTATGACAATGATTAAATGCAAGTATACCTATCGAACAGTAGTATAGCTTAGGCAAGACCGCATTGTCGAACCCAAAGTAACTAAAAGTACTAATACTAACTTTCTTTTTATTATCTAGCCTAAAATAAGTGAAGTTACTTTAATGTAAATTATCTACTACTAAGCTAAAGACACAAAGACTTTTAGAATGAATTGGAAAATAACTTGAAGAAAAACTCAGTTGATCACGACGATACCCTCATGAAGAATCCACATAGACTTCACTTGTTATTTAACACTGAACTATACGATTTATTCACTTGACTAGATCCGTAGGACTCCCTAACGTATATTAAACCCTCTCTCGAGGCGAATAACGTCTAACCCTAGGTTAATTAATGGAAATCTCTTTCTCACTTAATAACCCCCTAGAATAGTAGTAAATCGATCTATGGATTCCCATATTAGGTTTCACCCTAATCCAGCAAAATCTCGTCACCCTATCTCTAGGCGCGCGAACGACTCCGCTGTAATTATGCTAGATCTATTCTTAGGCAAGGTCTATTCCTCCTTCACCTAAGAACATCATACATGGATCAATATCCTGGAAATATTAACACAAGAATTAAGCACACATAATTAAGAACAAATCAAGTATTTATCTTATAGTTCAGAAAACAATAACAAGATTCATCTAGGTTTCATCCCCTACAGGTATCTGAGGGGTTTAGTTCATAAAGAATAAAGAAATCATCTCAAAAGAAAAGATAAAACAAAACATAAGAAATCCCTAAAACTCCCTGAAGGAATTGAAGGAGAGATTTGCCGTCTTGAGTAGAATTTCGGCTTCTTGGGATGGATCAACTGGCTAACTTCGAGCGATTCCCACAATTCTGACCTTTCCGGCTTGGCTTCTTGGCCTAGCTCGACGCCCTTTCCAAAGGTGGTACTTAGGGGGTATATATAGGCTCTTGGAATGCGATTCTTTCTCCCTAAGCATCCTTTTACGACTGAAATTGTTCATTGCCACGATAGGGACATGGCCATGTCACACGCCCGTGTGACAAGTCTTTGAGCCGTGTTCGGATTTCTTAATGAGGCACGGCCATGTAAATCGGGGGTAAGGCCGTGCTCTAGATGCTTGACAAGGCACGACCGTGTGGGCTTAAGTTCAGGCCGTGTTGATTTTGTGATA
Source organism: Gossypium rotundifolium (assembly GCA_025506655.1). NCBI lineage: Eukaryota > Viridiplantae > Streptophyta > Magnoliopsida > Malvales > Malvaceae > Gossypium > Gossypium rotundifolium. Next base: position 136,514,864 of record CP106728.1, read on the forward strand.
TGGCCCATTTACTCCGTTTTAGGCCCATTTTATGTTCTTTCCATCCTCGGGTGCTTTACTTAGTATAAGACATGAAAAGAAAGGATTAAGAGCACCTTTTTATATGAATCAAGGGATAAATCATTCGAAAACATGCTAAATGTGGGATTAAAATATGTTATTATTACGGTTTATCAAATATCCCCACACTTAAGCTTTTGCTTGTCCTCAAGCAAAATTCTCAACTTACAACTAAAACGAACTTTCCATAATTCACAATTCCTATCAACAATGTCTTATCATAATTCACAGATAATTTATACATGGATAATTCAATTCAAAGAGTCCTAGAGCTTTAATCAAGATAAGTCATACATTTGTATCATGAAAACGTAGGTGTCTCCCCTTATATGAATAATTACGTTTTAATTCAAAACCGACAAGGATTGATATCCTCACAAAAGATTCACTCAAATCACTCAAAGTGTTTTAAGGTTCAAAAAAAGAGCACTCATAAGTCAAACCTGAAAAGTTAATCCCATAGGCCTGCCGGAAAATCAAATCTCCACCACTATAAAATGAGATGATAAACAGATCAAAAAGTCTTTGTTAGGGTTGTAACAGGGCTAAGGTTAAGGTGTGGATAAAGGCTGAATTAGAATGTTAAAATCGAGATTGAATTGACAAGTACCTACCTAGAAAATCTTGAGATAATATTTACATCAATTGAAATTTATAATCCTAGCAATAAGAGCTTCTTTTGAAAAATAAACTTTAAAGCATATAAGCTCACCTTTCATAATACTTAATCTTGAATATTTTTTAAGAACAAATCAACGATAATTAATGAATTTAATTCATAATATAGTATAATTAGGTAACTAATCAAATCATATATCGATCAAAGGGTAGTCAAAAGGAATGGTGATAACAAATACAAAGGGTTTTGGGTTATTAGTAGGTGAGTCAGTAAAAGGGTTGTTAGGATTAGACGGGGTTCACTAGGGGTTAATTTATGGAGGTAGGCTGTTTAGTGGAGTGAGTGGGTTAAAACCTAGTTGCCTTTATTATCTCTGTATATCTAATCATAGATATGGTCTCAATATGTATAATCGAGGCAAGTTCTAGAATAACAGTTCAAAGTTGACACACTTATAATCAATAAGTGAGCACGAAAAAGAATATATGCTCTAAAGGCTCAAAATCTCACAAAAATTATGGGTGTTTTGACATCAACCTTGTAAATTTCAAACTTCAAGGTAACATTCAAATTTAGGTTAACAACCTAGCGAAAATTATATTTCTGGGAATTAGACTTATCATGCTTGATTCTCTAGTATCTTAAAATTCAATCATCAATGCACAATTAACTACGACTTATTCAAAAACATGTCAATAAAAATTATAAATTATCGAAATTTCATCCTAATTAGTAATATGAGGAAATTACTCAAAAACAAGATTAAATTCAGGCATTTGAGAATAATGAAGAAAGTTAGGCACTTTTATCCTCAGGGATTTGAGAATAATGCAAAAAGTTAGGCATTTTTATCCTCCCACACTTAATATGTACATTGCCCTCAATGTACAAAGATAGATAATAGCAATTAGTATATAATTAAAAGAGAGGGAGAGAGTGCCACTTCACGAATTATGGATAATTTCCTTGGAGGATATGGAAAATACGTGGAATGTGCCATCTTTTTTATGGGGTGGTTACTAACGAGCTCTGCGCTAGATGAAGACATTGAGGAGCTCGTGAAGAATTAGCCAGGGGTTATTAAGACATAATTAAAATAAACTAATTATATAATTAAAGAAAAGAAAAACAAAAGGAAGGATACTAAAACGGAAAAGGAAACTAAAAGAAAATACTAATGGACTGAGAAGTCCTTATTGACGGATGGTTCGTTAGGTGGGTGTCATTCCTAAGGTTGGGGAGGTGCAGGCGATGGCGAAAGTAGCGTGATTCCCAAACAGCCTTTAGAACTCTTCGGGCTGTGGTGGTGGTGGTGGTCGTGGTTCCCAAGGTGTGATTACCAAGCAGCCTGATGAACCTGACACTAAGAAGCTAAAATAAAATTAACTAATTTAAGCATAAGATTGTCAAAGGGGAGGAAATTGAAGCAAAAGAGAAAGAAAAATAAAAACTAATTGGTCTCAAAGACCCTTGGCTTGGTGTTTGGATGAAGCGGTTGGCATGAACTTATGTGTTGGGGTCTTCGTCGGGGAGACTATGTTTGCCTTCTTACGCTTCTTCGACATGGTTCTGGTGTAGCTCAAGAGTTTGGACACCTTTTCTATAGAAAGAGGAGAAATTGTGAAAGAAAAAGAAGGAAGAAAGAAGATGGGGAGAAGGGGAAGGGCTGTGGGGTTAAATAGAGTGTTGTGATCTGATGCTCTCCCACGCCCGTGGCTCGAGGGCGTGTCGATTCACACGGCCACCTCGCACGGCTGTGTGACTGCGCGTGTTATTTCTCCATGCCCATTTTTCAGCCCGCCATGCCCGTGTCTGAAAAGTCAGTATGTTGGCACGGTTGGGAGTCACAGGCATGTTTTGCCCGTGGTTGGCAAGTCAGTAGCTTCACACAGTCGTGGGGCATGGCCGTGCCACTTTGTTGGTGCTCGTGGGGGAGTGGTTGGATCGGTGATGTCAAAAATTAGTTGGGATTTAATTTGTACAGCCTCTGCTATGTCAGTACGGGGATTCTGGTGGTCCACACGGCCACGGACACGGCCATGTGTAAGACCGTGTGGATTGAAATTCTGCACTTTTGTGTTAGTTTAAAACTAAATTTTCAGAAAAGAAAGAAGGAAAGAAAAGAAACTGAGAAATAAATGTGAGAGTAAATAGGGCTAGTGCTCGGGTTACCCCCAAAAAAGCGCTCGTTTATAGTCTTAAGCTAGACTTTCCTCGTATTTGAAAGAATCAGGGAGGTTTAAAGGTTTGAATATCTTCCCTCTTACTTACAGTTCTATTTTCTTAATAAATTTTAAGTCGAAGAGCGTTTACCTTCAAAATGCCGGATGTTGGATTGCTTACCTCGACTGTTCTGTGTGGGAAGATATTGTGTACCTTAAGAGGAATTTTTTCATTTGCTTTCAGGTCTGATGTGGTGATGCGAGGATCTGCTTTGTCTAACAATACCTGATTTTCTATTTTGAAGTGATTTGATGTTCCTATGAGCTCTTCTGGGGGCTCCTTAGGTTTTGCTTCGTGCTGTTCCTGTTCCTCTTTGATTTGTGTTTCCTGTTTGTCGACCCTTAGGATTTGTTCCTTATGTAATTCTGCTTTGTCAGCTTGGGGTCGATGATTTGGCTCAGGTTGGTCTTCATGTGGTGTTTTCTGCGATGAAAGTTGCACAAATTGATTATCAACTATTTTGACTTTCTTACCTTCATTGTTTGTTGTCCTAGCCGAGTCAAGAGCTTGAAGACTGATTGATTCGTCACCTACACAAAGTATGAGTTCTCCTGTGGCGACATCAATTTTAGTCTTGGCAGTTGCTAGGAAGGGTCTTCCTAAAATTAAGGGAATTGAATTATCCTCATCCATGTCTAAGACAACAAAATCTACTGGGAAAACGAATTTATCGATTTTGACAAGAACATCTTCGATAATGCCCCTAGGAATTCTAACAGTTTTATCAGCTAATTGAATACTCATCCTAGTTTGTTTGGGCTTCCCTGGACTTAGTCGTTTAAACAATGTATAAGGCATGACATTTATACTTGCCCCTAAATCAGCTAACGCATTATCAACATTTAGCCTACCAATTAAACAAGGAATATTAAAACTCCCTGCATCTTTTTGCTTCGCGGTAGTCTATTTTGTAGCATTGCTGAGCATACTGCATTTAATTCCACATGTGGCTCTTCATCTAATTTGCGTTTGTTTGTCAAGAGCTGTTTTAAAAATTTTCTCGAGTCTGGCATCTAAAAAAGAGCTTCAAGAAGAGGTAAGTTAATATGTAATTTCTTTAAAAGTTTAAGAAACTTACCAAACTATTTCTCTGTATCATTTTGTTTCATTGCTTTGGGATAAGGTATGTAAGGTTGGTACTCTTTGATTACTGGTTTTGGCTTTTCCTGTGTTGCCTCAACTTTTCCTTCGTTTACCTCGTTCTTTTGTATTGGATTAGGTTCGTCTCCCCCTGTGCTATTATGAGCTGTAATGGCTTGGATTTGTTCTTCTGAGTTAATCTCAGTGTTACTTGGTAGACGTCCTTAGGGTCATTCGGACATTAATTTTACAAGTTGTCTGACTGTTTTAGTGACCCCCTATTGACTTAGTAAGATCCCCGATTCGGTTCTTGGCCTCCTCAACCGATGTTTATTGACTCTTAAGTGTTTTCTCCGTATCTTGGAGACGATTTTCTATGCTTGCCATGAATTTTGTCAGCATCTTTTCAAGGTTTGGCTTCTTCTCTTGCTGATATGGCTGATTTTGGAAATTTTGAGGAGGTTGTTGTATTTGATTTCCTTGATTTCCTTGACCTCCTCATGAAAAATTTGGGTGGTTCCTTCAACCTGGATTGTAAGTATTACTATAAGGATTATTATTGGGTCTGAAATTATTACCTATATGGTTCATCTATTCGCTCTCTGCGTCTAGTTGGTAGGGTGCGTACTCAGGATTCGCCACAGTTCCACTTGCGTTGCACTGTATGATTGGACGTGCCTACGAAGAACACAAACTATCAAGCTTTTTATTCATCATCTCTACCTGTGTTGATAGCATGGTCACTGCATCGAGGTTGTAAACTCTAGCTGATTTTGTCAGTTTAGTCCTTATAACCTGCCACTGATAATTATTCAATGACATCTCTTCAATGAACTCGTAGGCTACTTTAAGAGTTCTGTTGTTTAGGGTTCCACCGGCGGCTGAATTAATTAGTTGCCTCGTTGAGGGGTTTACACCATTATAGAAGGTTTGGACTTGTAGCCACAAGGGTAGACCATGGTGTGGACACCTTCTCAAGAGATCCTTGTATCTCTCTCATGCATCGTATAATGTCTGTAGATCCATCTGCACAAAAGAAGAGATATCATTTCGTAATTTGGCCTTCTTGGCCGGTGGGAAATATTTCAATAAAAATTTTTCAGTCATTTGTTCCCATGTAGTGATTGACCCTCATGGTAACGAGTTTAACCATTGTTTGGCTTTATTCCTTAATGAAAAGGGAAATAATCGAAGACCTATGGCATCATCAGAAATGTCATTTATTTTGAAGGTATCACAGAATTCTAAAAAATTAGCTATATGAGTGTTTGGGTCTTCGTCCTACAAACCATCAAATTTAACAAATTGTTGAATCGTTTGTATTATGTTAGGATTTAATTCAAAATTGTTAGCAGCTATAGCAGGCCTAGCAATACTCGATTCTGCTCCTGTTAAATGCGGTTTAGCATAATCAAACATAGTACGTGGAGCATTATTTTCTCCCACATCATGTGGTTGTGGATTATTCTCGTCCATCCCTTCAGTAGGATTGGATCTGCCTTCTTGGTCTTCCTCTATGTAATTTAGGGCTCTCTTGATTTCTCTACGAGTCTTACGAACGGTAGCTTCAATTTCTCTATCGTATACGAGTGGTCCTTTCGGGTTCCTTCTAGTCATAAACTAGAGGTACCTCTAGGAGGAGAAAGAAAAAAAATTTAGCAAAAATTTAAAATTTAACCTAAAAAAATAAGTTGTGAAAAATAAAAAAATAAAAAATAATGGCTAAAGTAATAAAAATCGGGCTTTCTTAATATTTTAGTTCCTCGGTAATGGCACCAAAAACTTGATCGTGTCTGTCAGTCGAGTTTTAAAATTTATAAAGAGAATGATCGAACCTGGAAACTAACTCTGACAACGATTAAAGGCAAGTGTACCTATCGAACAGTAGTATAGCTTAGGCAAGACCGCATTATCGAACCCAAAGGAACTAAAAGTACTAATACTAACTTTCTTTTTATTATCTAGCCTAAAATAAGTGAAGTTGTTTTAATATAAATTATCTACTACTAAGCTAAAGACACAAAGACGAAAAGAATGAATTGGAAAATAACTTGAAAAAAAACTCAGTTGATCACGACGATACCCTCAAGAAGAATCCACCTAGACTTCACTTACTATTTAACACTGAACCATAAGATTTATTCACTTGACTTGATCCGTAAGACTCCCTAACGTATATTAAACCCTTTCTCGAGGCGAATAACGTCTAACCCTAGGTTAATTAATGAAAATCTCTTTCTCACTTAATAACCCCCTAGAATATCGGTAAATCTATCTATGGATTCCCATATTAGGTTTCACCATAATCCAGAAAAATCTCGTCACCCTATCTCTAGGCGTGCGAACAACTCCGCTATAATTATGCTAGATCTATTCTTCAGCAAGGTCTATTCCTCCTCCACCGAAGAACATTATACTTGGATCAATATCCCGAAAATATTAACACAAGAATTAAGCACACATAATTAAGAACAAATCAAGTATTTATCTTATAGTTCAGAAAAAAATAACAAGATGCATCTAGGTTTCATCCCCTTCAGGTATCTGAGGGGTTTAGTTCATAACGAATAAAGAAATCATCTCAAGAGAAAAGATAAAACAAAACATAAGAAATCCCTAAAACTCCCTGAAGGAATTGAAGGAGAGATCCGCCGTCTTGAGTAGAATTCTGGCTTCTTGGGATGGATCAATTGGCTAACTTTGAGCGATTCCCACAATTCTAACCTTTCCAGCTTGGCTCCTTGGCCTAGCTCGACACCCTTTCCAAAGGTGGTACTTAGGGGGTATATATAGGCTCTTGGAATTTGATTCTTTCTCCCTAAGCATCCTTTTTCGACTGAAATTGTTCATTGCCACGAAAGGGACACGACCATGTCACACGCCCCTGTAACAAGTCTTTGAGCCGTGTTCGGAATTCTTAATGAGGCACGGCTGTGTAAATCGAGGGTAAGGCCGTGTTCTAGATTTTTGACAAGGCACGGCCATGTGGGCTTAAGTTCAGGCCGTGTTGATTTTGTGATATGGCCCATTTACTCCGTTTTAGGCCCATTTTATGTTCTTTTCATCCTCGGGTGCTTTCCTGGGTATAAGACATGAAAAGAAAGGATTAAGAGCACCTTTTTATATGAATCAAGGGATAAATCATCCGAAAACATGCTAAATATAGGATTAAAATATGTTATTATTATAGTTTATCAGCAATGCTATCGTTAAGTGTATTGCTTAGTGGGCTATGTGCGAGACCACTATAATTATCTTTGTTGGTAGGCTAAGTGCGATGCTACCTTATTATTCGACTATGGTAGGCTAAGTGCGATACTACCCTATTAGTTTATTGTGGTGGGCTAAGTGCGAAATCACCGAGAGATTTAGCTGTGTGGATGCATTAGTGAGTAATTTAGCTGTGTGGATGTATTATTGAAATAACATGATGTGTTGTATTTTTGAGTAAATATGGTATTGAGTGCAGGGGTGCATGTTAATGAATATGAGTATGAGACACATGATGTGTTGGAAATGTGGTAAGGGATAGAAAGAGTAAGCATAGCTTTAGATGTGAATTACATATATTAGTATAATGCTAATTGTTGTTTAGCTTATTCTAGGATGCTTATATTGTTTATGTGTAAACTTACTAACCTCAAATCTTGCTCCCTTTCTTTTCCCTTGTCTTATAAAGAAAAAGGGTTGATTGAGATACGCTGATTAATGGGGAGATCGCAAACACTATCAGCACATTCCGGTACAGTAGACTTGATGTTTTTTATATGGCTCGCTAGACAAGTTAGTGAATTTTGTTGTATTGGCTAAGATGTGTTGGCCTTAAGATGGATAATCTATTTTGTATAATGTCATGGTTGATGGCTACTTTATTATATGAAAAGATGTAGTTATCCATGTGAGATTGTGTTTAATTTGAGTTGATTATAGATGTGTTATATGAATACATGTTGTGTATGTTATAGGGGTGAAAGGAATTTGGCATATAGCTTTGTTCTTGTCCATGTGGATAGACACACAGGCATGTGTCTAGACGTGCGTGTGACTTACCACCTGCCAACGGGCGTGTGACTTGGCGGTTTCAATTTGCAGAATTGAGTAGTATAGACCACGGATTGGCCACATGGGCATGTGCCTAAGCAGTGGGTGGTAGTCAGTATTGGCCACGGGCTAGCCACACGGGCGTGTGCCTTAGTCGTGTGACATTGGTAGAATGCTTGAGTTTTGAGCAGGGGTTGTAGACATGGGCGTGTGTGTCTACACACGGGCGTGTTTCATCTTGCACGGGTGTGTTGTCCCTGTTTTAGTGGAAAAATTTTAAGATCGTAAGAGTTTTCGATATGGTCTCGAGAGTCCTCGTGTGTACGAGTGAAGACTCATAAGTTGAGAATTATGTTGTTGTGGTGACTTAAGAAGAGTAGTCACGTTGAGCCTTAGTGGGGATCAAGTGGTTTTAATCCGGTAACGCCTTAGGCCCGGTTCTGGCATAGAATACGGGTAAGGGGTGTTACAAAAAACCTCCACCTTGGCCAACCACATCAAGGCCTCATTGCAATTTAGATAAACTTTTAAAAAGTTTTGATAATTCTTTTAATTTAAGTTGATTTTAACTTTTGAACCATACATTTAATTTTGATCGAGATAATATCACATTTAGTACATGTACTTTCATAAATGTTCAATGTAGTACTTGTACTCAAAATTTCCAATGTGGTATTTGAACAATTAATAGGTATTTTATTATGATACGTGTACTTTCATAAAATGTCCAATGTGGTACATGAACTATCAATATGTGTTTTATTATGGTACTGATGTTAACCGTTAGTGAATTGCTAAACCATAAAAAATTCGACACGTAAAATTTTCCTCCAAATCATTAAGTCCACATGAATAATATAACATTATGTGAATAGTTAAAAATAATAAATTAAATTAAAAACAAATCTAAAACATATGATTAATAAAAAAAAGTAAATACTAAACTTACATAAGTCAAACTTCATCTTCTCCATTTAAGTATATGGTCATCTTCTTCAAAGAGTTTTTCATTTGAAATAGTATTTTTAATTTATGTTTAGACAATATTTTTATTATACATAAAAAGTACAAAACTTTCATGTAAGTTTAGTATTCACTTCTTTTTTATTAATCATATGCTTATTTATTTTTAATTTAATTTAATTTTTTATTTGGTTTTTACATAACATTATATTATTCATGTGGACTTGATAATTTGAAAAAAAATGTCTACATGTCAAATTTTCGTTGGTTAATTTAACAATTCATTAAGCTTGTTAATACCAATATCATAATAACATATACTAATAGTTCGGTACCAAATTAGACACTTTCAAAGTACATGTATCACGTTAGATATTTTATAAAAGTATAGGTACCAAATGCCACATTATCCTATTTTAAATCAATTAGTTAAGTGGTTGACCTTCGGTCAATCTTAGTTGTGAAAATATCTTTAATTCAAACGACTTTCGCGACTACCTTTTCTATATAACTTTCCAATCATCTAGCTTTAACTTGAAGCGATATATATATATATAATTAAAAAAAAGACAAAAGAAAAAGACTCGTAACCTGTAAAGAAAAAGCTGTATGAATTTGCAAATATACTGACAAAACATGTTCCCATTCCATCAACATATATTTACATAGACAAATATACTCAGAGTTAGTTTTCACTTGTTTCCATGGGGAAGTACTCGGTAATAATTCTCATAGCCATCCTTCAGTCAACCATTTTTCTTACATCAGAGCAGCCTGCATTCGTTCCAATGGATAATATCACCCTGAATTGTGGAGCTACAACCAACATATTAGCTAATGATGGCAGATCTTGGGTAGCAGACAAGAACTCAAAATTTGGACCTTTTGAATCATCCCACAACAAATCGCAAGCCTATGAAACTGATACTCTAGACGGTTATGAAATTGTGCCTTATACGACGGCCCGAGTTTCCCGTTTCGAATTCAAGTACACTTTCCCTGTTACTACAAGATAGAAATTCATTCATCTCTACTTCCATACAGTATCCTATAAAGAATACGACAGATCCAAGGCCTTTTTCTCTGTCAAAGCTGGTTCTTTCACTTTGCTAAAAATTTCAGTGATTCCCTTGTTGCAGATTCAAAGGGGAGAAATTAGTTTCCTAGATAATTCTGTTTGAACGTGGAAGATAATGAGGTGTTGGACCTTGTTTTCACTCCATCTCGCAGTGCTTCAAATGATACTTATTCTTTCATTAATGGAATCGAGATCGTGTCAATGCCTACCAATCTTTATTACACACTGCCTGACACACGGAATGTCCCTTTTGTCGGTCAAAGTTATTCATTCCCTGTTGAGAATGGCACCGTACTTGAGATGGTGTATCGATTGACTGTTAGGGGCCAATCCATTTTGCCCAACGATGATACTGGCCTTTTCAGGCTTTGGTTCGATGACTTTTTATACATGGAAAAAAATAACTATGTCAATGTAACAACCCGGTTTAGACCTTAGTCGAAATAGTAGTTTTAGGACCACAAATTCGAGTTAGAAAAATATTTTAATATTATTTTTTGTGTTTATAGTATGTGAATTGACATATGTGGAATTTCTGTGCTTTAATTTGATCGTTTGTGTGTATAATTTGCAAAAAGGACCTAATCGTAGAAAATGTAAAAGTAGCATTCTATTTGATTAAGTGTTGAATTGATGAATCTTATTAAGTGTGAGGTCCTTATGTGGTAAATGGACCTTTGGATTAATGCATGGACAAAGATGGACATATGTTAGTGGGATTTTAATGTTAATTTAAAAGGTTAATTTGGTAAAAGAATAATATTGTTCATTAAAATAAAACAAATCATAAAATGTAGCCATTATCATTCTTATTTGCTGAAAATTGAAAGAAAAAGAAATAAAATAAGCTTGCTAGGGTTCAACTATGATTTTGGCTTAATTAAGGTATGAGTTTTGTTCGGTTTTTGATAATTTCTACGTTTTTGTGATTGTTGCTTCGAGTACTAGCTAGCCCATGTCTTAATTCTTGAATTTGATGATGATTTTGTGTTTTGTCATTGTTAAAAGCTTGTGGTTTTTATTGTTTGATGATAGAAAATAAAAGATATGTGATAGATTATAATGTTCGCCTTTGGATTTTTATGAATTTGAGTAAATTGGACTAAATTGTGAAAATATTGTTTTGAAGGACTAAAATGTAAAATAAATGAAAAATGTGGATTTGTATGAGTTAGGTGAATATTCAGCCATGATATAATATAATGCAATTGTGCAAATTTTGTGTTTTGTGAATAGGGACTAATATGTAAAAGTGTGAAATTATAAGGGCTAAAGTGTAAAAATGTCTAATTATGTGTTTGTAGATTAAATTGAATGAATATGTGATTAAATTAGTTAAATTTTGAATTTATTTAGATCAAGAACGAAATAAATCAGAATTAGATAGGGGAAAGTCGAAAGTTGTCGAATAGCTGCTTCGATCTATTCGTTTCCGTACGAGATAAGTTCATAAGTAAATAAATATCGATAAATTCTATTGTATTCATTTTAATAGTGCCGAATTGAATTATTACTTGTGTATATAATATGTTGAAATGAATTGAGCATGGGATCAATATTCACGAACCCGAAATGATCGAGGATTCTGACGTCCCGAAAGCCTCGTTTAACCTTAGAAATAGTGAGGATACATATGTCATGACATAGGATTCTGTTATGTGATTTCGTGTAAGACCACGTCTGGGACATTGGCATCGACTTGTGTTTACGTGTAAGACCATGTCAGGACATTAGCATCATATTTGATTCGTAAGACCGCTGCAGGACGAAAGGGCGCCGATATGTGATTACATGTAAGACCACGTGCAGGCGTTGGCATTGTACGAGATTTCCAACTATCTCGAGTATCCTTATTAATTCTAAATGGTTCAATGGGCATTATCGAGTTAAGATCAAATATGAAATCGAGCTAAAGACTTATGTATGTGCTAAGTTAAATGCTTGGAAAAGTAAGGTAAGTATATAATTAAGATGAATATATGAAATATGCATTATGAAAGTGAGTAAATATATATGTTTATGTATATATGTGTATTCGCCAGTTAAAATATATTTTGATATTGTTCAATGAATGGTATATGAGTTACAAGTATGAAAATGTGTATTTGATTAAAGATTTCTTGATTTAGCCTAATTGATGTAATGTTAGTGTTCATTTGAATATTATTTGCTTATGACTTACTAAGCTATGAAAGCTTACTTTGTGTGTATGTTTTTTTCATTGTTTTATATATTATTAAAGCAACGAGAAGCTCAGGGATATTCGAGGATCATCGCCACACTATCGAACTATATTTTGGTACCTTTTCAATGTGTATATATATTTAAGTATGGCATGTATAGGCTAGAAGTATTAGATTATATTTTGGGATGTGTAAAAATAGCCATGTGATATGGCTTGTTAATGAATGTTTTTATGAATGAGTTTTTTATCATGTTTATTGATGCATAAGTTGGAATGCTTTTGATGTGCTCTTGAATGGTTAATTGAAATGGTTTATATTGGTAAGTTCATGGTTGATTTTGGAAATTGATATAATGAGAAATTGCTATGAATTGAAATGGTTTTAGATGACGTATTAGTCATATGTTTTTTATGTAAAATTTATGCTTTGAATTGGAATGTTTGAGCAGAGTTTGTATATAAAAATAAATGATGTTGTTAAGAGTCAATTTATGCATGTTTTGGTATGGTTTAGATGCCTTTGATATATGAATTTAAATTTGTTTGATGCTTTTAGGTTTGACCCAAATATTTGGGTGGCAAATTGGCCTTGCAAATGGCCTATATTTGTCCAATCAGTTGAGCACACGGGCGTGTGTCTTGACCGTGTCTCTCATGGTTGCATTTTGAAGTAAGGAAGGAAGTCACATGGGTTGGACACACAGGTGTGTGACTGGCCATGTGAGCAAGTCAATAGCCTCCCTAATTCCCACACAGCCTGGCACAAGTCAGTATGTATGCCCTGTTTTGCCACTGCCTAGACACACAAGTGTGTCTAATGCCGTGTGAGACACATGGCCTGCCCACACGGGCGTGTGACCTCTGTATCTTTGAAAAATGTTTAATTTTTTGAAAACTTTTGTATGTGCTCGGTTTAGTAGCAACCCCTGTCCAATGCATATTTAAGGTGTTGTAGACCTTTAGAAGGGACTCTATGTATATGATATGATTTACTATAATATGATGATGGCGTATTGAATGTTTGTGAAATGATCGTGAAAGTTTTTATATGTCTGGTAATGCCTCTTAGCCCTATTCCAGTGATGGTTAAGGGTTTGGGTTGTTACATTTTATTAGTATCAGAGCCACAGTTCAGTTGATTCTAGGGCTAACGTAGTGAGTATGGGTCTAGCTATACATGCCATAACTATAAACTACGATAGTGTGATGATTCTTGACAACTGAAATGTGTTTTTGTCTAGTAAATGGATCCCGATCTAGCCGTAGTTGATGATGTGGAAAGTAATGCGCCCACTCCATTTCGAAAGGTAATGACCGATTCTAGGCCGATTTCGAGTAGTCATGAAAGTGAGTCTAAATAAGCCTTCTCTCAGATGATGAACGATTGGTTTACACAGTACATTCGTACAAATTCGGCTATTCAACAACCTCCATCCCAGCCTAATCCTCTTTCAATACCTGTAATACCCCCAGTGCTTGATCCGATGAGATCACATAAACCTCCTGTGGATAAAATTAGAAAATATGGGGCTAAAGAATGCAGAGCCACTGTTGATAATGATGCTGAGAGAACTGAATTCTGGCTCAATAATACTATTCGTGTGTTTGATAAACTATCCTGTACCCCTTACGAGTGTATTAAATGTGTTGTATCATTGCTTCTAGATTCTACATATCATTGGTGGAATACACTGATATCCGTAGTTCCGAGAGAACGGGTTACCGGGGAGTTCTTTCAGACTAAATTTCATAAGAAATACATCAGTCAGAGATTCATCGATCAAAAGCGCAAAGAATTCCTTGAGTTGAAACAGGGTCGTATGGCCGTAACAGAATATGAGCGGGAATTTGTAAGACTTAGCAAAGATGCCTGAGAGTGTGTTTCGATAAAAGCAATTATATGTAAAAGATTTGAAGACGGGCTAAATAAAGACATTAAATTGCTTGTTGGGATTCTAGAAATAAAAGAGTTCATCGTACTTGTTGAATGAGTATGTAAAGCTGAAGAGCTTGGGAAAGAGAAAAGAAAAGCTGACTTTGAAGGTAGAGATGCACGTAAGAGATCATCGGGTAAGTCATTCCAACAAGCATTAAAGAAATTCCAAGATGACTTTAGCCATTCAAAGGCTACTGTGGGTTATGCTAAACGTGATCGAGATAGACCACCTGTGAGTTCGAAAGCTACCTCAGTAGCTAGTGCTGGTAACATTCGATCGAATCAACTTGAGTGAAAACACTACAATAAATGACATTCCGACAGCTGTAGATTGAATGATCGAGCTTGTTTTAAATGTGGATCGATAGATCACTTCATTCGTGAATACCTTGAGTTGGTTGAGCAAGACATGAATCAGAATATGAGGTCGAGTAATACAACAGCTCGTGGTAGACCACCTAGAAATACGAGTAATGTGAGTGGCAGTCAGAGAGAAACCAAAGACATAGATGTTAGATCGAAAGCTCGTGCACTTGCTAGAGCTTATGCTATTCACGCCCGCAAAGAAGCTTCGTCTTCATATGTGACTACTGGTACTTTCACTCTTTATGATACTAGTGATGTTGCATTGATTGATCCTGGTTCGACTCATTCTTATGCATGTGAGACTTTAGTATCCAGTAAGACTTTGCTATCCAATAAGACTTTTCCTGTAGAGTCTACTGAGTTTGTGGTTAAAGTATCGAACCCCTTAGGCCAATGTGTTTTGGTTGATAAAGTGTGCAAGAATTGTCTGTTGATGATTCGAGATTCATGTTTTTCGGCTGATTTGATGTTGTTGCCATTCGAAGAGTTTGATATAATTCTAGGTATGAATTGGTTAACCTTGCACAATACTATTGTAAACTGCAAATGGAAGACTATTGATTTGCGATGTCAGAATGATGAAATTATTCGGATTAAGTCTAATGATCTGAATGGATTACCGGCAGTGATATTTTTTATGTTAGCTCAAAAATATGTGAGAAAGGGTTGTGAAGCTTACTTTGCTTATGTGCTTGATTCTAAAGTATTAGAAAAGAAGATTGATTCATTACTAGTTGTGTGTGAGTATCTGGATGTGCTTCCCGAAGAATTACTGGGTTTACCACCGATCCAAGAGATAGAGTTTGGTATTGAGTTAGTACCTGGGATGACTTCAATTTCGATAGCTCTGTATAGAATGGCACCGACTGAATTAAAAGAATTGAAAGCTCACTTGCAAGAATTGACTGATAGAGGCTTCGTACGACTAAATTTTTCTCCCTGGCTGCGCCAATTTTGTTTGTGAAAAAGAAAGATGGAACTATGAGAATGTGCATCGATTACCGACAGCTCAATAAGGTAACTATAAAGAATAAATATCCTTTGCCATGGATTGACGACTTATTTGATCAGTTGAAAGGGGCTACTATGTTTTCTAAGATAGATTTGAGATTGGGTTACTATCAGTTACGAGTTCAAGACTCCGATGTGCCGAAAATTACTTTTTGAATGAGATACGGACACTATGAGTTTCTGGTTATGCCTTTCAAACTTACTAATGCACTTGATATTTTTATGGATTTAATGAATAGGATCTTCAGACAGTATTTGGATCAATTTGTCGTTGTGTTTATAGATGATATATTGATCTATTCCCGTGATGAATCCAAACATGCTGAACATCTGAGATTAGTGCTACAGACTTTGCGTGATAAGCAATTGTATGTAAAGTTCAGTAAATATGAGTTCTGGCTATGAGAAGTCAGTTTTCTGGGACATTGTATCAGCATCGGGTATTCAGGTTGATCCAAACAAGGTTTCGACTATACTAGATCGGAAGCCTCCTAGAAATGTATCCGAAGTCTGAAGTTTTTTGGGATTAGCTGGTTATTATAGATGGTTCATAAAAGGTTTCTCTATGACTGCAACCCCGATTATGCGATTACTTCAGAAAGATGTTAAGTTCGAGTGGTCAAAAAAGTGCCAGAAAAGTTTTGATCAGTTGAAAGCTTTGTTGACCGAAGCTCCAGTGCTAGTTCAGCCAGAACCGGGTAAAGAATTTGTCATTTATAGTGATGCATCTTTAAATGGTCTGGGCTATGTTTTAATGCGAGAAGGCAAAGTCATAGCTTATGCCTTGAGACAGTTAAAACCACACAAAAAGAACTATCAGACCCACGATCTGGAATTGGCAGTTATTGTGTTTGCATTGAAGATTTGGCGCCACCATCTGTTTGGTGAGAAATGTCACATTTATTCTAATCATAAAATCTTGAAATATTTGATGACTCGGAAAGATCTGAATCTATGACAGTGAAGATGGTTAGAGTTGTTAAAAGATTATGAGCTTGTAATTGATTACCATCCGAAAAAAGTAATGTTGTTGCTGATGCTTTGAGTAAAAAATCATTGTCTGCCCTACGTGCAATGAATACCCAGTTAGCCCTATCTGTTGATGGTTCATTAATAGCTGAGTTGAAAGAAAAATTGTTATTTATTCAGCAGATTTGTGAGGCTCAAAAAGTTGATAACGAATTGATAGCAAAATGGGCTCAATGTGATATGAATACTGATTCAGAGTTTCAAGTTGATACCGAAGGTTGTTTGACGTTCAAAGACTAAATGTTTGTTCTGAGAAAAACAGAATTAATTCAGATGATTCTAAATTAAGCTCATAGTAGTTGATTATCTGTTCACCCGGGTAGTAAAAAAATGTATAATTATTTGAAACAGTTTACTGGTGGCATGATATGAAACGAAACATTTCTGACTTTGTTTCGAGATGTTTGATTTGTCAGCAAGTCAAAGCTGAGCATTAGGTTCTGTCTGGGTTATTTTAATCGATTATGATACCCGAGTGGAAATGGGATAGAGTCACGATGGATTTTGTATCAGGTTTGCCTTTGTCATCGAGTAAGAAAGATGCAATCTAGGTTATTGTGGATAGATTAACTAAATTGGCTGATTTTATTCTAGTTCACACAGATTACTCGCTTGATAAACTTGCTAAGTTGTATAATTCTCAGATTGTGAGATTACACGGAGTACTTATCTCTATTGTTCGGGATAGAGATACGAGGTTCACATTGCGGTTTTGGAAGAAACTGCAAGATGCACTAGGTACGAAACTACACTTTAGTACTGCTTTTCATCCGCAAACAGATAGTCCGTCAAAACAAATTATTCAGATACTTGAAGATATGTTGAGATGTTGTATTCCAAAGTTTGAAGGTACATGGGAATGATACTTGCCAGTGATTGAATTTACGTATAATAATAGCTTTCAATCGAGTATCAAAATGGCACCTTACGAGGCTTTGTACGGTCACAAATGTCGAACACATTTATATTGGACTGAGCTCAGTGAGAATAAGATACACGAGGTTGATTTGATTACAGAGACTGAATAGAAAGTAAAAGTGATTCGTGATAGTCAGCGTCAGATCAACAGAAGTCGTATGCAGACTTAAAATGAAAAGATATTGAGTTTTAGATCGGGGACAAAGTGTTTTTAGAAGTCTCACTATGGAAGAAAATACTCTGATTTGGTCGTAAAGGCAAATTGAGTTCGAGATTTATTGGGCTGTGTGAGATTATAGAGCGTGTCTGGCTGGTTGCTTACAGATTATTGCTACCACCTGAGTTAGAAAAGATCCATAACGTTTTCCATGTTTCAATGCTTTGACGATATCGATTTGACCCATCACATGTAATTTCTTCGTCTCTTTAGTGAAAGTCATATGGCATCGACACGGGTTTGAAGAAGCTACTTGGGAGCCCAAGAATGTTATAAGAGAACATTACCCAAACCTATTTGCTGGTAAGATTTTCAGGGACGAAAATCCCTAAGGGAGGAAAATTGTAACATCTGGTTTAGACCTTAGTTAGAATAGTGATTTTGGGACGACAAATTCGAGTCAAAAAAATATTTTAATATTATTTTCTATGTTTATAGTATGTGAATTGACATATGTGAAATTTATGCGCTTTAATTTGATCGTTTATGTGCTTAATTTGCAAAAAGGACCTAACCGCAGAAAATGCAAAAGTAGCCTTCTATTTGATTAGGTATCGAATTAATGTGTCTTATTAAGTGTGAGGTCCTTATGTGGTAAATAGACCTTTGGATTAATGCATGGACAAAGATGGACATATGTTATTGGGATTTTAATGTTAATTTAAAAGGTTAATTTGGTAAAAGAATAATATTGTTCATTAAAATAAAACAAATCATAAAATGTGGCCATTATCATCCTTGTTTGCCAAAAATTGAAAGAAAAAGAAAGAAAATAAGCTTGCTAGGGTTCGGCTATGATTTGGCTTAATTAAGGAATGAGTTTTGTTCGATTTTTGATAATTTCTACGTTTTTGTGATTGTTACTTCGAATACTAGCTAGCCCATGTCTTAATTTTTGAATTTGGTGATGATTTTGTATTTTGACATTGTTGAAAGCTTGTGGTTTTTGTTATTTGATGATAGAAAATAAAAGATAGGTGATAGATTATAATGTTCTATCTTTCGATTTTTAATGAATTTGAGTAAATTAGACTAAATTGTGAAAATGTCGTTTTGAATGACTAAAATGTGAAATAAATGAAAATGTGGATTTGTATGAGTTAGGTGAATATTTGGCCATGATATAATATAATGAAATTATGCATATTCGTGTTTTGTGAAATAAGGACTAATATGTAAAAGTGTGAAATTATAAGGGCTAAAGTATAAAAAGGTCTAATTATGTGTTTGTAGATTAAATTGAATGAATGTATGATTTAATTAGTTAAATTTTGAATTTATTTAGATCAAGAACGAATGAAATCAGAATTAGATCGGGGAAAGTCGAAAGTTGTCGAATAGCTACTTCGATCTATTCGTTTCCGTACAAGGTAAGTTCATAAGTAAATAAATATTGATAAATTCTATTGTATCCATTTTAATAGTGCCGAATTGAATTATTACTTGTGTATATAATATGCTGAAATGAATTAAGCATGGGAGCAATATTCACAAGCCTGAAATGATCGAGTTACGATGTCCGAAAGCCTCATACGAACCTTAGGAATAGTTAGGATACATATGTCATGACATAGGATTCTGATATGTGGTTTCATGTAAGACCACATCTGGAACGTTGGCATCGACTTGTGTTTACGTGTAAGACCATGTCTGGGACACTAGCATCGTATTTGATTCGTGTAAGACCCTGTCTAGGACAGTGGCATCGATATGTGATTACATGTAAGACCACGTCTGGGACATTGGCATTGTACGAGATTTTCGATTATCCGAGTATCCTTATTAATTCCGTTGGCATTGTACTAGATTTTCGATTATCCGAGTATCCTTATTAATTCCGAATGGTTCAACAGGTATTATCTAGTTAAGATCAAATATGAAATCGAGCTAAAGAGTCAGGTATGTGCTAAGTTAAATGCTTGGAAAAGTAAGGTAAGTATATAATTAAGATGAATATATGAAATATGCATTATGAAAGTGAGTAAATATATATATATATATATATATGTATATATGTATTTAGCCAAATTAAAATATATTTTGATATTTCTCAATGAATGGTATATGAGTTACAAGTATGAAAATGTGTATTTGATTAAAGATTTCATGATTTAGCCTAATTGATGTAATGTTAGTGTTCAATTGAATATTATTTGCTTATGACTTACAAAGCTATGAAAGCTTACTTTGTGTGTATGTTTGTTCATTATTTTATAGATTATTAAAGCTACGGGAAGCTCAGGGATCATCAAGGATCATCACCACACTATCGAACTATATTTTGGTACCCTTTGAATGTCTTTATATATTTAAGTATGGCATGTATAGGCTAGAAGTATTAGTATTTTTGAGATGTGTAAAAATAGCCATGTGATATGGCTTGTTAATGAATGTGTTTATGAATGACTCTTTGTTCATGTTTATTGATATATAAGTTAGAATGTTTTTGATGAGCTTTTGAATGGTTAATTGAAATGGTTTGTATTGGTAAGTTCATGGTTGATTTTGGAAATTGATATGATAAGAAATTGCTATGAATTTAAATGGTTTTAGATGAAGAATTAGTCATATGTTTTTTATGTAAATTTTATACTTTGAACTAGAATTTTGAGTAGGGTTTGCATATGAAAATAATTGATGTTGTTAAGAGTCAATTTGTGCATGTTTTGGTATGGTTTAGATGCCTTTGAGATATTAACTTAAATTTGTTTGATGCTTGTAACACCCCTAACCCAAATCCGTCGCCGAATTAGGGTTACGAGGCATTTTCAAAGAAAATACAGCTTTCATACATTCACATAATCACATAGAACTTATCCATAAATGCATATATATATATATATATATATATATATATATATAACATTTACTAATTAAATATTAGTCTTAAATGTTTAGTCATACCTAATATACAAATCATGTCTCACAGTTCAATCAATTCATTTCAAATATATATATCATTTATTCCAACCATTATACATATCTTAAAGTCACACAATTTGCCTTAAAATACATACTTTAATCATGAGCTTATCATTATAATGACACATTCAAACCGAGCATATAATGTTTATTAGCAATGTACAAATGAAATCCAAAACCATATATATTTTCTACTCAATACCATGTATTGCGAATACATAACTTATGAGATTTATTTTTTACCTTTCACATTTAAGCAAAACATGCACATTTAATAATGGATATAACACAACTAAACACATCACGCCTATATGTCATGACTAACATATATATATATATATATCTATCCATACATGTGTATACGATATGTACCTAGATTATAACGAAATATACCCACATACAGCCTCATAATGTCCATGCATCATAATAATTTATATAAATTTAACTTATACTTGAACCTCACATGAAATCCTAACATTATTAACCTATGAACAAAACACAACTATGGTGCAATATAATCGAGTATACAATTGATTATTCATACCACATTACCCAACTCAAATGTTCACTTCACAAACATATATTTCCTTACCATATTCGAATTAAACCTTGATTGAATTTGCACAAACATTGACGATATAAACTGACTATTATATCAAAAGCATGATAAACATACTTAACCGAAAGTTTAGCCATATTCGCATGGCTATTATATACATGAACAAAAAATTTTTCAACAAAACAAAGTCAAAGTCTTTCCTATACATGCCTCTATCCGAAAACCAAAATGAAAGAGTACCAAATTAGATTGATAGTGTGGTCGACTTTCTTGACGATCCCGTTGAGCTTGTAGCCTGAACCTAATCTATAAAACAAAGGAGAACATTTCACACATATAAGTTTACTAACTTAGTAAGTCCCAAGCTCATGATAATATAACGCTCAAACACTTAAACATTTAAATCATTCAACTTATGACATTGCACATATACATTTAAATATATTGGTTTCTACATGGCCGAATACTAATAGTTCATTAACTTAAGTAATTGTACTTCATTTCCATAACCTGTATCTCTTCGAAGCACAAAATAAGTATATTACAAGAATTACATGCTCCAAATCGTATAAGTACAGCATTCATATCAACCATGATATCGTACTAAAATTTCTTTCACTCTTAGCATTTCTATTTGAAAACTGAATCTCCATAATAGTACATTCAAGCCCAAATTCAATCATATAATACTCATGCACATCAATTGTAATCTCAAATGTACATAACACTATTCTCATAATATTAACTCGACTCGAGTAACATTAAACATAACATACCTTACTTGCTTACCTGAGCCTTTAACTAGATACATTAGCTACGGTTTACTTGAACATAATTCGGTTTCTCCTTTGTAAAACACATCACCGGCATAAAGCCTGTTAGGCATTAAAGCCCGAAATAAATCAAACAAGACGAAGACTGCTAGGCATTTAAGCCCGAAATAAATCAAGCATGAAGCCTCGCTAGAATTTAAAGCCGAAATAAATCATCAAGACGAAGCTTGCTAGGCATTTAAAGCGAAATAAATCATCGCACGAAGCTCGCTAGGCATTTAAAGCCCAAATAAATCACCTAAGACGAAGCACGCTAGGCTTTTAAAGCCCAAATAAATATAGTTAATCTTTCATTTCACATTTCATTGTGCTAAATTCACTACCACTTTTAATTCACATATTCTATCATATAGCAAACCAAAAACACTTATTCACATCACATTGAATAAAATTTCAACCAATCCATTCTAATACTTTTACATTCGGCTAACACAAGATTCTATACTCAAATTTATCGAATATTATCATTTAATACATTCATAAATAATTCTGTAACCAATACTTGCTTAAGGACTTACCTCGGTTGTCGATAGACCGTGCAAATCGGCTATTCGAGAACCTTCGTCTTTCCCCGATCTAAATCCATTTTTCTTTGCTCTTTATCTAAAACACATTCAAATTTAGCTCATTCAAGTACATTTCATCTCAATTTAGTCCCTAAGCACATAAATTGACAATTTACCATTTTACCCCTACTATTTCAAATTTTTACAATCTAGTCCTAATTGCACAAAACACAAAATACACATTATTTCAATACAACACTCAAGGGCTGAATATGTATAAGGACTATATAAGTCCATTTCTTTCATTTATTTTGCCTTTAAGCCCTCTCAAATTTTTATTTTTACAAATTAGTCCTATTTACTCAATTTTCACTAAAACTTCAATACAAAACTTATCAATCTTAGTCCTATCTTAAATTTAAATTCATCAAACACCAATTATCATATAACAATGTTAATGGCGAACCTTATACATGCTCAAATTTAAAAATTACAACATGGGTTACGCTACGGTTCAAGCAACGATCTCAAAAACGTAAAAATTAACAAAACCAAAATCAAACTAACCTTGAAATCAAGCCTCAAGTGCGAAATTCAAAGAACAAAACCCCTTTTTTCTTTCTCAATTTTCGCCATGAGAGAATGAAAAGATGGTGGCTTTTGTTTATGTTATTTTAACATATAATAAAGTAATTATTAAATTACTAATATAACCTTTAATATAAAATAAAACTAACATATATACTAAGGTTATTTTGACATAAGCCACCCACTAACTCAAAAATGGGTCATTTACCCTTTTAATGCTCCACTTTAAAAGCCATCATCAAATAGGAACTTTACACTATAGTTTGAGACTTTTAAAATTTACGCGATTAAGTCCTTTTTGTCAAATTAAACACCCAAACGATAAAATTTTTCTACGAAACTTTCACACATTTTAATTCACACATAATAAGCACAAAATAAAATATTAAAATATTTCTCGAACTCGGATTCGTGGTCCCGAAACCACCATTTCGATTAGGGTCAAATTCGATCTGTTACAACTCTCCCCCCTTAAGGATTTTCGTCCCCGAAAATCTTACCATTAAACAACGTCGGATATTGTTGCCTCATTGAATCTTCAGGCTCCCACGTAGCCTCTTCAACTCCGTGCCTTTTCCACAGTACTTTCACTAATGGAATTTTCTTGTTTCTTAACTCTTTCTCTTCCCGAGCTAAAATACGGATCGATTCTTCCTCATACGTCATATCGGGGTAGATTTCAATCTCAGATGGTGTGATCACATGAGACGGATCTGATCTGTACTTACGAAGCATCGAAACATGAAATACGTCATGTATCTTTTCTAACTCAGAAGGCAATTTCAACCTATAAGCGGCCCAATACGCTCAATAATTTCATAAGGTCCGATGAATCTCGGACTAAGTTTGCCTTCGCACCAAATCGAGTACCTTTTTCCACGGAGAAACTTTCAAAATACTCGATCTCCAACTTGAAATTCAATGTCTTTATGTTTCAAGTCAAGATAGGATTTTGGCGATCCGAGGCGACTTTCAAATTGTCTCTAATAATAGCTACTTTCTTGGTTTCTTTAATCAAATCAACCCGTGTATCTTATTCTCAACGAGCTCACCAAAGATAATGGCGTTCACACCTTCGCCGTACAAGGCTTCATAGGGCACCATTTTGATACTAGATTGAAAGGTATTATTATAAGCAAATTCAATCAAAGGTAGGTATCGTTCTCACGTACCTTCAAACTCGAGAACATAACATCTCAACATGTCCTCAAGTATCTCGAATAGTTCGCTCAGATCGACCGCTTGTCTCGTGGATGAAAGGTCAGTACTAAAATGTAGTTTAATACCTAAAGCATCTTGCAACTTCTTCCAAAACCGCGATGTAAATCTCTGGTCTCTCATTCGACACAATGGAACTTTACACCATGCAATCTTACAATCTGCGATACATACAATTCAGCAAGTTTATCGAGTGAAAAGTCTGCATGACAACCGACACAAAATGAGTGATTTAGGCGCCTATCAACTATAACCCGACGGTATCTTTCTTACTTCGGTGTCATAGGAAGACCGGATACAAAATCCATTGTAATTCTATCCCATTTCCATTCGTGTATCATGATCTATGAAGCAACCCGAAGGCACTTGATGCTCGGCTTTTACTTGTCGACAAATTAAGCACTTTGAAACAAATTCGAGATATATCTCGTTTCATACCGTGCCACCAGAGAAGCGCTTCAAGTCGTTATACATTTTCGTACTACTGGATGTATCGACATCTGACTATTATGAGCTTCTTTCAATAACATCTGAATCAAATCCACGTCCCTCGATACACACATTCGGCCTTTGTATTTCAAGCAGTCATTATCATCAATTCAAAATTCTGACTCTGCATTATTTCCACACCGAGCTCGTTTGACAATATATCTCTCGACTTTTGTGCATCACAAATTTGTTTGAATAAACATCGGTCTTGCTTTTAACTCGGCTATGATTGAACTATCACCGATATAACCATCTGTATTCAATGCACGAAGAGCAAGCAATGATTTTTGACTTAATGCATCCGCAACAACGTTAGCTTTCCCCGGATGGTAGTCAATCACTAACTCATAGTCTTTCAATAGTTCTAACCATCTACGTTGTCTCAAGTTCAACTCTTTCTGAGTCATCAAATACTTAAGACTTTTGTGATCCGAGTAAACATGACATTTCTCGCCAAATAAATAATGACGCCAAATTTTCAATGCGAACACAATAGCTGCAAGTTCTAAGTCATGCGTCGGGTAATTTCTTTCATGCGGCTTCAGTTGTCTTGAAGCGTAGGCTATGACTTTGCCTTCCTACATCAAAACGCAGCCCAAACCATTCAAAGAAGCATCAGAATAAACAACAAATTCTTTACCCGATCCAGTGAACTAACACCGAGCTTCATCAAAAGGGCTTTCGGTGATCAAAACTTTTCGACACTTTTCCGACCACTTAACCCGACATCTTTCGCAATAACTTTGTCAACAGGGTAGCTATCATAGAAAAATCTTTCACAAATCGTCGATAGTAACCCGCAAGTCCCGAAAACTTGAATCTCTAAACATTTTCGGTGGCTTCCAATCAAGTATAGCCGATATTTTGTTCGGATCAACTCGAATGCCTGATGCTGAAACAACATGTCCCAAAAAGCTGACCTCTTTCATCCAGAACTCACACTTACTAAACTTCGCATACAACTGCTGATTTCGCAAAGTTTGTAGCACTAATCTCAAATGCTCAGCATGCTCGATTTCATCTTTGGAGTAAATCAATATATCATCAATAAACACTACCACAAATCGATTCAAAAATTGTCTAAAAACCCGATTCATCAAATCCATAAAAATAGCAGGTGCATTAGTAAGCCCAAAAGGCATAACCAAAAACTCAAAATGTCCGTACCTCGCCCGAATACGCCTTTGGCACATCTGTATCTCTGACTCGCAACTGATAATAACCCGATCTCAAATCTATCTTCGAAAATACTGAAGCCCCTTTCAACTGATCAAACAAATCATCAATCCGAGGTAACGGGTACTTATTCTTTATAGTTACCTTATTCAATTGCCGATAATCAATACACATTCGCATCGTTCCATCTTTCTTTCTCACAAAAAGAACTGGTGCACCCCAAGGAGAGAAACTTGGTCGCGCAAAGCCCCTATCTGTTAACTCTTGCAACTGTGCTTTCAACTCTTTTAGCTCAGTAGGTGCCATCCGATATGGAGCTATTGAGATCGGAGTTGTTCCCGAGCTAATTCAATGCCAAACTCAATCTCTCGTACTGGGGGTAAACTTGGTAGTTCTTCAGGAAACACATCTGAGTATTCACATACAATCCAGACAGATTCAACTGCTTTCTCGGACAATTTATTATCCAAGACATAAGCCAAATAAGCTTCGCAACCTTTCTCACATACTTTCGGCTAACATCGAGGATATAATCAGTAGGAAACCCACCTAAATCATCGGATTCAATTCTAATGATCTCACCGCTCGTGTCTCAAATCAATAAGCTTTCTTTTGCAATTCACCAACGCATCATGCGAAGTTAACCATCCATTCCCAAAATTATATCAAACTCATCGAAGGCAACAAATTAAATCGAATTGGAAGCAAAAATCCCGAATCATCAATAGGCAACTTTTACACACTTTATTAACAAACACACATCTACCTAAAGGGTTGGATACGTGAATCACAAACTCAGTAGACTCAACTGGCAGAGTCTTACTGAATACCAGAGTTTCACAAACATATGAATGGGTCGAACCAGATCAATCAATGCAATCACAGTAGTATCATAAAGGGTGAAAGTACCAGTAATGACATCCGGAGAAGCAAGATCCTCCCTAACTCGAGTAACATAAGCTCTAGTGGAGCTCTAGCCTCGATCGAATCGCTATGTTCTTCATCCTCTCTCGACTACCACCTACATTTCCGAATGCCCGGTGGTCCGCCTCGTCGATGCAATCGCTTTGTCCGTAGTTCGTCAGATTCGCTTTCGGCTAGCATCGGGCACTCTCGAATAAAATGGTCTGAGGATCCACATTTAAAGCAGGACCGATCACAAACTCTACAACTCCCAGAATGCCATTTTCCACAATGTTTGCATTCAACTCGATTCTGTGGAACGTTATCAACACTGGCTATCGAGGTAGCTCGGGAACCTACTGAAGGTCGATCATGTCTAGGTGAATCAAGTAGCTTTATGTCTACCGACGTCATCTCTAAACTTCTTAGATGTGGAATGGAAATTCTTACCCGACGGTCTTTTACGAGTGTCTCTAGCTTCATCTCACCTTTCTTTTCTCATTCCCAAGCTCTTCAGCTTTGCAAGCTCGCTCGACTAGTGTCACAAACTCTTTGATCTCAAGAATGCCAACTAGCAACTTTAAATCTTCATTCAAACTGTCTTCAAACCTTTTGCACATAATGGCTTCAGTTGATACACACTCCCGAGCATATCGGCTCAATCTGACAAATTTTTGCTCATATTCAGTCACAGTCATTTTCCCCTGTTTCAGTTCAAGAAATTCTTTTCATTTCTAGTCGATGAACCTCTGACTGATATATTTCTTGCAGAATTCATTCTGGAAGAAATCCCATGTCACTTTTTCTTTTGGAACCACTGGTACTAGTGTATTCCACCAGTGATAGGCAGTGTCCCGAAGTAAAGATATAGCACATTTCAAACATTCGTCTGGAGTGCAGGATAGCTCATCAAGTACCCGAATAGTGTTATCAAGCCACATTTCAGCTCGCTCTGCATCATCATCATCATTAGCCTTGAATTCCTCGGCCTCAAATTTCTGATTTTATCAACAGAGGCCTACTAGATCTCATTGGATCTATCATCGAAGTCTTTGAAGGTACCGGAGTTAGATTATTCGGGGTGGAGGTTATTGTACAGTGGATTATTCGAACAAACCGGTAAACCATTCATTCATCATTTGGTAGAAGGCTTGTTTAGCCTCTCCTCGTGGTTATCCGTGAATCGGTTAAGAGTCTAATGGCGCCGATCCATGTGCGAGACCAAAGCGCAACACTCTCCACATCATCGCCTATGGCTCTATCGAGGATCGAATCCATTTACTATATAAAATACAATTGAAATTGTCAAGTCACCACACTATCACATATAAAATTCAAAGGCATGTATAGCTAGACTCTTACGCATTACTACGGTAGTCCTAGAATCAACTAAACCGTAGCTTTGATACCAATAAATGTAACACCCTAACCCAAATCCGTCAATTAGGGTTACGAGGCATTTTCAAAGAAAATATAGGTTTCATACATTCACATAATCACATAGAGCTTATCCATAAATGCATATATATATATATGTATATAACATTTTACTAATTAAATATTAGTCTTAAATGTTTAGTCATACCTAATATACAAATCATGTCTCATAGTTCAACCTAATTCATTTCAAATATATATATCATTTATTCGACCATTATACATATCTTAAAGTCACACAATTTGCCTTAAAATACATACTTTAATCATGAGCTTATCATTATAATGACACATTCAAACCGAGCATATAATGTTTATTAGCAATGTACAAATGAAATCCAAAACCATATATATTTTCTACTCAATACCATGTATTGCCGAATACATAACTTATGAGATTTATTTTTTACCTTTCACATTTAAGCAAAACATGCACATTTAATAATGGATATAACATAACTAAACACATCACGCCTATATGTCATGACTAACATATATATATATCTATCCATACATGTGTATACGATATGTACCTAGATTATAACTTAATATACCCACATACGATTCATAATGTCCATGCATCATAATAATTTATATAAATTTAACTTATACTTGAACCTCACATGAAATCCTAACATTATTAACCTATGAACAAAACACAACTATGGTGCAATATAATCGAGTATACAATTGATTATTCATACCACATTACCCAACTCAAATGTTCACTTCACAAACATATATTTCCTTACCATATTCGAATTAAACCTTGATTGAATTTGCACAAACATTGACGATATAAACCGACTATTATATCAAAAGCATGATAAACATATTTAATCTAAAGTTTAGCCATATTCGCATGGCTATTATATACATGAACAAAAAGTTTTCAACAAAACAAAGTCAAAGTCTTTCCTATACATGCCTCTATCCAAAACCAAAATGAAAGAGTACCAAATTAGATTGATAGTGTGGTCGACTTTCTTGACGATCCCGCTGAGCTTGTAGCTTTGAACCTAATCTATAAAACAAAGGAGAACATTTCACACATATAAGTTTACTAACTTAGTAAGTCCCAAGCTCATGATAATATAACGCTCAAACACTTAAACATTTAAATCATTCAACTTATGACATTGCACATATACATTTAAATATATTGGTTTCTCTGTAATAATACTAATAGTTCATTAACTTAAGTAATTGTACTTCATTTCCATAACTCGTATCTCTTCGAAGCACAAAATAAGTATATTACAAGAATTACATGCTCCAAATCGTATAAGTACAGCATTCATATCAACCATGATATCGTACTAAAACTTCTTTCACTCTTAGCATTTCTATTTGAAAACCGAATCTCCATAATAATACATTCAAGCTCAAATTCAATCATATAATACTCATGCACATCAATCGTAATCTCAAATGTACATAACATTGTTCTCATAATATTAACTCGACTCGAGTAACATTAAACATAACATACCTTACTTGCTTACCTGAGCCTTTAACTAGATACATTAGCTACGGTTTACTTGAACATAATTCGGTTTCTCCTTTGTAAAACACATCACCGGCATAAAGCCTGCTAGGCATTAAAGCCCGAAATAAATCACTAGCACGAAGCCTGCTAGGCATTTAAGCCCAAAATAAATCACCGGCATGAAGCTTGCTAGGCATTTAAAGCCCGAAATAAATCAAAGACGAAGCTTCGCTAGGCATTTAAAGCCCAAAATAAATCACTGCTGCAAGCCTCGCTAGGCATTTAAAACCCAAAATAAATCACCTAAGACGAAGCCTGCTAGGCATTTAAAGCCCAAATAAATATAGTTAATCTTTCATTTCACATTTCATTGTGCTAAATTCACCACCACTTTTAATTCACATATTTTATCATATAGCAAACCAAAACACTTATTTACATCACATTGAATAAAATTTCAACCAATCCATTCTAATACTTTTACATTCGCTAACACAAGATTCTATACTCAAATTTATCGAATATTATCATTTAATACGTTCATAAATAATTCAGAACCAATACTTGCTTAAGGACTTACCTCGGTTGTCGATAGACCGTGCAAATCATTTATTCGAGAACATTCGCCTTTCCCCGATCTAAACTGCTTTTCTTTGCTCTTGATCTAAAACACATTCAAATTTAGCTCATTCAAGTACATTTCATCTCAATTTAGTCCCTAAGCACATAAATAGGCAATTTACCATTTTACCCTACTATTTCAAATTTTTACAATCTAGTCCTAATTGCACAAAACACAAAATACACATTATTTCAATACAACACTCAAGGGCTGAATATGTATAAGGACTATATAAGTCCATTTCTTTCATTTATTTTGCCTTTAAGCCCTCTCAAATTTTTATTTTTACAAATTAGTCCTATTTACTCAATTTTCACTAAAACTTCAATACAAAACTTATCAATCTTAGTCCTATCTTAAATTTAAATTCATCAAACACCAATTATCATATAACAATGTTAATGGCCAAACCTTATACATGCTCAAATTTAAAAATTACAACATGGGTGGCTACTGCTCAAGCAACGATCTCAAAACGTAAAATTAACAAAACCGAAATCAAACTAACCTTGAAATCAAGCCTCGAAGTCAAATTCAAAGAACAAAACCCCTTTTTCTTTCTCAATATTCGGCCATGAGAGAATGAAAAGATGGTGGCTTTTGTTTATGTTATTTTAACATATAATAAAGTAATTATTAAATTACTAATATAACCTTTAATATAAAATAAAACTAACATATATACTAAGGTTATTTTTGACATAAGCCACCCACTAACTCAAAAATGGGTTATTTACCCTTTTAATGCTCCACTTTAAAAGCCATCATCAAATAGGCACTTTACACTATAGTTTGAGACTTTTAAAATTTACGATTAAGTCCTTTTGTCAAATTAAACACCCAAACGATAAAATTTTTCTCTGAAACTTTCACACATTTTAATTCACACATAATAAGCACAAAATAAAATATTAAAATATTTCTCGACTCAGATTCGTGGTCCCGAAACCACCGTTCCGATTAGGGTCAAATTTGATCTGTTACAATGCTTGTAGGTTTGACCCAAAAATTTGGGTGGCAAATTGGCCATGCAAATGGCCCATATTTGCCCACACGGTTGAGCCAAGGGGCATGTGTCTCAACCGTGTCTCTCATGGTTGCATTTCAAAGTAAGGCAGGAAGCTACACGGACTGGATACATAGGTGTGTGACTGGCCATGTGAGCAAGTCAATAGCCTTCCTAATTCCCATACGGCCTGGCACACGGGCGTGTCTTGTGGTCCTGTAGACAAGTCAGTATGTATGCCCTGTTTTGCCACAGCTAGACATACAGATATGTCTAATGCCGTGTGAGGCATACGGCCTGCCCATACGGGCGTGTGACTTCTGTAGCTTTGAAAAATGTTTAATTTTTGAAAAATTTTGTATCTACTCGGTTTAGTCCTGACCTCTTCCCAATGCATGTCTAAGGCCTCGTAAACCTTTCAAAGGGACCCTATGTATATGATTTATTTTGATATGATGATGGTGTATTGAATGTTTTTGAAATGATCATGAAATTTTTTTATTTGTCCGGTAATTCCTCTTAACCCTATTCTGGTGATAGTTAACGGTTAGGGTTCATATAGTCAATGTGAACATCTCCATGCCAATCAATTACACAATGATTCTGAGATATACCGCACCGGAGATGGTTTATCAGACTGTACAGACAATGGGCACTAGTGTTGCGTATAATGAGAAGCATAACTTATCATGAGATTGGCCATGGGTTCAGGATTCAAGTATATGGTGAGGCTTCATTTTTGTGAACCACAAGATCTGATAAACTCTCTGGGAGACCGTTCGTTTAAGGTCTTTATAAACAGTCAGATGGCTGAAGAAAATGCTGATGTGATTATGTGGACCGAGCATGACAGAGTTCCAATTTTTAAGGATTATTTCATTTTTGTATCAAAGATGTAAATCACCATAGATTTGCATCCTATTCATCATCTTAAGTACTATGATGTTATCTTAAATGGGATTGAAGTTTTCAAATTAAGCAACTCTGATGGCTATTTGGGCAAACCAAACCCTGAACAACGGGTGGCTCGACCTCCACCTTTGGATTCGTCTAATTCTGCAAGTGCAAAATCCAAGAAGAGAAGCTTGCTAATTACTTGTGTTGAATGTGCAGCTGGTTTGATTTCTATAATTTCTTTATTGGTTTGAATGGTTTTTTGGCAGCAAAGAAAGGGAACAAGTTGGCTTTGCTGGTGGGTAAATCAAAACGAAAGGAAATCCATAAGGACCTCATTGTTACCAGATGAACTATGCCGCCATTTTTCACTGGATGAGATCAAAGCTGCTACCAACAATTTCCATGATGATTTAGTTGTTGGGAAAGGTGGGTTTGGGAAAGTGTTCAAAGTTTTCATGGATGAAGGTCAAATGATAGTAGCAATCAAGTGCCTAAATCCAGAATCCAGTCAAGGTATTCAAGAGTTCTTAATAGAGATTGAGATGTTGTCTCAGCTCTGCCATGTTCATTTGGTGTCCTTAATAGGATACTGCAATGAGGAACGAGAGATGATCCTGGTGTATGATTTTATGAGTAATGGGACTCTCTCAGATTATCTTTACAGTACTAGCTTTGCCTATGATACTCTTACATGGAAGCAAAGGTTTGAGATTTGCAAGGAAGCTACAACTGGATTGAACTATCTTCATACAGAAGTGAGACATACTATTATCTACCGCGATGTAAAGACAAGCAACATTCTCCTAGATGATAAGTTTACTGCCAAGGTTTCAGATTTTGGAAAGAAGACCCCAAAGACGAGATGCTCATAATCCGGATAAAGGGCACCCAAGGCTACATGGACCCGGAGTATGCTCGAGGTCATAAATTAACCAAAAAATTAGATTTATATGTATTTGGTGTTGTGTTATTTGAAGTATTATGTGCAAGAAAAGCTGTGAATACAAAATTGCCCGAATCTCAAATGAGCCTGGCACATTGGGCCAAGCAATGCATTGCAGATGGG
Source organism: Gossypium rotundifolium (assembly GCA_025506655.1). NCBI lineage: Eukaryota > Viridiplantae > Streptophyta > Magnoliopsida > Malvales > Malvaceae > Gossypium > Gossypium rotundifolium. The sequence goes on from CP106728.1 coordinate 136,548,301, forward strand.
ACACTGTATAAGATTATTGATACATATTTGATTGGAAAGATAGCTCCAGAGTGTTTTAAGGTGTTTGTCGAAATTGTAGAAAGTTGAGATTGCACAGAAGCGTTTAAAAGAGTAAATTATTGTACTAAAAAATCACACTAACTTCAATTCCCTAGAAAGAGAGGTGGATCACGAAGATCACTTAAGTACTAGGTTTTTCCTAGCCAGAATATCCCTCTATCGTAATTTAATAGCAAAATAAATCACTACAATCACACTCACAAAATATGAAAAATAAACAATAAGGAACACCAGAATTTTAACGAGGTTCAGCAAATTTTGCCTACGTCCTCAGGCACTACCAAATATTTCACTCCAAAAATACAAGTGAAAATTTACAAATAGGGAGAGAGAACAATGCCTTAAGTAGAGAATGGCAAATGTAGGATTAAGAAAATGAAAAATGGTTAGGCCTATTTATAGTTTAGGTTCAGGGATCAACTTGCAAAGTCCCTATACAATTAGGGACCAAAATTACAATTATCCCATGCCAAATATTAACCCAACTTTCGGTGCCTTAAATTTTCTGATTTTCGGTGCCAACTTTCTGACACCCATATCTTTGAAAAATCAAAGACATGGGTAGCTACCAATTGTTGAATAACAGAGGTGGGAACTGATAGGCCATCAATGAATGATATGATGGAAAGGTTGGGGTTTGCCATCAAATGTATGTAGAGTAGAGTTATTACATTCAGATACTACTAGACTAGGTTATCCAACTATTGATCCAAGCACATCAGTGGACACCTTCTCCAGCACCACCAACAACATAAAAAGCATAAGAAATTAGAAATTCAAAATTAGAGACTTCACGCAGGCAAAAGGCTATATCCCTTAATCTCTTTTCTTTTTGCTAATTAGAAATTAGGTTTGTTGAACTAGTTTCATGCTTTAGTCTTCGGGATCTCTATTAAGGGTTTGTTTCGATGTATTAGCAATGTGCAAATTGGTGTTTGTTTCAATGGAGGAAGAGTAAATGTAATTTGCTTTTGTTAGTCTCTTTAACCTTGTTCAAGTGTAAATCACTTAACCATAGACGATAAGAAAGAGCAATTGGTTGCCTTTTGCTTTTGGAAAGAAAAAGAAATCCATGCATGCATTTTGAATAATATCACATAATTTTATGTATTTTAATTAAATAATACAATTTTTATATGGATGGATCTACTTACATTATGTGAAATTAACTACAAACATTAGATTAAACCATCTATGCTTAATAAGATTTCATTGACACAAGAGGTAATAGATTGAACTTTTCTATAAAATTTTAGAACTTTTGATCTCAATATATGAGAGTGTATAGAAGTAAATATATATCAAATATAACCACTCTAAAAAATACCTAATTCCATGACATTCTTGTGTTTTACAAATATAATCCAAATCTATATTCACAAGGTATTAATTGATACATCAATATATTTACTAATAAGCACAAATTTTTAATTTTAAACAAATTCAAACACATCACGCTATCTACGGTGAATGGAGCTAAACTCGATATTCCCTTATTCCTCCAATGCTATCTTCAGGTCACAAAAGATGGTGAGTACCCAATCCTATCGAATACCAATGATATCCAATGGTTTCAAATAATCACAATGCCAACCTATCCACTTATACACATATTCACTCACTATTTTATACAAACTTTCACTTGTGAACACCACTTTTTCAATCACTTTCTCAATACTTTTAATGCACTCTCAAATGCTATCACAATTGCTCCAAAGAGCCATAATCATATTAAATTATTTAGGTGCTCATAAAACCAATAAGCACTTATCAATTATAACAGCCCATTTTTGCCCAAATCAGAATAGTGGTTTCGAAACCACAAATCCAAATTCAAAATATTTATTTTATTAAAGTTTACAGCATGATAGAATTATTGTGTGAAAGTTTTGTAAAGAAATTTTACTGTTTGAATGCTTAATTCGATAAAAAGAACTAAATCGCGTAAAATGTAAAATGCATGTTCCATTAGTTAAAGGTGTCAAATAGCTTTAGCTTTTAATTATGGTGGCCTTAAATGGTAATTAAACCATTTAAAATGTTAGTGGACATTTATGTCCATAATTTATGTGAATAATAATATTTTATTAAAGGTTATTAAGGTAATTGTTAAATAAAGATTAGCTAAATAAAATAAAAACAAATTAAAGGCTTCCATTATTATCACCTAATGAAATTAAAGAAGAATAAGAAGAAAAATTAGGGTTCTTCATTCTATAAATTTTAAATTCTTCAATTAGGTATGTATTTTGACTCAATTTTTAATAATTTTTATGTTTTGAGATTGTTGCTTCTTATTCAAGCTAGCCCATACCTTAGATTTCTAGATTGTTAAAGATTTAACATGTTGCCATTTTTGAATGCTTGAGTAAATTGATATTGATGATAGATTATGAAGGTTTATTGATAAAATTATTAGTTTTAGAAGTGATTTTTGACAAAAATGTCAAAAAGGATTAATTAGTGAAATTGTAATACTATATAGGTAAAAGTGTGAATAAATTGAAAATATGGGCTGCTAGTAACATGTAGTAAATTCGGCTAAGCATGGATTTGTACCAAATTGCATGAATTTGCAATTTTATGTGATAAGGACTAAATTATAAGAATATAAAACATTAGGGCAAATGTGTGAATTTTCCAAAATATGAATTAATGGCTAAATTGAATAGATTAAATATTGAATGAGCTAAATTTGATAATATATAGATCAAGATAAGCCGAGATCGGGTTTAGATCGGGAAAAGGAAAAGTTGACGATTAGCCGATATTTGCTATCCGAGCGAGATAATTAGAATCGAACTTTTAAATACTTGTGATTCTTTGAAATGAATGTATGTGATTGAGTAAATGATCTACTTGAGATTCAAATGCCTTATTGATATAGTCTGATGATTACCGAGCCCTATTTGAATCGTATGAATTTGTAGGATACGAGTGACATGTCACTAGGGTTATTGTTTGAGTTGAGATCTTGCATGTGTTGCGGACTCACTGCAGGCTCCTATGAGCTTACTAATATATCAGCTCGTAAGAGCTTACTGTTTTTAGCTCGTCAAAGCTTACCGTTTTAGCTCAATAGAGGTTACTGTCCATCAGCTCAGGAGGAGCTTACTGATCATAGCTCGAAAGAGTGGAAATGATAATGAATTGATGGACTACTGATTTATATACGTAATGTCTATCACCCGAGTATCCTTTGAAGTTCTAATGGGTTCAACGGGCATAAATTCTACGATATGGTAAAGTACTGTTTATACGGATGAATTATTGTTATTGAATGAATTATCGTTTATATTATTGAGAGTGAAATGTTACAAATGATGTATTTGATATATGTGAATTTGATATGATATAATGTATTGAATATTTAGATTGAGATAATGGATTATTACATGTATTTATGTGACTAACTTGTTGATGAATGCTTCATTAGGCATTTGGAAATTGAATTGAGTTTACCTTATTTATTGTCTTGATTATGTATAAATGGTAGGTATAATTACATATATACTTGGCTTACTAAGCTATAAAGCTTACTCTGTTTCTTTTTCATGTCTTTTAAAGGTTCGATAGCTCGCTCAATTCGGATAAAGTTGGAGTTACGTATCACACGATCCAGTTGCCGATTGGTACCTTTGAACTTATGTATATATGTAAATATGGCATGTATAGGCTAGTTATAAGGATGATAGTTAAGGTTACTTGAGATAATGATTTTGGTAAATGTTGTGGTATAAGTCATAGCCATTTGATTTGGCTTAACTTGGTATAATATTTTGGATGTGTATAAGTATTCAAATAAGGTATGTTTTGGCAAGTAGTAGATGGAATGGATTTATGCAAATGTTGTCTTGATATGTAGTAGGCATATGAATGAAAAATCTATGATATTAATTAAGTATTTGAATAATATGTTGAATTGTATAATTTGTGTATGAAATGTTATGGAATAGTTGCCATTGGGTTATATAATGTTGCAATTTATGCTTGTGTATGTATGTAAAAATAGGGTGGCAAAATGACTTTGCAAATAGCCTATTTTTGTCCACACGGGCAGAGACACAGGCGTACGTCTCAGTCATGTGTGACAAGCAGTCATGTTGCACGGCCGTGTGTTCCCTAGTGTTGGAATTAAATTGAAGTCGGTATGCTCCACACGGTCTCACACACGGGCGTGTGATTGGCCGTGTGGCACAAGTCAGTATACCCCCTATTTGGCACACGGCCTAGCACACGGGCGTGTGACTTGGTCATGTTGTATAAGTCAGTATACCCTACAGGATTGGCACGGTCGAGCGAACGGCCTGGCACACAGACGTGTGTGGCCACTTCGAAAGGCACATGAGCTAGACATAAAGGCTTGTGGTTAGACGTGTGACCCAAATCAGTATGTACCACCTGTTTTCGCATGGTCACTGACACGGGCGTGTCTAGTGGCCGTGTGAGACACACGGCCTGGCCACATAAGCGTGTGTTTCCTATTTTGAGAAAATTTTGAAAGTTTCGTGAAAGTTTTATAAGTTATCGATTTAGTCCTGAATCGCTCCTAAAGCATGTTTAAGGCCTCGAAGGCTATTATAAGGGACAAAATGATTGAGATTGAATAATGATTGTATGATTTGATCGAATGTATGAGAAAAGTATAGTTATATGTATTATAAGTCCAGTAATGCTCTGTACCCCTATTTCAGCATTGAATACTAGTGAGGGGTGTTACATTTATTGGTATCAGAGCTACGGATTAGTAGATTCTAGGACTAACGTAGCATATGTGAGTCTAGCTATACATGTTATATATATACAGTGTGATAGTGTGATGACTCCTGACATTTTCAGTGTGTTTTTATACAGTAAATGAATCTTGATCGAGCTGTAGTTGATAAAGTTGAGAGTAAAGTGCCTGCTCCCATGCAAGGGACAGCGCATTTGACTCTAGACCCGTAACGGGTAGCCAAGGAAGAGAGGCTAAAGAAGACTTCTTCCAAATGATGAACGAGTGGTTCACACATTCGTACAAACCCGGCTGCTCAACAACCTCCATCCCCACCTATTCCCATCCTTTGCAATTGAATAAATCAGCTGTTATAAGATAAAGAAACACGAGGATAAATATTTTGGAGCTATTGTTAACGATGACCCTAAAAGATTAGAGTTTTAGCTTAAGAACATGATTCGGGTATTTGATCAACTTTTTTACACATCTAAAGAATGTTTAAAATGTGTTATATCATTATTGAGAGACATCACAGACGTTGGTGGAATCCCTTGATATCCATAGTTTTGCGAGAAAGAGTTACTTGGGAGTTCTTTCAAGTTGAATTCAAAAAGAAATACATCAGCCAAAGGTTCATTAATTAGAAAAGAAAGGAATTTCTTGAATTAAAATAGAGCTATATGTCAGTAGCAGAATACAAAAGAGAGTTTGTATTTCTTAGCAGATATGCTCATGAATATGTTTCTTCTGAGGTTATAGTGTGTAAAAGGTTCAGAGATAGATTAAATGAAGAAATTAGACTATTAGTTACGATTCTTGAGCTGAAAGAGTTCTTTGTTTTATTTGACAGAGCTTGCAAAGCTGAAGAGCTTAGCAAAGAGAAAAGAAAAGTCAATTCTGAGGCTAGAGACTTTAGAAAAAGATTTACGGCAAATCACATCAGTTAGCATCAAAGAAATCTAAAGAATAGCATCCTTGTTCTACTGCTTCTGTAGGGATTTAGATCAGAGATAGAGATGCGAGACATTTCAAATCTAAACCTCAGGTGACATTTGTTGCCAGTGTGGGTAGTGTTAGAAATGTTGTACCTAAATGTAAACACTGCAATTAGCGACATTACGGTGAATGCAGAATAGTGAGCGGAGCTTGTTTTAGATGTGGATGTCTTGATCATTATCTCTGGGACTATCTAGAAAAGTCTACAGCTAAAAGAGATCAACTAGCGAAAGTAAGTAATACAGCTACTAAAAGGAGACCACCCCAAAATACTGGAAATACGAGTGGTAACCGAGGTGCTATGAGAGATTTTGTTGTGAGATCTAACGCATCTAACGCACGAGCACCTGCCCAAGCTTATGCCATCCATGCACGAGAGGAGGCATCATCGCCAGACGTTTTTACTGGTACTTTTTCTCTTTTTGATACTGATATAATTGTGTTGATAGATTCTGGATCAACCCATTCATATATTTGTATGAATTTAGTATTTAAAAAGAGTTTACATGATGAGTCTACAGAGTTTGTCATTAAAGTATCAAACCCCTTAGGCAAGTCTATTTTAGTTAATAAAATTTGTAAGAATTGTCCTTTGATGACTTGGGGTTACTGTTTTTCGACTGACTTGATGCTTCTACCGTTCGATGAGTTTGATGTGATTCTGGGTATAGACTGGCTATTGTAGACAAAAGATTATCGAATTGAAATGTCAAAATGATGAAATTTTTCGAATTGAGTCTGATGATTCGAGTGAATTACCTACTGTGATATCGTCTATGTTAGCTCAAAAATGTATGAAAAAGGGTTATGATGCATATCTTGCATACAAATTAGATAGTAAGGTGTCTGAATCAAGGATAAAATCTTCACCTGTTATTTGTGAGTTTTTGGATGTATTTCCAAAAAAATTACCAGGTTTTGCCACCAATCAAAGAGGTTAAATTTGGTATTGAATTAGTACCGGGAACAATACCGATATCGATAGCTCCAGATAGAATGGCTCCAACTGAATTAAAAGAGTTGAAAGGTCAGTTGCAAGAATTGACAGACAAAGGTTTTGCACGATCGAGTTATTTGCCCTAGTGTACACCGGTATTATTTTTGAAAAAGAAAGATGGCATGATGAGAATGTGTATCGATTACAGACAATTGAATAAAGTGACTATAAAGAACAAATAGCCTCTACAACAGATTGATGATTTATTAGATCAATTGAAAGGGGCTACAGTATTTTCAAAGATTGATTTGAGATCAGATTATTATCAGTTGCGAGTTAAAGAGTTGGATGTGCCAAAAACTACTTTCAGAACAAGATATAGACATAATGAATGCCTTATTATACCTTCTGAATTAACTAATTCTTATACGGTTTTTCTAGACTTGATGAACCGAATATCCAAACCGTATTTACACATATTTGTTGTTGTATTCATTGACGACATTCTGATCTATTCGCTAGATGAATCTGAACATACCGAGTACTTGAGAGTTGTGTTACAAACTCTACGTGATAAACAATTATTTACAAAGTTTAGCAAATGTGAGTTTTGGCTCCTAGAGGTTGAATTTTTGAGGCATATTATTTCAGCTGATGGTATTAGAGTTGACCCGAGTAAGATTTCAGCTATTGTTGAGTGGAAACTTTCAAGAAATGTGTCAGAAGTCTGTAGTTTTCTAGGCTTAGTAGGCTATTACCAAATATTTGTGAAAGGATTCTCGATTATTACGATACTAATGACAGAACTACTTCAAAAAGATGTGAAATTTGAATGGTCAGAAAAATGTCAATAGAGTTTCGAACAGCTAAAAGTACTGTTAACTAAAGCATTAGTTTTGGATCAACCTGAATCGGGGAAAGAGTTTTTGTTTTATAGTGACGCGTCATTGAATGGTCTGGGATGTGTTCTGATGCAAGAAGGAAAAGTCATAGCTTATGCTTCCCGACAATTGAAACTGCATGAAAAGAACTATCTAACACACGACCTTGAGTTGGCTACAATTGTGTTTGCATTAAAAATTTGGCGACACTACTTGTACGGTGAAAAATGCCACATTTATAAGGATCACAAAAGCTTAAAAGATCTGATGTCACAAAAAGGTTTGAATCTGCGACAACGAAGATGGCTCAAGTTATTGAAAGATTATGAATTTGTGATTGATTATCACCCGAGAAAAGCTAATATTGTTGCTAATACTCTGAGATGAAAATCTTTGTTTGCATTGCGAGCAATGAATTCCTAGTTGATGATTTGTTATAATGGGTTTACTCTAGCTAAATTAAAAGCTAAATCGGTATTTCTTTAACAAATATGTGAAGCTCAAAAAGATGACCGTGAATTGCAAATTAAACGAATTCAATGTGAGACTATCCCTAATTTAAAGTTTCAGATTGAAACCGATGATTGTTTAAGAATTTGGAATAGAATTTGCATACCGAGAAATTCAGAACTCATTTGCACAAAGCACACAATAGCTGCTTATCTATTCATCCGGGAAGTACCAAAATGTACAACAATTTGAAATAATTTTATTGGTGGCAAGGCATAAAATGAGATATATCAAAGTTTGTTTCTAAATGTTTGGTTTATCAACAAGTCAAAACTGAACATCAAGTACCATCAGGTTTACTGCAGCTTGTGATGATTCCCTAGTGAAAATGGGATAGAGTTACAATGGATTTTGTGTCGGGATTACCCCTAACTCCGAAAAAGAAAGATGCTATCTAAGTTGTCGTTGATCGACTAATGAAATCTGCTCATTTCATACTGGTACGTACAAATTACTCACTTGATAGATTATCTAAATTATACATTTCTGAGATTCTTTGACTGCATGGGGTGCCACTATCTATTATTTCTGATAGGGATCTGAGATTTACGTCGCGATTTTGGAAGAAATTGCAAGAAGCTTTGGGTACGAAATTGAATTTCAGCATAACTTTTCATCCTCAAACTGACGGTCAAACTGAGAGCTTCAAATTCTCAAAGAGATGTTGAGATGTTGTTTTTTAGAGTTTGAGGGCAGTTGGGAAAAATACTTGTCGTTGATTAAATTCACGTATAATAACAGTTTTCAGACGAGTATAAAGATGGCACCGTATGAAGCTTTATATGGTCGCAAATGTCGAACTCCGCTATACTGACTGAATTGAGTGAGCAAAAGATTCACGGGGTTGAATTGATCAGAGAAACTAAAGAACAAGTGAAAACGATTCGCGACAGTTTAAAACCAGCTTCAGATCAACAAAAATCATACTTGGATTTGAAAGGTAAAGAAATTAAGTTCCAAGTTAGGGACCGAGTGTTTGTAAAAGTGTCACCTTGGAAAAAGGTTTTTCGATTCGGCTGTAAAGGAAAGCTGAGTCCGGGATTTATCAGACAGTAAGAGATAATTGAAAGAATAGGGCATGTAGCATATCGACTAGCTTTACCATCAGAACTTGAAAGATTCATAATGTCTTTCACGTTTCTATGTTACATCGATATAGATCCGATCTGTCACATGTGATTTATCCGATAAATGTTGAGATACAGACTGATTTGATGTATAGCAAAGAACCGATCAGGATTTTAGCTCGTGAAATCAAAGAATTGAGAAATAAACTCATAGCCCTAATGAAGTTTCTTTTGTAACACCTCAAACCCGGTCTATGCGTTAAGACCAAATTTGGTATGCCGCACAAAACGATTAAACATTTAGTCATCTAATGATTTTAAGAAAACCGATCTTCAAAATGATTTTTGAAATGGAGTTTATCAAAATCGAGATTTATTTGAAATTTAAAATTTTAAAACATAAGAGTTTATAATTTGATTTTTAGTGAAATAATTGATTAAACTTTAAAAGAAATTTAAAAGAATTCAAAAGGAATTTGAAAACAAAAATTCATAAAAGAGTTTTTACAGAAATTTTTACGAGTTAGTGATTTTCGAGAAAAACCCCTTTTTTATACGTAAGTTTAAGAAAACTTTTTATAAAAATTATAACAGTCACATTTACGTATCTAAAACATAATAAAGTCCATCCACGAGATAAAATCCTTAAAACAATGCTTAGAGGCCTTATTACATCACCAAAATAGTAATTAAGTAAAAATACTAAAGAGTAGTTTAAAGTTCATAAAAACCATCATTTGAAGTATGGCCTCCATGAAGACGTCCTCGGCCCAAGTCTCCATCAATTATTATTACCTGAGAAGGGTAAGAAAACAGGGTGAGTTACACAGAACTCAGTGTATAACCCACTTACCGTGTCCACTGGGCCATAACCATATAAGCATTAAATTGGTTGGGCTTGAGCCCATTTACAAATGTACAATATATATATCAAGTACAAAATGCATGTGATGTGCAAATCCCAACCCAAGCCTAATTTCCATCCGCTACACACCACCCGTACCAACCAGCACACCTGTGGGGATCAAGTCAACCCACCCCGCCAACACACCAAACGTAGGCATAAAGCCATTAATATATATGTGGCAGAGCCACCGAACTGGATTGTGACAGAGTCACCGAACTAGAGGCATTAAGCCATTTAAATTATTTGTGGCAGAGCCACCGAACTGGTTTTTGGCAACAGGCCTTTCTTCTCTTCGTAAATTTTCCCAACCCATGAAGTCATGTATATATATAATGCATAACGATATATTCATAAGGTAAATTTCAACGAAAAGTCCATATCACAAGTTATCAATTTGGCCCATTTGTCAAAATAGCATTTTAGCCCATATATCGATCTAGAAATTTTGGCTCATATATTGATCTATTAATCTGGCCCATTAAACACATGAGGCCCTTTTCACAATTTTTCTCACTTGGCCAATTTATCAAAAATAATTCATATGGCCCAAAATATCACCTTTTAACAATATAGCCCATTGAAGGCAAATCTGAAATTTTCCACAACTTATAAACCGTTTTCATGCATTCACACAAAAAGTGCTAATATACTGTATTTTCCAATTTTACCGATTTGACGATTTTTATTCTAGTACTTACAGTATAATATGACCCATGAGATAAGTGTGAAATTACACACCTGATTACGGTGAGAACTATACTTTCCCACTCGTCGATACCTAAATATATATCACGTTTTGTTAGAATACTTAATATAGATCTACGTTAAGATAAACGATCTAGATCTTTACCCTCGGAATTCTGAACAACAACTATTTGTGGTTTCTCTCCGATTAATGGCTCATATCCCGATGAAGAACCACGAACAGTCAATGGCTCAGGAGTACGGATAACTTCAAATAATTTATTCTCCCCGGATGAGGATCCACAACCCGGTGAAAAATCCCGGATTACCGAAACAGCCCTTCGCTTGAATCTAGAGGGATTAGTGAAACCGCCCCGCCTCCGAACCCTATTCGCTACTCTTTTCAACCCTATCTTGTTTGCCTCCAATGATAAAATATTATTATTAGTCCCACTATTAAATCAAAAATTAAGACTATTGGTTTTAAGGCGAAATCGGCTTACCACAAAAATATCTTTGCGTTCGCAGAATGAAAATTGAGCGTTAACGTCCCTAGGATAAAATCGATTAATAGTTCATCTTCGACAAAATAACGAAATAATATGGAAGTCCTTGATAAAAATCCTTACCTTAACACTTCGATTTGATTTCTAGCGAGTCACGATGATTACGAATACTCCGAGTTCTGCCTTCTCTATAACACTATTAAAAGAAAAGATAATCTAAGAGAAAAGGATAGAGAATGCTATTTTCGGTCAAAAGACCGTCCCAAACTAATATATTCGGTTAAGAAAAAGAAGAGAATAAAGATTCGAAAAGGGGTTTTACCGATTGATTAAAACGAAGGTTGAAAGAATAATCAACTAGGCAATATAGGTGAAGAGAAAATTCGGCTTTGAAGGAAAATTCGAGAAAATGGTGTTAGCACCATTCGGCCAAAGAGTAGAGATGAAAGAAAAGAAAAAGACCTTTGTGCTATGGTGATTTCAACACTATAGAGGAAAAAGAGAAGAAAAGAAATGGTCCTTGATGGCTATGTGGTTTCGGTCACAAAGGGAAGTAGAAGATATTTGGAGAGAGAGTGATCAACCTAAGGCCGAAATGGTCAAGAAAAGAAATGGCAAACAATTGCTTCCTTAAAGCTTATGGCACATTCGGCTAGAGAGAGGGAGAATTGGAGAGAAAAGTTTTGATAAAAGCACCAAATGACCAAATGAAAAATGTGATCATCAAGCACCTAATCCTACCAAACTAACACCAAAAACTGGCCATCCCCCTTAGCCCCTTTCACCGTCCACATACATGGACACAAAGTCAAAGTTTTGCCATACAAAACTTTCCAAAATAACACCCTTGATTCATTCCTTGTGATCCTCCTACCTTCCATAAGCTTAGGATTCCTTTCTTTAAGTTCAAGCTTACCTTAACCATTAGCCACCTTGCCATAAAAATTTAGTCCAACCTTACCATAAATAGGGCTTGACCGACACTTATAAAGGTGCAAAACTTAAAGCTACCAAAATGCAATCCATAGTATTCGAACCTCTCCCCTCAAGCAATCACTCATGCGCCAATTCCACCTTGTTACTAGCTTATCTTATGCTAGTTTTTGACACTTAAATTACCTTAAGCATCAGGGTCAGTTGTTCCACTTCAATAAAATTCTTATTACTAAAATTTATTCTAGCTCTGAATAAATCCCGAGCTTTCTCGAAACTATATTAAGCACACAAATTTAATCTTTCACAAGCTAATCACCAAAAACATGCAACATATCGATACTCATATTTTTAGGATGTTACATCTTTGGCATAAGTACGGGATTGAGGAAGCTATACGAAAATAATATATTCACTGGTAAGATTTTCGGGGACGAAAATCCCTAGGAGGAGAGTTGTAACAACCCCATTTTGGTCAAATCAAAATAGTGATTTTGAAACCACAAATCTAAATTCAAAATATTTATTTTATTATTTTATTAAATTTTATAGCATGATAGAATTATTGTGTCAAAGTTTCAGAAAGAAATTTTCTTGTTTGAATGCTTAATTCGGTAAAAAAAAAACCTAAATCGTGTAAAATGTAAAATATATGTTCTATTAGTTAAAGGTGTCAAATAGCTTTGGCTTTTAATTATGGTGGCTTTAAATGGTAATTAAACCATTTAAAAGGTTAATGGACATTTATGTCCATAGTTTATTTGAAATAATAATGTTTTATTAAAGGTTATTAAGGTAATTGTTAAATAAAGATTAGTTAAATAAAATAAAAAACAAATTAAAGGCTTCCATTATCATCATCTAACCGAAATTAAAGAAGAACAAGAAGAAAAATAGGGTTCTTCATTCGATGGCCTTAAATTCTTCAATTAGGTATGTATTTTGACTCGATTTTTAATGATTTTTACATTTTTGAGATCGTTGCTTCGTATTCTAGTTAGCCCGTACCTTAGATTTTGAGATTGTTAAGGATTTAACATGTTTCCATTCTTGAGTGCTTGAGTAAATTGATATTGATGATAGATTATGAGGTTTATTGATAAAATTATTGGTTTTATAAAGTGATTTTTGACAAAAATGTCAAAAAGGGATTAATTTGTGAAATTGTAAAACTATGTGGGTAAAAGTGTGAATAAATTGAAAATATGGGCTGCTAGTAACATGTAGTAAATTCGGCTAAGCATGGGTTTGTACTAAATTGCATGAATTTGCAATTTTATGTGATAAGGACTAAATTGTAAAATGTGAAACATTAAGGGAAAATGTGTAAATTTTCAAAAATATGAATTAATGGCTAAATTGAATAGATTAAATACTGAATGTGCTAAATTTGATAAAATATAAATCAAGATAAGCCGAGATTGGGTTTAGATCGGGGAAAAGGAAAAGTTGACGATTAGCCAATATTTGCTATCTGAGCAATATAATTAGAATCGAACTTTTAAATACTTATGATTATTTGAAATGAATGTATGTGGTTGAGTAAATGATCTACTTGAGATTCAAATGCCTTTTTGATATAGTCTGATGATTACCGAGCCCCGTTTGAACCATATGAATTTGTAGGATACAAGTGACATGTCACTTGGGTTACCGTTTGAGTTGAGATTCTGCATGCGTTGTGGACTCACTGCAGCTCCTATGAGCTTATCGATATATCAGCTCGTAAAAGCTTACTATTTTTAGCTCGTTAAAGCTTATCGTTTCAGCTCAATAAAGCTTACTGTCTATTAGCTCAGGAGGAGCTTACTGATCATAGCTCGAAAGAGCGAAAATGATAATGAATTGATAGATTATTGATTTATATAAGTAATGTATATCACCCGAGTATCCTTCGAAGTTGTAATGGGTTCAACGGACATAAATTTTGTGATATGGTAAAGTACTGTTTATACGGATGAATTATCAAATGAATTACTGTTAATATGATTGAGAGTGAAATGTTACAATAGATGCATTTGATATATGTGAATTTGATATGATACAATGTATTGAGTATTTAGATTAATATAATGGATGATTACATGTATTTATGTGACTAACTTGTTGGTGAATGCTTGTGTTAGGCATTTGGAAATTGAATTGAGTTTACCTTATTTATTGTCTTGATTATGTATAAATGGTAAGTTTAATTCTGAATAATACGTGCTTACTAAGCTATAAAGCTTACTCTATTTCTTTTCGTGTATTATGGAGGTTCAATAGCTTGCTTGATTCAGATAAAGTCCGAGTTATGCATCACACTATCCAGTTGTCGATTGGTACGTTTGAACTTATAGATATATGTAAATATGGCATCTATAGGCTAGTTATAAGGATGATATTTAAGGTTACTTGAGATAGTGATTTTGGTACATGTTGTGGTATAAGTCAAAGCCATGTGATTTGGCTTAACTTGGTATAATATTTTGGTTGTGTATAAGAATTCAAATATGGTATGTTTTGGCAAGTAGTAGATGAAATGGATTTATGCAAATGTTGTCTTGATATGTAGTAGGCATATGAATGGAAAATGCATGATATTAATTAGGTATTTGAATCCTATGTTGAATTGGTATAATATGTGTATGAAATGTTTTGGAATGGTTGTCTATTGGGTTATATAATGTTGCAATTTATGCTTGTGTATGCATGTAAAAATAGGGTGGCAAAATGGCTTTGCAAATAGCCTATTTTTGTCCTCACGGGTAGAGACACGGGCGTGTGTCTCAGCCGTGTACAACACACGGTCATGTTGCACGGCCGTGTGTCCCCTAGTGTTGGAATTAAATTGAAGTCAGTATGCTCCACACTGTCTCACATATAGGTGTGTGACTAGACGTGTAGTACAAGTCAATATACCTTCTATTTGGCACATGGCCTAGCACACAGGTGTGTGACTTGGCCGTGTTGCATAAGTCAGTATACCCTACAAGATTGGCATGGTCGAGCACACGACCTGGCACACGGGCTAGACACACGGGCGTGTGGTTGGCCGTGTGATCCAAGTCAGTATGTACCACCTGTTTTCATACGGCTGGTGACATGGGAGTGTTTAGCGGCCGTGTGAGACACACGGCTTGGCCACACGGGCATGTGTCTCTTGTTTTGAGAAATTTTTCAAAGTTTCGTGAAAGTTTTATAAATTATTAGTTTAGTCTCGAACTGCTCCTAAAGCATGTTTAAGACCTCGAAGGCTATTATAAGGGACAAAATGATTGAGATTGAATAATGATTGTATGATTTGATCGAATGTATGAGAAAAGTACAGTTATATGTGTTATAAGTCTTGTAATGCTCTGTAACCCTATTCTGGCGTTGAATACAGGTGAGAGGGGTTACATCAATCATTGTCATTTACACACAACACATGCTTAATATTTCACATGATTCACATATCTCGATAAACAAGCATCGAATTTTATAGTACATAAATAAAGAAAGAATACTTACTCTCGAAGCTTAGATTAGGTGACTAGACCAACCTAAACTCCTATTCAACCTTAGGAATCGTGCCTAAGAATCGCAATTCCGATCACTCACCTTAGTCAATACCTCTTGCACAACAATGTCAAACAAGCTTTTTTTTCCCTTTCGCATTGCTCGTGAAATCTCCCGATGAATCTAAAACTTTGCATACACATTAAATACAATATAAAATCATTATTAACAGCATTAAAAAAAAGGTAGCAAAATCACCACTCTGAGCTCACTTTTCTCATACCGAAAATTTAACTAGTTTTACCAAAATAGGTGTTTAACCACTCAAACTTTATCTTTAAAACTTAATTTTGATTCTAATATTCCTAATTATCATCTAATTTCACTTTTAAACATTTAATTCTACCTAATCTCACGAATTTAAAGTTTCCGGAACAATCAAGCTTATATGAACACACAAAAGGGAAAATTCGAAATTCATTAAAATTCGTTATCGATCTATCAAATTGAGTCCAAATACATTCTATTTAGTTAAAAATAGATTATATTTCAATCAAAATAGTAGGTTTACTCATTATTTCAGATTTCACCATTGTTGAACCAAAATTTAATTAAAAAGTTTTAGATCTTAAAAACTCTCAATACACTCGATTAAATTCCAAATTAGGAAAACAATAGCCTTAATCTAATCATAATAAGTCAAGGCATTACCTCAATTTGAAGAAATCAACATGTTGTTGATCTAATTCGAAGTTGAACATGAGAAGAATAATGACGAATTTGATGAGGACTTGATGATATTTCTTTAAAATTGGAAGGTGTTGAGGTGTTTAGATAACTAGGAAATCACCAAGGATGAGTTAATTTGAGAGAAAAGATCATATTTAAATTTGGAAAATTTTTTGAATATGAAACTAAATGGGAGGGACTGGGACATCGGGGGGTTTTAAAGAGGAAGAATATGAGCAATTTTAAAAATAAAAAAAATTAAGGGAAAATTGTATTTTAAAAACTACCAGTTTTCTCTTGTTTTTCAACTCAGTTTTAGTTTAATTAAAACACATTTTTCTCAATTATTTTCAAACCCGGTTTTATTTTTAAAATCCATTTTAAGTCATTTAATAATAGACCACTTAATCCAAATTTTCACCAACCAATTTTAGAGTCAATAATTATTTTAATATTTTATTATTATTATTATTTAGTTAATCATTTCATCTTTTTTAATTTTTATGAGATTAAACCTAATTTTTGAGATGTGAAAATATGATATTTCAAGATAGAAAAATATTTGAAGTTGCACATACCCGAATCTAACACCAACCTAGAATCCAGATAACATATGCATAGTTCTAAACCACAGAACTCGAGTTCACTGATTAGACACAATCTAATGCGAGCCTACCACTAATACCCCTTTAAAAACAACACAAACGAACTTCAGTAGACACATGCCACTGGCCATAAAATGGAAAAACTGTTTTGTAAGAGCTACAGGAAAGGGACACACATATACAAAGCAAAGAAGAAAACATTTTTCATGAATAGTAAATAATCCTAAGACGAAATCTAAACTAACAAGAGATTATACCAAATGAAGTTAAAGTCTCTAAGCTATCTTGAGATTGTATGATTGACTGTGCAATTAATTGTGGATACGAAATTTGCAACTAAGCTCTAAATGTAATAAACTATCAAATGTTAACTTGAACTTGTTCACAACCTTCTTCCACACTTTATATTTTCCCTATAACCCTAACTGCTTCCCAACAACTAAGTGAATCAATTGAGAGCATAAAGCAACAAGCATCAAGGCAAAAACCCAAGAAGAAGAAAGGTTTTGGCATTAAAAAAAAAAAAAAGAGAAGGGTACAAGGACCCGCCAAACACAATGGAGACGCTTCTTGGCGTTGGCTTTGCGGGTTGAAGTGAGCTTAATTCTCTTCCAAACGAGATCACCAGAGTCGTGGTTCTTCACTATCTCCATCACTGTTGTTCCCCAAAACGCTCTTGCCATCTCTCTCACCAGTCGCTGCTCCTCTTGCTCTCTCCCTCACCTCTTACCCTACTTTCCAAACTAGGCCTAAAACCCTAAAAATAGTTTAAAAACATTCAAATCTACAAGCAAGCCTCCATTTCTTTTAAAAGTTTCTAAAAGCAAACCTTGCCGGAGCGTTTGAGATGGGCGACATAGGCCTTCACGAACTCATGAGGAGAAACGTCCTTTACAGTTCTCGCTACCTCCATTATTATTTTCCTTACGGCGTAAGCTACCTACAAGAAGTGAAGTTTGAGTGATTTAAGTGTTTATAATAAAATTAAGCCTTCTGGTTGGGTAATTCAATAAGGCTATAATGAAATAGAGTTGTAATCAGTAATTCAGTCATTTGGTTGAGTAGAATGAAATAGAAATGTAATAAGATTATCAGATTTGGTTGAATGAAATAAATGTTGTAACAACATAAAAAAAAAAAACTTAAATAACCAAAATACCTTAACAAAATTTTATAGGTAGATGATTATTAATATTTATTAATATTGTTATTAAATTTTAATAAGATTATTATTAAATATAATTTAATAAAAACAAATAATTTAATTATATTTTAACATAATTATTAATTAAATACAATTTAATAAAATAATATATAATTTAATAACATTTTTAATATAATTATTATTAAAATATAAATTAATAAAATCATAACATATAATATTAAAAAATAATATATAACCTTCTTTATTATTTTTAAATTGTAATGTATTTTTAATGTGCTAAAATATCATTAGCAAAACAAATAGTTCAATTATCTTCTAAATTAAAAAGTAAAAGATAAAGTAATAAGTAGATTGAGAATTATATTTTAGATCCAAACACAATTATATGATCTCATTAGCATCCAATTAAACAATTGTACAATCCCTTTTCAACTTGGGATCAAAAGTTAGAAATCACATACACATCCATACAGACTCGCAGGTACCATACACATATAGCATCCACTTCTGCTTCTAACTCAGGTTGCTGTCTACCCTGGAAATGTACTTTCCTTGCATATGTCTAAGTTTCAAGGATTTAAGTGTAATAGTGGCCAATATATCTTTGCGAACTGTGCTGATGTCTCCCCAGTTAAATGGAAAAAAAAAATAGTAACCAATAATCATGTAATTCCCTGATTTCAATGATCTAATGACAGTACTAATGACACATTAGTGATTCTGATTCTCAGGCATCCCTTCTCCATCACTTCAGCTCTTGGAGATGACTATTTAAGTATCCACATCCAAACCTTAGGAGATTGGACATCCCAACTCAAGGCACTTTTCTCAAAGGTGATCATTACAACAACAAAACGTCTCATTTCTAAAGCTTCGGTCACCATGCTTCAGTCCCTCCAACATGCCAAAAGTGGTGTGGATATTGTTTCGGGAACACAAGTCAAAACACATTTTGTCAGGCCAAATTGGCACATAAACATAATAAATAAGAAAATCTAAGGAATTTATCGCAGAGGCGAAGAATTAAGCATATTAAATCATATAAACCATGAATTAGATAGCACATCCATTAGGCAAATTGAGATTCCATGCCTCATAAACCACAGAACTATAGGCTATCCAAATCACAGAGAAGATGAAGATTTCAGGAATTAATGTCTTCATTATATTTAAGAACTTGTCAAGATAAGTGATCAATGAAAGGATACAGTGAGCATTGAAACTTGGAATCATCATTGTTTGTAGAAAAAGATTGCTTTATACACAATCTTATAGAAGATATTCTTGACGGCATATGAAGTGTAGCAGCTGCAGACCTCGAGACATACGTAGGTGTTTCATCACTCACAACATCCCCTTTGGTGGAAGGCCAAACATGATCTGGAATGCGTGTGATCCCATCGTCAAAATGGAATTCACTTCCAACCTTTAAGAGACTGCAAGAAAACCAAACTTCAAAAACTATAGCTGAACTATATCCAAATTTTTTAAGTACCACAACACTAAAGAAAATGGATGATATATAAGTTCCTTAGCAATGCCATCGAAAGAAGCTAAACATATGTCACAATAGTAGCCAATAGAAAATAACAAATTGACGAGACAAATGCTTAGAAATACAATGTAACAGACAGTGAACGGAAAAATGGAAGTGACAAAGAACAAGTGCATCTGCATGTATATTGCAGTAGGAGGAGAATGCACCATGCATTACAACATGAAAAAGCTCCAATACAACAATAGGAAGGGATATGTAATGTTAGATGGTAATGCCAAAAAGAAACCAGATAATTGGCAGAATGAAATGATGAGCAAGATATGCAGAAGTTCCAATGTCGCAACAAAATTGAAAAGGGGACATAATTTTTATCACACTTGACAGCAAGTTGTAAGAAGTATGGCATGGTTAGGTCACCCAACCCTGATGCATGAGCACCGGAAGAACTAACACAGCCATTTCAAATTAGAGGCCATTACTCAAAACAGAGTAACAGATGACACATTTCAGTATATTGTATTTTGACATCAATAAATGTGATAAACTCAAAGAAATGCCAAACAGCTAATGCCCCATGTTAATAAATTGTAGATCCACCTGAAGTAGTGGAATTTATAGTACAAAAATAGGAAATCGGAGGCATCTTGTACTTGGAAGAGGATGCAGATAATCTATTTCCAACTCCATTTATACCTCAAGGAGCCATCTATACTGCTCGCTAGCAGAACTTTTGTTTCAATTTGACCCTCTAGTATCTGGACATCAATTTGTGTCTACTCCAAAGCACTATAACGTATATTTAATAAATTTTCGTCTGTTGCACTATATCTCCTAACCTAAAACAAATCTGAAATACTGTAAAATA
The DNA here is from genome assembly GCA_025506655.1 of Gossypium rotundifolium. Taxonomy (NCBI): domain Eukaryota; kingdom Viridiplantae; phylum Streptophyta; class Magnoliopsida; order Malvales; family Malvaceae; genus Gossypium; species Gossypium rotundifolium. The sequence continues at coordinate 136,568,841 of CP106728.1, forward strand.
CAATAATGAAAACTAAGTGACTATCAGTAAGAAATTTGGGAATAAAACTCTGATTTAAAGAATGACAAATATTGCAAAAGGGATATGCATGAGTATTACAAACAATGTAAATTCATCAAATTTTGAGTTATCTCCTCCATTAATTAGTTTATTTTTGTTTTCTCCAGCAGCAAAATCCAAAAAACAATTAGTTCATATGTTTCCCATAAGAGAAAACGAAACATCATTTCCCCCAAAAGACAAAGATTTGGGAGTTGAGTTGTAGCTTATTTTCTAGAAAATTTAAAGAAAACCCATCACCAAAAACCCATCTAAAACAAAATTTGATTATTACAAGAACAGAAACCAAACGAAATTAAACTTGAAAAAGAAAAATCTGTTAACCTGAACGTGTATTGTTGTGATAAAAGAAGCAACTTTGAATGCATTTGCAGGGAAAGTGTGAAGGAGGTTTTGGGAAGAATTTTCTTCATTTCTATTTGGCGATAGTCAGAAAAGTAATTCATAGCTTTCAGCACTGAATCCTATTACGCATTTGAGGGAATAGAAATGCTTTAAGTAATTCGGTAGAATGAAGAAATGATGAACCACACAAAAGCATTACTATTCATCCAAGAATAAGGAGTGAAGGGAATAGCCTTCCAACCAATCGTGGCGTTAGGGTTTTAAATTTTGGAGTTGGTTTAAAGAATAGTCAAATTTCATTTGATCTTTCTGTCATGATAAAATTTAGAATTTAATCTTATATTTTAATTTAATATAATTTAACCCTTTACTTTTATACTATAACTAATTTTTTAACATATTTTTAATATGAAGAATATAACATTTATATAACATGAGACTCAAATCTGTAATTTAGTCAATGCTTTATGGGCAAAGTTGTTAATTATTTAAACTATTTTCATTCAATAATAACAATTCATGGGCAGACAAAGACAACACTACTGTAAGAGCCCATTTTCGGCCGGAGGCCATTCATTAACTAAAACAAATTTAAAAAAACCAAATAAAAATAACAGACCAATAAACAGCCCATTTTTAAGTTACAATAACCCAAACCCGAGCCCAAATACTAAACCCAGTACAAGCCCGGATAACCCAAAGCAGGTTAGGGTTTTAAAACCCCATGTGTTTCTAGAGTCTTCAATGACCTTCCCCACACGCTGCCACGCATTTCACGCTTAGTGAAAGCACTACTACCACCCCACTCCCGACGGCCACACTTGCAAAAAAGAAATGAAAACACATCAAACAACACAGCAAAAACGCAAGGAAAAAATTGTATTTTGATTTTTTTTTCTTCGATTTTATTTCGGCTTTAAAAATCGAAGGAAACGACTGTAAACGGACATTTTTAACAATACGAAATCAATACAAAGGAAAAGATTAAAGCAGATTAGTGAAAGGTTTTCATTTCTCTCTCTCTTTTTCTTATTTTGAAACTACATGCATACATGTAAAGATTTTCGTTTATTTTTAAAAATATATATATATATATATATATATTTAAAATACAGTAAAAAAAGAAAAAAAACTTACTTTGGGGTGTCCGACCATCACGCGAGGCGGCGCCGACTGTGGTAGACGGCGGCGATCGATGCCGAAGCCCTCGCCAGAATTCAGCTGGAGGGAATGGGGCAGAGAGAATTTTGAGAGATGTTTTTGCTTATTTTTAAGGAAGAAACTTAAAATGATTTTTAAAACAAAATTTTCGTTTTTATAAGCACATATAATGGCGCCGTTTAGGGCTGGCCTCAATAGCCCCACAACGACGTCGTTTTATGGAGTTCGACCTCGACCAACCCATACCGCCAAGGATCCGCGTGTTTTGACCTGAAGGTCTATTTCGCCCTCGGTCCTTCCGCTTTTGAGACGTGTTTTGTTAAGTCCCACTTTTCCTTTTTTTATTTTTCTAATTTGTCCCCTGTAATTTCAATTTTGTTTCATTTAAGTCCTCTATTAAACGCTGCGCATAGGGCTAGGGAATAATTTCTCATCTAGTCCATGCAGTGCCACGTACGTTATATTTTAGTCCCTGTTCGCCCTTTTTATTTTAATTTATTGCAATTTTAGCCCCTAATTTTATCTTGACTTCAAAGATAGTCCTCCAATTAATTTATTTTATTATTTGTTCATCAATTTGTCTAATTATTTTCCTTTTAAATTAATATTAGATATTATTTATTTTAAAGGGTTTTAGGTATTATTTATTTTAAATTATTTCACATATTATTACTTTGAATTGCTTTATACATTACATTATTTTAAATTGTTATTTACATTACTTATTTTGAATTGTTTTTTATATATATTATTCATTTTTAAATTGTTTTGTAAATTATTTGTACATATTATTTATTTTAATTTATCATTGACATACTATTATTATTATTATTATATTATTAATTAAACTTTGTTATTATTACTATTATTTCCTTAATACTTATTTGCTTAATATTTTAGATACATTTATTCATTTTATCATTTTTTTAGTATGTTATTACATTTTCTTTTAATTGTTTATATTAATATTGAAAGTTAGCATGTTGTGTGATTTCCATGAATTGTCATTAGTATTTGTATTCTACATTTTATTGATGTAATGGTTTAATTAACAAATTATCGTCTTAAATAAAAAACATTTCGCTTAATTACTACATTTTATTCAAAAGTTTTTCAAAATAAGGCAATACTGTATTTGAGAATTTCAAGAAGATTGTGCCTTAACTTACTGGGTTCCAATTTTCCTCGTTGACTCTAAGTAATCGAGTACCCTTTTAATTAAAACGAATAGATTTTAAATAAATTTTTTTTCTCAGGAATTCGAGGCGTTGTGTCCTAACTCACTGGATATGACATCTTGTTATCTCGAGGTAAAGATTTCTAAAAATAAAGGCGATATTCCGTATTTGGGATTTTGAGAAATTGTGCCCTAACTTACTGGGTTTCGATTTTTCATTTGACCCAAATGACCGAATATCCTTTTTTGAATTTAAATGCACGAGTTTTAAAAGTCAAAAGACAAGCTTAATTTTGAGGATTTGAAAGGTCGTATCCTAACTCACTGGGCATGACATTTTACTTCTTTGGAATAAGCTGGTCTCAGCATCCATTTTAATTTATTTAAGTTTTTCTTTAAACAAAGAGGATCGTATTTTTAAAATCTTTTCAAATTTTCGACATTAAGACGTTAATCAATCAATTCGCTACCAATTTTGGGCGTTACAAGGGTGCTAATCCTTCCTCGTGCGTAACCGACTCCCGAACCCGTTTTCTTGAATTTTGTAGGCCAAAATCATTATTTTAATAAATCAAAATATTTTAATGATCAATCTCAAGGTGATCCGATGACACCTCGAAAAAATGGTTGGTGGCGACTCCATATTTTTGTTGACCTCATTTTCCAACAAAAAATGGTTTCGACAGCTTGGCAACTCTACTGAGACCAATAAGAGAGTCAAGCCGTAAAATTGATTAGTTTCTATCTTGTTGTTGAAAATTGAAAATATAATTTGAAAAATTATGGTCCTCTTATTGCATTTGTTTGTGTTATTTTATATAATTATTGGGTTTGGTTCTCATAGAATGTTTTAGCATCATATTGCATAAGGATCGTTTGGTCTTACTCTTTTTAAGTGGAAGTGAGAAGCTACTCTTTCGTGAGATTTTCACCTCCGTGCAGGATAGTAGACCGCTTTCGGAATACATCCGTATCTATGTCTTCGTGAGATTTTCATCTCCGTGCAGCCATAGGGAAATGTATTCCCCTGAACTGAACTCAGTCTATATGAGCCTATAATGGGTGAGGATCGAGGAATCTGCTAGTTCGGTAACCTCAACTTTAGAACCAAACCGCATGTAGAAGACCCTAGGAGCCCACCCTAGATAGTACTGCGAGAAACCCTAGTGGTCACCCGAATAGGTGCTCTATTTGTTTCTTTCTTGCTTGCTTTTACTTTGTACTAACATGTTTCATTTTGTTTTGGTTATGATTGCATTGCATGTCATTTCATATTTGAAAGAGTGTTGATTCATTTTCGATTAATAAATTAGAGAGTTTGTTATGGAAAATGAATTTCTTGATAAAGTGGAAGATAATGCGGCTGCCCATATATTTGTAATCCGTTTTATGTAAAGAATTTTATTCTCTAGTAAAGTTTTCTAAATGGAATTGAATCAGAATCGATGCCTTTTTGCATTCATTTTATGCATTCGCATTACATCACATCTTGTACATTAAATTTCATGGAAAGACCTTAATTGGTTAGAATCATCTCAGAGTTAATCTGGAAACCAGTAAAAACTTACCAACCAAAAAATTATGGTACCTGAGAGAAGAACACCAATGAAAGAAAGTGTTGAAAAAATGTTGGGAAACGTTCACAACGATACCATACATAAAGAAACCACTGAAGGGGGGACCTTGTCAGATATCCGCCCTTATGAACCTGGGAGTGTTCTAAACAATTGGACTGTAGAAGAAATTCATATAGTTTTTAGAGTTTACACAGAGTAATGTTCAAAACACACTTGTTGCTTTAAGCCTAGAAACAATAAGATTTCCTTTGTGAAATAGGCTTATGTCCGAACATCATTATGAAATACATATTTGATATCATTTCGAGTAAATATCCTACATTCTTTTAGATTCTTTCATTCTTTCTATTCAAATAATTATGTTAGGTTCTTTCATTCCTTGGATCTTTTTCCAAATCATTCTTTCATCACATTCATAATCATACCATACAAATAATTATACTTAAATTCATTCGTTCTTTGTATATTCCTTTGTACCTACAACAGGTCCTTAGATATCAATGACATGAGTAATGCTGCTACGAAATTAGAACTTTCTTTTGAGCAAGTCATGTGTTTAGAGGGATCCCAGGACTTTAAAGATGACATAGACTGTAGCTTATCTCCAGACTTGTTAAGAATGGTAAAACAAGAGGAAAAACAAATTCTGCCTCATGAAGAGACAGTAAAAATTGTGACCTTGGAAGAAGGAAAGGTAGTGAAAATTGGAAGGTGCATAACTGAAGAAACAAAGCGAAACCTCGTAGAGTTACTTCAAGAATTTAAAGATATCTTCGCATGGTCATACCAAGATATACCCGGGTTAAGCACTGACATTGTTGTACATAGCCTCCCCATAAGAGAGGATTGCAAGCCGGTTCAGCAGAAGCTCCGGAGAATGAGGCCTAATATTGTGCTAAAAATAAAAGAGGAAGTCAAAAAACAGTTTGATGCCGGATTCTTGCCGGAAGTCAAATACTCAGAATGGGTAGCCAACATTCTGTCTGTCCCTAAAAAAGATGGGAAGGTACGAATGTGTATAGATTATAGAGACTTGAATAAGGCCAACCCGAAAGACTATTTTCCCTTGCTTCACATTGATACTTTAGTAGACAATATGGCAGGCTATTCGTTGTTTTCCTTCATGGATGGCTTCTCAGGATACAATTAGATAAAAATGCATCCTGAAGACATGGAAAAGACTACATTCATAACCCTGTGGGGTACATTTTGTTATAAGGTGATGCCATTTGGGTTGAAAAATGCAGGAGCGACTTATCAAAGGGCCTTGGTGGTCTTGTTCCATGATATGATGTACAAAGAAATCAAAGTTTATGTCGATGATATGATCACAAAGTTTCGAACAGAAATGGAATATATCCAAGTATTGAGGAAGTTATTCTTGAGGCTAAGGAAATTCCAGTTAAAGCTCAATCCAACAAAATGCACTTTTGGAGCTAGATGGGAAAAATTGTTGTGCTTCGTAGTCAGCGAGAAGGGAATCGAGATTGACTCAGACAAGGTCGGAGCTATACAATAATTGCCTCCGCCGTGCACTCAAAAAGAAGTTTGAGGTTTCCTTGGAAGGCTAAATTACATTGCTCGATTTATTTCACAATTAACCGAGAAATGTGATCTCATATTTCGTCTTCTTAAAAAACACAATCCAGTGTATGGGATGATGAGTGCTAGAAAGCTTTTGATAAGGTTAAGCAGTACTTGTCGAGTCCTCTAGTATTGTCACCTCCCTGCCTAGATAGGCCATTAATCCTGTATTTGACAGTGTTTAGCAACTCTATGGGATGTATGTTGGGTCAACACGATGGTTTAGAAAGAAGAGAAAATGCAATATACTACCTCAGTAAGAAATTCACTGAGTGTGAAATGAGATATTCGCCAATTGAGAAATTGTATTGTGCCTTGATTTGGACGACTCGGAGGTTGAGGCAATATATGCTATACCATACGACCTGACTAATCTCGAAATTGAACCCTCTAAAATATATGATGGAATCAACTGTTTTGAATGGAAAGATAGCTAGATGGCAAATCCTGCTCTCTGAATTCGACATATTTTATGTGAACCAAAAAGCCATGAAAGGAAGCACAGTAGCAAATTTTTTAGCCAGCAGAGCTCTAGAAGATTATGAGCCTCTGAACTTTGATTTTCCCAATGAAGAACTAATGTATGTAGCAGCTACTGAAGAAGACGCTACAAAAGATTACCTTTGAAATTTAAACTTCGATAGAGCATCAAATGCTGTAGGCAATGAAATTGGAGCAGTCTTGGTATCTCTAAATGGAGATCATTATCCATTCACGTGCAAATTAGATTTTGATTGTACAAATAATATGGCAGAGTATGAAGCATGTATCATGGGACTTCGGGTAATTATAGAACGCAAAATTAGAGCGCTGGAAGTATATGGAGATTCTACATTAGTAATCTACCAACTAAAAGGTGAATGGGAGACAAGAGACCCTAAATTGAACAATTATCGAAGAATAGTTATGGGGTTAATTGAAGAATTTGATGATATTACTTTCAATTACCTCCTGCGAGACGAAAACTAGATGGCAGATGCTTTGGCTACTTTGGCTTCCATGATCAAATTGAGCAAACCAGAGGATGTAAAACTCATTCAAATAAGTATTTAAGAGGCCCCAGCTCATTGTTACAACATGAAAGAAGAAGAAAGAGATGACCACCCCTAGTACCACGATATATTATGATACGTGAGAAATCATGAATACCCTGATCAAGCAACCGAGAATGATAAGAGGACATTGAGAAGACTAGCCTATGACTATGACTTAGATCGAGAGATCCTGTATAAAAGAAGAAAAGATTAGATACTATTGAGATGTGTGGACGCTGTTGAAGCTAAGAAAATTCTGGAAGAAGTCACGAGGGTGTTTGTGGAATACATGCCAATGGTTTCACAATGGCTAGACAAATCATGAGATTCGGGTACTATTGGTCTACCATGGAGGGAGACTGCATCAATTATGCTTAGAGATGTCACAAATGTCAAATTTATGGTGACAAAATTCATGTACCTCATTCGCCTTTGCATGTTATGACTTCCCCATGGCCTTTCTCTATGTGGGGCATGGATGTCATCGGGCCGATCTCGCCAAAAGCTTCAAATAGGCATCAGTTCATCTTTGTAGTCATTGACTATTTCACCAAGTGGGTAAAGGCTACTTCATATGCCAGTGTTACTAAGTCGGCAGTCAGCAGATTCCTAAAAAAAAATCATATGTCGATATGGAATGCCTGAGAGGATCATATCTAACAATGTATTAAACCTAAACAATAACACGATTGCAGATGTTTGCGGCCAATTCAAAATCAGACACCACAATTCATCACTGTATTGTCCAAAAATGAATGGTGCAGTGGAAGTAGCCAATAAAAATATTAAGAAAATTATGGGGAAAATGGCAGAAACTTACAAAGATTGGCATGAGAAGTTACTATTTGCTCTTTATGCTTATCGAACATCAGTCAGGACTTCTACCGGGGCAACTCCTTTCTCATTAGTCTATGGAATAGAGGCAATCTTACCCATCAAAGTTGATATTCCTTCCCTTCGAGTATTGTCAGAGTTGAAGTTAGATGAAGTAGAATGGATCCAGTCTCGATATGATCAGTTGAATTTGATTGAAGAAAAGAGGCTAAAGGCTATTCGTCATGGTCAGATGTACCAAAAACGAATGATGCGAGCTTATGACAAAAAAGTTCGCCCAAGAGAATTTCATGAGGGGGACTTGGTATTGAAAAAAATCCTCCCCATACAAAAGGATTTTAGAGGGAAATGGATGCCAAATTGGGAAGGACCTTATGTGGTTAAAAAGGCTTTCTCCGGAGGAGCACTAATTTTGACCGAAATGGATGGGAAAAACTTGCCCAATCCTGTAAATTCAGATTCAGTCAAGAAGTACTATACTTGAAGAGGTAAACTGGCCAAAGTGAAAACTCGCAAAGGGCGCTTTGAGACTTTTTTTTTAAAAAAAAAAAAGGCCAAAGTGAAAACTCGCAAAAGGGCGCTTTGAGATTTTTTTTAAAAAAACGGAGAGGCCAAGGTGAAAACCCGCAAAGGGTGCCTTGAGACCAAAGGGATTTTGAGTTGAAAACCTGAAAAGGGCGGCTCAAATTGTGATCAAAGATGGGGTATGCGGTGATCTTGTTATACCTGAATTAAGAGGAATGAGAGATGTTACATCTTGGAGCATCAACAGAGTACTCTCGATCTCCTAAACACATATTTAGCTTAAAATGGTCTTCAGAAAATCCGTACAGAGAAGCTCAGGCTGCGATATCTAGGGCACCTATCATTTCCCCTAATCACTTTGTAGTTTAGCAATGTTTGCTTTCTTTCATTAACCCATTCTTTTCAGATTTTACTCTTGATAAATTTCAATTTTGTCCATCATTATGATGATTTTCAAGTATTTTGTATTGAAGTAATGATTAATGGACTAATAATACTTTCACAAAAGGAGTTTTGCATATTACTCTTAAAACTTCTAAATAGTACGAGAACCCGAAACGGGACTATTGTTTAGAACTCACCAAGCCTAAGGGTTGAAAATATTTGAGAAGGAAACTCTAAATAGTGACTATTTCTTCAGACTTTCTGTCAAAAATATCGGTTGAACAAGAAGACAGGATATTACGTCAGTGATACAATCTTGAAGAACAAAGAGTAATGACAACCTAAACATTAAAAAAGGGATCATTCTCATGACATTCTGAATTCATGCAAAACACATTTATTTAGGAGCATTTGATTCATTCTAATCATTGCATCCTAATTATTATAGGGATCATTCTCATGACATTCTGCATTCATTCAAATATCATCCATAACACATTTAGTTAAGAGCATTTGATTCATTCTGATCATTTCATCCTAATCATTATAGAGATCATTCGTATGACATTCTGTATTCATGCAAATATCATCCATAACACATTTAGTTAGGAGTATTCGATTTATTCTGATCATTGCATCCTAATCATTATGCATAAGCACAGGCCCATAAATCAATTCTACAGGTCATGTTCCTCAGAGGAAGGTGGAACAAGATCGATGAATCCACAAATCCCATACCCCTGAAGTTGTAAAAGGATGGATTGAAGTTAAGATAGCGAATATTATTCCCCTGAAGTTGCAGTGGAGCAGATTAAAACTATGAATCCACAAGTCTTATACCTTTGAAGTTGCAGTAGTTCGAATCAAATCCACCATGGCGAATCTCATATTTCTGAAGTTGCAGTGAAGTAGATTGAAGCCATTACCCTTATCTCCCTAAAGTTGTAGTGGAGTAAATTGAAGATAGCGAATCTTATTTCTCCAAGGCGAATGGAATGTTAAAGTCATGACAGATCTTATCTTCCTGAGGTTGCAGTGGAGTAGATTGAAGTCATTACCCTTATCTCCCTAAAGTGGTAGTGGAGCAAATTGAAGACAGCGAATATTATTTCCCTAAAGACGTAGTGGAACAGATTAAAGTTACGGTAGATCTTATCTTCTTGAAGTTACAGTGGAGCAGATTGAAGCCACAGCCTTATTTCCCTAAAGTTGCAACAGAGTAGACTGAAGATAGCAAATCTTATTCCCCTAGCGTTGCAGTGGAACAGATTAAAGCTACAGATTACGGCAAATCTTATCTTCTTAGAAGTTGCAGTGGAGCAGATTGAAGCCATTACACTTATCTCCCTGAAGTTGCAGTGGAGCAAGTTGAAGATAGCGAATCTTATTTCCCTAAAGACGCAGTGGAATAGATTAAAGCTATGGCAGATCTTATCTTCTTGAAGATGCAGTGGAGGAGATTGAAGATAGTAAATCTTATTTCTTGGGCATTGCAGTGGAACAGATTAAAGCTACAGATTGCGACGGATCTTATCTTCCTAAAGTTGTAGTGGAGTAGATTGAAGCCATAAGTCTTATTTCCCTGAAGTTACAGTGGAAAAGATTAAAGTTACAAATCCTATAGCTCTTAAGTTGCAGTAGGTTAGAGCAAATTTACCAAACTTTATTTCCTTGAAGATGCAGCGGAGCAAACTGAAGATAGCAAATCTTATCTCCCTGAAGTTATGGTGCAGTAGATTGAAGCTACAAGTCTAATTTCCTTGAATTGGATCGAAAGCGCTAGTTCTTATACCCCTAAAGACGCAGTAGGATGGAATGAAGCTACTCAAAGAAGAAAAGCACCGAAAGAAGTCAGGATTCGAAGACAGGGCAAAAATGGTCCTTTTTGAAATCTTAGCTCCCTTCTCGTTATAAGACAATGAGCAAAGAGGGGCAGCTGTAAGAGCTCATTTTCGCCCTGGACCCATTCATTAACTAAAACAAATTAATAAAAAAACAAATAAAAATAATAGTCCAATAAACAGTCCATTTTTAATTTACAATAACCCAAACCCGAGCCCAAATACTAAGCCCAATACAAGCTCGGATAACCCAAAACAGGTTAGGGTTTCAAAAACCCTAGAGGTTTCTAGAGTCTTCAACAGCCTTCCCCCCACACGCGCTCCGTAGCCCTATACCAGTCGAGCACTCGGGCCACCCCAAGCCCGACAGTTACACCTGTAAAAAAGAAGCGAAATCACAGCAAACAGCAAAGCAAGAACGCAAGGAAAAAATTGTATTTTGATTTTTTTCTTCGATTTTATTTCGGCTTTAAAAACACTGTAAACGGACATTTTTAACAATACGAAATCAATACAAAGGAAAAGATTAAAGCAGATTAGTGAAAGGTTTTCATTTTACTCTTTTTTTTTTTTGAAACTACATACATACATATAAAGATTTTCGCTTTCTATTTTTTAAAAACTATATATATATAATTTAAAATACAGTAAAAAAAGAAAAAAAAACTTACTTTGAGGTGTCCGACCATTGCACGCAGCAATACGACGATGGTGACAATGGCACCCACACGGAGCCTCGCCAAAATTCAGTTGGAGGGGATGGGGCAGAGAGAATTTTGAGAGATATTTTTGTATTTTTAGGAAGAAACTTAAAATGATTTTAAAACAAAATTTTGGTTTTTTTAAGCACATAAAACGACGCCGTTTAGGGCTGGCCTCACTAGCCCCAAATCGACGTCCTTTTAGGGAGTCCGACCCGCGACCCAACCCATATCGCCAAGGATTCACGTGTTTTTGGACTGAGGGTCTATTTTCGCCCTCAGTCCTTCCGCTTTTGAGGCGTGTTTTGATTAAGTCCCACTTGTCTGTTTTTTATTTTTCTAATTTGGCCCCTATAATTTTAATTTTGTTTCATTTAAGTCCTCTATTAAAAGTTGCGCATAGGGCTGGGGAATAATTTCTCATCCAGTCCTTGCAGCTTACGTCATGCTATATTTTAGTCCTCGTCACTTTTTTATTTTAATTTATTACAATTTTAACCCCTAATTTTATCTTGACTTCAAAGATAGTCCTCCAATTAATTTATTTTATTATTTGTTCATTAATTTGTCTAATTACTTTCCTTTTAAATTAATATTAGATATTATTTATTTTAAAAGATTTTAGGTATTATGTATTTTAAATTATTTCACAAATTATTACTTTGAATTGCTTTATACATTACATTATTTTAAATTGTTTTTATATATATTATTTATTTTTAAATTGTTTTGTTAATTATTTGTACATATTATTTATTTTAATTTATCATTGACATACTATTATTATTATTATTAATATATTATTAATTAAACTTTGTTATTATTACTATTATTTCCTTAATATTTATTTGCTTAATATTTTAGATACATTTATTCATTTTATCATTTTTTTTAGCCTTGGCATTGTCTTTGTACTATTTGAAATATTAGTCATGTTGTTATTACATTTTCTTTTAATTGTTTATATTAATATTGAAAGTTAGCACGTTGTGTGATTTCCATGAATTGTCATTAGTATTTGTATTCTCGCATTTTATTGATGTAATGATTTAATTAACAAATTATCGCCTTAAATAAAAACGATTTTATTTAATTACTACATTTTATTCAAAAGTTTTTCAAAATAAGGCAATACTCGTATTTGGGAATTTCTAGAGAAGATTGTGCCCTAACTTATTGGGTTCCAATTTTCCTCGTTGACTCTAAGTAACCGAGTACCCTTTTAATCAAAACATATAGATTTTAAATAAAAGTTTATTCTTGGGAATTCGAGGTGTTGTGTCCTAACTCACTGGATATGACATCTTGTTATCTCGAGGTAAAGATTTCGAAAAATAAAGGCGATATTCCGTATTTAGAATTTTGAGAAATTGTGCCCTAACTTACTAGGTTCCGATTTTTCATTTGACCAAAATGACCGAATATCCTTTTTTGAATTTAAATGCACGAGTTTTAAAAGTCAAAAGACAAGCTTAATTTCGAGGATTTGAAAGGTCGTATCCTAACTCACTGGGCATGACATTTTACTTCTTTGGAATAAGCGGGTCTCAGCATCTATTTTAATTTATTTAAGTTTTTTCTTTAAACAAAGAGGATCGTATTTTTAAAATATTTTCAAATTTTCGACATTAAGACGTTAATCAATCAATTCGGTACCGACTCCCAAACTCGTTTTCTAGAATTTTGTAGGCCAAAATCATTGTTTTAATAAATTAAAATGTTCTAATGATCAATCTCAAGGTGATCCGATGACACCTCGAAAAAAGGATTGGTGGCGACTCCTTTTTCGTTTTAAAGTCGACCCTGTTTTCTAACAAAAAAATGGTTTCGACATCATCTCCCCCAAAAGACAAAGATTTTGGAGTTGAGTTGTAGCTTATTTTCTAAAAAATTTAAAGAAAACCCATCACCAAAAACCCCTCTAAAACAAAATTTGATTATTACAAGTACAGAAACCAAACGAAATTAAACTTGAAAAGAAAAATCAGTTAACCTGAAAGTGTATTGTTGTGATAAAAGAAGCAACTTTGAATGCATTTGCAGGGAAAGTGTGAAGGAGGTTTTGGGAAGAATTTTCTTCATTTCTATTCGGCTATGGTCGAAATAGAAATTCAAAGCTTTCAGCACTGAATCTTATTACGCATTTGAGGGAATAGAAACGTTTTAAGTAATTCGGTAGAATGAAGAAACGGTGAACCAAACAAAAGCATTACTATTCATCCAAGAATAAGGAGGGAAGGGAAAAGCCCTCCAACCAAACGTGGCGTTAGGGTTTTAAATTTTGGAGTTGGTTTAAAGAATCGTCAAATTTCATTTTTTGATCTTTCTGTCATGATCAAATTTAGAATTTAATCTTATATTTAAATTTAATATAATTTAACCCTATACTTTTATACTATAACTAATTTTCTAACATATTTTTATTATGGAGAATATAACATTTATATAACATGAGACTCAAATCTGTAATTTAGTCAATGCTTCATTGGCAAAGTTGTTAATTATTTAAATTATTTTCATCCAATAATAATAGTTCATGAGCAGACAAAGACAACACAAAAAAGGTTAGGTTAGACCAAATATTTGCCAACAAAAAAAAATTGGTATAAATCAAGAGCAAACAAAGGCAACTCAAAAAAGGTTAGATTAGGCCAAATATTTGCTGAAAAAAAAGAGGTTGGGATAAATCATGAACAGACAAAGCCAATACAAAAAAAGTTGGGTTAAATAAAATATTTGCCAACAAAAAATAAAAGTTTGGATAGTTCCCAACTCTTTCTAAAAAGTCAGGATATGATTATATTTTGCCAACAACCACAAAAGTTGTTTAAATGATGAGTAAAATTCGATTCGACTTGAAAAAATTGAAACCTACTTAAAGATATAAATTTAAACAACCCAAAAAAGGCCGGCATAGTCCAAAAAGAGACGTCCTAGGCTTTTCATATAGCAACGCTTTTATATAATTGCGAGAATTGGTCAAAATGTATGTTGACAAGTCTATCCCAATACTTAAAAAAGTGTCAGATAAGATTATTTTGTTGTAGTGAAATATTACTTATATCAGAAAATAGAAGAAGAAGAAGTGGTAGGAGCTATGGCAAAAAGAAAGAAACGAGGCGAATAAAATATGGTACAGAATCGGACTGGGCTTCAAAAAGTAAGTGCTAAAATATTATTGATGGTTTAAGCTAAAAATCCATCTACGTAACTTGGTCCAAGACATTTTTAATGAGTTCAAAATATTTTTAATTTATTATTATTATTAGGTTAGAACGAATCAAAGTTGGTAATGATTAAAAGTAATTTCAGTAAATAAAATAGTTCGAAATAAACAATTTCATATATTTTTTCTCAGATAAATAAATAGTTACATTTTAGTAAAATATGCTTTTTTAGGTGAATTATTAAAGTGTTTTGTATAATTTGCTTTAGTAAATTAGAATTCTTGTAGTTTTGAATATTTGTATTTTATTATTCAACAAAAATCTCATTTTTATTTATATTAATTTTATAAATATATTTATTACATAATTCTTTTTTCATCCATCTCATGAAAAATAAATTGATTTTCAAGAAGATATGTCTTTAGTTCTATTTTAGGCTAAATTAAGAATTATTTTCTACGATACTTGGAGGAACATTGGTCGAATGTCTCCCAATATACAACAACAACATTGATCAAAGTAGTAGCACCTCTACAGCAATCAACGAATGAACATTGTCTTTTTCTATCACCGGAACGTTGAAAAATATGAAGAGGAGAAAGAAGAGTTTTGAGAGCAAAAGAATTTCAGTGTGAGAGAGTATGAGTGAAGGAAAAATTCTATAGAATACATAACCTTTTATAGCTGTCGAAACCATTTTTATTTTTTAAGTTTGAAAAATGGGGATCGACTTTAAAAATGATGAGTCGCCACCAATCCTTTTTGTTTAGGTGTGATCGGATCACCTATAAAAATATTTTGGTCTGCAAAATTCGAGAAAACGGGTTTGGGAGTCGGTTATTTGCAAGGAAGGGTCAGCACCCTTGCAACGCCCAAAGTTGATACCAAATTGATTAATGTTGTCCTAACGTCGAATTTGGAAAGTTTTAAGAATGCAATTTCTTTGAAAAACAAGTGGAATGTTCTAAACATAAAATTCATCCGCTCTAAAGGAACTAAATACCACACTCAGCACGTTAGGATGTAATATCTTGAACCCTAAAAGTCAAGATCATCTTATAATTTCAGAATCATGTGATTTAAAAAGGATATTTGATTATTTGGTCGAACGAAAAAAAAATCGACACCCAGCACGTTAGAGCGCAATCCTCGATCTTCCAAACATCAAACATTGCCTTCTTTTAAGAAACTTTTGAAATAAGCGATTTTAAAAAAGTCTTAAAATGTGTTTATTTGGTTTGTTTGGATGAACAATTTTCATAAATAAGTTGGAAATTTTAATCACGATACAATAATAAAATAAAAGTATAATTATGAACATAAATAATAATATATGGCAATAATAAAAACACAAATGAGTAAATTAGGATTCATACCATAGCAACATATTATATACTATACAAGTACTAACGTTAACATTAACCGATGAATTATAAGACAATTTAGAAAGAAATATCAAGTAACTTAACATAAATGAAATGCATAAATTTTAAGAATGAATCATATATATAAAAACAAAAAATGAACTCATTAATACACAATCAATAAATTATATGTATATGAATTTTAAAATGAGTATTATATAAGAAGAAAAATAAACAATATACAAAAAATATATATCAATTAAAAGTAAGGATTAAAAATATTAGATGGTAGTATGCAAATGAATTTTAAAACCAATATTATAAGAGGGAAACCAAAATATATAATATACAAGATATAATATCAATCAAAATAAATAATATTCATAAAGTAAAATAATGTGAATAATACATATATTACGTAAATATTTTAATTTAAATAATATACAAAATAATATATAAGAATATTTAAAAATATTATATAAATCTTTAAATCAAATAAATATACATAAAAGAAAATTTTAAAATAAACAAATTACATTAAAACAAGTGTTTTATTAAAAAATACAAGTAGAAAAACAAAGAAAAAAACTAAATCATCAGTAAAATATTCCAAAATATGATGTTAAAACAATTTTAGAAAAATGGATAACAAACTAATTAAGGAAAATAAAATAACCGAAATAGCAAAGGGTTCCAATTGGAATAAAAACAAAATCAGAAGAATAATTTTAAACAAATAGAATTTATAAATAGAATCAGGGACTTAAATAAAATGCGCTTAAATAAGCGAGGATTAAAAATGAAATATTTCAAAAGGCGAAAACGATGCGTTTAGACGGGGACTTAAATGAAAACGCACACAAATTTCAAAGAAAAATTAAAAAAAGCTAAAGAACATACATCAAGCAATCGAGCGATAATTCTAAAATAGAGGGACTAAGCGCATAATTAACCCAATTTCCAGAAATGCGCGGACCCTGGGGTGGATTCGGGTCGACGCGCGGGTTCTTCCCTGCCAATGAAACGGTGCCGTTTCTATTTGTTATTAAACCCTAAGCAATCTGCCAATTCTTTTTCCAAAAACAAAACATAACATCTAACGCTCCCCTTATCCTTATTCTCCATTCGGCGAACTCCCAAAATTCCAGATCAGAAAAAAGAACTCCTTGGATGGCGAAGAAATCTCTTAAAACCTCGAGTGTCGACTATGGTTTCGGTATCCCCTCACTTCGATGACGACGAAGAAGGCGGACCGACTCCAGGTAATCTCTCCTCATATTTACTTTCGCATGTGACAATTAGAAAAGTAAAGAAAAGAAATCGAAAACTGACAGAATAGACTGGAAAATTTTTAAGGAATTAGAATCTGAAATCACCTTCAAGAGATTCAAATTTTTATTGATTTCAATTTTGTTTCTGCGTATGTGTGTGTACAAAAGAAATGGGGATCCCCTT
Organism: Gossypium rotundifolium; assembly: GCA_025506655.1. Classification (NCBI taxonomy): domain Eukaryota; kingdom Viridiplantae; phylum Streptophyta; class Magnoliopsida; order Malvales; family Malvaceae; genus Gossypium; species Gossypium rotundifolium. The sequence goes on from CP106728.1 coordinate 136,586,050, forward strand.
ACATTGCTTCCAATCGGCCTTATATAGCCGAAAATGAAAAGTAAAAATAAAATAAAAATAAAATCCATTTTAATTTCTGTTATTGCTGTCAAATTGCTGCTTTGCTGTATTAGCCTCTTTTCTGTTATTTGCTTGCTGTTTGTTTGCAGGCGTGAGCATCATGGAACGGCGAGGAGGCCGTTGTTGAGGCGGGCGGCCCGAGTGCCTGGCTGGCGTGAGATTTCGGGGCGCGTGCGGAAGGCCGTTGTTGTGGATGCACGCGCGGGGCACGTGGGGAAGGCCGTTGAGGCACTGAAGGGTCTGGCTGCGGCGCTGAAGAGTCTGGAAGCCTCTAGGGTTTCCAGAATTCCTTAATGCAATTGGGCCATTTGGGCTGAATCTTGGGTTGTTGAGTTCATGTGGGTTTTGGGTTAGTGTAATTTAGAAACGGGTATTGGGTTTGGGTTTGTAAATTTTGGGCTTTATTGGTTTATTTAATTTTGATTAATATATGCTCAATTGGGCCCGGGCATAAATTGGGTCTTACAATAGGCATTTAGTATGGTGGAAATTTAGAAGTATCTACAAAATCTGTCATTAAAGGAGCTAATAAATTAATTTGATTAAAAATTAAATCAAATTAATTTGAATCAAATAAAATAAGATAATGTTCTTATATAAATAGATTATGTCTGCTGAGGAAAAATAGTTTTGAGTTGGGTTAAAATATTTGCAGGATAGGCTCATTTTGGGCTTAACATATCACGTCGTCCACATTATGCAGGTGCGTTTTAATCCCATCAAGTTTGGATTTATACCCTCTCTATGCGTGAGGCAATGTTTCAAATTTAGCCATTCATAGTTTTTCAAGAGGGTTCTCATATATATATATATATATACACATATTATATTTGGTATTTAACTATGTGGATCTAAACATTTACTTTTATTTCAACAAATATCTCATCCGTTTTTGAAGTTACACACTAGCAAAAGTAAAAACTCTTTAAGTATTTGAAACACTTTCAAGTTAACGTTAAAAAAAAAAAAAAAAAACTTCTAATCAGAGACAAATACTAGGCCTGTTTAATAGTGTTGAAAAAATTAATTGATTGAATATTAATAATTTCGGTATGTTAATTTTTAGACACTTTCGATAAATTACAATGAAACTATAAGATATTTTTTTTCAAAAAAGTGTGGAAAATAATAAGATGGTGATTTAATTATCACTTAATAGAGAATACACTGAATTATTATTTTAATTTTAATTATTTCATTTAAAATTATATTATTCTTTACCAAATAATTTAATTACATTAAGACTTTAATTTTAACTAATACATTAAACATATTATATAACTTGAATTGACACTTAATTTTTCAGTATTTATTTTTTAACCCTTAATTTTCAACAATTAAATTTTTTAATTTATCAAACATAGCTTAAGTTTTGTAAATATTTGATGTAGAGACACAACAAGACAACGACAAAATGTTAATTCAATTTTGACAGGTTAGAGAGCAATATTTTTTTTATTTTAATATTTTTTAGTTATTGTTGTTAGCTTTTTAACTATAACTTTCTTATATTATCCTTTAAGTCAATTGTATTAGAAAACAAAACAAATATTTTTAGAAATATTTTCAAGTTCAAAACGGACTAAATGACACTTGTTTAAATTGATTTTACTCATATATTGAGTTTAATTGAAAACCTTAAATACGTTTTAAAATAATTTCGGGATAAAAATATATTTCTAAGTACACAGGAAAAATGATAGATCTCTCTCAAAAGTTAGTAGCTAAATCTTTTAGAGGGACCTACCCTCCTTCTCAAGGGATCGATACTCTTCTAATGGTCACATTTCATGTGCCTCAAAAACATTCCAAGAAGCAAGAGACATAATCAATATTTTAGTTATTCATTTTCTTTATCTTTCTCTTGTAGAGAGCACCCATGCAAATAGTTGTATTAGTTCTATTCTATTTTTTTAGTGACTTCACTCTTTGTAAATACCCATTTTAGAGAAGTTTCTTTGTTTAGCGGATTCTAATTTAGTCTTAAAAGCTAGAGAGATTGCTAATTAATCCTTAAAAATAGAGTTGTTATATGTTTACCATTAAAAATATAAAGGGAAAATCCTATCTAAGTTTTGAAACGATAGGGATAGTAAATGCAACACATTATACTTGAAAGGTAGTAGCAATAGTAAATTGAGAAAATTTTTGCCAAGCGAAATGATAGTGAAGATAGTGAATTGAAACCCAAATAATTATAAATGCTTAATTTTTCTATCCCTAGTAAATATCTATATTACCGGTCCAAATAAAATTGGATCCATTGAGTGGGAAACGAGTATGAGTGGTGGTATATTAATTTATGGGGATATTATTTAAGTTTTTTAAAGTATTTATTTAAAAATTTTAATCTCATTATGCCTTATTTGGATGGGTATGTATTTAAAATTATTTTAATATATTTTATATTTTATTAATATTTATATTTAACCTCAATATTTTATCGGGGCTCCGTTCCTTTGAATTAATTATTTAACAATGATTTCTGACCAAATCAAATTGGTCATATTGCTTTCTTTTTTTTTTTTTTTTTTTTTTTTGAGCACATCGCGTTGTGCAACTTTACCTTTGACTTGAAGCTGTATTTGAAGCAAAAGCGGTTGGATTTGCAGATGTAGAGACAATATGTTCCCATTCCAATATCATATATTTGAATAGAGAAAAAAGTCGGCTTTTAGTTGCTTCCATGGAGAACTTGTCGACAATAATTTCATAACCTTTCTTCAAATTCCATTTTTGTAGCAAGTGAGCAGCCTGCATACGTTCCAATAGAGGATATCACCCTGAATTGTGGAGTTTCATCCGATGCTAATGATTTTGATGCCAGATTTTAGGTAGTAGACAAAAGCTCAAAATTCAGACCTTTTGAATCATCTCACAACAAATCAAAAGCCCAAAAAGCTGATGGTCGAGGATTCACCGTCCAGAGAGTGCCTCATATGACCACCCGAGTCTCTAGTTCTGACTTCAAGTACTCTTTCTTCTATTAGTCCTGGCCAGAAATTCATTCGCTTCTGCTTTCATTCCGCATCCAATAATGAATTTGAGAGACCAATGCCTTTTTCTCTGTCAGGTCTACTAAAAAAAATTCAATGCTTCAGTTGAGGCTGATTCAATGAGGGTTACATCATTTTATAGAGAATTCTGCTTGAATGTAAAAGACAATGAGGAGTTCGATTTTGTTTTCATTCCATTTGTAGGAGTTAAGAAACAGATTATGAAATCACAGCAGACTCTTGAGCAAGAAGCTTTAATGACTTGCTATGCAAACAAGAAAATGGGGCATGAGAAATCAATGACAAATTGCTTAACAAGAACCAAAAAGAGAAAGAATGTAGAAAGATTCATCACTAATTGCTGAAACATTTCATTACGTATAAACAAGTAATTGACTTGTCTGAAAAATAAAAAAGACATCACCTAAACATATATGATGTAACACCCTTAACCCGTCTCTGTCATCGGATTAGGGTTACAAAGCATTACTGATCAATCAGAAATCATTTAACATCATATCATCAAATAGATTAACCTCAAACGAAATCATATCAATCATTTATATATTGTCCCTAAATCAAGCCTTCAAGGCCCTAAAAAATAATTTAGAAGTAATTTGGGACTAAATTGAAATCAACCAGAAGTTTTAAGAAAAAGTTGGAAAAATTAGAAAACAGAGGTCACACGGCCATGTAACATTCGAACAAAGGGACACACAGTCGTGTCCCAATTGTAACACCCCTAACCCGCATCCATCGTTAGAATAGCGTTATGAGGCGTTACTAGACAAAACACCACTCCAGAGCATTTGCATATGCGCACATGTCATATTCATATAATTAAATCATATGTCATTTAAACAATAAACTTACATTATAAATCATCAAACAAATACATTTCATATCTCAAAATTAACCAGACTCATATCAAACAAATAATCCTAATTACACTATTCAATCTTTTATAAACTTCATTCATGCTTTTAAATTATCAAAATAATAAGATAACTCAATTACATTATAAACACCATGCATACATATTAAAATTCGATCATATGTCTTATCAATTTATACATAAAATGTACTACTTTTACCTCTTTGTAAATACATATTAACTAAACAAATCATGTAACATAACTTACAATAAATTTACATAATTCAATTATAACATATTCATTGTATAAAGTCATTAACTAAATTAAACTACACAATTAGTCAACCATCTCATGAACTATTAGACCGATACATTACCCACCTTAAACTGCTCATTATACATACTTTCTTTACTTATAATACATTTGCAAACTATGCTTCATATTTCAAATATATTAACAACTTTTATATAACCACAAATTCAAATTAATAATAGCAACAAAACCATAACATGTGCCTAATACATATAAAGGTCCGAACCACATAACTCTAATGTTAATGGCATTTATATACTTAATATATATTCCGACATATGTCATTGCATTTCTTACATCAAATATATGCCAATATATATCTACTTCATTAAACACAAATGTACACATATAATCAATCCATTAAAATCAACTAGAGTACAAACAATTACCATAAATTCAATCAATTCATTAACTAGTTAATATGCCATAATATACACATATCAAATCATTCAAGTAATCACATATACCTATTCGACCAACCATATTAATTTCATACAATCTACTTGAATATATTCATTATTTAACTCACATTTCAAGACTTAACTCTAAGTATACCCCAGTTTAAAAAAAAAATCACATACATATACAATCTATGCCTAAACTTAAACAAATCATTAACAGAACATACCAATATATCCAAATTACCATAATCAATTATCATCAATCTCAAGCATAGAAATCAACCACACAAACACTTAACCAAAAAACATTTAAAACAAAACCTTAACAAAATGATCAAGCCATTTTCGCATGGCTTATATACATATAAATTCCAAAATCAAATATACTCCATCTATACTACACATGCCATAAACCCATATTCACTTAGTTAAATACTGAAGATACAGTCGATAGTGTGTTAGGCTTTACTGACGATCCCCAAGCTCGTAACTTGAATCCAAAATCTATAAAACAAAGATAGACAAAAATACACAGAGTAAGCTATTTAAGCTTAGTAAGTCATAAGCAAACTAAATATGAACTATTACATATTTAATACCAAGTTAACAATACAAAATATACGTATCCACAAATAGGGGTGAGTATTCGATCGAGTCGAGTCGAATCAAGTTAAAATTTTTTGAGTTATTCGAGTTGACAAATCCTATTTTAGCAACCGAACTCAATTTGAATTTTTTTCGAATCGAATTGAATCGAGTCAAAAAAATTTGAGTCAAATCAAGTCGAGTTAACAAATCCTATTATTTATACTTAATGTTGCATTTAGATGGACCGATTATTTAACTAGTAGAAGAAGCACAAGATTATTTAACTATATAAACAATATAATGATTTTGCCTATTTAACTTAATGGATAAACATTTATCAAAACAATGTAGTTTTGCCTTTTAACTCAATTATTTTGAATTTTAACTTTTAAAAAAGTAAACATTTATCAAAACGACGTAGTTTTGTCTTTTCTTATTCGGATTGTCGGATAACTCGAATTGTGTAATTCATATTCGAGTTAAACCGAAAAACTTAATTTTTTATTCGAGTTGATCCGAATAACATGATTAACTCAAATAACTTGAACTATTTAATTCAAGATTTGAACTTTTTATCGAGTTTTTCGAAACGAGTCGGATTTTGCTCACCCCTATCCACAAATATAAGCTTATCATTTAAATCTTGTATACTCATATCATATGCTATTTGTACAAATTCACCTGAACATATATCATTTTCATTGTTAAGATTACATAAAACACTTTTAGCCGAATATACATAATTAGTATGCTTATGCATAGATTATATTTAATAGTTTAGCATTTATTTGATCAAATAAACAATCAACTGACCTTATTTCATAACATAGTTTAAATACATACCTGAGCCCTTTTAATTTGATTTTCACATTGAATCTTCACTTAACAATACCCTTTGAACCGTTTGGAATTAAAAAGGATATGCGGATAGTAGGAAGCTCGTACACTGCCAACGTCCCAGACGTGGTCTTACATGTAATCACATATCAATGCCACTGTCCCAGACAAGGCCTTACACGAATCAAATACGATGCCAATGTCCCAGACATGGTCTTACACGTAAACACAAGTCGATGCCAACGTCCCAGATGTGGTCTTACACAATAACACATATCGGATATCCTATATCATGACATATGTATCCTAACTATTCCTAAGGTTCGTACGGGGCTTTCGGACGTCGGATCTCGATCGAATCAAACTCGAAACATAGTCAATTCTCAATTTCACATTCGGTTAAGGCATAATTTTAATCAAATAATTCAAGTTATCACATAGAAATATATATTCATAAATATAACAACATTTAAATGCTTATTGACTTACCTTGGACGTCGACGGACGGTAAAATCAACTAATCGACTACTTTCATTTTTCCTTGGTCCAAATCTGATTTCTTTCATTCTTGATCTAAACATATTCAAATTAAGCTTATTTAAACACTTTTCTATTCAATTTAGTCTAAAAACACATAAATGGGAAAATTACCTTTTGCCCCTAACATTTCACACTTTATACAATTTAGTCCCTATTCCACAAAACACAAAATACACAAAGTTTCACATTACCCATGCTTGACCGAATACTACCCATGTTCATACAAGTCCATACAGTTCATTTATTTCACATTTTAGTCCCTAAAAAAATTATTATTATTTTTTCAATTTAGTCCATATTACTCAAATTCATAAAAATTCAAAGACAAAACATGCTAATCTAAAACAAATCTTCCTTATTCTATCATCAAACAACAAAAATCTGGCATAACACAAAATCATCATCAATTTCAAAAATTCAAGCATGGATTTTGTACATCTCATAGCAACGATCTCAAAAACGTAAAAATTATCAAAAACCGAACAATAACTAATCTTGAATCAAGCTTCTTCAATGGCCGAATATAGCTTTATTTTTCTTTTCTTGTTTTGGTCAAAGGTTAAAAGATGATATAAAGTGGCTTTCATTTTATGTTTTCTTTATTATATTATAACATTATTTTATATTATTATTAATTTTAATTTATAAAATTAACATATAAAACATATGATAATAACATGTTGCCGTCCATTATATATTAAAATGGCCTAATTGCAACATAAATCCTCCATATTAAAAAGACAACAACAATTAGGCACTTTCACAACTAACCATGAAATTTTCATTTTACGCGATTAAACCTTTTTATTAAATTAGACACTTAAATGACAAAATTAAAACACGAAAATTTAACACAAGCAAATTCACACATAATAAACACTAAAAATAATTTTTAAAATATTTTTCAGACTCAGATTTGTGGTCCTGAAACCACTATTCCGATTAGGGTCAAAATCGAGTCATATAACTCTCCCCTTAGGGATTTTCGTCCCCGAAAATCTTACCAGTGAATAGGTTTGGATAACGCTCTTTCATTTTATCCTCTGACTCCCAAGTTACCTCCTCAACACCGTGATTTTGCCACAGTACTTTAACTAACGGGATTTTCTTATTTCTCAATTCTTTAATTTCACTAGCCAAAATTCGAATCGGTTTTTCTTCATATGTCATGTCAGACTGAATCTCAATCTCTGTCGGACTAATCACATGTGAAGGATCGGATCGGTATCTATGGAGCATCGAAACATGGAATACATTATGGATCTTTTCTAGCTCAGGTGGCAACTGCAATCTATAAGCAACCGGCTCGATACGCTCTATAATCTCATACGACCCAATAAATCTTGGATTAAACTTGCCTTTACAACTGAATCTGAGTATTTTCTTCCACAGTGAGACTTTCAAAAACACTTGATCTCCGATCTGAAACTCAATATCCTTATGTTTTAAATCTGCATATGACTTTTGACGATCTGGTGCAGCTTTCAAACTGTCTCGAATCACTATCACTTTCTGTTTAGTCTCTTTGATCAAGTCAACCCCGTGTATCTTATTTTCACTGAGCTCAGTCCAATACAAAGGTGTACGACATTTTCGACCATACAAAGCCTCGTAAGGTGCCATTTTGATACTAGATTGAAAGCTGTTATTATAAGCAAATTCAATCAAAGGTAAGTATCGTTCCCACGTACCTTCGAACTCGAGAATGCAACATCTCAACATATCCTCAAGTACCTGAATGATTCATTCGGACTGACCATCTGTTTGCGAATGAAAAGCCGTGCTAAAGTGTAGTTTCGTACCTAAAGCATCTTACAATTTCATCCAAAATCGCGATGTGAACCTTGGGTCTCGATATGAAACAATAGAAATAGACACACCATGTAATCTCACAATCTGAGAAACATATAATTCAACCAATTTATCAAGTGAATAATCTGTGCGAATTGGAACAAAATGAGCAGATTTAGTCAATCTATCCACAATAACCCAAATTGATCTTTCTTGCTCGGTGTCAACGGTAAACTAGATATAAAATCCATCGTGATTCTGTCCCATTTCCACTCGGGTATCATAATCGGCTGAAGTAACCCAGAAGGTACTTGATGCTCGGCTTTTACTTGTTGACAGACTAAGCATTTCGAAACAAAGCCAAATATGTTTCGTTTCATACCAGACCGCCAATAGAACTGTTTTAGATTATTATACATTTTCATGCTACTTGGATGAATAGATAACAGACTGCTGTGGGCTTCGTTCAAAATCATCTGAATCAACTCTGAGTTTCTCGGAACACATATTCGGTTTTTGAACCTCAAACAACCATTTTCATCAACTCAAAATTCAGATTCAACATTCGTTTCACACTGAACTCACTTTGTTATCAAATCGTTATCAACTTTCTGAGCATCACAAAATTGTTGAACAAATAATGGTCTTGTTTTTAATTCGGCTATTATCGAACCATCATCAGATATAACCATATGTGCATTCATTGCACTCAAAGCAAATAATGATTTTCGACTTAAAGCATCAACAACAACATTAGCCTTTCCCGGATGATAGTCAATCACTAGCTCGTAGTCTTTTAACAAATTTAAACATCGGCGTTGTCTTAAATTCAGATCTTTCTGAGTCATCAAATACTTCAGACTTTTATGATCAGAATAAACATGACATTTCTCACTGAACAGATAGTGACGCCAAATCTTCAATGCGAACACAATAGCTACTAATTCCAAATCATGTGTCGGATAGTTCTTTTCGTGTGGCTTCAGCTGTCTCGAGGCATAAGCTATGAATTTGCCTTCTTGCATCAAAACACAACCCAGACCACTCAAAGATACATCACTGTAAACGAAAAATTCTTTACCCAATTCTGGCTGAGCTAACACTGGAGCTTCGATCAAAAGAGCTTTCAACTGATCAAAACTTTTCTGACACTTTTCTAACCACTCAAACTTAACATCTTTCTGTAACAGCTTCATCACCTGTGTCGCGATCATAGAGAAAACTTTCACAAACTGTCTGTAATAACCAACAAGTCCCAGAATGATTCGAACTTCATAGACCTTTCTCAGAGGTTTGCAATCAAGTATAGCTAAAATTTTACTCGGATCAACCCGAATACCCGATGCTGATACAACATGGCTCAGAAAACTGACTTCGCGTAACCAGAACTCACATTTACTAAACTTTGTATACAACTATTTATCTCGCAAAGTCTATAACACAAGTCTCAGATGTTCGGCATACTCAGTTTCATCACGGGAGTAAATCAGATTATCATCTATGAATACTACTACAAATCGATCTAGATACTGTCTGAAGATCCGATTCATCAAATCCATGAAAACAACAGGTGCATTAGTAAGTTCGAAAGGCATAACCAGAAACTTATAGTGTCCGTACCTCATTCAGAAAGTAGTTTTTGGCACATCAGAGTCTTTAACTCGCAACTAATAGTAGCCTGATCTCAAATCTATTTTTGAAAACACTGTAGCCCCTTTCAACTAATCGAACAGATCATCAATCCGTGGCAACGAATATTTATTCTTTATAGTCACTTTATTAAGCTGTCTGTAGTCGATACACATTCTCATGGTTCCGTCTTTCTTTTTCACAAATAAAACTGGTGTGCCCCAAGGAGAGAAACTCGGTCATGCAAAACCTCTATCTGTCAACTCTTGTAACTATGCTTTCAATTCTTTTAATTCTATAGGTGCCATTCTGTAAGGAGCTATCGAGATCGGAGTTGTCCCTGGCACTAATTCAATACCAAATTCAACTTCTCGAATAAGTGGTAAACCCGGTAACTCTTCAGGAAACGCATCTGGATACTCACACACAACAAGTACTGATTCAATCTTCTTTTCAGTCACTTTAGAGTCGAGTACATAAGCACAATAAGCTTCACAACCTTTTCTCACATATTTCTGAGCTAACATTGAAGATATCACTGCTGGTAAACCATTCAGATCATTAGATTCAATCCGAATAATCTCATCATTCTGGCATCGCAAATCAATAGTCTTCTATTTACAATTCACAATAGCATCATGTAGAGTTAACCAATCCATACCTAGAATTATATCAAATTCGTCGAATGGCAATAACATCAAATTAGCCAGAAAACATGAATCTCGAATCATCAACAGACAATTCTTGCACACTTTATCAACCAAAACATATCGGCCTAAGGGGTTTGATACTTTAATCACAAACTCAGTAGACTCTGCAGGCAAAGTCTTACTGAATACTAAAGTTTCACACACATAAGAATGAGTCGAACCAGGATCAATCAGTGCAACAACACTAGTATCATAGAGAGTGAAAATACCAGTAATGACGTCTGGGGATGAAGCCTCTTCGCGTGCGCGAATAGCATAAGCTCTGGCTGGTGCACGAGCCTCAGATCTAACAGCTGAATCTTTGGTCCCTCTCTAACTGCCGCTCACATTACCCGTATTCTGGGTGGTCTACCTCGAACTGCAGTATTACCCGATCTAGTATTCTGAACCAGATTTTGATCTGCTAACTCTGGACACTCTCGAATGAAATGATCTTTAGATCCAAATTTAAAATAGGCTCTGTCATGCAATCTGCAACTGTCGGGATGTCTTTTAACACAATGTTCACACTCGGGTTGATTTGATCTGACATTACCCACACTAGCTACTGAGGTAGCTCTCGAGCTCAAATGTGGCCTATCTCGATCACGTCTAGAATAACCCGTAGTAGTCTTCAAACGGCTAGCATCATCTCGGAACTTCTTTGAGGTTGACTGAAATGACTTACTGAATGGTCTCTTACCTGAATATCTAGCTTCAGAATCAGCTTTTCTTTTTTCTTTCCCGAGCTCTTTAGCTTTGCAGGCTCGCTCAACCAGTACCACGAACTCTTTTATCTCAAGTATGCCAACTAACAGTTTAATGTCTTCATTCAGCCCATCTTCAAATCTTTTACACATAATAGCCTCGGTAGAAACACACTCTCTGGCATACCGACTGAGTCTCACACATTTTCGCTCGTACTCTGTCACTTTCATCCGTCCCTGTTTCAATTCAAGGAATTCTTTGCGTTTCTGATCAATAAACCTCTGACTGATATATTTCTTACGGAACTTAGTCTGAAAGAATTCCCAGGTCACTCGTTCTTTCGGAACCATCGATACTAGTGTATTCCACCAGTGATATGCAGTGTCCCGTAGCAGAGATATGGCATATTTTAAACATTCATCAGGGGCAGGATAATTCATCAAACACTCGAATAGTATTATCGAGCCAGAACTCAGCTCGCTCAGCATCATCATCATCAGAAGCTCTGAATTCTTCGGCTCCATGTACTCTGATTTTATCAACATGAGGCTTAGACAATCTCAACGGATCACTCACTTGAGGTATAGTAGGTACTAAAGATGGATTAATCGGGGATGGAGGTTGTTGTGCAGCCGAATTATTTCGGATATATTGAGTAAACCAGTCATTCATCATTTGATAGAAGGCTTGTCTAGCCTCCCCCTCTTGGTTACTCGAAGTCGGTCGAGAATTAACCGGTGCTGTCCCTTGAACGGTAGCAGGCACTATACTTTCGACATCATCAGTTACGGCTTGATCGAGATCCATTACTATATGAAACACATTATCAGATGTCAGAAGTCATCACACTATCGCTATATAAAATATGACATGTATAGCTAGACTAATACACGCTACGTTAGTCCTAGAATCGACTAAACCGTAACTCTGATACCAATCAAATGTAACACCCCTATCCCGCATCCATCGTTAGAATAGCGTTTCGAGGAGTTACCAGACAAAACACCACTCCAGAGCATTTGCATATGCGCACATGTCATATTCATATAATTAAATGATATGTCTGTTTAAATAATAAACTTACATTATAAATCACCAAACAAATACATTTCATATCTCAAAATTAACTGCACTCATATCAAACAAATAATCCTTGTTACACTATTCAAATCTTTTATAAACTTCATTCATGCTTTTAAATTATCAAAAAAATAAGATAACTCAATTACATTATAAACACCATGCATACATATTAAAATTGATCATATGTCTTATCAATTTATACATAAAATGTACTACTCTTTACCTCTTTGTAAATACATATTAACTAAACAAATCATGTAACATAACTTACAATAAATTTACATAATTCAATTATAACATATTCATTGTATAAAGTCATTAACTAAATTAAACCACACAATTAGTCAACCATCTCATGAACTATTAGACCGATACATTACCCACCTTAAATTGTTCATTATACATACTTTCTTTACTTATAATACATTTGCAAACTATGCTTCATATTTCAAATATATTAACAACTTTTATATAACCACAAATTCAAATTAATAACGCAACAAAACCATAACATGTACCTAATATATATAAAGGTCCTAACCACATAACTCTAATGTTAATGGCATTTATATACTTAATATATATTCCAACATATGTTATTGCATTTCTTACATCAAATATATGCCAATATATATCTACTTCATTAAACACAAATGTACGCATATATAATCAATCCATTAAAATCAACTAGAGTACAAACAATTACCATAAATTCAATCAATTCATTAACTAGTTAATATGCCATAATATACACATATCAAATCATTCAAGTAATCACATATACCTATTCGCCAACCATATTAATTTCATACAATCTACTTGAATATATTCATTATTTAACTCACATTTCAAGACTTAACTCTAAGTATACCCCAATTAAAAAAGAAAATCACATACATATACAATCTATGCCTAAACTTAAACAAATCATTAACAAAACATACCAATATATCTAAATTACCATAATCAATTATCATCAATCTCAAGCATAGAAATCAACCACACAAACACTTACCAAAAACATTTAAAACAAAACCTTAACAAAATGATCAAGCCATTTTCGCATGGCTTATATACATATAAATTCCAAAATCAAATATACTCCATCTATACTATACATGCCATAAACCCATATTCACTTAGTTAAATACCGAAGATACAGTCGATAGTGTGTAAGGCTTTACTGACGATCCCCGAGCTCGTAACTTGAATCCAAGATCTATAAAATAGAGATAGACAAAAATACACAGAGTAAGCTATTTAAGCTTAGTAAGTCATAAGCAAACTAAATATCAACTATTACATATTTAATACCAAGTTAACAATACAAAATATACGTATTCACAAATATAAGCTTATCATTTAAATATTGTATACTCATATCATATGCTATTTGTACAAATTCACCGAACATATATCATTTTCATTGTTAAGATTACATAAAACACTTTTAGCGAATATACATAAATAGTATGCTTATGCATAGATTATATTTAATATTTTAGCATTTATTTGATCAAATAAACAATCAACTTACCTTGTTTCATAACATAGTTTAAATACATACCTGAGCCCTTTTAATTTGATTTTCACATTGAATCTTCACTTAACAATGCCAGTTGAATCTTTCGGAATTAAAAAGGATACGCGAATAGTAGGAAGCTCGTACTATGTCAACGTCCCAGACGTGGTCTTACATGTAATCACATATCGATGCCACTGTCCCAGACAGAGTCTTACACGAATCAAATACGATGCCAATGTCCCAGACATGGTCTTACATGTAAACAAAAGTCGATGCCAACGTCCCAGACGTGGTCTTACACAATAACACATATCGAATATCTTATGTCATGACATATGTATCCTAACTATTCCTAGGGTTCGTACGGGGCTTTCGGACATCGGATCTCGATCGAATCAAACTCGAAACATAGTCAATTCTCAATTTCACATTCGGCTAAGGCTTAATTTTAATCAAATAATTCAAGTTATCACATAGCAATATATATTCATAAATATAACAACATTTAAATGCTTATTGACTTACCTCGGATGACGACGGATGGTAAAATCGACTAATCGACTACTTTCGTTTTTCCCCCAGTCCAAATCTGATTTCTTTGGTTCTTGATCTAAACATATTCAAATTAAGCTTATTTAAACACCTTTTATTCAATTTAGTCTAAAACACATAAATAGGAAAATTACCATTTTTCCTCTAACATTTTACACTTTATACAATTTAGTCCCTATTGCACAAAACACAAAATACACAAAGTTTCACATTACCCATACTTGACCGAATACTACCCATGTTCATACAAGTCCATACATTTCATTAATTGCACATTTTAGTCCCTAAAAAATTTATTATTATTTTTTCAATTTAGTCCAAATTACTCAAATTCATCAAAAATTCAAAGACAAAACATGTTAATCTAAAACATATTTTCCATATTCTATCATCAAACAACAAAAATCACAAACTACCATCAATGGCATAACACAAAATCATCATCAATTTCAAAAATTCAAGCATCGGTTTTGTACATCTCATAGCAACGATCTCAAAAATGTAAAAATTAACAATAACTGAACAATAACTAACCTTGAATCAAGCTTCTTCAATGGCCGAATATAGCTTTCTTTTTCTTTTTCTTGTTTCGGTCAAAGGTTAAAAAGATGATATAAAATGGCTTTCATTTTATGTTTTCTTTATTATATTATAACATTATTTTATATTATTGATAAACCGTAAAAGTAACATAATTTAACCCCTCATTTAGCATGTTTTTGGATGATTTAAGCCCTTAATTATGTAATTTGGTACTCTTAATCCTTTGTTTTCATGTTTTATGCTCAGGAAAGCACATGAGGATGAAAAGAACGATAAATGGGCTTAAAACGGGCCAAATGGGCCAACTTACGAAATCGACACGGCCTGGGCCCAAGACCATATGACCGTGCCTCCCTAAAGAACCCAACACGGCCTGGCCACGATTCACACGGGCGTGTACCATGGCCGTGTCCCTGCCGTGGAAAAGATGAATTCTACTCAAAAAAGGATACTTAGGGGCGAAGAAACACATTCCAAAGCCTATTTAAACACTCTAGTAGGAATTCTACTTGGTTTAGGATACTTGGAGGCCAAGTAAGGCATCTCAAAGCTTATATAAACACCCTAGGGGGCAACTTAAGTGGGGAGCTCGACGGGGTTCGACTGAACCCTTCGTTTAAGACAGCTTTTGGGAATCACTCGAAGATAGCCAGTTGATCCATCTTAAGAAGCCGGAGTTATACTTAAGATGGAGGATCTCTCCTTCAATTCCTTAAGGGGGTTTTAGGGTTTTCTTATGTTTTGTTTTATTTTTTCTTCTGAGATGTTTTCTTTTATCCTTATGAGCTAAACCCTGCAGATACCTGAAGGGGATGAAACCTAAGACGAATCTTGTTCTTGTTTTCTGAACTATATGATAAATATTTGATTTATTCTTAATTATGTGTGCTTAATTCTTGTGTTGATATTTCTGGGATATTAATTCAAGTTGGATTTACTTAGGTGGTGGAGCAAAAGTCCTTGCCAAAGAGTAGATCTAGCATAGTTAAGCGGAGTTGGTCGCACGCCTAGAGATAGGGTGACGAAAATCTGCCCGATAAGGGTCAAACCTAATATGGGAGTCCATAGATCGAGTTAATGCAATTCCAGGGGTTTTAATTAGAAAGAGATTTTAATTAATCAACCTAGGGTTAGACGTTATTCGCCTCGAGAGAGGGTTTAATATATGTAATAACCCATTTTGCCCAGGCCTGTTTAATAAACTAGAACAAAAAAATTAACCTAAGCTAGCCCATTACACACCAAGCTAGCCTATTACCCAAATAGCCCACTTATATCCCTAAAAGATTACACCCTAAACCCATTACACCCATTAGCCTAGACCCAATATGCGGAGCCCAAAAGGCCCAACTCCAAATCAGAAACCAAGGGTTTCTAAAACCCTAGGTTTTTTCGCGCCGCAGGCCTCTATACCAGCCGCCATCATCGCCACGATCCACGACACGCCATTAACACCCGAATCAAGCTCCACATCACCGGATCTACCGTCAATCACCTGCAAAAGGAAGGAAAATCGACAGCAAATATAACAATATTTCTATTTCCTTTTCCATTTTGTTTCAAAGGCTATAAAAGCCTAACAAAGAATCTGTAACAGAGGGGGAGTACAGAGACGAATACACTCACGAACACACAAAAAACACAAACAAAAGAGATATACAAACAGTATATACATATATAAAAGTTTTACAGAAATAAAACACCAAACAGAGGTGATTTTCATTTTTTTATATACGTTATTCTTATTGTTTTTTTTCTCTTTCGATTTGTGCATATTTTTATACAGAATAACATTAAAGTTAAAAAGGGAAATTTTCTTACCTTTGCGCCGCCGTCGACGACTGCGCGTGGGGCGCGTGCACGATGATGTCTGGTGGTCGTTCGGAACAGAGGCGAGGTAGCTTCAGAGTGTTTTTGGAAATTTTTTTTAAAACTATGTTACAAATGATTTTTAAAGGCCAAAAGTAGCTTATATAGTTAATTGAAAACGACGCCATTTTCGATTAACAGGATCCGCGCGTCGACCCGATATCCAGAAAAAGATCCGCACAATTTTTGAAAATAGAATATTTGACATTTCGGTCCTTTCGTAATTTAATATATTTTAATTCAGCCCAATTTGCATTTTTATTTATTTTAAAATTATCCCTAAAGTTTGTTTTGGTTCCAATTTAGTCCTCGGTCCGTTTTAAAGACAAAATCGAACAACGCTTCGTTTAAGTAAAAAGGTTTAATTGCCACATTAGTCCACGGTTTTAACTCGTGTTTTAATTTAGCCC
The DNA here is from genome assembly GCA_025506655.1 of Gossypium rotundifolium. Lineage (NCBI taxonomy): Eukaryota > Viridiplantae > Streptophyta > Magnoliopsida > Malvales > Malvaceae > Gossypium > Gossypium rotundifolium. The sequence continues at coordinate 136,603,458 of CP106728.1, forward strand.
TTTTAATTTGTTTTAATTACTTTTTTAACCCTGTCTTCTTTGTTTTTTCTTTTCTTTTATTATTTTAATATTGTATTAAATTATTTTATTTTCTTATTTATTTATATATTAATATATTATTAGTATATATATTTTTATATATTAATTATTAATTATTATTATTATTATTTAGCTCAAGATTATTTTCATTATATATTATTTTTTACTATATTATATGTTTTTAAAATTTTTATATTATATAGTATTATATTATATATTATATTTTTTAATTTATTTTGTATAAAAATTTATTTATATTTTATAGCATGTTTCATTTATATTATTTATATTATATATTTTTAAAATATCTTTATTTAAAATTATTTTTTCTATGTCATTTATATTATATGTATATAATTTTATTTATTTATTTATCATCTAATCTTGCTTTAAAATTTTCATATTTGTTTAATAATTTTCTTTTATTTTAATATTATTGTTTTATGTATATATTTATTTGCCCATACTCTCTTATTTATTTGTTTATGATTGCCATTGTATAGTTATTTATTTATTGTTCTATGAATACATTTTTTACAAGATTACTATATTTTATCTAAAGGTTTTTAAAAATAAGGCAATGTTTAGGTATTTAGAAATTGAAAAATAGTGCCCTAACGTGCTGGGTGTGATTTTCTGTTTGGATAAATACCTAAATATCCTTTTAACAAGTTTTGTAAATCGTGAGACCATTTTTGATTACAAAGGTTTTAAAATATCATGTCCTAACGTGTTGGATGTGATATTTATATTCCTTTGGAACAAGAGAATCTCAAATTTTAACTTAAAGTGCTCGAATTTTTTTTAAAGAAATCATATTTTTAAATACTTTTAAATTTCAAACATGTGGACATGATTTTATCGATTAGGTACCAATTTTTTGGGCGTTATGAGGGTGCTAACCCTTCCTCATACGTAACTGACTCCTGAACCTATTTTCTCATTTTTCGCGACCAAAATCAAATGTTTTAAAATAAAACGTTTTACAAGGTGATCCAATCACACTTAAGTAAAAAAGATTGGTGGCGACTCCATTTTCGTTTTTTAAAGTCGATCCCCATTTTTCTAAATATTGATTTTAAAAATGGTTTCGACAATATAAATTAGGAATCCTACGGATCAGGTCGAGTGAATAAATCATCCAGTTCAGTGTTAGATAACAAGTGAAGTCTAGGTGGATTCTTCCTAGGGTATCGTCTTAATCAACTGAATTTTCCCAAAAGTATTTTCCCCAATTCGTTCTTTTTGTCTTAGTTTCTTTAGATTAATAGTTAGTTAATTTAGATTAAATAATAAATCTCCTTTATTTTTAGGCTAGATAATAGAAAGAAAGTTAGTATTAATACTTTTAGTTCCTTTGGGTTCGACAATCCGGTCTTGCCTAAGCTAGACTACTGTTCGATAGGTGCACTTGCCTTAAATCGTTGTCAGAGTTAGTTTTCAGGTTCGATCATTCTCTTTATAAATTTTAAGACTCGACAGACACGATCAAGTTTTTGGCGCCGCTTGAAACCGAAATATTAAGAAAGCTCGATTTTTATTACTTTAGCCATTATTTTTATTATTATTGCAATTTATTTATTATTATTATTATTATTATTATTTTACTTTGCTAATTTTTTTATTTAATTTTGGCAGATAATTTTAGTTTAAAAGAGATGGCACTAAATAACTATCAGTGGCAAGTTATGAGGACAACGCCAACAAAAGCCGACAGTGTCTTCAGACTCGACCCAGTAACCATGCTATCAAACCAGATAGAGCTTTTAAGTAAGAAAATTTCTGGTTTGTGTAGCTCAGAAAATTTCTGGTTTGTGTAGCTCTACACAGGTACATCCAGTGATGCAGTGCGATACAAATGGAGGAAGGATGAGCAATACAGAATACCCACCCTACAACCATGGCATGAAGAAGGAAACAGGTGGAGGCATGGCGAATCCTGAGTACCCACCCTACGGACATGGCATGGAGAATGAACAAGTCAACTATACGGGTAACTATTCTAGACCTCAAAATAATTTTTATAGTAACACTTATACAGCAGGTTGGAGGTACCATCCCAATTTCTTGTGGGAAGGTCAAGGTAATCAAAGACCGCAACTTCCTTCAGGTTTTCAACAACCACCTCACCAGTAGGAAACGAAGCCGAACCTTGAGGAGATGCTAATGAAATTTATCTCGAACACTGAAATAGCGCTTAAAAATCAGCAAGCATTGACTCAAGGGCTCGAGAATCAAATAGGTCAGCTTGCTAAGCTGATCTCAGAAAAACCACAAGGTATCTTACCAAGCAACACTGAATCTAACCCAAAGGAACAAATTCAAGCTATCACCGACCAAAATAGTGAATGGTTAGATGAACCAAACCCAAGGGAAGAACCTGTGGTAAGTGAAGGTAAGGTTGAGGTGAGCCATGAAATACCAAAATCGGCAATTACAGAGTACCAACCTCGTATACCATATCCCAAAGCAATAAAGAAGGACAACACAGAGGGAACAGTTTGGTAAGTTTCTAAAACTTTTAAAGAAATTATATATTAACTTACCGTTTCTCGAAGCTCTTTCGCAGATACCCGATTAAATTAAATTTTTAAAAGAGATGTTGACAAACAAACGGAAGCTAGACGAGGCATCGCATGTGGAGCTAAACGCAATGTGCTCAGCAATTCTACAAAATAAACTGCCACAGAAATTAAAAGATCTAGGGAGTTTTACAATTCCATGTTTAATTGGTAGTTTATCTATTGATAATGCTTTAGCTGATTTAGGGGCAAGCATCAATGTTATGTCTTATAAAATGTTTAAACAGCTAGGTCTAGGGAAACCCAAACAAACTAGGATGAGCATTCAATTAGCTGATAAAACTATTAAAATTCCTAGGGGTATAATTGAAGATGTTCTTGTAAATATTAATAAATTTGTATCCCCAGTAGACTTTGTCATTTTAGATATGGATGAGGACAACACGATCCCCTTAATTTTAGGAAGACCCTTTTTAGTAACTGTCAGGACTAAAATTGATGTTGGTACAGGAGAACTCATGTAACATCCTAAAAGTGGGCCTATGCATTTATATGATAGTCTAATATGTTAAATTGAGATTGCAAAGGTTGGGCTGACTTTTTGATTAAATATTTTAATTAGGGTTAAAGTTAGTGCTTTGGGTAATTTAAAGTGAAATATTGGGCTTTAAAAATTTGGGTTAGGTGGCTAATAAATGGTGTTAGCTTATAATAGTTAATTAGCGACAAAAGTCGGGCTTGTGGCCCAAAGAATTAAAGTGCATTAAGAGGGCATAAGTGGCGCCATAAGGGGAGGAATTTGGGCCTTGTGTGGCCGATTGGGCCTTAGAAGATGGGTCAAATTCGCACTTAAATGGGAAGGGGTGGACAAAGAATTAGGCTACCTTTTAGGAGTTATTTCTTTTATTTTAAGTGTTAAAAAGCTGATAATTAATAAGGAGGAGTTGATTTTAAGGTGGACTCTCCTAAAGGTAAGATAAGGATTAAGTTATCAGGAGAGTTAAAGGCTATCAGGAGAAGGGAGAGTTGGCCAAATTCCAACTCTGTGTGTGGGTATGCCGAAATTTCTCTATAAATAGGGAGTAGTATTCTTCAATTTTGGTACCCTATTCTTCTCTCATTCTCTGTCGAAATTTCCAAGCCTTCTCTGCAGTTTCTCTTTTTCTTTTTCTAAGAGCCGAATTCCTTTGTTCATACCCTCATCTCCCATACTCGAATCTACAAGTGAGATCTCTGTTTTCCCGAAGGTGCACTGTAAGCCGTATACTCCTTAGTAATCCGATAAGTTTCGAGATTTTTCCTTTTCTGTGATTCCCTTATTTTTATCAAACTCCTAATCTAAACCATTGTTCCAAGGTCCTTGTCGATTATACTTTACGCCTAGAAGCCGAAACTATCCCATTAAAGCTGATTTGGAGGAAAAATCGAAGGTAAGAAGTGGTAAGTGTGGCCGAGTGGCTTTCCATGATTCTTGTGCTTTGGCCGAATACTATGTGGGGTTAGGATAATTGTATGCATCTGTTGGTTTGATATTTGGTTGATGGCCAAATGTAGGAAGGTTGGTGGAGACAATTTCTAAAAGATATTCAGGATTTGGCTAACTAGGTAAGTGTTCGTTTTAAAGGTTACATTTAACTAATGAGTTAGATCTCATCATTTATTTGGTTTAGTGATTAAGGATTGTTATGGACTCAACTAACATCAAGCGAGAAGGTTGGATCGTAAAATCGTCGCCAAATTCAAGAAGCGATCTATTTCGGTAGTGCAAGATTGGCCAACAGGGTGTGGGCCAAAATCGAAGTCAGATCGTGGGCCAATAGTAGTTGTTTCAAGTGATAGTAGCATAGACATAGCAAAAGCCTTAGTACGTGAATCAGGTGTGTAACACTTTCCCACCGTCTAGATCTGATTAATAATAAATGTATATATATGTATATGTGTTCATAAGATTTATATGCCAAATCTCGATTTAAACGACGACGCTTCGTGTTAGTAAATAATCGACTATATGTTACAAGTAAATCTGTTGTACATGTTTTAAATTATTGTGCATGTTGCATGGTGTGGGTGATGAAAGGAGGAAGTTATATGTACATGTATATGAGTAACCGTTTTCCGTGAACTCATCAGAATGGGCTAATGCCGTGAATCGTTATACTGAGCTTGCCATTATATGTTACAAGGGCTTGACCATATATGTTGATGAGCGACATGACCGCCATCTTAGAAATAGCGGTGTGGGTTGATTGTAGAAATCCCCAATGGTGTGTTGGTTGGTGCAGGCGTGTAGCGGATGGAAACCTAGGCAAATGGGTTGGGCTTTGCATATTATATGTTTCCATGTACATGAATTTATTATTATGTTTAATGAGGCCCAAATCTAATGGTGCATGAGGGTTGCACACTGAGTCTTGCGACTCACCCCCTTTAAACTAACCTTTCAGGTGACGATTAGTGCACCTGACCGGTAGAGTGGGCGCAAGGTGGCCATGCAAGAGAATATGTTGATCCGGCAAAAAGACTCAAGTTAATTATTTTTATATTATGTTTTATTTAATGGATTTTAAACCTCGTTGTAATAAGGCCATGGGCCACTAGTTTATATCTTGTTTTATTATGGGATAAATTATTTTAGTTATTCAAACATTTATTTTAATTAAACTAAGGCATGTAATTAAGTTTGGGTTTTATTCATAAAGGCATATTTTATATAAATTACATTTGGGCTTTCGACAACACGATTTGTTTTACAAAAATTTCCTTAGTGACATACCGGATCCGGTTTGTGGTGTTTGGGCTGGGTTTGGGGTGTTACAAATTGGTATCGAGCCAGTTCAAAACTCGACTTTGGGTTTTGGGCTCAAAACGTTTTCTAAAATAGTTTTTTGAAACATGCATGTTTAAAATGGTACAGGTTTGTTTTCTCGGATGGCACCTGCGTCTCCGCCCAAGTCCGCTAGGTAAGTATTCAGAACTCCTTTTGTGATATATATATGAATATGGGCTTGATGGGTTTTATGGGACGTAGACTATCTTAATTAGACTTTGATGAACTATAGGCCTAGCTTAAACCACTTCTTAAATTCCATAAGACTCAATTTATCCAAACAAATCCTGTGAACTAGTCGTAGAGTTAGGGTGTGGCAACATCATCGCATGTCTAGGATTGGATTGGGGAGAGCTTGGTATTTAAGCGATCCTAGTGACTCACCTCCTCTTTCTTTGGAATCCTACCCAGTGCGTGGACTGCTCACCCTAACCATAAGGACTTGTTGACGCCAAAATTTATAATTAAAATCCGAAAGGGACCGGCCACCTTGTTTTGTAAAATTACTAAAATAACCTCTAGTTTTGAAAATTTCCAAATTTCCCCTGATTTGTAAAATACCCAAAATACCTCGGTTTGAAAAGAAATTACCAAAATACCCCCGATTTGCAAAATTATCAAAATACCCCCGAATTTTAAAATTACGAAATACCTCCAGATTTCAAAATTATCAAAATACCCCAGATTTATAAATTACTGAAATACCCCAGATTTGTAAAATTACCAAAATACCCTCGAATTTCCAAAATTACCGAAATACCCCTGAGTTGGAAAATTACCAAAATACCCTTATTTTGCCAAATTACCCGGAACCTTATTTTGGAAAATTACGAAAATATTCCTGTAGGTTAAAATTACAAAAATACCCCTGGGTAGTGAAATAAAAAAAATACCCCTATACGTTGAATGTAGGTTCATGAATGTTGTTTGTTTGATGAATGTTGAATGTATGTGGTTTCTAGGAGGTAAGTATGAAACTGAAACTGTAGATAGAATTCAAATTCGAAAGAACTACTATCGAAATGATTTTACATAAGATTATTCGCGGTTAATATGTGGGAAGAATTAATTATTCATAAAATTCTTAATCAGATAAACGTCGATCGAAAGAATGAGTACAAGGGGACGAAGACGCTCCAGATACGAATAATGGTGCGTACCCTACCATAGTATACTAAGTGGTTATTTTGGCTTTAGAATTAGAGTGCACAGCGAAAGCATAGTGGTGAGACTTAGGTAGGATGATTTCTAGTTAGTTGAAAATTTTGAGGACGAAATTTCTTTAAGGAGGGCAGAACTGTAACATCCTAAAAGTGGGCCTATGCATTTATATGATAGTCTAATATGTTAAATTGAGATTGTAAAGGTTGGGCTGACTTTTTGATTAAATATTTTAATTAGGGTTAAAGTTAGTGCTTTGGGTAATTTAAAGTGAAATATTGGGCTTTAAAAATTTGGGTTAGGTGGCTAATAAATGGTGTTAGCTTATAATAGTTAATTAAGTGACAAGCTGGGCTTGTGGCCCAAAGAATTAAAGTGCATTAAGAGGGCATAAGGTGGCGCCATAAGGGGGGAGGAATTTGGGCCCTTGTGTGGCCGATTGGGCCTTAGAAGATGGGTCAAATTCAGCACTTAAATAGGAAGGGGGTGGACGGCAATTAGGCTACCTTTTAGGAGTTATTTCTTTTATTTTAAGTGTTAAAAGCGATAATTAATAAGGAGGAGTTGGTTTTAAGGTGAGCTCTCCTAAAGGTAAGATAAGGATTAAGTTATCGGGAGAGTTAAAGGCTATCAGAGAAGGAAGAGTTGGTAAAATTCCAACTCGTGTGTGGGTTTCTTAAAATTTCTCTATAAATAGGGAGTAATATTCTTCAATTTGGTACCCTATTCTTCTCTCATTCTCTGTCGAAATTTCCAAGCCTTCTACGTTTCTCTTTTTCTTTTTCTAAGAGCCAAACTCCTTTGTTCATACCCTCATCTCCTATACCTGAATCTACAAGTGAGATCTCTGTTTTCCCGAAGGTGCACTGTAAGCCGTATACTCCTTAGTAATCCGGTAAGTTTTGGGATTTTTCCTTTTCTGTGATTCCCTTATTTTTATCAAACTCCTAATCTAAACCATTGTTCCAAGGTCCTTGTCGATTATACTCTTTACTCCTAGAAGCTGAATCTATCCCATTAAAGCCGATTTGGAGGAAAAATCGAAGGTAAGAAGTGGTAAGTGTGGCCGAATGGCTTTCCATGATTCTTGTGCTTTGGCCGAATACTATGTAGGGTTAGGATAATTGTATGTATCGGTTTGTTTGATATTTGGTTGATGGCTGAATGTAGGAAGGTTGGTGGAGACAATTTCTAAAAGATATTCGGGATTTGGCTAACTAGGTAAGTGTTCATTTTAAAGGTTACATTTAACTAATGAGTTAGATCTCATCATTTATTTGGTTTAGTGATTAAGGGTTGTTATGGACTCAACTAACAGCCAAGCAGAGAAGGTTGGATCTGTAAAACCGTCGCCCAAATTCAAGAAGTGATCTGTTTCTATAGTGCGAGATTGGCAAACGGGGTGTGGGCCGAAATCGAAGTTAGATCGTGGGCCAATAGTAGTTGTTTCAAGTGATAGTAGCATAGACATAGCAAAAGCCTTAGTACGTGATCAGGTGTGTAACACTTCCCCACCGTCTAGATTTGATTAATAATAAATGTATATATATGTATATGTGTTCATAAGATTTATATGCCGAAATCTCGGATTTAAACGACGGACGCTCAGGTTAGTAAATAATCTGACTATATGTTACAAGTAAACTGTTGTACATGTTTTAAATTATTGTGCATGTTGCATGGGGTGGGTGATGAAAGGAGGAAGTTATATGTACATGTATATGAGTAACGGTTTTACCGTGAACTACCAGTGACTAATCTTGTGGTAATCGTCTACGGCTTCGCCATTATATGTTACAAGAGCTTCGGCCATATATGTTGATGAGCAGCATGACTGCCATCTTAGAGAGTAGCGGTGTGGGTTGATTGTAGAAATCCCCAATGGTGTATTGGTTGGTACGGGGGCGTGTAGCGGATGGAAACCTAGGCAAATGGGTTGGGCTTTGCATATTATATGTTTCCATGTACATGAATTTATTATTATGTTTAATGAGGCCCAAATCTAGTGGTGCATGAGGGTTGCACTGCGAGTCTCGCGACTTACCCCTTTAAACTAACCTTTCGGTGACGATTAGTGCATCGGATTTGGTAGGAGTGGGCGCAAGGTGGCCATGCAAGAGAATATGTTGATCTGGCAAAAAGACTCAAGTTAATTATTTTTATATTATGTTTTATTTATTGGATTTTAAACCTCATTGTAATAAGGCCATGGGCCACTAGTTTATATCTTGTTTTATTATGGGATAAATTATTTTAGTTATTCAAACATTTATTTTAATTAAACTAAGGCATATAATTAAGTTTGGGTTTTATTCATAAAGGCATATTTTATATAAATTACATTTGGGCTTTCTGACAACACGATTTGTTTTACAAAAATTACCTTAGTGACATACGAGATCCGATCGTGGTGTTTGGGCCGGGTTTGGGGTGTTACAACTCATACTTCGTGCAGGAGATGAATCAATCAATCTTCAGGCTCTTAACTCAGCTAGGACATCAAGTGATAAAGGTGAGAAAGTAAATCCAATTGATAACCAAACTTTTCAACCTTCTTTACAGGAAGCACCACGAAATCATCTATCTGAGCCAGATCTTAGACCTCGTACCCATAAAGAAGTAATCCAAGAAGAGCGAGGGCTTCATATAGATAAACTAGACGAGTGGAAGACACACTTCAAAGAGAAATCATAACCGCACAAAGTAAAATCGAAGGAGCCCCCAGAAGAGCTCATAGGAACATCAAACCACTTTAAAATAGGAGACCAGGTACTGTTAGATAAAACAGATCCTTGAATCACCACATCAGACCTGAATACAGACGAAGACAGCCATCTTGAGGTATGTAATATCCTCCTATACAGGACAGTCGAGGTAAGTAATTCTAAATTCAGCACTTTTGAGGTAAACACTACTCGACTTAAACTTTATATCAAAAACCGAGTTGATCGCATGCGAAAGGATTTTCACCTTCTCAAACCACCATGACCATACAGATAACAGGTAAAGTCTAGCTCAAGACTTTAAACGAGCGCTTCTCGGGAGGCAACCCGAGCACTAACCCTACTAATTAGTTTAGTTTTATTTCTTCTCGTATTTGGGCGCATGTTTCTATACTCACACGGCCTTGCACATGGCCGTGTGGGCACCACAGGTAGGTAAAAGGGCGTGGCCGTGGAATATATATATATAATTTCCCAAAACACAGGCCGCATCTCTATTTAAACCTCCTTCTTCCTTTTTCCTTTCCAATTATCTTTTTTTTTTTCATCTTTTGTTATCTACTTTTATTTTTATTTTTATTTTCTTTATTATTTTCTTCTTATTTTTCATACCATTTAAATTTAGCTTAGGATACAATAAATTTAGGCCGACTGCTTCGAGGATTCAATTTCAATTGGTTCGAGGCGCTCCTCCGCATTCACCTCTGTCCAATCCTATTCGGTTTCTTTTCATTGACTCCATCCAAAATTCAGGAAGTTTCACTTTTCTCCCTATCTTATGATTTTATTATTATTGTGCTATTATCTATCTTTGTACATGGAGGACAATGTACATCTTAAGTGTGGGGGGATTAACTATAGTATTATTTGAAAATCTCTAAATTATGCATTGTTCTTAAGTAATTCTCTCATATTACTAATTAGGATGAAATTTCTATTGATTTATGATTATTATTGAGATGTCTTGGATTAAGTCATAGTTAAATGTGCATTGATGATTGAGACTTTTAGATACTAGAGAATCAAGCATGATAAGTCTATTTTTTAGGAATTAAAAATTTTCTAGGTTGCTGAACTGAATCTAAATATTACTTTGAAGTTTGAAACTTACGAGGTTGATGTCAAAAACACCCATAATTTTTGTGAGATTTTGAGCCTTATGGAGCATATATTCTTCTTTATGCTGACTTGATTGATTATGAGTGTGTCAACATTGAACTGTTATTCTAGAACTTGCTTCGATTATACATGTCGAGACCACACTCTTGATTTGATATTCAGAGATGATAAAGGCACTTAGGTTTTAACCCACTTACTCCACTAAAACTGAAACACCCTAAACCCGGCCCAAAAAGCCTAACCGGATTTGGTATGTTCCTCGAGTAAAACTTTAGCGGAAATAACGTTTGTTCAAGAAAACTTGATGATTTTAAGTAAAACGGATTAACTTAAAGATCGAGTTGGGCTTAGTTGAAAAAAATAGAATTGTATATTCTTAAAACATATATGTATATTTGACTGACAAAGACCTTTTTTTTAAATATTTATCGAAAACCATTTAGTTATTTAATTGATAAATTGTTCATGGCAGAATTTAAAATAAATCCAAACAAAAATCTAAAAGTAGTTTATAGTGGCCTTATTACACAAAATTGGCAAATCCATAATAAAGTCTAAGTAATAAAATTTAAAAATTAATAAGTTTAAGTCGGAAAATCTCCACAATACTTGATACGAGCACTGGCCACCTCGAAATCCCTGCTGCCCCGATCCATCGCACTACGAGTCATCTGAAAAGTTATCCCATAAAAATGGGTGAGTTATAAAACTCAATGTATAACACATACACTAAAAAGCCCATTTTATCAAATGCTTTTAAGCTCAAAAATTTCACATATGGCCATAGGCCCATTTAACTCATATTTAGCCCAAAGGCCCATTTAGCTTAAATTTAGCCCAAAGGCCCATTTAACTTATATTTAGCCCAAAGGCCCATTTCATAGCAAAACAAATAATAATCATTCAATATTACATGGTTATGTTCATGAAATGAAATGCAAGCCCTACCAACCTAAATATCCATCCGCTACACACCCCGTACCAACCAAAGACACCGTGGGGATTACTAAATCGACCTCCATCCGCTACACACCATCGAAGGCGCTTATTACATCCAACATGCACATCGCTTTATTGTGGCAAAGCCACCAAAAGCAGATGTGACCAAGTCACCGAATCAAGTCCAAATTTCAAATACGTGATCAAGTCACCAGATTCACATACGTGACCAAGTCACCAGAGTCAAATATGTGACCAAGTCACCGAGTCAAATATGTGACCGAAGTCACCGGAGTCAAATATACGTGACCGAAGTCACCAAATTCACATATGTGACCGAAGTCACCAGAAATGTGGTAAAACCACCAGAATACTTCCTCCTTTCTCAAATATACCCATATGCCCATGCACATACATATCAAATCAGATTTTTATGTTATTTACCCCACAAATCATAATATAGTCATGCTTATTTCATATTGATGCATATAGCAAAATAAACAAAATATTGGGGTAAACATACCTGAATATCGTATACCACTGAATGGTATCCAAAAGCACAATCATACACATAGTCATATAGTCACAATTAAATATATGTGCAAATCTTATGGAATTTTTAATGTAAAGTTACACACCTAGTGACAGTGAGAACAATACCCTCTTGCTCGTCAACACCTAATTGATTGACACACTTGGTTAGTATAAACTTTTGTTAATAATAATACACTTATTGACGATGGATCTAAATCCTTACCCTCGGATTCACGAATGATAGTTATTTGTGGTTTTTCTCCACTAGATGGATCAAAACCCGCTGATATTCCACCAACGTAAAGTGGTTCGGTTGTACGTACTACTTCGAATAACCAATCCTCGTTAGCAGGGGGTCCACAACCCGGTGGAAAGTCTCTAACCCCGATCTCGCTTCTTCGTTTGTAGTTCGATGGTAAAGGAATACCTCCTCTCTTCCAAACACTCCATTTTACTTTTCTTACCTATCTTGATGACCTTAAATCGCCCTAAAATAACGTAGATTAGTGATCCATCTAAAGAAATTGATATGATCTAAATTAATAACCTTACCTTGATGATTTCGAATGCTCACTTAAAGGTTATCTTCAACAAAGATCTTTGAAAAATCTTTTCAAAAGATTCGGCCTAGGAGAGAAATAAAAGATTATGGTTTTAAGTTTGCTAAATTAAAAGGAATGATGAAAATAATTGATAAAGTCTTACTTTGAGTCCTTCAAGATTCGACTTTGAATAAGAAGAAAAGAAGATGATGGTTCTACTTTAACAAAAAGAGAAGAGAAATGGTGGTTTCAATATAATGGTTTTGGTTTTGAGGGAAAGAAGAAAGAGAATGAAAAGAGAAGGAAAAGAGAAGGAAGAAAAGAGAAAAGGAGAAGAAGATGATGATGGTGATTTCTCAAAAGAAAAGAAATGTGTTTAGGAACCTTTGCACATTCTGGCCAAGGAGGAAGAAATGAAGAAATTGGCTCTTTGAACTTTGTAGTTTTGGTTTTGAAAAGAAAGATGGGAGAAAGAAAATTGTATTTGGTTTAAACACAATTGAGGGCTAAATCAAAAGCAAAAGTGTACCAAAGTGCCTAAGGTACATTCGGCCAAAGTGGAGTTTTTTTGAAGAAAATTGGTCAAAAGAAGAAAGCCAAAACAAAAGAAAGTTTTACCTAAACTCAATGAAAAATTCGGCTAGAGAGAAACTATTGGAGAAATGAGAAAAGATGGACAAACAAAGACTTTTGGCCAACTTTTCCCCTAATGGCAAAGCAAAATTCGACCAAATCAATGCCAACATTATCCCTTTTTCCTCCTTGTTTCTTCCCCATCAACTCTTGATTTGCTATCAACAATAAACCACTCCCTTTAGCCCTTCATGCCGTCTAGGTTCATGGTCAATTGACCATGAACACACTCCCAAAACCTTGCCCCATATCATGCCTTTTGTCCCCTCATCTTATCATCAACTTATGATTCCATGCCTTAAGTTCCTTGCTTCCTTTTCACATAGTCAAATAGCCAAAAATGAATGAATGCTCATCCACTTTAGAACTTTCTTGGTGACACTTATAGGAAGAAAACAAAAAATTAAAATCCTCCCTAATGCTAGCTAGGAGATTCAACTTCACACCTCAAGCACACATCCATGCATCTTAACCACCTTGCCAATTACTTAATTCATGCTAAAACTTCTTATCATTAATTTTAAGGCCTAACTTGCTTAGCTCTCTCTAATTAATAGGAATTAAAAGTTTTACCAAATATGCACTTAATTAATGAAGCTCAAATAACTTCCAAAAAATACACTTAATAATAATTAAGCATGCAACATCATTCAATTAAGTGAAATGCATAGCCCTAATTATCGTGGATGTTACGCTTCTACCCCTTAAAATAATTTCATCCTCGAAATTACCGGTGGAATAAGTGAGGTATTCTTGTCGCATCACTTCCTCCGGTTCCCACGAAGCTTCTTCTGATCCATGATTACGCCATAATACCTTAACGAGAGGAACCAACTTTCTTCGTAAAACCTTTACATCTCGCTCCAGAATTTGAATTGGCTCCTCTTCATATGACAAGTCTGTCTTAATTCACCCTCCTCAACTGGCACTACATGAGATGGATCTCGACCCAGTAGCGTAACATTGAAACATGGAACACATCATGCATTTGCTTCAAATCCGAAGGCAAATCTAAGCGATATGCCATGATCGACCCGCTTCACAATCCGATAAGGTCCAATGAACTTGGGGCTTAGTTTCTTTAACGTCCAAATCTCATCACCTTTTTCCAAGGTGAAACCTTTAGGAAAACTTGGTCTCCCACGCATACTCTATTTCTTTCCGCTTTAGATCTGCGTATGATTTTTGTCTGCATCGATGCTTTCTTTAACCGAGCTCAATTATCTTAACCTTTTCTTGATTCACCACTATCTCGGACCCAAAATCGACGTTCCCTAATTACATCCAACATGTAGGAGTGCGACACTTCCGTCCATATAGTGCTTCATACTGTGCCATCCAGTATCTTTGGATTGGAAACTGTTGTTGTACATAAATTCGCTTAGCAGTAAGAATTCTTCCCAACTTCCCTTGAAATCTATCACACATCCCTTAACATATCTTCTAAGATTTGGATTACTCTTTCAGATCGACCATCCTACCGAGGATGAAATGCCGTCTTCAAGTCCAATCGGTGCCCAAAGTTCGATGCAATGCTTTCCAAAATCGTGACGTAAACCTCGGATCTCGTCCAAATTATCGACAACGCACTCCATGCAATCTCACAATCTCAAATACATATAACTTCGCCAATTTACGCAAAGAGTAATCAATCCGAATCGATAAAATGTGCGATTTCATCAATCGGTCCACTATCACCTATCTGAGTCTTTCTTAGTAGGCGTAAGAGGAAGCCCACTAACAAAGTCCATGGTGATTCTCTCCTACTTCCATCGGAATCTTTATCGGTTGAAGCAACCCGATGGTACTTGATGTTCAGCCTTGACTTGCGACACGTCAAGCACTTTCCTAAAATTCAGTAACTTCTCGCTAAGACCGAGGCCACCAAACCGATCTTGCAAGTCTCGATATAACTTACTTCCTCCGGGATGCATAGCATAGGGGCTACCATGCGATTCTCAAGTATCTTTTGCCTCAACACCGATCCCTAGGCATATAGACTTTATCTTTGAAGCACAATACCCGTCATCATAATACCAAAATCTTCCAATTTCCCACTCTTCACCGTCAAGCTTTTCACTCGAGATCATCATCTACTAATCGCCTCTCTTTCACTTGACTTAACCATGTCGACAATCAAGTTACGCCAATAAGCTTAGTCATCGTAAAGACTAAGGTGTGCAAACATTGCCCTCAAATCGACACCACTTTTTGACTTAGGCGTACGCCACCACATTCGCCTTGCCCGTGGTACTCGATAGAACGATCGTAGTCTTTCAATAACTCTATCCACCTTCACGCCTCAAATTCAGTTCTTTACGAGTCGGTAGATATTTCAGACTTTTGTGATCCGTATATATCACTGACTTCTCCCCGTATAAGTAATGTCTCCAAACCTTAAGAGCAAAGACTACAGCTGCCAACTCCAAGTCATGCGTCGGGTAATTAGCCTCGTGCGGTCTCAACTGCCGAGACGCATACGCAACTACCTTTCCGCCTTGCATCAGAACACATCCTAATCTCGTGTGAGAAGCATCACAATACACGATTTAAATCCTTTCACCGCCAGTGGATCAAAAGCGAGCTTGATCAAAACTTTCTTGAGCTTCTCAAAGCTCTCTTCTTTATATCGCCCCACACGAAAGGTACTTCCTTTCTCAACAATTTCGTTAAAGGTGCACTATCGATGAAAATCCTTCAACGAATCTTACGTAGTATCCGACTAAACCCAAGAAATCGCGAACCTCGATTCACGGACTTAGGTGGTTTCCAATCTAGCATGACCTCAATCTTCCGAGGATCCACTCTTATCCCTTCTGCAGACACCACATGGCCTAAAATGCAACTTCTTTCAGCCAAAATTCACACTTACTGAATTTGGCGTACAATTTCTTCTCCCTTAAAACTCGTAACACAATCCGGAGATGCTCATCATGTTCTACTTGGACTTAGAATACACCAAGATATCGATCTATGAATACCACGACGAATTGATCCAAGTAGGTGGAAAATTGGGTTCATCATATCCATAAACGCAATTGGGGCGTTCGTCAATCCGAATGGCATTACCAAAAATTCATAATGCCCATATCTAGTTCGAAAAGTCGTCTTATGGATATCCGCTTCTTTCACTTTAAGCTGATGATACCCCGACCTTAGATCAATCTTTGAGAATACCGCAGCTCTCTTAAGCTGATCGAACAAGTCGTCGATCCTTGGCAAAGGATACTTGTTCTTGATGGTCGACTTATTCAACTGCCGATAGTCTATACACATCCTCATCGATCCGTCCTTCTTCTTCACGAATAGGACCGGGTGCTCCCCATGGAGACACACTAGGTTGAATGAATCCACGATCAAGCAACTCCGAATTTGAGCCTTCAACTCAACCAACTCCTTCTTGCCATTCTATATGGAGCAATAGAAGCTGGCGCCGTTCGAACAATAAGTCTATCCGAATTCTACCTCACGATCTGAGGCAAACCCGAAAGTTCTTCCTAAAAACATCTACAAATTCCTTCATAGTCCCGACTTCATTAGCGATTGCTTCCTTAGCCTCCAAAGCACTCACCAACATCGGAAGGCTTCACATCCCTTTCTAACCATCTTTTACGCCTTAAGAGTGGATACTACATTAGATAAGTAGTTCGTCTCTCGCCCATCACTACAACTTCCTTTTCATCAAAAGTTCTTAATGACATCCGCTTAGCAAAGACAATCCACATTTGCACGGTACTTCACAAGCCGGTCCATGCCTAAGATTAGGTCAATTCTCCGAATGGCAACTCCATTAGATCACCGAAGCTGTATCCCTTGGACTTCTAGAGGCACTTCCTTAAAAAGTTTGTCTACAACTCATCATGCATCTGAGGACTAAATATAGTCATCTTCCTAGGTACGATTTGAAGTCACATGCAAAGTCCCAGATACTTCACTAGCGATATAGGAATGAGTTGACCTATATCTATCAAAGCAATAAAGGCAACCCGAAATCGAACGCGTGCAGTAATAACATCAAAAGGCCATTGTCTTCTCTACTGACGAACCGCATACACCAAACACAGTTGTCTCGCCTCGAGCTACCATCGCCTCGCTCAAGTTCTGCGTCCTCTACCGTAACCATTGCCCTTCCATTTGGGCCACGACCTCTTATCTGCTGCATTGTCCTCTCATGTCACCGATTAGCACCCCGACTTGTTTGGGCGGTTCTTTTTGAGTTCATTGGGCAATCCTTGATCATATAATCCTTTGAACCGCACTTGAAACATCCGCCGGTCTTTTTCCAGCATTCACCCGAGTGTATTTTCCCACATTGAGAACAAGTACGATTTTGTCCTCCCGAAGCAGTCTGTTGACCTTGCGGTCTATCATTTCTTGATTTCTTCTGAAAATTCCCGGACGACCCTGAGGACCCAAAGCTTCTCTTATTCTTACTCTGGCCTCTGTCCCGGTTCTGTCTCTCAGTCCGTTTAGCCTCTTCGGTAATTCTTGCCCTTTCCACTAAGATTGCAAAATCTCTTTCACGGTGTGGAGCAATCATCACTCTTAGCTCATCTCTAAGTCCATCTTCAAATCTGATACACCGTTCATATTCCGTAGCCACTATCCCTCTGGCATAACGGCTAAGTCGCAAGAATTCTGCTTCATATTCAGCTATCGACTTGTTCCCTTGGACCAAATTCAGAAATGTCTTCCTCTGGGAGTCGATGTAGCTAGCTCCAACATATTTTCCTTCGAATTTCACTTTAAAATACCCCCAATCCGCATTTACCCACGTGGGTACTCTCCTTTATAGTGAGCCACCATTGGTAGGCTTCATCACGAAGAAGTGAAATAGCACCTTTCAATTTCTCTTCATCGGTCAGTCTATATCGTCCATGATTCTCTCGATTGCCTCCGGCCAATATTCACTACATTTGGAGCTACTCCGATACTCCTCCGAAAACCTCAAATTCTATTTGATCTTAGTCTCTCCATCGACTTTGAGACCCATTTCCAAAACTAGCTTCGCTACTCGTTCCAAAACTCGCAAAGACAAACTTGTGATCTTTGTCACCACCTTTATTTTGTTCTTGAAAGTCCGCCCCAACAGCCGGTGGCGAGCTTCATTCTCAAACCTTGACCAGATCGAATCGGTTCAAATACCATCCTTCCTCTTCCATGTCCACGACGACCTCTCCCTAGAGCTCATGTCTACTATGTATCTTATCTGCTTTTAAAAAGTCTTATGTATTAGAGTCTTTTCACTTCTTATTAAAGGAAAGTTTTATGAAATGTATATTTAGTAGTTTTTCCGTAGTAGCACACAAACACCTAAGGTCCATGTCTCTAAAGTATAGTTTAAGTTTAAACTATCATACATATCAAATATTGATAAAGTACATACCTGATGGATCTGGACTGAGAACTCGAGTGCCATGCTCTTTTAAAATCATTTAACTTAAGAAAATTTTCAAAAAGTCATTTGGGTCTACTTTTGAAAACGTTGTGGGCTTCAAAACCCAAGGCCGAGAGTTTAAAACTGGGCTCTGATACCAAGCTGAAACACCCCAAACCCGGCCCAAAAACCCTAACCGGATTTGGTATGTTCCTCGAGTAAAACTTTAGCGGAAATAACGTTTGTTCAAGAAAACTTGATGATTTTAAGTAAAACGGATTAACTTAAAGATCGAGTTGGGCTTAGTTGAAAAAAATAGAATTGTATATTCTTAAAACATATATGTATATTTGACTGACAAAGACCTTTTTTTAAAATATTTATCGAAAACCATTTAGTTATTTAACGATAAATTGTTCATGGCGAATTTAAAATAAATCCAAACAAAAATCTAAAAGTAGTTTATAGTGGCCTTATTACACAAAATTGGCAAATCCATAATAAAGTCTAAGTAATAAAATTTAAAATTAATAAGTTTAAGTCGGAAAATCTCCACAATACTTGATACGAGCATCGCCACCTCGAAATCCTGCCGCTTGATCCATCGCACTACGAGTCATCCAAAAGTTATCTCATAAAATGGGTGAGTTATAAAACTCAATGTATAACACATACACTAAAAAGCCCATTTTATCAAATGCTTTTAAGCTCAAAATTTCACATATGGCCATAGGCCCATTTAACTCATATTTAGCCCAAAGGCCTATTTAGCTTAAATTTAGCCCAAAGGCCCATTTAACTTATATTTAGCCCAAAGGCCCATTTCATAGCAAAACAAATAATAATCATTCAATATTACATGGTTATGTTCATGAAATGAAATGCAAGCCCTACCAACCTAAATATCCATCCGCTACACACCCGCATCAACCAAAGACACCGGGGATTACTAAATCGACCCTCCATCCGCTACACACCATCAAGGCGCTTGTTTGCATCAACATGCACATCGCCTTATTGTGGCAAAGCCACCAAAAGCAGATGTGACCAAGTCACCGATCAAGTCCAAATTTCAAATACGTGACCAAGTCACCAGATTCACATATGTGACCAAGTCACCAGAGTCAAATATGTGACCAAGTCACCGAGTCAAATATGTGACCGAAGTCACCGGAGTCAAATATACGTGACCGAAGTCACCAAATTCACATATGTGACCGAAGTCACCAGAAATGTGGTAAAACCACCAGAATACTTCCTCCTTTCTCAAATATACCCATATGCCCATGCACATACATATCAAATCAGATTTTTATGTTATTTACCCCACAAATCATAATATAGTCATGCTTATTTCATATTGATGCATATAGCAAAATAAACAAAATATTGGGGTAAACATACCTGAATATCGTATACCACTGAATGGTATCCAAAAGCACAATCATACACATAGTCATATAGTCACAATTAAATATATGTGCAAATCTTATGGAATTTTTAATGTAAAGTTACACACCTAGTGACAGTGAGAACAATACCCTCTTGCTCGTCAACACCTAATTGATTGACACACTTGGTTAGTATAAACTTTTGTTAACAATAATACACTTATTGACGATGGATCTAAATCCTTACCCTGATTCACGAATGACGGTTATTTGTGGTTTTCTCCACTAGATGGATCAAAACCGCCGATATTCCACCAACGTAAAGTGGTTCGGTTATGCGTATTACTTGAATAACCGATCCTCGTTAGCGGAGGGTCCACAACCCGTGGAAAGTCTCTAACCCCGATCTCGCTTCTTCGTTTGTAGTTCGATGGTAAAGGAATACCTCTCTCTTCCAAACACTCCGTCGGCTCTTTTTCTTACCTATCTTGATGATCTTAAATCGCCCTAAAATAACGTAGATTAGTGATCCATCTAAAGAAATTGATATGATCTAAATTAATAACCTTACCTTGATGATTTGAATGCTCACTTAAAGGTTATCTTCAACAAAGATCTTTGAAAAATCTTTTCAAAAGATTGACCTAGGAGAGAAATAAAGATTATGATTTTAAGTTTGCTAAAGTAAAAAGGAATGATGAAAATAATTGATAAAGTCTTACTTTGAGTCCTTCAAGATTCGGCTTTGAATAAGAAGAAAAGAAGATGATGGTTCGGCCTTAACAAAAAGAGAAGAGAAATGGTGGTTTCAATATGATGGTTTCGGTTTTGAGGTAAAGAAGAAAGAGAATGAAAAGAGAAGGAAAAAGAGAAGGAAGAAAAGAGAAAAAGGAGAAGAAGATGATGATGGTGATTTCTCAAAAGAAAAGAAATGTGTTTAGGAACCTTTGCACATTCGGCCAAGGAGGAAGAAATGAAGAAATTGGCTCTTTGAACTTTGTAGTTTCGGTTTTGAAAAGAAAGATGGGAGAAAGAAAATTGTATTTGGTTTAAACACAATTGAGGGCTAAATCAAAAGCAAAAGTGTACCAAAGTGCCTAAGGTACATTCGGCCAAAGTGGGAGTTTTTTTTTTGAAGAAAATTGGTCAAAAAGAAGAAAGCCAAAACAAAAAGAAAGTTTTTACCTAAACTCAATGAAAAATTCGGCTAGGAGAGAAACTATTGGAGAAATGAGAAAAGATGGACAAACAAAGACTTTTGGCCAACTTTTCCCCCTAATGGCAAAGCAAAAATTCGGCCAAATCAATGCCAACATTATCCCTTTTTCCTCCTTGTTTCTTCCCCATCAACTCTTGATTTGCTATCAACAATAAACCACTCCTTTAGCCCTTCATGTTGTCTAGGTTCATGGTCAATTGACCATGAACACACTCCCAAAACCTTGCCCCATATCATGCCTTTTGTCCCCTCATCTTATCATCAACTTATGATTCCATGCCTTAAGTTATTTGCTTCCTTTTTCACATGGTCAAATAGCCAAAAATGAATGAATGCTCATCCACTCTAGAACTTTCTTGGCCGACACTTATAGGAAGAAAACAAAAAAATTAAAATCCTCCCTAATGCTAGCTAGGAGATTCGAACTTCACACCTTAAGCACACATCCATGCATCTTAACCACCTTGCCAATTACTTAATTCATGCTAAAACTTCTTATCATTAATTCTTAAGGCCTAACTTTCTTAGCTCTCTCTAATTAATAGGAATTAAAATTTTTACCAAGCATGCACTTAATTAATGAAGCTCAAATAACTTCCAAAAAAATACACTTAATAATAATTAAGCATGCAACATCATTCAATTAAGTGAAATGCATAGCCCCTAATTATCAGGATGTTACAAAAACCCTACCCTCACAATTAACCCTTAGTGAACCCCTTTGAACCTAACAAACCATTTTATTGACTCACCCACTGATATTAACCCAAAACCCATCTTGTATTTGTTATCACCATTCTTCTTGACTCCTTTTTGTCGAGATTTGATTTGAGCAGTTGCCTAACTATGTTCTCTATTTTAGTTGTTAAAGTCTCGTTCTTATTATTTTAAGCACTTATTCTAAAAAAAAATGAAGTATATTCAGTATTAACATTATGAAAAGTGAGCTTGTACGTTTAAATTCCAATTATCTTGAAGAAAAAGCTCGTATTATTAGTATTACAAATTTTCAATTAATCTAATTACTTATTATCAGTTCGTTATTTCTAGTTAGGTAATTTGTCAATTCAATCTCGATTCTAACCCTCTAATTCATCCTTTTTCCACACCTTTAACCTAAGCCTCATTACAACCCTGTTAAAGACCTTTTGATTTGTGTATCATCTCATATTATAGTGGTGGATATTTGATTTTCATGCAAGCCTATGGGATTAACTTTTCATGTTCGACTTATGAGTGCTTTTTCCTAAACCTTAAACACTTTGAGTGATTTGAGTGAATCTTTTGTGAGGATTTCAATCCTTGTCGGTTTTGAATCAAAGGTAATTATTTAAATAAGGGAAGACACCTATATTTTCGTACTACAAATGTATGACTTCGATTGTTTGAATCTTTAGGACTCTTTGAGTTAAATTATCCATGTATGAATTATCTATGAATTATGATGAGACATTGTTGATGAGAATTATGAATTGTGGAAAGTTCGTTTTAATTGTAAGTTGAGAATTTTGCTTCAGTACAAGCAAAACCTTAAGTGTGGGGGTATTTGATAAACCGTAAAAGTAACATAATCTAACCCCTTATTTAGCATGCTTTTGGATGATTTAAGCCATTAATTATGTAATTTGGTACTCTTAATCCTTTGTTTTCATGTTTTATACTCAGGAAAGCACCCGAGGATGAAAAGAATGATAAATGGGCTTAAAACGGGCCAAATGGGCCAATTTACAAAATCGACACAGCCTGGGCCCAAGACCACACAGCCGTGCCTCCCTAAAGGACCCAACACGGCCTGGCCACAATTCACACAGGCGTGTGCCATGGCCATGTCCCTACCGTGGGAAAGAGGAATTCTACTTGGAAAAGGATACTTAAGGGCAAAGAAACACATTCCAAAGCCTATTTAAATACTCTAGTAGGAATTCTACTTGGTTTAGGATACTTGGAGGCCAAGTAAGGCATCTCAAAGCTTATATAAACACCCTAGGGGGCAACTTAAGCGGGGAGTTCGACGGGGTTCGACAGAACCCTTACAGTGACTCTTGTTTTGGAATCACTCGAAGATAGCTAGTTGATCCATCTCAAGAAGTCGGAGTTATACTCAAGAGGGAGGATCTCTCCTTCAATTCCTTTATGGGGTTTTAGGGTTTTCTTATGTTTTGTTTTATCTTCTGAGATGTTTTCTTTTATCATTATGATCTAAACCCTGCAGATACCTGAAGGGGATGAAACCTAAGACGAATCTTGTTATTGTTTTCTGAACTATATGATAAATATTTGATTTGTTCTTAATTGTGTGTGCTTAATTCTTGTGTTGATATTTCTGGGATATTAATTCAAGTTGGATGTGCTTAGGTGGTGGAGCAAAAGTCCCTACCTAAGAGTAGATCTAGCATAGTTAAGCGGAGTTGGTCGCACGCCTAGAGATAGGGTGACGAAAATCTGTTGGATTAGGGTCAAACCTAAACTGGGAGTCCATAGATCAAGTTAATGCAATTCTAGGGGTTTTAATTAGAAAGAGATTTCAATTAATCAACTTAGGGTTAGACGTTATTCGCCTCGAGAGAGGGTTTAATTTAAATTAGGGAATCCTACGGATCAGGTCGAGTGAATAAATCGTCTGGTTCAGTGTTAGAAAACAAGTGAAGTCTAGGTGGATTCTTCCTAGGGTATCGTCTTAATCAACTGAGTTTTCCCAAAAGTATTTTCCCCAATTCGTTCTTTTTGTCTTAGTGTCTTTAGATTAATAGTTAGTTAATTTAGATTAAACAATAAATCTCCTTTATTTTTAAGCTAGATAATAGAAAGAAAGTTAGTATTAGTATTTTTAGTTCCTTTGGGTTCGACAATCCGGTCTTGCCTAAGCTATACTACTGTTCGATAGGTGCACTTGCCTTAAATCGTTGTCAGAGTTAGCTTTCAGGTTCGATCATTCTCTTTATAAATTTTAAGACTCGACAGACATGATCAATTATTATTAATTTTAAATTATAAAATTAACATATAAAAACATATAATAAAAATATGTTGCCGTCCACTATATATTAAAATGGCCTAATTGCAACATAAATCCTCCATATTAAAAAGACAACAACAATTAGGCACTTTCACAACTAACAATCAAATTTTCATTTTATGCGATTAAACCCTTTTATTAAATTAGACACTCAAATGACAAAATTAAAACACAAAAATTTAACACAAGCAAATTCACACATAATAAACACTAAAAATAATTTTTAAAATATTTTTGGACTCGGATTTGTGTCCGAAACCACTATTCCGATTAGGGTCAAAATCGGGCTATTACACCAATTCACGTCCTCACCCGTGTAACTCACTAAATAGGATCACACGGTCGTGTTGCAGGCTATGTAACTCTTTGAGTTGTTACATACGATTGTGTGCTAGGCCGTGTAATTCACTGACTTGAAATATCAAAATTTTGCAAATGACACACGACCGTGTCACTAGGTTGTGTGACAGCCCGTGTCCTAGGCCGTATGAGCCCAAAACTTACTTAAAATCAAGCCATTTCAAGTCCAATTCATACCCAACCACTCAAACCATTTGGGCACATATTCAAGGGGTTTAAACATCATTCAAACACACATAAACATGCCATTTCAAACATCCTAATTCATCTAACCAATATGCCATTCAAAGGCACCACAATTTTATCGAAACATTAAAGATCAAACCAAAGCAATTTGATCATATCTCAATTACACAACCTAGTGCATTTAACCACCACATGTTAACCCAAATGACTAATTCGAAGCCATCACAAACATACAAAAGGGTGATATATACAAGCATTTTCAAGTGACCAAAATGACATAACTTGGTAAAGCATTGACGTTCATCAAACCAAACTTAACTTCCAAATGATTAAACGTACAAACACATTCATTACACATCCATGAACTACCAATACAAAAGACCTATACACACCATTATTAACCTTGGCCAAAATACTCAAAATCTACCAAAATAGTTGTTGGATAGTATGATAGGTCTCCAATGAGCTTCCAACCAATTAAGCTTCCGATAATCTATAAAACAAAGGAAAATAACTATGTAAACAAAGAGTGCTTAGTAAGCTCGTATAAACTTAAACATAACTTACCATTTCATTTGCACAATTAATAGCACAAGCATAATATCAACCAAAACCATAAGATTGGCATAAGCCTATACAATCATCAACAACTCACAAGTTAGTATATTTGTCCATGATACAAATGAATTCAACCATAAGATATGTAGTTTACCATATATAAACACATCATTTAACTCATCAATGTTATCATAAGATCATGATTCATTCCATTTGCATACTTACCGTTTCATTTCCTTTTCTTACCCGTTGAACCATCTATAAATACATTGGATACGCGGGAAAGCTCACACATAATGTGCCTTTACATACAATCATAACATTTCCTTTACATTGATGCTCACACGAGCTGTGAAATGAGCCGGCTTACACGAGCTGTGAAATGAGCCTGCTTACACGAGCTGTGGGTCTAAATGTAAGCTATACGATGCTGGTTACACAAGTTGTGGAAAATCCACAACAAATGCAAGACCTCAGCCATTGGTAGGGCATTCAAAACCAACACCCGGACATGAAATCCCTAATGACATGTCATTTGTATCCTAAGAATTCTCAAGATTCAAACAGGACTCGTTATCTGTCAATGCATCATAGCATTCATACATGTATGTTTAAATCAATTTATAACTAACACAATATAATAGATAGTCAACTTAACTAACATTAACACATTTACAATTCATACGAACTTATCTCGATAACTAGGGGCGTAGTAGTAGAGTCAAACTAATCTGAAGCTTTAGTTTTTCCTCGATTTAAGTACGATTTTGGTTTATCTTGATCTAAATAAATAATTTCATTCAATTAAGTATTTCTAGAATTCAATTTAATCCATAATTCATATTTATGAAAAATTATGAAATTACCCTAATACTTTAACTTTTCACAATTTAGTCCTTAAACTCATAACTTGAATATTACTCATTTTAACCTAAATCCATGTCAATCAATGTTACAATGGATTTTAAAACAACCATTATTATCAACATTTCACAATAAAACCCATAGATTTACACTTTTAACAATTTAATCCATATTTGTAATTTCATCAAAAATGACTTAACAAAACATTTTTATTTTACAACCAAGATTAATAATATATCAAATAACTTCAAAACCTATTCAAAACAACCATGAAAAGTCTCTCACCCTTTAAAAGTTTTGCAAATTAACCCCCGGGCTAGCTATATTAAGCTAAAACAGACTCAAAAACATAAAAATCATTAAAAACAAGGCTTGAATTCTCTTACATGCACCAAAAGGAGCTTTGCCAAACCTAGCTTTCTTCTCTAATGGTGGAAACAATTATGGCTTGAAGAAATGAGAAAGATGATAGCTTTTTATCTTTTAATTACTTAACATTTTAACTTAATTATCAAATTACCAAAACTATTAAAATTTCATTAAAACCTATCCATAAACATTCACTAACTCTTTAATTGGTATATTTACCATTCAAGTCCATTAAAATTCCTTTCCGTAGCCATTTAACCCTTTTAACTAATAGAATTCAACTTTTACACCTTTTACGATTTAGTCTTTTTTCTTAATTAACTATTTAAACTTTAAAATTTCTTAACGAAATTTTAATACTACCGTAATATAATCTGTAGAAATTAAATAAATATTAAAATAATAACTCATTTTTCAAAATTGTGGTCTCGAAAATATTATTTCTGACACCACTAAAAATGAGTTGTTACAACTCTCCCTCCTAAAGGAATTTTCGTCCTCAAAAATCTTACTAGAAAATAGGTTTGGGTATTGCACTTTCATAGATTCTTCTGGTTCCCAAGTAGCTTATTCAATTTCATGACGTTTCCAGAAAACTTTAACTAAAGCTATACGTTTATTTCTCTTTAACTTTTCGAGCTAAGATTCTGATCGGTTCTTCACTGTACGACATATCTGGTTGAATTTTAACAACCACAGGTGAAATCACATGTGAAGGATCTGATCGGTACCACCATAAACATGTTATGTATTTTCTCTAACTTCGACAGTAAAGCCAAACGATAAGCCATTGGCTCTCTCCTCTATGATCTCATACGGGTTGATGAATCGCAGACTAAGCTTCCCTTTATGGCCAAAACGAAAAACTTTTCTCCAAGGTGATACTTTTAAGAATACTCTGTCGCCGACTTGAAATTCAATATCTTTTCTTTTCAAATCCAGATAAGATTTCTAATGATGATAAGTAACTTTCAAACTATCATGTATTACTTTGACCTTTTCTTCAGTTTCTTGAATCAAATCAACACCGAATAGCTTTTTCTCGCTCAACTCAGTCCATATAATGGAGTTTGACATTCCCGACCATACAAAGCTTCATACAAACCCATTTTGATGCTTGTTTAATAACTATTATTATAAGAAAATTCAACCAATGAAAGAAATTTCTCCCAGCTACCTTCGAACTCTAAAATACAACATCGGAGCATGTCTTCGAGTACCTGAATCACTCGTTCAAACTGACCATCGGTCTGTGGATGAAACATTGTACTGAAATGCAATCTACTGCCCAGAGCTTTATGTAACTTACTCCAAAATTGAGAAGGAAACCGTGGATCTCTATCAGAGATGATAGACACCGGCACAACATGCAGTTTAATAATATTAGAAACGTACAATTATGCCAATTTATCATGTGAGTAATTCATACGTACTAGAATGGAATGTGCAGATTTAGTTAGACGGTCCACAATAACCCAAAAAAATATTTCTTTTAAAAAGATAAAGGCAGTCCCAATACAAAATCCATTGTAACTCATTCCCATTTCCACTCTTGAATCATCATAGGCTACAAATAGTCCAGAAGGCACTTGATGCTCAGCTTTGACTTGCTAACAAATAAAACATTTCGATACAAACTCTAAGATCTCTCATTTCATACCTAGACACTAGTACATCTATTTATCAATAAATTACTGTCGTGAGCTTCCTGTAGAATTTTCTGAATGACATCAGAATTCTTTGGAACTCATATTCAATTTCAAAAAAAAATACCGTCAGAACTAACACGAAATTCTAAATCAGGTGTCGACCCAATCTGCTCCTGTTTAGCAGTTAACTCGAAGTCACTTTTCTGAGCTTCACAAATCTATTGCAAAAATGTCGATCTAGCTTTTAGTTTAGTTACGATAGAACCATCATCAATCAATGTCAATTTAGTGTTCAAAGCTTACAAAGAAAACAAGAATTTTCTACTTTAGGGTTTTCCCGCATGATAATTGATGATCAAATCGTAATCTTATAGCAATTCCAGTCATCTTCATTGTCTCGAATTCAGTTCTTCTTGTGACATTAAATACTTCAGGCTTTTATGATCCGTGAAGATATGACATTTTTCTCCATGCAAATGGTGTCACCATATCTTTAAAGAAAATACAATAGCTGCAAGCTCTAAATAATGAGTCGACTATTTTTTCTCGTGCTGTTTCAACTATCGAGAAGCATAAGCTACCACTTTTCCTTCTTGCATCAAAACGTAACCTAAACCATTCAGTGAAGCACCACTATAGATCACAAATTCTTTACTTGACTCTGGTTGAACCAACATAGGGACTTTGGTCAACAATGCTTTCAACTGCCCAAAGCTTTGCTGACATGTTTCAAACCATTCGAACTTGGCATCTTTCTGAAGTAGTTTTGTCAATGGCGTAGCAATCATCGAAAATCCTTTAACAAATCTCTGATAATATCCAGATAAACCTAGAAAACTTCTGATTTTTGAAACATTTCTTGGAAGCTTCTAATCTATTATAGTTCATATTTTACTCAGGTCAACCCTAATGCTATCTGTCGATACAACGTGTCCCAAAAATCCAACTTCTCATAACTAGAACTCATATTTGATAAATTTAGCAAACAACTAATTTTCACGCAAAGTTTGCAAAATTATTCTCAAATGTTGGGCATGCTATGTCTCATCTCGAGAATAAATCAAAATATCATTAATGAACACAATTACAAATATGTCTAGATACGATCAGAATATTATGTTCATTAAATCAATAAACACAGCAAGTGCATTGGTCAAACCAAAAGGCATAAGAGGAAATTCATAGTATCCATATCTGGTTCTAAAATCAGTTTTTGGCACGTTCGAATCTTTAAACCATAATTGATAATATCCAGAACGGAGATCAATTTTTAAAAATACTTTGGCACCTTTCAGTTGATCAAAAACATCATCGATACATGGTAAAGGATACTGTTCTTGATCGTAACTTTGTTAAACTGCTGATAGTCGATACATAACCGCATTGACCCATCCTTTTTGACAAACAATACAAGAGTACCCCAGGTAGAAAAACTAGGCCAAATAAAGCCTCTGTCTGTCAACTCTTACAACTGTACTTTCAGCTCTTTTAATTCTATAGGTGCCATTTTATACGAAGCTACCGATATCGGAGAAGTTCTCATACTAATTCAATTGTAAATTCAACCTCTCTAACTGAGGGTAAACCTGGTAACTCTTTTAGAAACACATCCAAAAATTCACAAATAGCCAGGACTCACTCTAATTTCAATTTTGAAGCCTTGAAATCAAATATATAAGCTAGATACGCTTCATAGCCCTTTCTAAAATATTTTTGTGCCGACATAGCTGAAATTACATTAGTTGTACCATCGTTTCTATCTGATTCAACTCGAATTATTTCACCATTCTAACATTTCAACACAATTTGCTTTCGTCTATAGTTCACAGCAGCAACATGTAGAGTTAACTAGTCCATACCCAACATCACATCAAACTCATCAAATGGTAATAGCATCAAATCAGCTGGAAAGTTGTAATCTCGAATCATCAAAGGATAGTTTTTAAAGACTTTATCAACTAACTCAAATTGACTTAAAGGATTCGTTACTTTGATTACAAATTTAGTTAACTAATAAGGTATTTTCTTATCTGACACTAAAGACGTGCATAGATATGAGTGTGTTGATCCCGAGTCAATCAAAACATTAACATTAGTATCAAAGATAAAAATGTGCCAGTAATCAAATAAGGTACTGAAGCTTCCTCTTGAGCTTGAATCGCGTAAGCCCTAGCTGGTGCCTGAGCCTCGGATCTAACCATAGAATCTTTTGTTCCACTTCGACTATTACCTGCATTTACACTATTTCTGAATGGTCTCCCTCCCACAACCATGTTACTCGAACGAGTGTTCTGAGCTTTCTCCTTATCAGATATTTCAAGATAGTCTCTAAGAAAATGATCATAAGAACCACATTTGAAGCACAATCCATCTCTTAATCTACACTCCCCGAAATGTCATCTATTGCACTATTGACATTCAGGTCTGTTATTTCAGACACTACCCACACTAGCTACCGATGTAGCCTGAGGTCTCAAACTCTAATGTTGCTTCACTTCATCTCTTTCAGCGAATCCTACTAAAGCTGATGTATGGCTATAAAATTCCTTTAATTTCTTTGATGGAGAAAAAAAATAACTTTCCCATAAGTTGTTTACCCGTATCACGAGCCTCATAATCTGTCTTTCTTTTCGCTTTACTGAATTCTTCACCTTTATGTGCTCGATCCACTAGAACCACAAATTTTTTCAATTCTAGAATCCCGAATAACAATTTGATAGCTTTATTTAAACCGTTTTCAAACTAGGTACACATAACAGTCTCTAATCATAAACATTCTCTAGCATATTTACTAAGCCGCACAATTTCTCTTTCATACTCAGTTACAGTCACACGACCCTGTTTCAAATCGAGAAACTCTTTCCGCTTCTTGTCGAGAAATTGTTAGCTAACATATTTATTTCTAAATTTCATCTGAAAGAAATCCCAATTCACACACTCTTCAGGTACGAAAACAATTAAAATATTCCACCATTGACATGCTGAGCCTTTCAACAAAGATACTGCACACTTTAAACATTCAATAAGTGTACAAGGCAATTTATTGAAAACCCTTATAGTGTTTTCTAACCAAAACTCATATTTTTCAGTATCATCTTCAGTTGTATCACGAAATTATTCAGCCATATATTTACGAATTTTATCAACCGGAGGCTTTTTACATGTACTTGTTGTAACTCCTTAATTAATTTAAGTTTGTTTTTGTGAAACCGACACGAAAATGTATCTCGCTTGATGGTTAAGTGTTCTGGGTATGTGTATGAGGTCTTGGGTTCAAGTCCCACATTTGATAATTTTGCTATTTTAGGTTCAAGCCTTACCCTTGTTGAGTGGACTTATATAAAATTGTCTGTTAGTCCATATTAGAATGAGCCTGCTGGTTCAAGTGGTAAGGGGTTGTTGTGTTGGAGGTCATATGATCAAATCCTTGCGCAAGCGTAGGTGTTATTTTTGCCTCGGTTGGCTGAGAGAGTTTGGATCGGATTGGGAGTCTGAGTGAGTGGGTAGTTGAGATTGAGATGTTAGTGGGAAGTTTAGATATTATTTTTATTAGTTTTTGTTTTTTTTCCAAAATTTTTTATTCTCTCCCTCTCTCAAATTTTGACGTCGATTGTTCTTCCTCTTAGTGGCATTTTTTATTTTTCTCCCTTTTTGTTACATTTTCTTTTTTCGCTCAAGCTATTGTCGATCTCTGCGTTGGGTTCTGTGCCTTCTGCTCTGGTTGTGTTTGGTAAGTACTTTGGAAGTTTGTGCAATTGTAGGACATTTCGGTTATGTTATTACTGTGTATCTTATTGCTTAGGGGAAGATCAAGGGGCTGGGGACTTTCCATCAGTGCTACAGTTGTGCGAAATCACCATTGTTCGATAGAAAGTATGGGTTTGGTTGTTTAACGGAATGAGCAGAGTGACTTGGTTTCGATTTTAGTATCAGTTTAAGTGACTAATTCGGTGGTTTATTGGTCAATTTTTGGTGCTGAATGGCTCGGGAGTGTTTTCACATCGAAACCGTACCAGATGTGTTCCCAAAACATAGAAAATCAGGTTTCGACGAAAGTCGAAAAAGCATTCTATCGACTCCACATGAGTGTATGCGAGACATGACCGTGTGTCTGACAAAGGTGCGACCGTCCACAAGACACATCCGTGTGATGGTGTGAGTGTGGCCATAGGGCCACACTAGTGTGTGGGTCTTGGGCCAGGCCGTATGGGCCACACGGGCAAGGCCAATCTGGGCATGTAGGCCCACAAGGGCATGTGGGCCTATAATTCTAAAATTTTCCCTAGGGTCGCAGAGGTCGCTCCGATCGACTGTGGGCCTATCGTAGGGTCGGTAAGGGCTAACCAATCCTTAAATTTTGTGATCTAATATTCTGATAGTCTGCTATGAGTAGGACACCGTTATGCATGCCTGACTATTCTGTTAAATAGATATGTTTCTGTATGCAAGCATGTTAAGCATGATATTTCTGTATTTGTATTATGTATATATGTTTGGGGGCAAAATCGTATATGTGAAGGAAATTATCTGTATGACGACCTTTCACCTATATTTGGGCAGCTTGACTGCATATTATTTATAATGTGTCGTATCGGCACTATATGGTTTGTAGGGACGGGTGGGTATTTTTAACCCCACATGGTGTGATAAGATGGTCGAAGTTGGTGTGTAGAGGATGGGGGTAAGATTCTGTATATCTGTTTTATATATCTGATTCTATTATTTGTATCTGTAAAAGACTTAAGTCCAAATTTGAATCTGACTGTATATGTGATTTCTGTATGTATAGCATGTCTATTTCTGTTGGGTTACACACTGAGTTTACGAAAATTCAATCTATTTTTTGTTCTATTCAGGTAATCCACAGACTTAGGCGGATCGATGCGGTGGAATCTCACAGTGACCATAAGTTTGTGAACTATTTTAATTAATGGTTTTGTTAATTATGAATTATTTTTGGGAGTTTTGTAATTAAGGGACTCTCTGGACTGTTTGGTTTTATTTTGGATTTTCGAATTAACTCTTTATTTGCGACGGTTGGCTGAAAAATGGTTTTTACTAAAACAAAGGTTTTTCTGAAAATAAAACGAGATTTTCAAATATAACGATTTCTAAGACTTCTGCTATAAATTATGTTTTAGCAAATGAATTAATTAAATAACGCTTCCAATGATAGTTATAAACGAATATGGGTTATAAAACTTGGAAGATTTATCAAAATGACACTGTTTTCAAAACCTTTCTTAGTGATATCTCTAGATTCGACCATAACGTCTAGGTCAGGTTTGGGGTGTTACACTTTTTTCAAGGCTTGAGGAATGATGGGGACAGGTTGGGGTGCGGGAGGGGGTAGAGGTCGTTGAGCCATCGGGTTCGTTCTAACGAACTTAGAGAACCACTCTGACATCACTTGGAAGAAGGCTTCTTTCACCTTACTTTCCTGGCCCTCAACTACGGGCCCACTATTATCTACTCCATGAACAGAGGCTTGCACGTTACTATCAACCTCATCAGGATCGGCTTGGTTGGATGACATCTTTTATCTATACGAAAACATAGTTCAATTTGAGTTAAGAGATACTACACAATCACAGGTTATATAATGACATGTATTTCTAAACCCCGTAGATGCTACGTTCAGTCTGAGAACCAACTAAACGTAACTCTGATACCACTAAATGTAACACCCTTAACCCGTCTTTGTTGCAAAATTAGGGTTACAGAGCATTATCAATCAATCAAAAATCATTTAACATCATATCATCAAATAGATTAATCCCAATCATATCAACCATATGCATATTGTCCCTAAATCTAGCCTTCAAGGCCCTAAAAAATAGCTTAGATTCAATTCAACATTAAATTGAAACAAAACAAAAGTTTTAAATAAAATTTGGAGAATTTGGAAACCAGGGGTTAAACGACGTGTGACATAGCCGAGACCGTGTAACATTTGAACAAAGGAACACTTACCATTTCATTTGCATAACACAGAAGACATAAACATAACATTAACCATATTCACAAGTTAGTGATTGAACACATAACTTAGCAAAAATTACCACATAATAAAATAAATTTCATGAATACAACATATAAGCATTCATACTTTTCATGAACATGGCTATACACACTTTAATCATCAACAACTCATACTTCTCCATACTTTCAAGACATTACCAATCAGAACACTTATCGTTCCTTCCCTTTATATGCTCATTGAAACATTTAGAATAATATCGGATACACGAGAATCTCACACAATGTGTGCTAACATAGGGTCAAAACTATTTTTTTTCCTTTCCTTTACATAGATGCCCTCTCTCGAGGCATAAATGGGTTTGCTCACACAAGCTGTCGGTCGGAACGTAGATACACGGTGCTGCTCACACAAGCTGCCAAGTATCTACAACATATACCAGAACTCTGCCACCGGTAGGATGTCCAGGACTAACACCCAAAACATGGTAACCCTAGTGACATGCCATTTGTATCCTATATATTCCTAAGGTTCCAACGGGGCTCAATAGTCGTCGTACGTCGTTGAATTTCCATCCTTTCTTGACAAGATAAATTGCATAATAACATATATATTGACTCAATCACAATAGAATCACATGACTCAATCACAATGGAATCACATGCTAACATTCAATTAATCAACATTATACAAAATTCAGTTCATACGAACTTACCTGACTAAATTGCAGAAATGATAAAGTACAGAGGCATTTTGGTAATTTTCCATTCTCCTCGATTTTTCACCTGATCTTGATCTAAATTAATAATTTCACTAAATTTATTAATTTAGACAGTAAAAAAATGTATTTTTATCAAATTTATTCATTTTTGACATTTTTACAAAATTGCCCCTAAAGTTTTACTTTTATTCAATTTAGTCCCTAAGCCTAAAACATGCAAATTAACCATTTTACCCCAAATTGTGTCTAGAAGAATACTTATGGCATCCAATACAGCACATTATTGCAACGATTTCACATCAAATTCTTTATATTTTTACTATTTCAACAATTTAATCCCTAATTGGTAAATTCATTAAAAATCACTTAATAAAATACTTTTAAATAACAACTAATATTTCAAATTCATCATTTAAAATCTAAAATCACAAGGTTTATCAATGGAAACATTCAAAATCTTTAACAGTTTCAAAATCGAAGGTATGGGCTAGCTGGACCTAGTTGCAACGATATCAAAAACATAAAAATTATTAGAAACGGGGCTAAAATCACATACCAATTTAGATTTGAAATTGTCGAAACCTCCATGCTCAAAAATGGTTTCTTCCTCCCTTAAAAATCAGTGGAGAAAGATTGTAAAAGATGAATAAAACATTTTTGGTTTTATTTATTTTAATTTATTATCAAATTACCATTTTAACCTTGGTTAATAAATAAATAAAACAACAATTTCATGCCCATAATTGTCCACTAACTCCTTGAATGGTCTAATTACCATTTAATTCCCTTTTCCTTTATTCAATTAACCATTTAATAACTCAAATCAAATAGTGAACAAATTTTACATCTTTTACGATTTAGTCCTTTTAATTAATTAACTATCGAAGCGTTAAAATTTTTCAGCGAAACTTTAATACCACCCTAATGACACTATGTAAATATTTATAAAACTATTTACTTCTTGACTTATAGAAACTAGGTCCTGATGCCTCATTTTCTAAACCACTTGACCTTAGGGTCTTACTACTCGAACTTAATAAATCGCTTAAATAGCATAAATTATGAAATCAAAAACCTTTTTAAAATCACATTTGACTTGTAAATATTAAATAATAATATTTAAAGATTTACCTAGTGAATTTGGTAGCCTTGAAACCACTGTTTCTGACACCAATAAAAAACGAGCTGTTACAAAACATAGATTTACACTTTTAACAATTTAATCCCTATTTGCAATTTCATCAAAAATCACTTAACAAAACATTTTTATTTTACAATCAAGATTAATAATCTATCAAATAACTTCAAAACGTATTAAAAAAAACCATGGCAAGTGCCTCAACCTTCAACAGTTTTGCAAATTAACCCTTGGGCTAGCTGGATTAAGCTAAAACGGACTCAAAAACATAAAAATCTTTAAAAACGGGGCTTGAATTCACTTACATGCACCAAAAGGAGCTTGGACAAACCTCACTTTCTTCTCTAATGGTGGAAACGATTATGGCTTGAAGAAATCAGAAAGATGATAACTTTTTATCTTTTAATTACTTAACATTTTAACTTAATTATCAAATTACCAAATTAACCTTTTAAAACTATTAAAATTTCATTAAAACCTATCCATAAACATCTACGAACCCTTTAATTGGTATATTTACCATTCAAGTCCATTTACATTCCTTTCCATAGCCATTTAGCCCTTTTAACAAATAGAATTCAATTTTTACACCTTTTACGATTTAGTCCTTTTTACTTAATTAACTATTTAAACTTTAAATTTTATTAAAGAAATTTTAATACGACTTTAGTATAATCTCGTAGGAATTAATAAATATTAAAATAGTAAATCACTTGTTGAAATTATGGTCCCAAAACCACTATTTATGACACCATTAAAAGCAATTTGTTACTCTTAACTCCACTAAGATGTCTTGAAACTCATAAAACATTACTTGCACACATGGTTAAACTGATTTATCAAATCCATCAATACCAAATTACACAAAATACATTATATACTTATTTCAAATGTAACTAAGTAGCAAAACATCAATTAAGCAACAAAACAATAGCATGTTCTTCAACTGCAACCTGTATGGCTCTTCCAAAATAGGCTACATAAAAGCCACTTCTTAACACTCCTCCTTGGCTTCCATGCTGCAAACTCCCAATCTTGCTCTTAGATTCTCGAACCTTGATACAACAAGAAGTTTTGTCAAGATGTCAGCCAACTGATCTTCAGAACTGCAATGAACCAATTTAATTTCTTGAGATTGTTCCACTTCTCTAACAAAATGAAACTTAATATTGAAATGCTTTGTTTTTCCATGAAACACTAGATTTTTTGCAATTGCAATAGCAGATTGATTGTCACATTTGATCTCTGTTGCTATTCTTTGATGTAAGTTCATATCGGCCATGAGCTTTCTCAACCAGATTACTTGATTAACAATTGCAGTAGTTGCAACATATTCAACTTCAGCTGTTGATTGAGCTACTGTTTCCTTGGACTCCAACAAAAAATAGTTAATCCAAGGGTAAACAGATACCTTGAAGTACTTTTCATGTCATCAATGGATCCATCCCAATTACTATCTGCAAATCTAAAGAGCTTCATGCTATCAATCTTGGTGAACATAACACCAAAACTTAGAGTCCCTTTAATGTACCTAAGAACTCTTTTAGCAAATTGAAAATTATTCACATTGTAGCAGTGCATAAACCTGGACAAGAGACTAACTGCAAACATTATGTCAGGCCTTGTGGTTGTTAAGTAAAGAAAACATCCCTTTAGACTCCTATAGGTTGATTCATTTACTCTCTCGAAATCACCTTAGTTGGTGAGCTTTTCTCCAATAACAACTAGAGATACTTCCATGCCAAGGAAATAAGGCATTTCATGGGTAATCTATTCAAAATTTTCAAGGCAATTGTCTTTTAACTTATGAAAATCCATTGCTGCGTCTGAGATACTTCCATGCCAAGGAAATAAGGCATTTCATCCAAATTAGACATCTCAAACATACTCTCCATTTTGTCTTTGAAATTTGACAACATAACATCATTTCCACTAGTCACTAACAAGTCATCCACATATAAAGAGAATATGAGTAGTGTTTCATCACCTTCTTTCTTTAAATACAATGTTGGTTCACTAATGCTTCTCTCGAACTACAAGCTTGATAGGTAGCTATCGTTTCTATCATACCAGGCCCTAGGTGCCTGCTTTAGGCCATATAAGGCCTTTCTTAGCTTGTACACATTTGTCTCTTCACTAGGCACCTTAAAACCATCTAGTTGTTCAACATATATTTCCTCATCAAGAAATCCATTGAGGAAGATAGATTTTACATCGAGCTGATGTATTTTCCACTTCTTGTGAACTGTTAATGCCACTAAAATTTTGATGGTGTCAAGTCTTGCCTTTAGTACAAATGTTTCAAAATAATCAATCCCATACTTCTAGCTAAATCCCTTCACAACTAACCTTGCCTCCAGCTTGTTCAAAGTTCCATCAGCATTATGTTTGGCTTGAAACACCCATTTCACCCCTATGACCTTCCTGTGAACTGGTCTTGCAACTAATTCCCAAGTCTGATTCTTATGAATCATCCTTATTTCATCCAACATGGCTTGCCTCTGGCCTTCTTGTGTATCAGATTCTTCATAACTAGCTGGTTCGACTGTAGCTATATCAGCCCTATCATATACTTCACTAATCAATCTGGTTCATCTAACTGGAACATTATCAATGTTCAACTCTTGATCACACTGATCAGCATCATTTTGCCCTATTACTATGTCTTCAGTAGCACATTTTGGCTGACATTTATCCCAATTCTAGGTTGACATCTCGTCAAATACCACATTTTTGCTTACAAACACCTTGTAAGTTGTAGGATTTAGAACTCTATAGCATATTTTAACACTACTATGGCCTAAAGGATGCCGGGTTGAGCCTTCCTTGCCAATTTATCCCTTTTAATAGTAGGAACA
The DNA here is from genome assembly GCA_025506655.1 of Gossypium rotundifolium. Lineage (NCBI taxonomy): Eukaryota > Viridiplantae > Streptophyta > Magnoliopsida > Malvales > Malvaceae > Gossypium > Gossypium rotundifolium. Next base: position 136,642,183 of record CP106728.1, read on the forward strand.
TGTGCATAATAGATGCAACCAAAGACTTTTAGATGAGCTACTGATGGTTTGAATCCAAACCAGGCTTCAAATGGAGTTTTCTCTAATAAGGCTTTGGTTAATAGCTTGTTTTGCAAATAAACTATAGTATTTATTGCTTCAGCCCAGAAACTTCTAGGCAAACTCCTTTCAAACATCAGGCATCTGGCCATATCCATCAGGGTTCGATTCTATTTTCTTACTGACACCATTTTATTGAGGTGTGTAGGTGTTGGTGAGCTGGTGTCCAATCCCTAATTCTTCACATAACGTTTGAAACACATCAAAGATGTACTCTATCCGATTATCTGACCTTAATGTCTTGAGCTTACAACCTGATTGAGTCTTAGTTGCTGCCTTGAACTTCCAAAACACTGAGGCTACTTCTAACTTAAGCTTGAGAAAATAAACCCAGTAGAACCTTGATTAATCATCAATGAAAAGGATAAAATACCTACTGCCATTCAAAGATTGAGTTTTCATAAGACCACACATATCAATATGGACTAGTCAGAACTTTTGGAGGCCATCTAGGCCTTATTTGCTAGAAATGGTAGCCTAGCTTGCTTTTCTAGCTGACACACTTCACAAACATTCTGTTGTTCAACTACATTTGTTTAGTTTTCAACTAAATCTTTTTTAGATAACTGAAGTAGTGACCTGTAGTTAACATGTCCCAACCTTCTGTGCCACAATTTGGACTCACTAACATAGTTGTGTATGCACTAACAGACTCTTTTTTTCCAATCAACAACAAAGCGTCTATCAATCATTGTTATTTATATAAGCTTGGATCTATTTTGATCACTAAGGAGGCACTTTTTGCCTTTGAACACAACAAAATACCCATTTTCAAGTAATTGTACAATACTTACAGATTTATATCAATTTCAAGTACTAAGATAACATTGGAAACAACTTCGGTACTTGAAGAAGTGTCAATTAGCACATCTCTCTTCCCTTCTGGTTTGATGTATTGACCATTTCCCATTTTTACTCTCGAGTTGAAGCTTCTATCTATGCACTTAAAGATAGCAGCGTCAGGTGTCATGTGGTTCGTGCAGCCACTGTCAATCAACCATCATTTTCTGACTTTTCTTCTGATTGCTAAACAAGAAACAACAAATACTTGCTCTTCTTAAGCATTGCTTTCTTCTGCCACTTGAGTGTGTGTATTAATCTACTGAGCTTGTTGTTGTTTTTGTTGACCTCTATTTTTGCAAACCTTTTCAACATGGCCCAGTTGCTTACAAACCTTACATTGTATATCAGGTCTGTACTAGCAGTTTTGTTCTAGATGGCTAATCCTTTTACAATGAGAGCATTGTGGATATTTTCTCCATCACTTTTATGCTTATTTGACAAAGTTTTCTTCCCTTTGTAGCTAGAGGAGCTCAATGTTGGTCTTCTCTTGGTTTGAAATGCATTTCCATGATGCTCCTCTTGTCTGCTAGCTCTCCTTTGTTGATAGATCTCTTAAGTCTTCTAGGGAAGATATTTTGGCTTCATATATTTCAGGTAAGGTTGCAATAACCCTCTTAACTATTCTACTTTCACTAAATTGGTCCCCAAGCAGCCTGATATTGTTCACAACAACCATAATCCTATCTGAATATTGATTAACTGTCTCTAACTCCTGCATCTTTAGGTTTTCAAAATCCCTTCTTAAATTTATGAGTTGTTGCTGCCTTATTTTTTTGGTTCCTTGAAACTCTTCTTTAAGCTTGTCTCAAGCCTACTTTGAAGTCTCACAGGCCATTTTCTTTGAGAAAATCAAGTCTAACACACTATTTTGGAGGCAAGACATTGCCTTGTATCTCTTGGTTCTGTCATCAAAGTGTTGTCTGATTTGAGCTATCATATGGTTAGCTTTCAAGGGTAGTAGTTCAATATCAACATTGACAACCTCCCACAGAACAAATGCTTGTAGGTAGGTCTTCATTTTTACTACTGAAATGTGGTAGCTTTCACCATTGAACACTGGTGGTGAAGTCGGAGAGAAACTAGATGAAGACATGATGTTTTTTAGAATAGAAAAGAGAAAGGCCCTCTAAGAAGTTGGCTCTCCATACCAATTGTAGAAGTTAAGAAACATATTATGAAATCAGAGTAGAGTCTTCACAAGAAGATTTAATGACTTGCTATGCAAACAAGAAAATCGAGCTTGAGAAATCAAGAAAAAATTGCTTAACAAGAACCAAAACAAGAAAGAATGCTGAAAGATTCATCATTAATTGTTGAAACATTTCATTACATATAAACTAGTAATTAACTTGTCTGAAAAATAAAAAAGACATCACCTAAACATACCTAACTCCACTAAGATGTCTTGAAACTCATAAAACATTACTTGCACACGTGGTTAAACTAATTTATCAAATCTATTAACACCAAATTACACCAAATACATTATATACTTAGTTCAAATGTAACTAAGTAGCAAAACATCAATTAAGCAACAAAACAATAGCATATTCTTCACCTGCAATCTGTATGGTTCGTCTAAAATCGGCTGCATGAAATCCATTTCTTAACACCATTTCCTAGTGCTTCAAATTGCGATTAAGCTTTCATCAATGCAATTGAGATCTTGTCAATGCCTACCCATCTTTTACTACACACTATCTGATTAGTTATTACTCGGTGTCACTTTCGTTGGCTAGAGTTTTGGGATCCCCATTGAGAATGATACTACACTTGATATGGCATATAGATTTAATGTTGGTGGCCAACAACTTTCACAAAAGGATGACGGTGGCTTGTCTAGAAATCTGAAAATTTTGGTCTGATAACTTTGATCACATCACAAGTAATAGCTATTTCACTCTCAACACCTCTGTATCAATAAACTATATAGTACTCCGAGATACACTGCGCCGACAATGGTTTACAACTCTACTCGGTCAATGGGGCCTAATCGTAGTTACAACGAGCATTATAACTTGACATGGAGATTGCCTGTGGAATTAGGATTCAAGTACATGGATGGCTTCATTTTTTGTGAACCAGAGGATCGCCTTACTTGCCAGGCGACAGGCAGTTTGAGGTCTTTATAAATAGTCAGACGGCTGAACCACATGCTGATGCGATTTTTTGGACTAAGCATAGAGAGTTTCGATTTATAAGGATTATATTGTGATCATATCAAAGAAGGGAAAAGAGAATAAGTAGAACATCACCATAGATCTGCACCCCTTACTTGCAGTTTATTATGATGTACTAAATGGCATTGAAATGTTCAAAATGAACATTCTGATGGCAGTTTGGGTGGAACCAACCATGAACTACTGGTGGCTCCACCTTCACAACTGCCTAATAACACTAGTTTACAATGGGAGTAAAGGCTTAATATACGTATTGGTGTTGCACTTGGACTACATTATTTGCATAGAGGTCCCAATCACACCATCATTCATCAAGACGTGAAGACCACAAACATTTGGTTAAGTGAGAAATGGATGGCCAAAGTATCTGATTTCGGGTTGTCTAAAATGAATGACTTATCTAACACTCACAACAGCACTGCTATTGAAGGCAGTTTTGGGTACTTGGATCCTGAATATTATCGTCTTCACAAACAAACCGAGATATCTGATGTGTACTCTTTTGGGATAGTGTTGTTTGAGGTATTATGTGCTAGAGCACCCATAGATCGAACTGCTGAGGATCATATGCAAATAAGTTTAGCAGAGTAAGCACAACATTGCTACAAAAATGGAAACAATGAGAATCATGTAAATAACTCATCCAACAATGATTATCATTTGTTGTTTTCCCGTGGCGATCAATGAGAGTTGGTCGCTAAAATAGATGATTTAATCTTTGCCCATAATTAGTTCCAGGTTTTTATAGACAGCACACTGTTTCACATGTAATACGTTAGGCTACAATCTTTTGTAAATTGTAATGTATCTGGAATATTTTTAAAACATTTTATTTATTTTAGCGTCATATATGTATTTTTCTAAGAAATAATTGCTAAGATAGTGTTACAAATTTAAATAATATATTTCACAAGTATAATTACAAATTAACTTAACATCAATTTGATAAAAAAACTTAAAAATCATTTTTAATAAAATAATAAATATTAATAAGAAATTTTTATTTTTATTATTTTTATTTAATGTTTAAGATTAAATTCAAACCTAAAAAACTTATTTATTAATACTTTATTGCTGTATTTATAATTCAATTGTTAAATATTTTTATAAATATAATTTAATATTAATTTTTTAAAAGAAAATAAAAATATAAAAAATTGAGTTAGTTTTACGTAGAATATAGTATTAGTTAAAGACTTTTCAAAGTCTTCCAAGTCTCTGTCACCAGAAAACGTCTTCCAATTCTCCATTGTCAACGTGGGTCTAGAGTCATGGAGACGAACTTGGTGCAATTGTTGGACGTGGGGTCAACTACCTGCTCATGGTCGGGTAATTCTCGAAGCTTTACTCGAAAAATAGAAGTTTTGGACAAAATAAAATGTTAGAAAAATAGATTTGAGTAAAATTAAGGTTTGTTTTTAAATGGGTCGGGTTTTAGGCAAGAATTTTTTGCCTGAATTTGACTTAGCCCAAATATATTATGTTATAAAATAATATTATCTTAATATAAGTTAAATAATTATATATAAATATATATTTATCTTAAATTACTAACTCAATAATAATTAAACTCATTATCAAAACTTAAAAGAAAAAAACCTTCCCCAACTAAATAACTCAACTCAAAATATAAAATTTTAAAATTATATTTAATACAATAAAATATTTATTATATTTATTCGTGTTTTTAATATAATAAAAATTTATTATATTTATGATAGTATTTTTAGTATAAATATTTTTTAATGTGTTAGAAAACTTTTATTTTAACCTTTTTTAGTGCATTAAGTGTATATTATATTTTTAAAAATATTTTAAATAAAAAATCTAAAACAATTAAATATGGGTGGGCTGAGTTAGGTCCAAAAACTTAAAACTTTGATAAATCATCGAACGGATCTATCGCCGAACCACCATCACCACCACAGTCACCATTATCGTTGTTGATGCCACTGTCGCCACCACCATCATTGCTATTGTCGACCCACCCCTAGCCACTGTCAATCGATCCACTGCCAGTTGTTGTCAGCTTTCACCGGTTGACCAACTATCGATCTTTTGCTGTTTGGTCAGGTCAAATTTGTGTTGTCTCCATTAGATTTGGATACGTCTTGATTCTCTAGGATTCATCAAAAAATTAAGTTACAAAAAATCCTAAGTCTGTTTTCACCCCACATGAAATTATTCTAAAAAATTAAAAATAAAACCTATGTGAAGATGATAGTTCATGATCTAATTATGTAACAATTTATTTTTCAGTAATGTCGGAAATAGCGATTTCAAGGCCACAAATCCAACAAGTGAGCCCGTAGATTTTATCATTTAATATTTATGAATCAAATATATTATGATATTGAATTTAATTTGATAGTTTTAGTTAATTGAACGAATAGTTAAATACAAAGTGATTTGCCTTTAAAGTCAAGTTGTTTTGAAAATTAAGTATCGGGACCTCGTTTACAGTAAAGCTGCGCAGTAAATATTTTTATTAAATATTTACCGAGTGATTATATAGGTATATTGAAATTTGATTCTTAAATTTTAATGTTTGAATCTTAATTAAGGAAAAAAGATTAAATCGTAAAAATTACAAAAATTAATAACATTTAGTTTATATGGGTTAAATGGGTATATATGAATAATTTTATGATTTTAAAGGAAAATATGCCATTATTGATGGTGGATGGTTAGTAGTGGGTTTTAATGAATTATGTATTAAAAATTAAATTATTTTATTAAAATAAAATGGCAAAACATGAAAATAAGCATGAATTGTCATCATCTTCTTCTTTCTTTTATCTCTACCACCGAAATATCATTGTTTAAAGAACTTGGAGGTTCGGTCACTTGTTCTTGCATGTGAGTTGATTTTTTACCTGTTTTTAATAATTTTTATATTTTTAAGATCATTGTAGCTTAATCTAGCTAACTCAGGAACTAATTTGTAAAAGCTGTCAAATGTTTTGAGTTATGCCATGGATGAATCTTTTTATGTTTTTAAGTTTATTGATAGATTATTAAGCTTGCAGTTAAATAGGACTATTTTGAAAAGTGATTTTGGTTAATTTTAAAGTTGAAGGACTAAGATATTAAAATAGTAAAATTACATGAAATTCTTGTGAAAATTTGATAAATGTTGGCTATATAGGGACTATATATAATTAGACTAGCATTGATTTGGTTAAATTGTGATAGATTAAAAATTTGAGTTTAAGGACTAAATTGATTAAAAGGTTAGGATAAAATATAAAATTTTGATTAAATGATCAATTACATGAATTTTAGTATTTAAAGTATTTGAACTAGAATTGAATTAAATTAAATTATTATATAAATAAAAAACAAATCAACCAAACACAAATCGTGGAAAAAGCGAAATATGTAGAATAGTAGTCGGCATTATGTTTGTAATCGTTTTTACTAGGTAAGTTAGTTCGTTGATTTAAATTATTAATTGATGTTTTAGTCATATGTTAATTATTCTTCATAGTAGAAATGAGTAAAATTTATTGATATATAATAATTAGAGAATTGAACTAAATTGTAGTGTTAGCTAAATTGATAATTATATTTGAAAAATCGAACTATATGGATGTGTACTTTTAATAATGTAATATGATTAATATTATATTATTTGGATTAATAATGTGGCCCATATGAACCTTTTGAATACTTAGGATACAAATGACATATTATTGGAGTTATCTACCGTTTTAGGTGCTGGTCTTGGATGTCCTATCGATGGTTGAGGTCCTACATTTGTTGTAGATTCTTCATAGCTCGTATGAGAAGCATCATGTAGCCTAACATCCCAACCCACAGCTCGGGTGAGTAGATCCATTTCACAGCTTGTGTGAGCATTTACAGATATGGCTCGTGAGAGCAATTACAGTTAAAACTTGTGTGAGCATCTTTCTCCCGTATCCGACATTATTTCATTTGGTTCATCGGGTGTTAAATGTATAAAATGAAACAAAATATCCGAAATGGTTATATGGAATTAGACATTGAATGGAGAAATTTATTTGAATTATTGAAACGAAATGTGATATATAGAATAATTATGAAATGATAAAATAAAATGTTTAGATGAAATAGTTATACAAATTGGTTATATGAAATCATTATGTGAATTGATTATAAGAAATAAATGTATGAATTGAGGTATTGGATATGGATAGTGAAATGAAATGTGAGTTGTTAAATGAATAGGTGATGGTTGAATTAAGTTTTAAATGTGTTCACTTGTAATGTTCTATGACATGATAAAAAAAATTTCATGTTATGTTTATATGAACTCACTAACCTTGTGAGACTTGTGATACCTATATGTTAATAGTGAACTCTTGTTCTAGTTATGGTATTTAGTTGAGGAATGTTTAAGTTACAACCATTACGGTAAGTTAAAGTTTATTTTTAATACAAACTTACTAAGCTTTACGTAAGCTTATCTCGTGTTGGTTTTCTTACCTGTAGATCATCGAATTCAAGGTATCGATTGGATTGTTTTTTGAGATCACACTATCTGACAACTTATTTAATAGCTAATTGATCATTTTGGTCCGGTTATAAGTGACATGTAAATAGGGTTTTGGTTATGTATGTTATTAGCACTATGGTTATATTTTATGCCATTTGAAGTATATAATATGTGTATTGATGATAATCCTAATTGTTATTTTGGTTGGTTGTAATGTGTGATGGTTAATGCATGATTTGGTATCTAAATGCATTTTGAATTGTTATTTTGATATGTTTATGTTAATAGGTATCTTGGGATGTTTTGTGCCTTTAGAGATGAAATCACATATTTGGTGTTTTGGAATTTGGTAGCTTATCACTTGATGCCTATCTTGATCATTGATTATGGAATGATCATTTTAGGTTTAGGTTATAAATGACATGTACTAAGAATTTATAAGTGCAAATGTATATAACCATGTTGTGTATGTTTAACTTTATAAAAATGGTTAAGTTACTACCTAATAGGTACTTTTGGTTTACTATAGTCAAGTATACATAAGTGGTATGATTCATGCTCTTGAAATGTTTGGTTAGATTTTTTGTGATATGGTGAATGATGTATGTGAATTGGATTTTAAATGTTTGAAATGTGGTGCCAATGAGCGCACATTAGATATTTTTGCATGTTTTGATGTATTTTAGGTAGGTTTAAGAGATGGAAATTGTATAACTTGTGGCCTAAGCAGTTTGGATTGAAATTGTTTGATTTTAAAGACACTTTTAGGTACACATGGCCTGTGACAAGGTCTACTACATAGCTGTGTGTCACACAGGGTCACCCCACACGACCATGTGGTTTGTTTTATTTTAGATGTAGGATGTTTCACATAGTCCCAGTTTGTTACACAACCTGACGACATGGTTGTGTGACCCTATATTTCATCACATCGAGTTGTACACAGTTTGAGGACACAAGCGTGTGGCGTAGCACCACACTGCCTCAGCCTTGTCACACGTCCTGGCCATACGGTCGTGTGACCCTTGTTTACATTTTTCTATATTTTTCTATTTTGTTTTAGATTGGTCCCTAATTGTTTTCAAATTAATGTTAAGTTCCGTAGGCCCGATTTAAATTATTTTTTCGCATTTATGCTATGCATAATTATTAGATATTGATTATTGATATTTAAATTGATTGTTGAACTATTTTGAGATATTATCGATTTGTTAAGCGCCATAATATCCCCAACCTAATCTGTAATGAAAATGGGTTAGGGGTGTTACAAATACATATTCAAAAATTATTAAATACTAAAATTACACCCAATTTAATTTATAAAATCAAAACTTTGGAAAAATTACATTATCATATTATAATAAAATAATTAATTACATCCATTCACATACATAATCCAACAAATGCAAATAATTAAAAGAATGTAGCATCTTATGAAAATTAACCGAACATAAAGAAGAGAAAATCTAATACTGGCTTCTACTATAAATATAGGACAACTCGATTACGATACCAATTGTTGGAAAATTTTAATTAAGAAAATGATTTTACAGTTACAACGGAAAATTAAAAATTTTAAAAACCAAGCCACCTGAAGATATTTATAACAATAAACTTTTATTGAAAAGTAGTAGTGCTTTGTGTGAGACAGATTTTAGTCGATCCTGGCTTTCAACCGAATGACCTTCTCCACTATCTTCATACCACAAATTGCATCCCATGTGGGCTCGAGAAACACAAACCAAACACAAAACAAGAAATGATATTATTACTTTTAGTATGAAAGTAATTATTTAAATAGAAATTGGTAAAATTGTAATTCCTAGAAAATATAACTTAATCCTAAGTAAATAAATTACCACTATTTTTGGAAGAATAACAATAACTCAATAATCAAGAAGTTTGTTTTTTGAGGTCAACCAATGTCATCTATTTATAGGGAGATATAGATAAGTCCTTATAAAATAATATTATTTAAATACAAAACACACTCCTACACTAAGTAGAGTAGGGGTGGGCGACACACCCTAGTTAGTAATAATAGGGTTGCCGCCCCCCTAATATATTATGAAGATTTTGGGCCTCTCATGTATTGCATCCATTTATATGTGCTTTCTGCACTTTTGACCCAACATTTTATAATATAATATTTATTTTCTATTTCCCAAAATAAATATTAATTACTTAATTGAATTAACTAAATTAATTTTCCATTAAATAATTTTCTTGTCGAAACCATTTTTTAAAAAGGTTTTGAAAAACGGGGATCGACTTTGAAATATGGAAATGGAGTCGCCACCGATCCTTTATTCAAGGTGTGATCGGATCACCTTGAGATGGATTATTTTAATAAAACATTTTGATTTATTAAAACAATAATTTTGGTCTACGAAATCTAAGAAAACAGGTTCGGGAGTCGGTTACGCATGAGGAAGGATTAGCACCCTCGAAACGCCCAAAATTGGTATCAAATTGATTAATTAATGTCCTGACGTCAAAAATTTGAAAAGATTTTAAGTCTTCGAATTCCAGATCATCCCCCAAAATTCTCAAAACTCATGCATTGAGATTTTGAAAGGGTATTTCATTATTTGGGATCAAACGGAAAACCGAAACCCAGCACGTTAGGGCACGATCTCTCGAATTTCCAAACATGAAATATTGCCTTTGTTAATTTAAGAAAATGTGGATGAAATTTTGAAAGGATATTTAGTTATTTGGTCAAACGGAAAACCGAAACCCAACACGTTAGGGCACGAGCTCTCGGATTTCCAAACACAAACATTGCCTTATTTTAGAGTTAAGAAAACATGAATGAAATCTTGAAAGGATATTTGGTTATTTGGTCCAAACGAAAAACCGAAACCCAGCACGTTAGGGCACGATCTCTCGGATTTCCAAACACGAAATATTGCCTTATCTTGAAAAGTTTTCAAATATGCGATTTTAAAATTAACTTAATGCATTTTATTTGATATACACGTAATAAAAATGAAACATTTGGAAAAGGCTCGAACACATTAGAATTTGAGACATAAAACAATAACAGTAGTAACAAGCATAGTATTAAGCATAAAGTAATATACTGAACTCAATTATTAATAGAATAAAATGTAATTGTAGATAAAATTTAACGCATAAATATATAATAACGTATATAAGTAACAATATAAAACAATGTATGAAATAAATCAAAATATACAATAAAATATGATCTTTCAAATTAATAAATTATATATACTAATTTTGAAAATAAAAAAAACATATATATATATATATATAAGCAATTTCAAAAGGAAATAAATTTATATAGATAAATTTAAAAGGGCACATATATATGAAATAATGTGAGAATCCCTAATTTGTACAAAATAATAACACATAATTGTAATACAAGGGATAAGATACATTTAAATGGAAAACAAAACAAATTAGGGCGTTATAAATTCAATTTGAAGCGATTTTATTAAAATACCTTTATAATAGCTAATTTAATACTATAAAAAACTATAGAATTAAAAGCGAAAGTTAAGGTTTAATCGAAATAAAATATAGTTAAAGGGCCAATTTATAAATAAACAAAATTATTTAACCAAAATAGAGGATCAGATTGCACTTCGTATAAATAACAAAGGATCGAACTAGCAAATGTTACGAAATTAAAACGCAGCACATGGATTGGATTAAATCGAAATGGCACGCAAATTATGGGGACCAATTAAGAAATAAAATAAATGTACCACAGGTCTAATTGAACAATAGTATGAAAAAGAGGGACCAAACGTGCAAATTAACCTTTTTGATAAAATGCGCGGATTCTTGAATTTGGTCGGGTCGACGCACAGGTTGTGGCCATAAACAGCGCCGTTTGGGTTCAAAAGACCCACGCCAAAATGACGTCGCACGGGTCTGCTTTAAATACAAAAAAAAAAACCCAAAAAACTTCATTTTAAACATCCATTCTAAAAAAAATTTCAAACTCTCTCAAAAAAACTTTCTGCCCTCCGAACACAGGCCCAGGTTTGGCGAGAGTTTGATGTCAATGTAGTGCTCCACCAGATTCGCCGTCGTGCGCGGTGGTCAGAGACCCCAAAAGCCACCGTTTTAAAACCCCTTAGACGCCCGAAACCCGAATCTACCCTTCAAACGCTCAAAGCCTCTCACAGAAAATCGAAGGAATGCAAAAACGTTTGGTTTAAACAAAGCAACAGGTTTCGCTTCCAATCGTCACCAGAGGTAAAAGACTCTGTATTTGTGAAAAATATAAAGTCGGTAATGACAATATATATCGCAAAAAAAAGGAAAAGAGAATAAAGAACACACAGATTTTACGTGGAAACCCTTTCGGGAAAAAAACCACGGGCAGAGGAGAAGAAAATTCACTATGTCAAATTCGAATAATTACAAGAGGAATAGACTATGTCTATTTATAGGCTTATAAAACCCAATTCTAATCAAAGTAAAAATATATTATGCTAATAAATGCTAAGTATATTATACTCATAAATACTAAATCTTCTAAAAGGAAGATATATTTTGTTTAACTTGACTTGCAAGCAATATCTTAGAATTTGGGTCACACAACTCTAACAATCTCTACCTTGACACGAATTCTCAACAAACAAGTTCTTCATCGCGAACTCTCAACGAACAAGTTCTTCACCTCTTCCATAAAACCCCTTAAGGGTTTAACTTCAACAATGAACACCAACCAAGTCTAAGCAATGCTCAAACTTGGTTATAGGAAGTGACTTGGTCATCATATCTGCAGGATTTTCATGAGTACTAATTTTGCTCACAACTATATCACCACGAGCAATAATATCACGAACAAAATGATATCGAACATCAATGTGTTTTGTTCTCTCATGAAACATTTGATCTTTTATAAGGAAGATGGCACTTTGGTTGTCACAAAATCTTGTCTTGATTTGAAGGTCTTCATTGAGCTCACTAAAGAGTCCCTTCAACCAAATAGCTTCTTTACAAGCTTGATGGTGCCATATACTTAGCTTTAGTGGTAGACAAAAGCACTGTAGTTTGCAAAGTAGCTTTCCAACTGATTGCACAACCTCCTATTGTAAAGACATAACCAGTGAGAGATCTTCTTCTATCAAGGTCTCCAGCAAAATCAACATCAACATACCCAATGACTCCATCTCTAGTTCTTCCAAACTATAAGCAAACATCAGTAGTACCTCGTAAGTATCTTAAAATCCATTGAAGCGCTTTCCAATGTTCTTTAAGGGATTAGCCATGTATCGCTAAGCTGCATTGATTGCGATATGATAAATCGGGCGTGAACAAACCATAGCATACATGAGAGATCCCTTGCACTCAGTATGGAACATGTGACATGTACTCAATCTCATCATCGATTGTGGAGACAAAGCCGATGAAAGTCCGAAATGGTTTGCTAAAGGAGTGCTAACGAGCTTAGCACTCTGCATATTGAACACGCAAAGAACTTTCTCAATGTACCCTTCCGACTTAGGTACAACTTACTTGTTTTTCTATCTCGAGAATCTCCATACCAAGTATCTTCTTTCTTTGGTCCCAAATCTTTCATCTCAAATTCTTCACTTAGTTGGGCTTTGACCTTTCTTATCTCTACTTTATCTTTTCTTTGCTATCAACATGTCATCAACATAAAAAGTAGATACACAAAAGAACCATCATTTTTTTCTTAAAGTAAACACAACTATCAAAGCTACTTCTTTTAAAATTATGAGAAGTCATAAAAGAATCAAACCTCTTGTACCCTTTGTCTTGGTGGTTTGTTTCAAACCAGTAAAGAGACTTTTTGACAAGCAAACATAGTCCTCTTTTTTGAGGCTAAAAAACCTCTGGTTATTGCATGTAAATATCTTCCTCAAGCTCTCCGGGCAAAATGCGGTTTTACATCTAAGCTGCTCAAGCTCCAAATCTTGCATGGCCACAATACCAAGCAAAGCTCGAATCGAACTATGCTTCTGGCCCAGGGAGAACACATCTGTAAAGTCCACTCACGGAATTTGATCAGTAACCTTTTGCAACAAGCCTTGCTTTATATCCGGGTTCTTCAACTCACAGAGTCCTTCTTTCTTTTAAACACCCATTTACGTTGAACAACCTTTTTACGTTTAGGAAGTTTCACAAGATCCCATGTTTTGTTTTGTGGAGTGATTCTATTTCCTCTTGCATAGCAAACATCCACCTTTACGAGTCTTCACATTAACCTCCTCGAAATAATTAGGCGGCTCTTGGTTTGCATCTATATCTTGACCACATTTAAAGCATAAGCAACTAGGTTGACCTCGGCATACTTCTTTGGAGGTTTAATTTCTCTTCTAGTTCTTTTTGGCGATAGAGTATTGTGGTGAAGAAGCAACTCTATTCTCAATTTTGTCTTGGCTTGAGGAGTTGACTCAGATTAATCGATGCTCCACCGCTTTTTATTTTCTTTATTGGAAGAGTCTTTAGCGATAAGTTAGGTAGCATAGCGGTTTCATCAAAAACAACATCTCTGCTAATCACAACTTTTCTATTTTCGGGACACCATAACTTATACCCTTTTACACGACTTTATAACCAAGAAAAACACATTTAATGGATCTTGGTTCCAATTTTCCATTATTAACATGAGCATCGCGAGGATACCCAAAGATATTTAAATCGAATAATTAGCGGGATTACGGACCATACCTCTTGTGGAGTCTTTTCTCAATGGCAGCGAATGGAGATCGGTTGATTAAAAACATGCGATGAAATTGTTTATTAAAATGACTTTGGTAAGTTGGCATTTGACAACATACATCGAACCTTTTCCATGATTGTTACGTTCATTCGTTACTGCAACGCCGTTTTGTTGTGGAGTATAATGAATGTCAAGTGTCTCATGATCCCTTCGACTTGCATAGTTTATTAAACTCATCGAACAAAACTCTAAGCCATTATGCATGCGGAGGTATTTTATTTGTTTTCCGTATGTTTTTAATCATAGCTTTCCAAGACTTAAATGTGGAAAACACATCGCTTTTACGCTTGGGAAGAATGCCCAAACTTTCTGGAAAAATCATCAATAAAAGTTAGCATATAATTAGCTCCACCTCTCGAAGGCACCCTTGATGGCCCTACGGATCGAATGAATATACTCAACGCTCCTTTCATGTTATGGATTCCTCGGTGAATCAAACTCTCTTTTGCTTCCCAAAAACACGGTGCTCACAGAACTTGGTTTGCAAATTCCTTGCCCATCAAGAAGTCCTCTTTTGCTCAATTACGCCATGCCATTCTCACTCATATGCCCTAGGCGCATATGCCAAAGTTTAGTAATATCATCATCGACAAAGAAGAGGAAGCGGCAATTTGCATCACTAATAACTGATGAGAACTACGCAAAACATATAACTTAGTACTCTTTCTCCGCCCTTTCATCACAATAAGGAACCTTTGAAATCTTCAACATCCCACTTTCAATTGTGTATTTGTACCTTTTGAATCAAGAGTACTCAACGAAATTAAATTTCTCTTCAATTACGGAACATGCCGTGCGTCACTAAGTGTTACGACAACTCCATCAAACATCTTAACTTTAATTGTTCCAACACCTACGATTTTACACGAAGCATTTTTCCCATCAAAATAACACCTTGGAACCTTTGTTTACGTAATTTGTAAACCAATCTCGATTGGGACTCATGTGGAAGGTGCAACCCGAATCAAGTATCCACTCTTCGCTCACTTTTGAATTATTGACCGAAGCAACTAGAAGTTCACCATCGCTGTAGTCTTCTACAACATCAGCTTCACCGAAATTTTCTAATTGCTTTCCTTTTTGATTCGCAGCCTCCCTTTTAATCTTGTTCTGTAGCTTATAGCACTCAGATTTAATGTGCCCTTTCTTCTTGCAGAAGTTACAAGTTTTACCTCTGTTTGAAGACTTTTAGTTTTACCGCGAGGATCTCGATCCTGTGTCCTTCCACGATCATCATCAGCATTCCGATCTTGTCTCCCACGAACAATAAGACCCTCTCCCTGGGAGTCGGGTTTAACCACAAGATGCTTTATCTTATCATAGGAGGTCAAAGAATCATAAACCTCATCAACTGTGAGAGACTCGTGGCTATATAAAATCGTGTCTCTAAAGGTTGAATAAGGCGGGGCAACGAACAAAGTAGAATCAACCTAGATCTTCCTTATCATCTTGAACCTCCATGGCCTCCAAGTTTGTGAGAATTTCTTTAAACAACATTAAGTGTTCGTGTACCTGACGCACCTTCCTCCAAGCGATGAGCATAAAAGCGTTGCTTCATATGCAACTTGCTAGTTAAAGTTTTGACATACATATTTGTTCTAGCCTCTTCCATAATGCTGCGGCAGTCTTCTCCTTCATCACATCCTGCAAAATTTCATTAGACAAATGTAGATGTAACTGTGTTAGTGCCTTTCGATCCTTGCGCTTCTTATCTTCCTCCGTCAATGTCGAAGGCATCTTATCTACCCCTAGCAGGGCTTCCTCTAAATCCATCGTGCAAGAAGCGCTGCATCTTTATACGCCTACAACGCTGAATCGGTGTTACGATCTAACAATAAAATTTCATACTTCAATGGCGCCATTACTGTGATCGAGATGAAAACCGAAAGCTCGATACCAATTTGTGAAAAATATAAAGTCGGTAATGACAATATATATCGCAAAGAAAAGAAAAAGAGAATAAAGAACACACAGATTTTACGTGGAAACCCTTTCGGGAAAAAAACCACGGGCAGAGGAGAAGAAAATTCACTATGTCGAGTTCGAATCATTACAAGAGGAATAGACTATGTCTATTTATAGGCTTATAAAACCCAATTCTAATCAAAGTAAAAATATATTATGCTAATAAATGCTAAATATATTATACTCATAAATACTAAACTTCTAAAAGGAAGATATATTTTGTTTAACTTGACTTGCAAGCAATATCTTAGAATTTGGGTCACACAACTCTAACAGTATTTTTCTGTTTCTGTGTATATGCGATGTATGTTTGAAAAATCAAAATAAATTCCAAAAATGGACTGAAAATATACCTTTTTCTTTTTGTATTAAAAAAAAAAACCTCTCTACAATGGTTGATTTTGGGCTTTTTAAAGCCGAAATCGGAAAATAAAAAAAACAATACAACTGTTTCTTTTTCTTTTTCTTTCTGCTTGCTGGTGTTTTTGTAGTTGTTTGCAGGTGCAAGGTGGCACGTAAGGAGGCACGAGGGGGCGTACGGAGGCTGTACGATGGCGGACGTGGCGCGCGTGTGGACAGGGAGGCAGTCCAAGCGCCTAGCTAGGCGCACGTGGGGACACGCGCAATGGAAGCTAAAACGGCGTTGGAGGCTTGCGGCGCTGGCTCCTTAGGGTTTCCTTTCTGCTGAAACTGTTTGGGCCATTCGGGCCACAATTTAAAATTGGGCCAATTGTATTTTAATTTTTGAGTCTGTTTTGGGGGTTTGGCATTTGGGGCCTGTTGTTTAATTTTTGTTATTGGGTTTGTAAGACTGGACGGCTAAAGGACATTTAATGGACTGTTTATTATTTTATTTGTTTTTTGATTTTTTTTTGGTTAATATTTATGGTTTTAAAATGGGCTGGGCAAAAATTGGGTCTTACATTTCTTAATCCAATTCTAATTCCATTAAGGTCATGACAACTTTACCTTAAAAAATTTATGAAGAAATATATTTAATTTCCTTATTTAACATATTCATAATTACTATAACTTATTTTTATTTTGAACTTCAATTATTTAATTATAATTAATTTAAAAATAATTTAAAAACCTTAAATTAATTCTCAAGTCATTTTTGTAGTTAGTGAGAAAACAAATTCATTTGTGAATGCAACTCATGTCTCTAACTTTATCGTTTCCATTCATTTATGTTCATTTGGTTTTACATGCAATTCATTTATGGTTTCAACGAGCTAGCAGAAGAACCGATTGAACATATATAATTAGGGCTCAAATAATTTACAATTAAGTTTTAGCTTTTCACCTATTAATTATAACTTATTTAGTTACGAAGTTATTCCATTATAGTATTTTGATAGTGCTCTATCAAATTGCATACCATTATGAAAGCTACTCAATAAGTGCTCATTCAATAACCTTGTCATAAATGTGTTATCCTCGTAAGATATCATTAATCTCCTTGGGATAAATTTGTTCTTCCAATATGATCCTATTTTATCTCATGGTAACCATTACATCTTCCTTCATGAAAAGTCAATTACGATTAAATTGTAGTCAAGTCATTTATCACAAAGACAAACGAACTCGTAAGCATGTTTACTTTCCCCCTATCATGTAATGCCGATAAGAGGATATCATTTACCCTTTAGTTGGACTATGAATTGTCTCTATTGCAAATGATACTACATACTACAGAAGTTGTATACCATATGTACCAACTTTTAGTTCCTTATCTATTTAAACTTAGACTTTTACTTAAATAAAAGTATACGAGTCATGCATACATAATCCATCATCCACAGGTATGCCACACTATGAACGTCACAAGTGAATAAATTCATAAATAGATCTAAGATCTATTCTACTTGCGTTTTTTCTAATGTACTGTCAATCTAGTCAGTCACATCTATATCTTTATCCTCTGGGAGCCATCCGCTACAATGCCCAAGACAAAGCATCTCCCAAATTGAACTTGATTGATGTCATATTATTCGTTCAATATATTTGCTCATTTCCAATTAGACTAAGGGCATGTTTAGGTTTATCAACTAATACAAGTTATCTTTCTATATTACGAGCTGACAACATAATACAAGAAATATTAAAGTAAGCAATTGATATTTTATTAATTCAATTTGTTAGAAAAAATACAACTATACAAAGACAAATATACTACACTTAAGGAACTAGATCCAACATTGGGACCAAACAATAAGGGATAAAAACCTTGATGTTTAATAGTTAATAAAGGTAACATGAAGTCCTTGTACTATACTAATGAAGTTAGATTTAGATTTGATCGGTAAATCGTTAGACACGGGCATTTAGGATATTAGGGTATTGAAGGAAAAAATTGAATTAAATACATACGAGTTTATATTGCTATAATCTATGTTTGAATTGCATGATTAAAGAGTTTTTGGTATTCATATTTAATTTTTGTATCTAAATACGATGTAGGACCTTCACGGGACAAAGGAAAATCTAAAGCTATTGACGAATAATCGCTTTGGTTTACGGTTTCATAATTTTTTCATTAAATATCTATATATTGTTAACTCAATAACGAATGAAAATAGAAAACTATCAATGTTGAATATGTTCAAAAGGTAATTATATATCTTACCATGTGATATGTGATCATTTAGCATGTTAGTTGAATATGTATATGCTTGATATGTGATATTCTATTGTTATTCTATTGTAAACATACACTATGATTATTGATAAATGTATATGCCCTATTAACGTTTTGGATAGAGTTACAAGTATATTTGGCATGAAGGTCCACTTTGATACATGAGAGATTAAACGCTATGCACGTATATACTATGATAGTTCTCTAATATCCTAGGGGTCGAGAACGTTTCACCAGCTCAAATTCCTTGAGGGTATAAGCATATTCTTATGTGGTTGGCAGTGCATTTATGCCTGATTAGAATTTTGGTACGTATATTGGTCTCTTGGTAGATTGATCCAAGTATCCATTTATCAAAAAAAAAAAATATATGAAAAATAAATTATGCCCCATCTCGAGACATGGGGTTCCATGTCTTGAGATAACAAGCTAAAAGTTGATGAAATGAATTTGGATTTGAATCTTATTCTCGCATTAGACTCCGCTTAAACTCTAATTGATTAGGTTATGATTGATATGTATTTATGTGATTCAATTATATGGATTTTGAGCTTGTTTGATATAAGTTGCTTCAACAACGTAATTTGATGTCACACATTCAAATTCAACAATCGTGTTGGATTATTAATTATTAATTATTATATAATTATGTTATATTATATTGTTTAAATAATACTTTTGATAATACATGTAGGTTTTGCAAAAATATTTTTAGAGGTTGAATTAAATACAATATTAAAGATTCAACCAAACTTTCAACAAGAGTTAATCCTTTGTTTTTAATTTTTTTATATCATACCTTAATTTTGAGAAAAAAATGGTTTTTAGATATAAATGTATTTATTTATATTTTATAATTTTATGAGAATTTTATAATTTTATTAGAATTAAGATTAAATTGATATAATTTATAAATATTGAGGATTAATTCCTTTATAATCATGACTAAGGGCTTAATATGTTATTATATTAATTTTAAATCGCCACATCATCAATCATCACAGACATAACAACACATAACGAAAACTGATAAAAAATGAACCCGATAAATTGGGTGACCAATTTAAAACTTTTTATAGTTGAGTACCAAAATAGAATTTGACTTTGGGTGACCTCAATGCAGTTAATTTCATCATTCTCCTTTTCTTTTTCTTGTTCTTCACAAGCCACGACACCACCTCCATTGTTCTTAGTCCCTCACTGGTCGTCCAATCCCGTTCATTTCACACCGCTCAGCCTCCCTCACCGTTCCATTACTCTTCTCCAAGCAATAGGATAAGAAAAAAATCTACTAAATCGAGAAACCGAGTCGAATCGACAATTCAATTTGATTTTCTTCTAGTTTTTTATAAATCAATTTGATTTAGGTTAGATATCACCATTAAATCACATCAATTTAGCTTGATTTTAATTTTTTCATTGGATATCGAGAAGTTCAAAAATCGTTTAACTTTTTCCAAAAAAAAACATAATATTTTTGAAAATATAAACTCAATATAAAAACTCATTAGAACTCAAAACAAAATTCATTGATTCTAAATTCTAAATATAAGTTTTATTATGATTTTAGATATTTTATAATTAAATAAAAATGAAAAATAAACCCTAAATCTAATTTCAATGTTAGTCTTTTACAAATTTACTGTTTATTTATTATTATTGTTAAAGCTTGCAAGAATTCTAATGTTCATCTCCTTTTTAATTCATACGTACTATGTTCCTTTTCTATTATTATTTGTTGTTAAAATTTTAAAATTTTTTGTTATCATTGTTAACATTTGCAAGTTGGAAGCTTTTTGCTATTATTACACATTAATAGTTATAAATTACAAATAATTTAACATTTGATTATGTTAATTGAAGATTAAAAGTGATTAAATCAAAATTTAATTGAATTTTAATAAATATTTATAATTATAGATTTTACAAATTACTTTTTAGATAAATATATTAATTGAATAGATTCAAAGAAACATAAAATAAAGATAGTTTTATTTGATTAAAGTTGAAAATTTAAATCCAAAAAATTGTCTAAATAAAGTTTGAAAGCTCAAAATCCAAAAAATATGAAAACTCAAAACCCAAATCCATCCAATTTAATAATATTCTTATGTCCTCCAATTTAATTTCAGTTCAGAAAATAGAAAAATCAAATACCCTATTTCAGTTCAAAAATACCGAAAAATTGAACCAAACTGATCTTATCCCTACCAAGCAATGACACCTCCATCTCACTGTTCGGCCTCCCTCTTTCAGATTTTATTTCCAGTCCCTCTTTTAGATTCACTAAGTCATTTTTATACCAATAATTAAAGTATTTTTCTAGTAGCACTAACTTTTGCATAAAAAAAGCTGTTTCAAATCTTACCATTGGAAAGATTTTATCTAAACATCCCGACTTAACCGTTATTAGTTTTATCAGTGTAAAATGGATTAGGACCTGTTCTTATATAAAGAAAAAAAGAGCCCGTGTTTCTATGGGGATCCCGTCCACTGAATACTTGATCTGTATGTTTCCTCTTTTCCAAGCAATACCTCACCGGAGTCCCAATTTCCGTTGTAAGTATTAATGATCTGTGATGACCACATCCTGAAAGTGAATACCCTCTTAGTCAGAGTATAGCTCGTCTATTCCTTGACGCAGACCCACATTGTTTATAGCTCATCTATGTCACGGAATAGCTCATCTTTGTTTTCAATAATTACCTACTAATTTGTCTTTTTCTTAAGAAAGTGCCAAATTTCCAAAGTTCACATGCTACCACTGTCGATTATTTTTATTACTGAAAGGCAACCTAGTTTGTTCTCTCCAAAAAGGAAAAAAAAGAAGAAACAGTCAGCCTAGTTTGTACTGTATATTTACTAATTTAAGACAATTTTATAGAGTTTTATTATTTGGTAAAATTCCATAATACTATTCATCATTAAGTATTCTTGTGTAAAATAGTAATTTTTACAAGCCTTCTATTTTAATTAAAAAATGTCATTTAATTTTTAGGAAAACAGTGCTTGTCTAGTGTTGAGAAATTAAGGTGGACTGATTTGATACCATTTATGCTTCATAATTTTATGTCTCTTCACTTGCCCTTTTTTTTTTTCCAAGAGTCGTTGCCCGGCTTTTTTATTAAAATAATACAAAAAATTAAAAAGCGAAAATAGGGTCCACTTTTTAAAATTTCTGAAAATGGTATAAATGAGGGTGGTCACGCCTCTGGTAGGCGGCACCACCTCCCTTACCCTAAAGGTGTGCATGGGGTGGTGGCCGACTGCTCAAGGCCCGCCTAAATGTGGGAGGTTTGGGCAAAATATAGGCAAAAAAATGGGCTGACAAAAAAAAATAAGGCTGTTTAAAAAATGGGCTGGCTCTGTAGGATTTTTGGCGGGCCAGGGCAGCTGCTCGAATTCATTAAAGGCAAAAAAATTATTTTTAAATATTATTTTCTTATTGTTTTCTCTTTATTTTGCTACAATTTTACTATTATGTTTCTATTATTTTGTTGTTATTGTTTAGATATTATATAAAACTTATTTTATTGTTAATTTTGTTATTATTTTAAAGACATTTGTTAATTTTGTTATTATTTTAGAGGCATTTGCTTGTCAAGTTCATCTATTTTAGTGTTATTTAAGTCTACATATTTTTTAAAATTTATTTTCAATTTGTTGAAAAATATTTATTTTGATTTTTTAATATTTTGATGTATTATATATATTTAAAATTATATAAAATAATATAAAAATTAATACTGGTGGCAGTAGGGCTGAGTTTTAGTATTTTATATGGGCGGGCTTGGGCAAAATTTTAGGCCCATTTTTGGTCCCGCCGGCCCGAGCCCAATGAGCAGGCCTAAATTTTTAGTTGGGTCAGGCAGGCAGCCCGACCCATGCACACCTCTAGCGCCTCTGGCTGAAAAAAAAAAACAAAGTGAAATAAAAGAACAAAAGCGAAAAAAAAAAAAAAGTAAATGGCGGGAAAATGATGGAGATGGTGATGCCTCTGCCACAGTGACCTTGGTGGTGCCTCAGCACGAGCATTACTAATCGGGAAATTTGCCCATTCGGTCCTCTCTATTTAGCGTGCACTTCAGTTTAATCCTTCTATCATTTATTTTTATAATTTGTGCCAAAACTTCCTTTTAATGCAATTTAGCTCATTTTAAGTATTTTGTAATTTTATTATTATTACCATCATCTAATATTTTTTATTACTATTAATTATTTACTATCATTATATTTTTATTATTACTATAGCATACTATTATTAGCATTACTACTCTTATTTTATTATTGATACCATTATTCATTTTATTTCTTTTATTTTTATTATTTAATTATTGTCACTTCTATTATTTTGTTTTCATTATTATTATTACCATTATCGATATTATTATTACTATTACTATTATTATATCACTATTTTATATACCTATATATATTTTATTATTACTATTTATTAGTATTATTATCATTATTTTATTATCATTATTATCACTATTTATTAGTAATTTTATTATACGATAATGATAATAAAATAATGATAATAATACTAAAATGGGTGTAAAATAATATTTTTGTCTCTAAACACCATTCTATTTCATTCCATCCCGTGCGACTTTGCGTTTCGTTATTCGTTTTTTTAGGTTTCCGTTTCAAGTTCCGTTCTTTCTTCCATTCGTTCTTTTCTCTTTCTACTCGTCCGTTCATGGTTTGTCTTCCCTTTTCCTTTCTAATTTTTTCCATTAACTTTTTTTCCGAAATCTAAATAAATAATTACATTTTGAAAATTTTAATGTTTACCATTTTTGTTAATTCTAATTAATTTTTTCTTGTTTACGAGTTGAAATCGAACAAGCGTTTGTAGAGCTTTTACACAACTTCATTTTACTTTTATATATAGGTATATAAAAATAGTGATATAATAATAGTAGTAATAATAATATCGATAATGGTAATAATAATAATAATGAAAACAAAATAATAGAAGTGACAATAATTTAATAATAATAAAATAAAAGAAATAAAATGAATAATGGTATCAAAATAAAATAAGAGTAGTAATGTTAATAATAGTATGCTATAGTAATAATAAAATATAATGATAGTAAATAATTAATAGTAATAAAAAATATTAGATGATGGTAATGATAATAAAAATTGCAAAATACTTAAAATGAGCTAAATTGCATTAAAACGGAAGTTTTGGGACAAATTATAAAAATAAATAATAGAAGGATTAAAGCTGAAGTCTTGCTAAATAGAGAGGACCGAATGGGCAAATTTCCGA
Organism: Gossypium rotundifolium; assembly: GCA_025506655.1. Lineage (NCBI taxonomy): Eukaryota > Viridiplantae > Streptophyta > Magnoliopsida > Malvales > Malvaceae > Gossypium > Gossypium rotundifolium. The sequence goes on from CP106728.1 coordinate 136,666,411, forward strand.
TTGGTGATGCTGTGCGAGCACCACCAGTCACTTTGTGTGAGGCATCACCGATCTCCATTTTCCCCTCATTTTCTTCTTTTTTTTTGTTTTCGTGTTTTTTTATTTCACTTTGTTTTTTTTTTGTAGGGGTGTAGGGGGAGGGTGGTGCCGCCTCTGCAGGCGCGACCACCTCGTTATACCATTTTCAAATTTTAAAAAGTAAACCCTATTTTCGTTTTTAATTTTTTTTGTATTATTTTAGTAAAAAAGCCGTCGTTGCTGTCTTTGATTTTTGGATTTTTCTAAATCCGAAAAAGATTACAATAAAATGAAAATAACTCCTCAATGGGGCACTTTAAATACATGAGATTCTCTCCTTTCTTGAATTAGTTTAGTGATTCTATTAGCTTCTCCATTATCTTCCCTCATAATGTGGCAAATGTCTCAATATCCAATTCTAGATAGAAGTCGGTGAATTCTCCTGATTAAAATTGAGTCTAAGTTATTGCAAATCCGATCTTGAATAACTTAAACTATCTTCATGCTATCGGTTTAAATTATCACAAAATTATAGCCCTCTTTAAAAGAAATATTAATACGTCCAAAATACCCCATAATTCAATCTCCATAACAGAACAAAATCCCAAGTACCTGATGAAGCCTAGGATCAATCTTTCTTTCTGATCCCACAGTACTCCACCAACTACAGCAAAATCAATACCCTCTTTGACTACACCATCTAAGTTTAAGCAAACTCAATAAGTGATGATGGCATTTGTGAGGCCTCCTTTATTGCCTTACAATTAAAAACAACATAATGTTTAGCCCAATTAAAAGAGACTTTAATAATTTCATTGGTACTTTAAAAAATCCTAAAGAGGATTACAATTTTTCCATATATGGTAGAGAGTAAAATCAAAAAAGTATTGCCAATCAACATCTCTTAGTCATATCTGATGGGCAAAGAAACATTGGCTTTTGGATTTTATTGTAGCAAAGCCGAACTAAATGTATTGTTATATCGATGGCGAAAAAGAAAGATGTATTGTTATATCTTTTATTAAGGATAATGTATTATTGACTCGAAAAAGGTAGCGTTTTAGAAAAAAATTATGAAAAATATTCTATCAAGAAATACACCATTTTCGATCGGTCTTTTTATGGAATATTATTGGCGAATTGAGTATTTTTATAATAAAAAATTAATTTTAATTTTATATAATATTTAGAACCATCTATAATTCTTTCTCATACTTAAATAGGAGGATAAATGCGCTCAGCCTTACGTCCTCCTATTCTGACAACAATGTTGATGCTAATCGAGGTAATACCCTGTCGACAAATTTTTTTTTCTTTTTAAATACATTTTTAGGTGAAAATTTTAATTAATTTATAAAATTTATCAAATTATGGCACATCTACGATGTTGGTGAAAGAATTATGTAATAAATATATCTATAAACATTAATTTAAAGATCAAATGAAACTTTAATTGAAGTGGTGAGGATGTTAAAATTTATTGTGTTTTGAGTTTGAATCCTATCAATTATATTTTCTAGATTTCACATTATTTGAAATGACAATAATATCTGTTTATTATTTTATAAAAGGAAAGAGTTTTGGTAATTACTCAATTGAGTTGGGAAGCGATTGAAAAGTAACTAACTCAATAAACCCTTAAACATAGTATAGACACTCGTATGAGATTTTAATATTTAACATAGGTATAATGACTTATTTGACCTTCCAACTTTACTAAAAAAATTATTTTACCCATCCATTTAATTTTTTAGTTTTTTTAGCCCTTAAACTTGAGTTGTTTATTAAATTACCCTAAAATGGATGAAAAAGTTAACTTTTGTTAACTTTAGTGATGTAGCATACACGTGATTTACCACATGGATGTCATGTCAATAATTAATAAATTTTAAAAAATTTAAAAAGTATAAAAATTATTTTTAAAATGTAAAACTATTAAAATATATAAAATTATATATTTAAAATTTTAAAAATTAATTAATTGTTGATTGCCACCTCAAAAAGTTAACAAACATTAACTTTTTATCCATTTCAGAGCTATTTGACAAACAATGTAAGTTTAAGGGTTAAAAGAGATAAAAAAAATTAAATGGAGGGCTAAAATGATATTTTGTGAAGTTGAGGGCTAAAAAAGGTCATTTGCCTTTAAAATATGATTTACATATTAAAATTAAATTTAGAAACAACTTATATTTAAAATTATTTAAGATTGATATTTCATATATACTAATATTAACAAAATTGAATATAATTAAAAAAAAAAACCCTCAGAAAAAGTGTCACACCTCAGGAGAACCCTTTGCATATCACCTTTCGGAGCACCAAAGATGCATACTCCTCTCGCAACACCTCGCAAGAAAGCGATGTGAGAACTCCTCGATCTAAATACACCTACACATGAACTAGACAAGGGCCTCACTGAACCTCCACTTCTGACACCAGCTGCCAGAATCTAATTCCACCTAACACAAATGACAACCTATCCAATCGCCACCCTAGAAGCCATGCCTAAACTTAGACTTGCCACAACAAACTAGCTGCTGTAGTCCCCCCTCAGTCACTATTGATATCAGGACACATGGTACCTAGAGATCATAGCCCATCATATATATGCCAACAATGACTCCCAAATCAAGGGGCTCTCCCTATTTTTCCCTTCTCTCTCTCCCCCATTTCTCTCTCCCCCATTTCTCTCTCTTCTTTTCTCCATTTTCTACCTTTCATCGAGCTTCCCTATCCACCCTGTTAATCACCATTTATAGCGGTTCTTCACCTCGCATTAAGCTAGGTCAATTGTCAGAAACCATATTAATCTTCCATTATTAAACTTCACCATCAACAATGGGTGTGGTGATGATCGCCTCCCAACGTACAAACTTTGGAAGTGAGAATTCTACTTACTAAAGATATGAATAAAGGTGGCACCTGTAAGTATACGAGTCAGGTTGTAATATAATTTTTACAATGAAATATGAAAGTACTCCAAGGATCGTACCCAAGAGAGGCGAGACTAAACTAAGATTAATTTATACTATAATGGGTCTAATTAGTAATTTAATTAAATTATATTACGATTAATCCTAAGGTGATGAGAAAAACTACTTTAACAAAATAAGAAAAATAACAGTGTAGATAGATTGCAAATTTTATCAGATTGAAAGATAGAAGACTAACTAGCTTCAGTGTTCATAATGAACTCCTATTTTGGGTTCTACTCAGTCAACTAGTCACTAACCTAACAGGGCCTCTCGACCTTTCATTAACCTAATAAGTCGGCAAGAACTACTTATTTCTCGATGTCATCTCCCAGACCAAATTGGCTCGAATCCTCCTTCCATTACCTCATTTACACCACTTAACATTGATGCTCGAACTGTCACACCCCAAATTTAGCGGACCCAATCAGAAGTCGTGTAGATGTGAAGTTGTTTGTTTGGCATAGTGTAGTCTGCCCATTTGTAGTCTTTTGGTGAATAAGAGTTGGCGTAAAGTATCTATCATGTAAGTAATTAAAGATTTTATCTCATGTTATTCTGTTAATTAAGAAAAGATTATGGCAAGTGAAGAGTAAGCCTGGTAAGAGTTACGCTAAATGTATAGTACACCCAGTTTGCCTAAACACTGTGCTAATTGGATTTTGTAATGTGATTTGGTTAGGAGCCAACTAAATTGATTGGTCAAATAGGTTATGTACAGGATCATCATTTAAACCTCTCTCGAATCTTTGTAGGTCATTTATTAGGACAAAGTCTTTATACATTTGACACTTGTCAAGTTCCACTAAAGGGAATTGAATATATATTGTTGATACGGCCACGCCCAAGGCCTCCAACGTTTTTCAAAGTGATGAGCTCGAACCGTCGAGACCAAGTGCCATGGAGCTCGTGTGCATCTTCATGCACTTCCAAATTGAGCCGGATTAGCTCATGCCAGCTCAATTTGAGCTCCCTCGAGCTCACTCCAGCTCATTGAGCTGTTTGCCTAAATTTTATTGCTTTAAATAAATTGAGTTTTAATTTATTTATTTTCCTACATCAATTTAATGCGTCTAAAACATTTTAAATAGGTTGAATTTAATTTGTCTAAGCTCAAATTGATTTTATCACATTTTATTACATGTTTTTAAGTTGTTTAAAACATAAATTAAATGTGCAGTTTTTTTTGGTTTAAATAGGGGCTGCCGAATTTTCAATGAGTCCTAATGGTGTCATTAAGTTGTCCAAAGTGTCCCTTAATGTGTCATGAACGAATTTAGCTTATATTAAGCTGATTTGGAGTGTTTTAATGTGAGTTCATTCACTTTGTAGGTTCAGCCGAATCTTCCATGAAGCATTAAAGAGGTTCATGCACTTAGGTGCAATGTATGTGACCAAATGCATCAATGCACTTGGAGGATGCATGGACGGCTGGAAGCATGCATCTTGGCTGTTCATTTTTGACTCTCCAATGACACTTATTTATCCTAAAAGTCACCAGCCCATTCAAGTCTCCAAGGTGGCCGAATGTCTTCCCCCATGCACCTCAAAAACGTCCTACATTTGCTGCACAAGACAAGGCTGGTCGGTTGCTCACTTTTCATCCAAAAGACACCAATTTAAGAGCCTCATTAAGTAGGGGACGTACCTAGCTGCTGCATGCATCTTCAAGGGACCTTAAAATACATTTCTCCTTATAGAAAGATGCCCCTTTGTAACACCCCAAACCCGGCCCATTCACTACGACCGAATTTGAAATGCCATCATGGAAAAACGTTTGAAAATAATCGACTTGTAGGTAAAGTATATAAAATTTATTGTCTTTAGGAAAGAAAACCTTGTGTATTTAAAATTTGAAATAAATTAAGTTGTTACAAAATTCCGGATTAAAGCTTTATTATATATACTTAAGAAAATAAGATCATTTGCAATTAATATTTAAATTGTCAACCCATAATAGAACATAATAATAAAGATACTTAATAAAATACTTAAATACTTTAATGGGCCTTATTACAATAAACACTTAATCAAAATACTGAAACTATAATTACTTAATTAATTAAAATATCTTCTGCATGGGCCACCTCGTATCCACTCCAACCCCGTCTGATCATCATATCACCTGCGAGGTTTTATAAAATATTTGGGTGAGTCACACGGACTCAGTGTGTAACTAATCCACTGGATTCCACCCACATGTTAACCACATATTAACACATATATCGGATAATAATTATCATATTCCCATATTATCACATTCTGGCCTTGGCCCATATTCAAATCACTTATCAAGTAACAAGGTAATTAACCACATAATTTCCACATACTGGGCTTAGCCCATTTCTTATTCAAATCCACCTTCACATCTTGGGCTTGGCCCATTTCCACATTAATCCACATATCAAATAAAATTATGCAAAGTGCACCCAACCCAAACCTAGGGTCCATCCTCTACACACCCCTTATCCAAATTTACCACACACCGGGATTAACAAATCACCCTCTCCTCTTCACTCCAAAGGCAATCAATGCCGTCCACGTGCAAATAAGCACAATAATCCACAACGCGACCTCAGTCAGCGCCAATCCACGATGTAGCCGTAGCTAACACCAAAACCACGATGGGACACATAGTCACTCATCAACCACGATATGGCACATAGCCGATATCAACCACGATGAGGCACATAGCCACTCATCAAGCCACGCGAACTAAATCACAATTAATCCACAATGTGACCTCAGTCAACGTCAATCCACGATGTAGTTCAAGGCTAACATCAAACCACGTACTCGAAGTACATCCGTACTTTCTTTCATATCCCAACCCATGCACATGCAACATGTAATAGTGTCATAATAATAAATGCATGCACATGTTATTAAGGCAAACAATCACAATTCCACAAGCATAGTCACATTCACATCGGTACTTTCACATTCTTATCAACAGGTAACACTAACTTGTTTATCGATATACCCCATTTTAGGGTATCCATCTCATAACTTTTACTGCATTTGTTAGTACACAATCAACACATACATATGTAGCAAAAACCCAGAAAACGGTGGGTTAATCACACACCTTACTATTTAGCGAAATCCCAAACTATTTGATTCTAACACGATGAACGGGGTTTTTCCTCCTCCCTTAATGCCGATTTGGTCTCCTACCCAAATCCCGAAGGCTTTGATTATCTTTGCCGATTTGACCCTAAATATCATAGTACACAATCGGTCAACACTAAAACCAAAAATATGGCCTTAGGCCGAATTCTAGCAACTACTTACCTTGCTCTTCCAAATCCCGAAACTGTTATTTGATCCTTGAGACTGTTGAAATCCTACATGCCATATGTCAAATTCGGCTTTAATACATAAATTTATGGAAAATGGCCCTTTGGCCGAATACCATATTGTCTTACCTTGATGAATCGACTCCCAAAAGACTCCTTCAAAGCACCTTGACGTTATCTACCCACAAGTGATCACATCACTTATTGTCTTAAGGAAACATTCGGCCAACCTATAACCAAAGTTTAATCACTTGATTCGGCACCCTTATGAAAAAGAATCCAAAACTGATTACTACAGAAATACTTACCATTACCGTTACTTGAAGAGGCTAGAAGAAATACTCACACTAACGCTTTTTCTCTTAAGTCTTGCGACAAAAAGAGAAATGAGGCCACAATGGGATTCGGCTATGGCTTCTAAATGGCAAGGGTTATTCGCTATCCAAGATAATATGTAGAATTAAAGTTGAAGAAAAGAAAGAATAGGGAGAAGAAGTGAGAAGCAATTTGGCTCAAAGAGAGAATTAGAGGAACAATTTTTGGCCAAGGAAAATAAAATGAAGAAAAGAATAGCTTAAAAGATGGTCACCCCTATTTATACAACTCAAATTCGGCACTCCTACCTCCTCCCAAATTCCACTTCCTTCTCCTATAATAACTCTTGAACACATATTCAAAATATATAAAAATAAATCTATAATTATCTTCTATCTATCAACTTAAAATAAATCCACCTTTATCAACTTAATAAAATAAAAATTATCCATCATTAATCCCTTATCAAACTCCTAAATCATCTCTTATCTACCTATAAAAGAATAATAAAAATAAATTAACAATTATCTACTACTTATCTAGCCGAAATTCAAAATAAAATCCAGCTTAATCCTTACCCAATTAGAGGTCCAATTGCCGTCCATTACTCACCCTGCTGTTGACGTCAAAAGCCAAAAATAAAAGCCTCAAAATTTTGCTTCCTTGCGTCTTGAACTCGGGACACCTGACCGCACCAAGCCCTTTAATGCCGACTTTAACGCCCCAAGCCACTCTGCTAAGCGTTCTTTTGTGACATAGTGCACCTGAATTTCTTTTAAGACTTACTTAGCCCAAGCGCCTTCAAATTTAAGCGCCTTCTTGCTGCACAAAAATAAAATGCCCTTTCTTGCTTCCTTCGCAACTCGAACCTGGGCCCTCATTGCCGCAAGCCACATATAGCGCTCTAAGCCACTCTGCCATGGCCTTTTTTTATGACATAAACTCGCCACAACTAATTTTAAAGCCTCTTTATCTTACTCCCCTCTTAACGCCAAAAAATAAAACACCCATTTGCTTTCCACGCTACTCGAACCCAAGATCTGCGCCAGGCGTCACCTTCAGGCCCTTAAGTGGCGTTCTTAAGCCACTTTACCAAGCCTCTTTTTATGACCCAAAACGCCCACAAATTATTCTTAAGGCCTCTTCAGCCTAATTTCCTCTTTTTACACTTAAATCCAAAATTTTCCCAAAGCTTTCACCTTCATTCTAAAGTTCTAAAAACTCTTAAAACATCTCCAAATACCCTTAAAACCCACTAGCACTTGGGTTATGCTCCAAACGCATAACCCCTAATCTAGGATGTTACACCCTTGACGTTCCCAAAGGCTGCCCATTAACTTGGACGAATTTTGAGTTAATTTTTGCACATTCATCCTTCTAGAAAACGTCCATTGGAGTGTTCTTGTTGTCCAAATAAAATCAGCTCATTTTCTTCTCCATTAAGGTGGCTATTGGAGTTCCCAAAGGATGAACAAAGACATGTCTTCAAGCCTTCATCTTGCCAAGTGAAAGTATCATCTAGAAGCTGCCTATTTGCCTCCCACATCAGCTGAATTTAGCAAGCCATACAAGGGACATGTTCGGCCAAACCTAGCCAAGCACATTAAGGATTTCCTTTCTAGATTTTTCTAGCTACATCTTACTTAGTCTCTAAGTTTGTTAGTGACTATTCGGCTAGCTCTCATTAGCCTATAAATACCTTGTTAGTTTTCATTTGTAATGTTAGACAAGTTGGTTAATCTTTGATTAAAATATATATGGACTTTTGTTCATTGAGTGAGATAATTCTTCTCTTCTTTTTCGTTACAAGTTTCCTAGACTTATCAATTACTTGTATGCCTAGACTTGTTCCTTCTATCAAACTATACCTTAGGTTCTTATCATTTTTGATAACGGGTCTTTGGTCCATGTCGATCCCATCAATCACCTTAAACACTTTAAAAATCGGAGTGACACATCTCTGTGTTGAATCGTTTCTGCTTAAGTCCTATCTTCCATTATCCACCATCTATCTTTATCCTTTATTTTTTTTCTTTGTTAAAACCGAACCTATCGCCTAAGCCGACCCTTTCATTTCTCCAACCTCCATTCCTAACTTAACCCATTTCCTAAACTAAATTCATTTCAAAGCTTCCGCAAATATCCATATTTTCTTATAATTTCCGAAAGGCTTATCTCCTCCTCGTAGACGATCGGACAACTCAAATACGTTTCGACTCTCCCCGAGGCGGATCGTATCAATTGTGTGAATGATTCGTGTAGATAGCTCTTCTTCCTTCGATATTCTCTCTAGTTCTTCTTCTTAAAATTATATGTGTTTTCCCCATTATTAAGATGGAAGCTAAGGTCTTTGAATTAATGCATGGATGCTCAGCCTTTTGGTAAGTTTGATAGCTCTGCATGATACGTTTTTGAGAGAATAAAGCTGTTAAAAAGATATGAATAGTGATTTGTGAATAAGAAACTGTAACATCCTAAAAAGGGCCTATGCATTTTGGCCTAATTGTACAATAAGACATGTTTTATGTGTTTTGGAATAAATTTGGAATGATTTTGGAAAATAAAGGATGTATGGAAATGTTACGTCGAAAATAGGAAAGTGAACATTTTTGGAAACCTAAGTAAATTAGGAAAGTGAACATTTTGGAAACCAAGCCAAAATAGGAAACTAAACATTTTGGAAACCAAACCAAAATAGGAAACTAAACATTTTGGAAACCAAACCAAAATAGGAAACTAAACATTTTGGAAACCAAGCCAAAATAGGAAACTAAACATTTTGGAAACCAAACCAAAATAGGAAACTAAACATTTTGGAAACCAAACCAAAATAGGAAACTAAACATTTTGGAAACCAAGCCAAAATAGGAAACTAAACATTTGGAAACTTGGAAAATCTGAGTCATGAAAATTTTTGGAAACTTAAAATGACCCGAATGTCAAATTTTAGAGCCCAAGGGAACTTAGGGCCAAGAGACCCTAAAGATATAAAGTACATGAAATTTGACCCAATAACGGACTTGGAAATGTGGCCTGAAGATGCCACCTAAGGCCTTAGGAAATGGCCCAAATGCTAGAGGTTTTTGGGCCTGAGTTTGAGTCATCTAGGAAGCAAATAAAAGAAGTTTTATTTTGCTTCCATAAGTGGGAAGTTCGACGGCACAAGGGAATTAAAGAAGAGGAGTTTTTATTCAATAGAACTTTTGGCTAATTAGGAGATTTGATGGAATTTCATAGTTGATAAAATTAAAACTTATCACAAATGAAGAGTTGGAGGATTTAGGGACTCTAAGGCTAATAGTTTCGGCCAAAGAGAGAAAAGTAAAGAGCCATTCTCTTCTCTTCATCCTCTTGCCGAAATCTCCTAGTCAAAGTAACAACAATCTTTTCTCTTTTCTTTAGTCGAATCCTCCTTGTCAAAATTCTCTCCATCTCTTTTCCTTTCTTTTACTTTTCTTCTACTATCCCCCCCACAAAAGCCAAAACTTTGAGATCCAAAATAGTGCCATAGCCGAATATTATAAGGGATCATCCGGGATTTGAAAACGAGGTAAGTACAACAATATACATTCGGCAAAGGTTCCTTCCATAATTGAATAGTAGTTCAAATCTAACAAGTGATTTCGGCAGGAATAAAAAAATAAAGATCAACTTCGGGATTTGAGAACTTCAAGGTAAGTAAGTTTATACATTCGGCCAAGGCCAAATCTTAGTCAATTAGATCAAATCGATCAAAAACTAACCTATTCAGAGATCTAGGCTTTGGCCGATTACAAGGAAAAAGGGAAGGTGAAGTTTTCGGGATTTAAAATCCATAAGGTAAGCACTTGAAAGTATTCGGCCAAGGTTTGTGTGATTACATAGATAAGTTCTATAATTATTAAAAAGCCGAAAACTAATTTATGTTGAGATTTAAGGTTGGCCGAATATCAAGTGAAGGAAAACAAAGTTTCCGGGATTTGAATAAACATTAAATCGGCATCAAAGGTAAGCCTCTTTACAAATCCTACTAGGATTTGGATATTATAGCCCAAAATAGAATTTATGCTAAGTAATACATGATAAACCGAATGTAGGAACTAAGGATCTAAACATTAGATCTTGCTTTCGGAATATCAAGGAATCGCTAAACAAACCAAGTGTGTATTCCACACTAATCTTAATAGTTTTATGGTTTAAATATGTTATATATGTTAATGTGAAAGTGAAAGAAAGTGGCTAAAGTGCCATATTATGGTACAAAGTATTCAGGTACGTTTTCCTACTCCTACTAGGATTTTGAAAAAAAAATGTTATACAAGTGAAAAGTGATGTGAAAGTGAAATAAAAATATGTTATGCATGATATTTATTATATGGGGCATTCTGGTCAATTGAAGAAGGGGAAGTGAATGTGATGACTTCGGTCTCACTAAGTGAATGTGATGACTTCGGTCTCACTAAGTGAATGTGATGACTTGGTCTCACTAAGTGAATGTGATGACTTCGGTCTCACTAAGTGGTAACCGGTTACATTACGATGGTGGCTATGCCACAATATTATCGATGGGCGATGAGCACGTCATTGCAATGATTGCCTTCGATGGAGTGTAGCGGATGGAGGTTGACTTAGTAGTCCCCACGGTGTACAGTTTGGTGCGGGTGGAGTGTAGCGGATGGCATATAGGTTTGGGTTGGGTTTGCATCATTAACTTGGAATTTTTATATGCATATGATTTTTATGGTGTGCCTATTTCTATTATGTTTAGTGTTGGTTACACACTGAGTCTATCGACTCACCTGTTGTGGAATATGTTTGGTGATGAGCAGTAAAGGACCGGGACGGCAGAACTTGTGGTGGCCATGATCGACTTGAAGTTCAATTTAATTTGAATATTTATTTTATTTTAAGTACTGTACAATTTATTATTTTGGGTTTCGTTTTATGTAATAAGGCCATAGTGATTTTTTTTATTTCTACTATAATTACTATGTTATGAATTTAGGGCTTTATAAAGAGTAAGCCCACTTAATATGAAATAGGTTTAAATGTTTTGTCACTTGAAACAAATGGGCTTTTGCTATAAAAAAAAATTGTTTTCAACTCAAGCCCAACCCACAACAAACTATCTTCCAAAAACACTTAGTTTTCAAAGTATTCGAATGAATTTGAACCGGGTTACTTCGAGGAACATACCAGATCCAGTCCATTCTCGTGGGCCGGGTTTGGGGTGTTTCAATTTGGTATCAGAGCCCAGTTCAAACTCTCAGCCTGTGGCCTAAGGCCCAAAACGTTTTTAAAACAAGGCCAAGTGAGTTTTATGAAAATATTTCTACAAATGGACAGGTATAAAGACATGGCCCCTAAGTCTCCGACCCGCAGTCCACCAGGTAAGTACCCCTAACTCTATGAGTGATTCTGTGATTTATGAACTGTATAAGGGTAGAAAAGGCATGGAACGTAGAATAGCATGATAGGAACTTGAACCCTAGGATTAGTGTACTCAAACACAAACACATAAGACTTAAGGCACTAAACCAACCTATGGCTAAGTCAATTAAGCTAGGGTGTGGCAACCATGGTACGCATGTCTAGGAGTGGATCCTGAAGAGCTTGGTATTTAAGCAGTCCTAGTGACTCACCTCCTCTTCTTGAATCCTACCTGGTGCGTAGTTTCGGTTCACCCTAACCCAGAGGACTTAGTGGGTGTGGCAACCCCTGTACGCATGTCTAGGAATGGTTTCAGTGGGAGCTTGGTACTTAAGCAGTCCGCGTGACTCACCTCCTCTCCACTAGAATCCTGCCTGGTGCGTAGCTTTGGTTCACCCTGACCAAGAAGGCTCAGTCATAGGCTAAACCCAACAACTAAAACCCGAAAGGGAACTAGCCATTTTTTTAAAACACTTAATATTAAAATTCTTAAATCACTTTCTTTCTCTTATCCTTAATTCACGAAAACTATTTCTGTATACAATTACTTTCGAAAAATTTTTGATCTACAAAAGTACCCCTAGTGGTAAAGTTACGAAAATACCCTCAGTTTACAAAATGTCCAACCACTTAACAGTTTTGCCAAAATTTTATTATTTTTCCAAAAACCCTAATTTGCAAACTATCAAAAATATCTCGATTTTTGAAAAATTACAAAACTGCCCCTAACTTACCAAAATTACCAAAATGACCCTAACTTCCTAAAATTTTTACAACATCCCCATTTTGGAAGGAACAATTTTTCGAAAAGAACCCTCAAAGTTTTACAACTTCTAAAATACCCCTAATGTATTAAAATTTCAAAAGTTACCCTGATTTGTGAAAAAAAATATTACCAAAATACCCTTGAGGTCGAAAATCACCGAAATACCCCCGGATTTCAAAATTTTTCCAAATTACTCCGAGACTATGAAATTTTCAAGATAATTATTGACAAAAACACCAAGGAACGTTTTCTTCTGAAAAATTACGAAAATAACCCTATAGGACAAAATTACGAAAATACCCCTAGGTAGTGGAAAATAATAAACAACGAAAACTACAACATTTCTCTAAATGAACGAAAGTTCATACTTGTTTGATGGATGAATGAATGAATGGAAAAGACTGTGTGTTTGTATGAATACGAAAGAACCACTCTTAAAAACCCTTTCCATAAAACTCCTTCGCTGATAAATAAGTGGAGCAAAGACTAATCCATAAAATCTCTTAAACCAGATCTCGATGCTAGAAAATGAGTTCTAGAGGACGCGGTCGTCAAGGATGCGGTAGAGGAAGAATAAGCGAGTCGAACCCGTTAGATCGGTCAAGGTTACGACAATGAGTTACCACCGCCACCACCACCCCAATTGTTAATGTCGAGCACCGTGCTCGGACGGGGATGAGGTCATGTCGCAGCTATGTTCAGTATTGGAAATGGTGGTGGCGGGTGGAAATTCGGAGCTCAAAATCTGACCGAGCGACTCGAGCCAACGGGCCGAGGTGTTTAGTGGGGTGTCCATGTGGCACCCAGATCAGCTTGAGTATTGGTTGGAAGCAATGAGCGTATTATGGATGAACTCGACCGACCCCGAGGAGAAGTTGAAAGGATAGTAGCCTGTTACGTGATGAAGCATACCAATGGTGGCTAACTGTCTGTGATGGTGCCACGCGGAGGATCCGACGTGGGAGTATGCTAAGGAGGCATATCGGAAGAAGTATATCGGCTTTTCGGTACATTGATGAGCGGTGGAAAGCTTTTCTAGGACTAGTTCAAGGGAACAAATCAGTAGCGGCATATGAGGCTGAATTTCTGAGGTTAAGCCGATATGCTTGAGGGGTAGTCGCGACTGAACATGAACGCTGTGTCCGTTTTGAGGACGGATTAAGGAATGACCTAAGGTTATTGATAGCTCCACATCGGAGAGGAGTTCTCCACGTTGGTTGAAAAGGCTAAGGTAGTCAAGGAATCAAGGACTCGACTAAGCGCGAACTCGGCGAGGAATAGACCCAAGAGAGGTTATGGATCGTCGGAAATGTGCGAAAAAGGCCCGAATCGAGGGTCGAAGGTCGACAAGTTGATACTAGAGGCGCACTGTCCTTGTGAGTATTGTGGAAAGAAGCACTCGGTGAGTGTTGGAAAAGATAGGAGCATGTCTAAAATGTGGGTCTAAGGACCATATGCTCAAGGACTGTCCAAAGATATCGGATGATAGACACCAAAGAACTCGTAATGTTAATCGGTAGGTAGGGAGGACAAAGACCTCAACGAGGTCGAGGTTCGAATATCAGAGGTAATAATGCTGACAGAGGACGTGGCAGAGGCACCACCAATACTGAGGCAAGACAGCCGGGTTTGGTTTATGCGGTTCACCGTAGGGAGGATAAAGACGCATCGGATGTCATCACCGGTACGTTCCTCATTCATAGTAAACCCTATTATGCTTTAATTGATATGGGCTCGACCCATTCTTATGTTGCCTGTAGTGTAGTTGAGACACTAGGCCTAGACTCGAAACTTTCTGATAAGGAGATGACGGTAGTAAGCCCATTAGGCCAAACTATAGTAGTAAATAAGATCTTTCGGAATATACCTTTAGAAATTCAGGGAGTGAGCTTTCGGGCTGACCTAATGGAATTACCCTTCCGGGAATTTAACCTCATACTTGGTATGGATTGGTTAGTAGAACACCGAGCTGTGTTGGATTGTGCGGCTAAACGAATGGAACTAAGGACCCCTGAGGATGAGGTGGTCATTATGATAGGAGAGAGAATGAACTACTTGACTAATGTAGTTTCGATACTTAAGGCTGAAAGGATGGTTCGTAAAGGGTGCGAGGCCTTCTTAGCCTTTGTAAGTGCGTTGGATGGAAATGAGGAAGGTGTCAAAGGAGTTAGAGCGGTAAGGGACTTGAGGATGTGTTTCGGAGGAATTACCGTGAATACCCCGGATAGAAGTTGAATTTGGAATAGACCTACTACCGAGAATCAGTACCATGTGTCAATTACTCCATACCGAATGGCGCCAAAGGAGTTAGTGGAGCTTAAGGCTCAAATCCGGGAATTATTGGATCGTGGGTTTATTCGCCCAAGTGTCTCCGTGGGGAGCACCGGTCCTGTTTGTGAAGAAGAAGGACGGAACTATGCGTATGTGCATAGACTATCGTCAATTGAATAAGCTGACCATCAAGAACAAGTATCCCTTGCCAAGGATCGATGACTTGTTCGATCACCAAGAAAAGAGCCGCAGTGTTTTCAAGATCGATTTACGTTAGGATACCATCAGTTGAAGGTGAAGGAGGCCGATATCCATAAGACCGCTTTTAGGACAAGATATGGTCACTTTGAGTTTGTTGTAATACTGTTTGGGTTGTGAACGCTCCAAATTAGCGTTCATGGATATGATGAACCGAGTGTTCCAACCTTACTTAGACAGGTTCGTTGTGGTATTCATCGATGATATCTTGGTATATTCTAAGTCTGAAGAGGAGCATGATGAGCATCTCCGGATTGTGTTACAAGTATTAAGGGAGAAGAAGCTTTATGCCAAATTCAGCAAGTGTGAATTTTGGCTTAAAGAAGTTGCTTTCTTAGGACATGTGGTGTCTGCCGAGGGAATAAGGGTGGATCCTAAGAAAATCAAAGCGGTGCTGGATTGGAAACCACCTAAGTCGGTGGCAGAGATTCGTAGTTTCTTAGGATTGGCAGGCTATTACCGAAGGTTCGTGGAAGGATTCTCGTCGATAGTCGCGCCATTAACAAAATTGTTGAGGAAGAAAGTACCCTTTGTGTGGACAGATAAACAACAGGAGAGCTTTGAAAAACTTAAAAAGATATTAACGAAGCTCGATGTTGATTCACTGAGGTAGGAAAGGATTTTGTGGTATACTGTGACGCCTCACATACGGGGTTAGGATGTGTTCTTATGCAAGATGGAAAGGTAGTCGCTTATGCGTCCCGACAATTAAGGCCGCATGAGGTGAACTACCCAACCCATGACTTGGAATTGGCGTGATGGTTTTCGCTCTCAAGGTGTGGAGGCATTATCTCAGATGGAGAAAGGTCGATGATCTACAGCACCACAAGAGTCTCAAGTACTGTTGACTCAAAAGGAGTTAAACTTGAGGCAACGAAGGTGGGTGGAATTCTTGAAAGACTATGACTGCTCGATAGAATATAATCCGGGCAAGGCGAATGTAGTAGCGATGCCTTAAGTAGGAAGGTTGTGACGGATCTAAGAGCAATGTTCGCCCATTTAAGCTTATATGAGGATGGAAGTTTGTTGGTAGAAGTTACAAGTCAAGCCAACCCGGTTGAAGGAAGTGAAAGAGGGACAGCTTGGTGATGAAGATTTAAATGTTAAGCTACAAAAAGCACGAGCGGAGAGTTGGAGAACTATGAGATTAATGATGAAGGAGTATTGTGCTATAAAGGAAAGTCGTATGCCAAGAGACAAAGAGTTAAGACGAAAGATCCTTCGAGAAGCGCATAGTATCCCCGGAGGCATTAAGTCTGTCTGATTTAAGAGAACAATTTTGGTGGTCGGATCTTAGCGAGAAGTTACAGAATTTGTGGGAAGATGTCGGACGTGTCAGCAAGTTAAGGCTGAACACCAAGTTCCATCGGGATTGCTTCAGCCAATCCAGATTTCGCAGTGGAAGTGGGAAAGAATTACCATGGACTTCGTTAGTGGGCTTCCCCTTACGCCTACTAAGAAGGACTCGGTATGGGTTATAGTAGACCGTTTGACTAAGTCCGCACATTTCATCCCAGTAAGAATGGACTATCCCCTTCAAAAGCTAGCCAAGCTATATGTGGCAGAAATTGTGAGGTTACATGGAGTACCAATGTCGATCATCTCTGATAGAGACCCAAGGTTTACGTCTCAATTTTGGAAGGCACTTCATCAAGCTTTAGGCACTAAGCTAGACTTCACTACGGCTTTTCATCCACAATTAGACGGATAGTCTGAACGGGTTATACAAGTGTTGGAGGATATGTTGAGAGGCTGTGTAATGGATTTCCGAGGAAGTTGGGAAGATTACTTGCCTTTAGCTGAATTCGCCTACAACAACAGCTATCAAGCTAGCATTCGGATGGCACCATACGAAGCATTGTATGGAAGGAAGTGTAGAACACCTACTTGTTGGACTGAGTTAGGAGAACGTCGAGTTTTGGGACCAGATATAGTGGCAGAGACAGAAGAGAAGGTTGAAATAATTCGAACACGGTTAAAAGAAGCCTCGGATAGACAGAAGTCTTATGCCCAATTTCAAGCGGAAGGAAATAGAGTTTGAAGTAGGAGACCAAGTGTTTCTAAAAGTCTCACCATGGAAGAAAGTGATGAGGTTTGGTCGGAAAGGGAAATTAAGCCCAAGATTTATCGGGCCCTATCGGGTACTAAAGCGAGTGGGACCAGTGGCATACCAGCTAGAGTTGCCACCGGAGTTGCAGCAAATGCATGACGTGTTCCATGTGTCCATGTTATGTCGCTACCGATCGGATCCCTCTCACATAGTACCAGTAGAAGAAGTGGAGCTAAGGCCAGACTTAACCTACGAGGAAGAGCCGATTCAGATTCTGGAACGTGACGTGAAAGTACTATGGAGGAAGTCAGTTCCTCTAGTCAAAGTATTGTGGCGCAATCATGGATCGGAGGAAGCTTCGTGGGAGCCAGAAGAGGTAATGAGACAACAATACCCTCAATTGTTTAGTTAGAAAATTTCGAGGACGAAATTATTTTAAGGGGGGTCGAACTGTAACATCCTAAAAAGGGCCTATGCATTTTGGCCTAATTGTACAATAAGACATGTTTTATGTGTTTTGGAATAAATTTGGAATGATTTTGGAAAATAAAGGATGTATGGAAATGTTACGTCGAAAATAGGAAAGTGGACATTTTTGGAAACCTAAGTAAATTAGGAAAGTGAACATTTTGGAAACCAAGCCAAAATAGGAAACTAAACATTTTGGAAACCAAACCAAAATAGGAAACTAAACATTTTGAAGACCAAACCAAAATAGGAAACTAAACATTTTGGAAACCAAGCCAAAATAGGAAACTAAACATTTTGGAAACCAAACCAAAATAGGAAACTAAACTTTTGGAAACCAAACCAAAATAGGAAACTAAACATTTTGGAAACCAAGCCAAAATAGAAACTAAACATTTTGGAAACTTGGAAAATATGAGAGCATGAAAATTTTTGGAAACTTAAAAATGACCCCGGAATGTCGAATTTTAGAGCCCAAAGGGGAACTTAGGGCCAACAGACCCTAAAGATATAAAGTACATGAAATTTGACCCAATAACGGACTTGGAAATGTGGCCTGAAGATGCCACCTAAGGCCTTAGGAAATGGCCCAAATGCAAGAGGTTTTTGGGCCTGAGTTTGAGTCATCTAGGAAGCAAATAAAAGAAGTTTTATTTTGCTTCCATAAGTGGGGAGTTGGACGGCACAAGGGAATTAAAGAAGAGGAGTTTTTATTCAATAGAACTTTTGGCTAATTAGGAGATTTGATGGAATTTCATAGTTGATAAAATTAAAACTTATCACAAATGAAGAGTTGGCGGATTTAGGGACTCTAAGGCTAATAGTTTCGGCCAAAGAGAGAAAAGTAAAGAGCCATTCTCTTCTCTTCATCCTCTTGCCGAAATCTCCTAGTCAAAGTAACAGCAATCTTTTCTCTTTTCTTTAGCCGAATCCTCATTGTCAAAATTCTCTCCATCTCTTTTCCTTTCTTTTACTTTTCTTCTACTATCCCCCCCACAAAAGCCAAAACTTTGAGATCCAAAATAGTGCCATAGCCGAATATTATAAGGGATCATCCGGGATTCGAAAACGAGGTAAGTACAACAATATAAATTCGACAAAGGTTCCTTCTATAATTGAATAGTAGTTCAAATCTAACAAGTGATTTCGGCAGGAATAAAAAAATAAAGATCAACTTCGGGATTTGAGATCTTCAAGGTAAGTAAGTTTATACATTCGGCCAAGGCCAAATCTTAGTCAATTAGATCAAATCGATCAAAAACTAACCTATTCAGAGATCTAGGTTTTGGCCGATTACAAGGAAAAAGGGAAGGTAAAGTTTTGGATTTAAAATCCATAAGGTAAGCACTTGAAAGTATTCGCCAAGGTTTGTGTGATTACATAGATAAGTTCTATAATTATTAAAAGCCAAAACTAATTTATGTTGAGATTTAAGGTTGGCGAATATCAAGTGAAGGAAAACAAAGTTTTGATTTGAATAAACATCAAATCGGCATCAAAGGTAAGCCTCTTTACAAATCCTACTAGGATTTGGATATTATAGCCCAAAATAGAATTTATGCTAAGTAATACATGATAAACCGAATGTAGGAACTAAGGATCTAAACATTAGATCTTGCTTTCTAATCTCAAGGAATCGCTAAACAAACCGGTGTGTATTCCACACTAATCTTAATAGTTTTATGGTTTAAATATGTTATATATGTTAATGTGAAAGTGAAAGAAAGTGGCTAAAGTGCCATATTATGGTACAAAGTATTCGTCGTTTTCCTACTCCTACTAGGATTTGAAAAAAAAATGTTATACAAGTGAAAAGTGATGTGAAAGTGAAATAAAAATATGTTATGCATGATATTTATTATTTGGGGCATTG
The DNA here is from genome assembly GCA_025506655.1 of Gossypium rotundifolium. NCBI lineage: Eukaryota > Viridiplantae > Streptophyta > Magnoliopsida > Malvales > Malvaceae > Gossypium > Gossypium rotundifolium. The sequence continues at coordinate 136,686,113 of CP106728.1, forward strand.
GTCAATTGAAGAAGGGAAGTGAATGTGATGACTTGGTCTCACTAAGTGAATGTGATGACTTGGTCTCACTAAGTGAATGTGATGACTTGGTCTCACTAAGTGAATGTGATGACTTGTCTCACTAAGTGGTAACCGGTTACATTACAGTGGTGGCTATGCCACAATATTATCGATGGGCGATGAGCACGTCATTGCAATGACGCCTTCGATGGAGTGTAGCGGATGGAGGGTTGACTTAGTAGTCCCCACGGTGTACAGGTTGGTACGGGTGGAGTGTAGCGGATGGCATATAGGTTTGGGTTCGGGTTTGCATCATTAACTTGGAATTTTTATATGCATATGATTTTTATGGTGTGCCTATTTCTATTATGTTTAGTGTTGGTTACACACTGAGTCTATCGACTCACCCCGTTGTGGGAATATGTTTCAGGTGATGAGCAGTAAAGGACCGGGACGGCAGAACTTGTGGTGGCTATGATCGACTTGAAGTTCAATTTAATTTGAATATTTATTTTATTTTAAGTACTGTACAATTTATTATTTTGGGTTTCGTTTTATGTAATAAGGCCACCGTGACGAATTTTTATTTCTACTATAATTACTATGTTATGAATTTAGGGCTTTATAAAGAGTAAGCCCACTTAATATGAAATAGGTTTAAATGTTTTGTCACTTGAAACAAATGGGTTTTTGCTATAAAAAAAATTGTTTTCAACTCAAGCCCAACCCACAACAAACTATCTTCCAAAAACACATAGTTTTCAAAGTATTCGAATGAATTTGAACCGGGTTACTTCGAGGAACATACCAGATCCAGTCCATTCTCGTGGGCCGGGTTTGGGGTGTTTCAGAAACCCTACATGGGGGTCATCTGTAATTGAGATGTTAGTCATTTGTCTGTAAATGAGTTTTAGTGGTGATTCTATGTTCTTTAAGCAATTGTTGATACTGTTTCGAGATGAGCCACATTTATCTAGTGGGGTTTCTGTGTGTCCTAGGGTGATGATGGGAAAACCTCATGTGATGATGAGTTTAGGAAAATTCATTTCACAAACATGACAGTTCATGTGGTGCCTTGGTGGCATCCAAAAAGAGCCTTTGTGGCGTATTCAATACTACCTTTGTGGAGTATTCTATTTGGCTTGTGTGGCATATTTTGTTTGGCTTGTGTGGCGTATTTTGTATGGCCTATGTGGCGTATTCTGTTTGGCCTTTGTGACGTATTCTATAAATATCTTTACGACATATTCTATAAATGCCTTTACGAAGTATTCTATATTGCTTTTATAGTGAACCATGAAATGCTTATATGGCGTATTCAGGAATGCCTAGTGGTAGAATTTGATTATCCGCCTATGTGATAAGTTTGAGTAAAGCTCTAAGATCTTTTAAGAGACAATTCCTGAAGGGAAGTATGTATACATTTTCTAAAAGGGAAATCCACTATAGTAGTTTGTCAGTATAGGATATGGGCGTATTCATAATTATGAAAGGTATATATGTTACCTGGTTTGAGATTTTTTAAGGTATGTAGGGTTGAAATCTGAGTTATTTGGTATCTTCCATATAGAAGGGCTACTTGGAATCTAAGTTGATTACCAAATTAGGTGTTCTTTTATTATGTAACATAGATGTTGGAATTCTTCTGAATGATTTGGAATATTTCATTATCAGTATGAGCTTGTTTTAGGTTTGAATCAGAGTATGATCTGATTGCTGCTTTGACGATTATCAAACTCAATATGGGATTTCGCCAAATGTATGATCAGTTAGTAAATATCTGCCAAGAAATAGTATCTGTGAACAACCATTCTAAGAAAAAATGTTAAGTGTTTTTGAAGAGGAAATTTGTAGAAAGTGGGTTATATATATATTCTGCTGAGAAGTATCTTGTGCTCTGAGAAGGATTAAGACTTGTATCAACTATAAAAATTTGGAATCTACCATTGTGTGAAGTAAGAAAGACGTTAAGTATGGAAGTTGGTGTATAGGTATATATCTAATAATCTAAAATTATTCACCAAAGAAAGAAGGTTAATCCAAACTTTTAAGATATGGAATTCAATTCGAAAGGCTTCAAGGTAAAGTGCATTAAAAACTCACTATGTTCGCATGAACTTACAAGCGTTTTATTTATATTTTAGGTTCTGCTGAAAAAGGAGTTCGCCAAGTGATAGACCAAGCTAGGATTACTCTAGAGAAATGGCGAGATGGATGTTATGCATATAGAGGTCATCAAGTAATATGGTGTATAGTTTTCTACACCCAAGAGATTCTGTTTGTAACAAACTTTTGGGTTCTAATGTCTTATAATAAATTTTAGGAGTCTATTGTATTTTTGGTTGTTTTTCTTTATATCTTTGGAATTAATTAAATAATAAGAAGTATGTTGAAAAAGGATTATTCATAGTTTGTTAAAATTTCAAAAAGTGTTTGTATGTCGTAACATTCGATATTTGGACTCGGTGATTTGGGTTGGGTGGAAGGTGTTACGCGAACACTGCAGTGTTCCATCTACAAGGCCCGAGCTTCGCCCATGGCGGTAACTAATAGGTTCACTCCTCATTTCCCTTCCTAACTTCATCTATCCCTTTGAGGTTTTCCCTACAATCATGCAATACATGCACATATCATCATGCTCCATGCTTACGCAAACATGACATACTCAGATAGTATAAATCGTCTCCTCAGCTTAGCCTTCATGAATGCTAGAGCTTTCATTCTCTTGGTAGCTAAGCATTTCAACAAAAAACATGGGTTATACTCAATATTCTCAACTTAAACCCATTTTTCCAGAAACATGCAGAACCCTTAAAATGGTTCTAAAGTTTAAAACTTCATTTTCTTAACTTTTACATAAACAGAAGGGCTAAGAACCTTACTAGCTTGTTGGTTTCCCTGCTTTTCCAACTCCATCCTCATGAAGTCTACTCCATGCAGAACCTTCCATGGTTATCCCTTTTTCAAGCTACCGAAAAGGATTAAGAACGGAAGAAAATGAAATAGATTTGGGAAGGAAATCATCTCTAGGAAGCTATTTCCCAACTATTTATAGCCCTTCCTATGCCAATACCAACCTTATGAGAACCATCCATTGCTCATCATTACCTACTAAGGAACCGACTTGTTCCATTTTAACAAAACCAAAATTGGTTTTTAACCATGTCCAATTCGGTTTCTAGCTTTCCCGTTTCTTCCAATAGATGTTGGTAACTTGCAATCTCTTTCAATTAAATCCCTTAATTGTTCTAAATTCTAGGTTTATCAAAAATCGGGCGTTACACCACACCTCGAAAGAACCCTTTTGCATGTCACCTTTCAAAGCACCAAAAGCCCAAACTCCAAACCCAATAGCTCACGAGAAAACAATGTTAGAACCCCTTGATCTAAATACACACCACGCATGAGCTAAACAATGGCCTCACGTAAGGGCTCCACTAAACCTTTGCTTATGACAATAGCCGCTAAACACTAAGGGCCCATCCAGCTGTGCTTTTGAGAAGGGTTTTTTCCCTCAAAAGCACTTCTCACTTAAAAACATTGCCAAACAAATATAAGTTGAGTGAAACTTTCAACTTTAAAAAAAATGCTTTTTGACAGATGGAAAAGTTGAAAATTTTAACTTTTTCCTCACCAAAAGTGCTTTTGTTGGCTATTTACATTTTTATCCTCAAATTGTCTTCTCCCAAAAGACACGTTAGAATACCCATTTTTTCTTCATTTTCTCTTTCAAAGTTTTTTTTTCAGGTTCTCTTCTCTTTTATTTTCTTCGAGTTGTTCCTCTTTTAATTCCTCCACTGGTGAGCTTCTTTTCTTCTGCGACTATTTTTGTTGTTCTCTTCTTCTCTTTAATTGTTCCTTATGCTTTAGTTTAGTTGTTTTCTGCAACTGTTTTGGCTTGTGAAAGAATCATATTTTTTAGCTCTTGATATTAGATTGGAATATTTCAATCTCTGGTTTATGATGAAATATGAAAAAAAATCTTATAGAAATTAATTGTTTGATTTTTTTAACGAGATGGGGCTCATTTCTTTTCTTTCTCTTTTTTACTTTTCTTGTGACAAATTTTTGCCTTCAAAGGGCAGTGATGATGTTGAAGGGTTTAGTTTTATTTTTTATATTTGTTGTTTTTCACTTCTATTATCTGTAAGCAATGATAGATGAGGGAGATAGAAACTCATATTGATGGAAGATTCCATCACTAAAAGTTCAAACTCTATGCTTTAAGCATTAAAAAAACTTTGTATGATGTTTCATGGGTCAAACTTGCTCAATTTTGCTTGCAGAGATAATTTTTTGTTTTCTCGAAATGTTGTTTATCTCAAAAGCTTCAAGATATCAATTATGGTTATTTCTTTCTTGGAGGCCATGCACAAAAGTCTCTTGGATCGGCTGCTTTCTTTTATGCAAAAGCTCATATTCTCTTCTTCAAAAGCTTATTTTCCTTTCTTTGATTCAATATGCAGGAAAAAGTTGTTAGAGAGTTTGGCATACTAGTGTAATTTTAGCGATTCTGGTTGTGGGCCAAGCATCAAAACCATACTTACCGTCCAAATCAACCATTGACACCTTTGGAGGAAACTCAATCTGTAATATTCCTCAACATAAGTTGTTATACCGTAGTTCAATAGTCTTGTTTGAGGAGTATTGGTTTCTAGATTTAGCTTCAGTCATTGTTTAGAGTAGTATTAGATTTAATTAATATGTTGTCTTCATTTTTCCTGCTTTGCTTTGCAAGCCTCTCTCTTTCACTCTGTGCGTGTGTTGAATGAATATATATGTACAAACACACATTTACTTAAATATCAGTAAGTTTCCTTTAAAGAGCACAGAATGATCAAGGAAGATGTGATCTTTTCTTTAACTGGTGATCTTCTTTTTCAAATTTTTTTCCCTTTAGATTTCAAAATCCCAAAACATTTTTTTTTTATTTAAACCATGATTTCCTGACCCTTTTGTCATATCATGCTTAGCCGAGGTCAGCTTCCATGATAATTAATTAGCTTTTCTATCAAGGGAACGAAAGCTTAAATCACAACCATTGAGTTATATAAATGGAAGCTTAAATCAAAACCATTTTTTACAATGTGTGAAGGAAAAAGAAAGGAAGTTATTTTATTCCAGTCATTTTTTTAAAAAGCATTTTGAGTGAAATTAAAATGAGAATAAAGAGGAGTGATTATAGATTAATTAAAAAAGATAATAGGGAATTGTATTTTATCAGCCAAATCTGTGTAGAAATTTTAATTATAACAAGAAGTACACTTTTATCCAATTATTTTTGGTGTCGAAATATACCATAAACCATTGATATTCAATACTTGTATCTAACACGTTCTTTTATTAATTTTATATACTGTATTATTCCTATGATTCAAACCAGAAATGTGAGTTTTTGTTTTTTTTTTTTTTTATTCAAATTCATATTGGAATTGAAGTAAAAAATTGTATGTATTTGTGGAGTTGGCAGTCTACATATAAAACAATGCATTTGCAATTTTAGAAGTTGACAACTAGTGTCAATCTTAATTTTATAGTTGGGTCTGCCTATAAGTCCTCTAAAATAATAAACAATGACAAATTTTGTAACACCTCCAACCCGGCTTAGACGTTATGGCCAAATCCAGAGATGTCACAATGAATGGGTTTTGAGAATAGAGTTGTCTCGTCAGAGCAATCACAAGCTTCACTGAAAACACCATTTAATTAATTCATTTGTTAAAACATGTTGCAGCGGGAGTCTAAAAACAATCGTTATGTTTTTAAAATGCAGTCGCGTTTTTAGGAAAACCTTTATTTGTGTAAAAGCCGTCATTTTCAATAAATCATTTTGTCAAAGCATGTATACTGTTAACAAACAAAATCAAAGCAAACGGTTTAACAATCCAAAGCAGTCCAGAGAGTCCCAAAAATTACAAACTCTCAATAAATCTAAAATTTAATATAAAACCATAAACTTATACTGAAAACTGTTTATTGTCGTGTGGTCACCTTTGAGTCTCCCTCACCGATCCGCCTAAGTCTGTGGATTACCTGACAAAACAGACAAACAGATGTGAGTTTACATAAACTCAGTATGTAACCCAACAGAATTAAGCATGCAATCAAACAGAATTATATACACAGTCAGAAATAGATGCAGATACAGAATCGCGCTCAGGCCCATTTCAAATTCAGATATAGTAAACAAAATCAGAATCCTAACCCCATCCTCTCCACACCATCTCCGACCATCCCAACACACCATGTGGGATTAAAAACACCCACCCATCCCTACACACCATATTGTGCCATTACGGCATGTATTAGAAATAGTGCAGTTAAGCTGCCAAAAATTAGGCGATATCGTCGTACAGAAGACTTCCTCCATCAATTCAAACCCACCTTATAATCAGATGCAGAAATCAGATACAGATATCACATATTTAACATGCTCATCATGCATATATATACAGAAATTAGATATACGTATAGCAGTATAGTCAGGCATACAATCAGTATCCTACTCAGATCAGTCTATTAGATTAACGTAGCATACAAGTTAGAGTTTAATTAGCCCTTATCGACCCTACGATAGGCCTACAGTCGATTGGGACGACCCATGCAACCCTAGAAGAAATTTTAAAAAATTGGGCCCACATGACCATATGGCCTACACGCCCAACTTGGCCAACCCCGTGTAGCCCATACGGCCACACTGAGACCACCACACGGAGCCGTGTTCCCGCACACGACCTACCACACGGGTGACCACACGTTTCGGATACACACCTTGTATTGAATTGCTGCGTAAGCTATCCTGAGCCTACTAAGACCCAAAAACAACGTACCAAACATCAAATTAGCAACCAATTCACAAATTCCTCCAAACCAAACCGAGTAACGTGAACTCACTTACTGTCGACATACTTGTTCACACGCAAAGATTAACCCGTTAAAAAGGAACTGCTGCTTCACCCACTTCTCCAGTGCAAGCAAAACAGTAAAGATTCATACTTCAGGAATCAAACGGTAAAAGAACACAACCGCAAGCCCACTTATCGATTACATGAAGAAAATTAAGGATCCGCAATGCCCAAACGCAAGGATTTAAATGCAGAGACAAAGTACGAAAGAAAAGAATTCAATTTCCCGACAAAGAGTAGAGAAACAAAATAATCAAATTTGGGGATTTTCTTTTAGAAAAGAAGAACATCGAAAAAACAAAGGGATTTTTGGGAAAATAATAAAAATAAAAATAAAATAAAAGATAATTAATTTTGATATCCCCTAACTTTCTACTAACACCTTAATCTCAACCACTTCAGCATTTTAGTTCCACCAAAACTCTGTCTGAAAACCAAACAAAAACAAATACCCACGCTAACACTGGGATTCGAACACAGGACCTCTAACATAGTTAACTCCCTTACCACTCGAACTAGCAGGCTCATTCTGATATGAAATTATAGGAAATTAAATATAAGCCCACAGAACAAGGATATGGCTTAATTCAGGAAATAATAAAATTTGTCAAGGGTAAGATTACACACACCTAGAACACTTAACCACTGAAACAGATACACAGTTGTGTCAAAAATTTCTAGAAGCAAAAATAAGTTATTTGGAGTGTTACAACTCTACCCCCTAAAATAAATTTCGACTTCAAAATTTACCTGATCAAAACAATTGAGGATACTACTGACGCATCGACTCCTCAGGTTCCCAGGTAGCCTCCTTGGTACCATCACCACAGAACCTTTACCAAAGGAATGGACTTCCTTCTCAGAACCTTGATGTCACGACCCAGAATTTGAACCGACTCCTCCTCAAAGGTTAAATTTGGTCTAACCTCGATCTTCTCAACGGAAACAACGTGAGATGGATTAGATCGATACTGCCTCAACATCGAAACATGAAAGACATCATGGATACGGTCTAACTCTGGAGGTAGCTCCAACTGAAAAGCAATCGGTCCTAACACGCTTTAGAATTCGATACAGCCCAATGAACCTAGGGCTCAACTTGCCCTTACGACTGAATCTCAGAACCTTTTTCCACGGAGAAACTTTAAAAAAGACGAAGTCCCTATAGAGTACTCAATATCTCGCCTCTTCAGATGTGTATAAGATTTTTGCCTATCGAAAATGCCTTCAGACGATCTTGAATCAGTCGAACCTTATCCTCATTCTTAGAAACCAACTCAGGACCCAAAACTCGACGCTTACCCAACTTAGTCCAACACAGCAGAGTGCAACACTTACGACCATCTGGATGCTAACCTGAAAACTATTATTGTAGGCAAACTTCACTAACAGTAAATAATCCTCCCAACTACCTCGGAAATCAATCACACAGCTCCAAAGCATATCCTCCAGTATCTAAATCATCCTCTCTAATTGACTATCTATCTTAGAGTGGAACGCAATACTGAAGTACAACCTCAAACCCAAGGCCTCATGCAACTTTTTCCAGAATCGAGATGTGAAGCGATGATCTCTATCAGAAATAATCGACACCAGGAACCCCATACAGTCTAACTATCTCGGAGATATAAAGCTTCACTAACTTCTGCAGAGTGTAGTCTGTCTGAACTAGAATGAAGTGAGCAGAGTTGGTTAATCGATCCACGACGACCCAAACAGAGTCCTTCTTAGTGGGTGTCAAGGGCAACCCACTAATGAAGTCCATCGTCACAAGTTCCCACTTCTATAAGGGGGTCTTAACTGGCTGCAACAAACTCAAAGGCAACTGATGCTCAGCCTTAACCTACTGACATGTCAGACATCGAGTAATAAAACCAGTAACCTCTCGTTTTAAACTCGGCCACCAATGCAATTTACGGAGATCCTGATACATCTTATTACCACCGGGATGCATAACACACCATTATTATTCAGCCCAAAATCAGAAATAGTACTACTCTTAACCTGACGGAATCGTAAACCCAGAATCTCATCCACTAACTGTTTATCTTGGATCTGATCAATCCAAGTCAGCTTAACTTTTAACTCGTCTAACAGGCTTCCATCATCCAGCTGACTAAGGTGAGCTAACATCAACCTCAAATCAGGCATCGCTTTTCGACTGAAAGCATCGACTACCACATTGGCCTTACCAGGATAGTACTCTATAGTGCAATCATAATCTTTGAGTAGTTCAATCCAATGGCGCTACCTAAGGTTCAACTCATTCTGAGTAAGAAGATACTTGAGGCTATTATGATCAGTGTAGATGATACACCTCTCACCATAACGATAGTTCCTCTAGATTTTCAATGCAAAGACTACAATAGCCAACTCGAGATTATGCATCGGATAGTTTCCCTCATGTGTCTTAAGCTACCAGGAAGTATAAGCCACAACTTTACCATCCTACATCAGAACGAACCCCCAAATCGACGTGCGATGCATCACTATATACCACAAACTCCTTACTAGATTCAGGTTGTATTAGAACAGAAGCCTGAGTCAAAATAGACTTGAGCTTCCCGAAGCTCGATTGTAATGCATCAGTCCAAACAAACGGAACACCCTTACTCAGAAGCTTAGTCAATGGAGCTGCAATCAGAGAAAATCCTCAACAAACAGATGATAGTAACCCACCAAACCCAGAAAGCTGCGGATCTCAGACACATTCTTAGGCTGTTTCCAATCCAGTACAGCCTCAATCTTCTTTGGATCCACACGAATCCCTTCAGCAGAAACCACATGCCCCAAGAAGGTTACATCTAGCAACCAGAAATCGCACTTACTCAACTTAGCGTAGAGCTACTTTTCTCGGAGAATCTGAAGCACCACTCTAAAATGCTCGTCATGATCATCTTCAGTCTTAGAGTAAACCAGAATGTCGTCAATGAAGATCACGACGAACTGATCCAGACAAGACTGAAACATTCATTTCATTAGGTCTATGAATACGATCGGAGCATTCGTTAGACTAAAAGGCATAACTAGAAACTCGCAATGTCCATATCAAGTCTTAAATGTAGTCTTATGAACATCAGCTTCTTTAACCCTCAACTGATGATACCCAGATCGAAGATCAATTTTAAAGAATATTGAAGCCCCTCGGAACTGATCAAATAAGTCGTCGATCCTTGGAAGCGGATACTTATTCTTCACGGTTGACTTATTCAACTGCCGATAATCGATGCACATCCTCATAGTCCCATCCTTCTTCTTAACAACAGAACTGGTGCCCCCTACGGAGACACACTAGGACAGATGAAACCACGATCCAAAAGTTGTTACAGTAAAGCCTTAAGTTCTATAAGCTCTTTCGGTGCCATACAATAGGGAGTGATAAACACCGGAGTTGTACTCGGAAGAAGCTCAATCCCAAACTCAACACTGGAGTTGTACTCGGAAGAAGCTCAATCCCAAACTCAACCTATCGACTAGGAGGTAGACCCGGTAACTTCTTAGGAAAAACATCCAGAAAATCCATTACAGTTCTGATATTCCCCACAGAAGAGTCTTCAGAACTAGAAACACTAACATAAGCCAAGTACGCCTCACACTCTTTTTGAACCAGTTTCTCAGCCATAAGAGCAGAGATCACATTGGACAGATAATCTCGACGCTCGCTAATTACAACCGCTTCCCTATCATCCTCAGTCCTCAGAAAGACCCTCTTTGTCGTGCAGTCTAAACTAACTCGATGCTTGACCCACCAGTCTATGCTCAGAATTAAGTCGAACTCCCCAAACGGAAGCTCCATCAGATCTGGCAGAAAAATAATCCATTGCACCTCTAATGGAACATCCCTATAGAGTTTACTAACCCAAACAGACTGTCCAAACGAACTTAGTACAGTGATCTCACTAGAAGTGCTCTAAATAGTAACCCCCAAGTTTTTAGACACAGTGCCAACTACATAGGAGTGTGTAGAACCTATGTCTATTGAAGTAGGATAAGGTCCATCAAAAATTAAAAATGTACCAGTGATAACGTTCGGAGCATCACTATCCTCTCGACGTCGAGTAGTAAAAACAAGTGCAGGCTACCTCTCCTTTGTCTGATTAGCACCTCTGCCCGGTGCTCTATGTTCACGGCTCAAACCACTGCTACCCCTAGCTGCTCATAGCCTCTAGGTGGTTGCCGAATCGCCTCCTGTCAAGACAAACTCGAGCTAAAGCTTGTATCTAATCTACTCGCTGTGGAAAGTCCTTAATACGATGCTCAAGAGACCCACACCGAGACAAGCCCCAATCTTCCTCCAACACTCGCCTTGCATGGTGCCTACCACAATCATCGCATGCCTAGATCCTAGAAGGAACAACAGAACCTCTACTCTAATTGGCCCCAAACACCCCAAACCCAACCCATTCACTACGACCGAATTTGAAATGCCACTGCGGAAAAAATGTTTGAAAATAATCTGACTTGTAAGTAAAGTATATAAAAATTTATTGTCTTTAGGAAAGAAAACCTTGTGTATTTAAAATTTCAAAAAAAATTAAGTTGTTACAAAATTCCGGATTAAAACTTTATTATATATATTTAATAAAATAAGATCATTTGCAATTAATATTTAAATTGTCAATCCCTAATAGAACATAATAATAAAGGTACTTAATAAAATACTTAAATACTTTAATGGGCCTTATTACAATAAACACTTAATCAAAATATCAAACTATAATTACTTAATTAATTAAAATATCTTCTGCATAGGCCACCTCGTATCCACTCCAACCCGGTCTGATCATCAAATCACCTGCGATGTTTGATAAAATATTTGGGTGAGTCACACGGACTCAGTGTGTAACTAATCCACTGGATTCCACCCATATGTTAACCATGTATTAACATATATATCAGATAATAATTATTATGTTCCCATATTATCACATTCTGGCCTTGGCCAATATTCAAATCACTTATCAAGTAACAAGGTAATTAACCACATAATTTCCACATACTGGGCTTAGCCCATTTCTTATTCAAATCCACATTCACATACCGGGCTTGGCCCATTTCCACATTAATCCACATATCAAATAAAATTATGCAAAGTGCACCCAACCCAAACCTAGGGTCCATCCTCTACACACCCCTTATCCAAACTTACCACACATCGTGGATTAACAAATCACCCTCTCCTTTTCACTCCAAAGGCAATCAATGCCGCCCACGTGCAATTAAGCACAATAATCCACAACGCGACCTCGATCAAGACCAATCCACGATGTAGTCGTAGCTAACACCAAAACCACGATGGGACACATAGTCACTCATCAACCACGATATGGCACATAGCCGATATCAACCACGATGAGGCACATAGCCACTCATCAAGCCACGATGTAGCTCAAGGCTAACATCAAACCACGCACTCAAGTACACCCTGCATCTTCTTTCATATCCCAACCCATGCACATGCAACATGTGATAGTGTCATAATAGTAAATGCATGCACATGTTATCAAGGCGCATAATCACAATTCCACAAGCATAGTCACATTCACATCGGCATTTCACATTCTTATCGCAGTAATACTAACTTTGTTTATCGATATACCCCATTTTAGGGTATCCATCTCATAACTTTTACTGCATTTGTTAGTACACAATCAACACATACAGATATAACAAAAACCCAGAAAATGGTGGGTTAATCACACACCTGACTATTAGCGAAATCCCGAACTACTCGAATCTAACACGATCTCGAAACGTGATTTTCCTCCTCCTTTAATGCCAATTTGGTCTTTTACCAAATCCCGAAGGCTTTGCTTATTCCGATCGACTAGCTCTAACCACCATAGTCAAATCGGTTAACCACTTAAATACCAAACATGGCATATGGTTGAATATCACAACCACTTACCTAACTTACCAAATCCCGAAAAAATTGCTCCTTGCCTTTGAACTGCCGAAATCCCTATTAACCATTGTTAGAGTCGATTTAACACAATAATCCATAAAATTGGCCCTTGGCCGAAACTACCATGGCTTACCTTGAACGCCACAAATCCCGAAAGCTTCTCCTTTACTGCTCCTTAACGCTAGCTATAACAAAAAAAAAAAATACCAACTCATGACCCTATCATCATTTGGCCAACCTTATACCACAACCTTAATCACTTGCTTTCGGTACACAAAGAAAGAGCCTAAAATCGATTAATAAAGAGAGAACACTTACCACTATACACCGCTTTCCACCACCGCTTGTTTGAAGAGACTACAATAGAATAGTTGACATCAACACCTTAGAGATTCGCAATGGCTCTTTAATAAAAATAAAAATATGAATGGGAGTATGAACACTTACAAGGTTCTGGCTAAGCCCTCAAATGGGGTTGGAATATTCGCAATGCTAGCTAATAGTAGGGGGTCTCAAAGATTTGTGGAAAAGAGAAAACAAGGTGAGCTTCTATGGTTTTTGGCTCAAAGAGAGGATTAGAGGAACAATTTTCGCCAAGGAAAATAAAATGAAGAAAAGAATAATTAAAGGATGGTCACCCTATTTATACTACTCAAATTCTAAGACTCCTACCTCCTCTCAAATTCCACCTCCTTCTCCTATAATAACTCTTGAACACATATTCAAAATATATAAAATAAATCTATAATTATCTTCTATTTATCAACTTAAAATAAATCCACCTTTATCACCTTAATTAATAGAATAAAAACTATCCATCATTAATCCCTCCTTTAATCTCTTATCTTATCACCTTATAATCCAAATAAATAAAATAAAACAATAATAATCTTCTATCTACTAATCTAAACTAAAAATAAATAAATTAACAATTATCCTATTTTAGTCAATTTAATAGGAGAATTAGAATCCTTCTCCAATTGGAAGTCCCAAGTGCCGCCCACTTTCTTCTCCCCTTGCTTTGGCGCCGATGCAAAATAAAACACCAAAATACTCATCGCTTCCCACGCCTTGAACTCGGGACTGTTGGAACCCTTAATCGCAGTAACGTCCTCGCCACTTTGCCAAGGCGGCCGATTGTGATATAATTCACCCTAAACTTCTTTTAACACCTCTTTCCTTGCTCCCCCTTGTCTTAACGCCAAAGCAAAATAAAAACACGCCCCATGCCGCCAACGGGATTCGAACCAAGGCCCTCGTTGCCACAAGCCGCATATAGCACTCCAAGCCACTCTGCCATGGCCTTTTTTTATGACATAAACTCGCCACAACTAATTTTAAAGCCTCCTTATCTTGCTCCCCTCTTAACGCCAAAAGCAAAAATAAAACACCCATTTGCCTTCCACGCTACTCGAACCCAAGACCTGCGCCAGGCGTTATTCCTGACCCTTAAGTGGCGTCCTTAAGCCACTTTACCAAGCCCCTTTTTATGACCCAAAATGCCTACAAATTATTCTTAAGGCCTCCTCAGCCTAATTTCCTCTTTTTACACTTAAATCCAAAAATTTTCCAAAGCTTCCCTTTTTATCCTAGAATTTTAAGAACCCCTAAAACACATCCAACCACTCTTAAAGCCTACTAACTCATGAATTATGCACGAACACATAACCCCTAATCTAGGATGTTACAGTTCTACCCTCCTTAAAAATAATTTCGTCCTCAAATTACTTACTAACTATCCGCTAACAATCCTACTCATCACACTACGCTTACGCTGCGCGCACTCCGATCTTAATAAAACTATCTTACCTTCTAGGCACAGTCTTAAAGTTCACATCCAAGGTTTCATACACTTCATTAGCAATACAACAATGAACTATCTCTAAAGCAATAAATAATATTCCAGAACAAGGAACTTACCCGCTTTCACATCCTTGGTTGTCTCACATCCGAACCTTCAGCTCCTCTGCCGGGTGTTCCACAACCTTGGCCGGAACCATTTCCTCCATGGTTTGGACCACGAACCTTCATTGCCTGAGGACAATTCTTAACCAAATGAGCCTTAGATCCCCATCAGAAACATACCTTACTATTACCCCAACACTCTCCTGTGTGAGTTCTCCCACACTGAGCACATAGACGACTCCGATTTTCGAAATCGCACAGTGCACGTGCATGTAATCCTCGATCCTTGGTCTTTTCTGTACATCTTTAAGTGATGCTGACGGTCCAGAACTTCTCTTATTCCCATTCCTTTCCTTATCTCGGTTCTCTCTTACACGCTTCTTAACTTCTTCACTATCCGAGCTTTCTCACTAGAATGGCAAAGTCTCTTTCTCTGCAGCAGAGCAATCAACTCGCAACTCATCTCGTAGCCCATCTTCGAACCGGACACACCTTTCGAATCGTGAGCTACGATCCCTTTGGCGTCTCGACTTAACCGCACAAATTTCGCTTCATACTTTGCTACCGACTTGCTTCCTTGAACCAAGTTTAGAAACGCCTTCCTCTCATGAAGTCTAAGTAGCTAGATCCAACGATACTTCCTTCAACTTAAGCTTAAAATATTCCCAATCCACTCGATCTGCCGGAACACCTTGCTCGACGGTGAGCCACCATCGATAAGCTTCATCTCGAGCAATGAGACAACAC
Organism: Gossypium rotundifolium; assembly: GCA_025506655.1. NCBI lineage: Eukaryota > Viridiplantae > Streptophyta > Magnoliopsida > Malvales > Malvaceae > Gossypium > Gossypium rotundifolium. The sequence goes on from CP106728.1 coordinate 136,701,575, forward strand.
TTTCGCTTTTCCTCGTGAGTACATCCAAATCGTCCATGATTCTTTCAATCGCCTCCAACCAATACTCCGCTACATTCGGAGCTACTCCCGACACTCCTCTAAAACTTCGACTCGCTCGACCTAAGTCTTTCGATACTAATTTTCGAGCTCCATTTCCCACACTAGCTCCTGCCACACGTTCTAGTACTCGCAACATAGCGCGCGATACTGCATCATCCTCCATCTGATCTTGCTGCTCAACACCAAAAGCTGGTGGTAGTGGCGGTGGTACCCCATTCTCGGATCCTTGACCCGACCTAACGTTCCGACACTGCCATTCTACCTCTACCAAGTCCGACTACCACGCCCCTAGAACTCATATCTAACGTCACATTTATCGATTAAAAATTTTATGCATTAGTACTTTTATTCCACGATTAACCGCGAACAATTTTATGAAAAGAAATTCTAGAAGTGGTTCTTTCGATCAATCAAGGTTTCAGCTCAAGTTCACTATTCTACTTCGTAGATTCACATCGCTCACAAATACATTCATCTATCTCCATAGAGACACATTCATTCATTCATCCATCACTCAATTATAAATTTTCGTTCATTCAGAGAAATATTGTAGTTTCCATTGTTGTTGTTTTTCCACTACCCGGGGGTATTTTCGTAATTAGTCCTACAGGGGTATTTTCGTAATTTGTCAAAATAAAGTTCCTTGGTGATTTTGTAAATAAGGGTATTCTGGTAATTTTTCATTCCCGGGGTATCTTGGAAAATTTTGAAATCCGAGGGTATTTTGGTAATTAACCCGGGTGAATGTGTAAATCTTAACAAATCAAGGATATTTTGAAATTTACAAAACTTGAGGGTTCTTTTTGAGAATTTGTTTTCCAAATTGGTGCTGTTGCAAAAATTTTGAAAATCAAGGGTCGTTCTGGTAATTTTGTAACTTGGGGTATTTTAATTTTGCGGTAGGTAATTTCAGTAAATAAATTTTTTCTATAATCAAGGTATTTTGATATTTTGTAAATTTAGGTTCCTTTAAGCAAAGTAGTGAAATTTTGATAAGAACTGGGGTATTTGGAAATTTTATAAACCAAGGGCATTTTGTAATTTTACCACTAGGGGTATTTTAGTAAATTTGTAAGTCGAAATATTTCAGAAAATTTATAAAATAATCTTTTCAAATCAAGAGGGTAATTTGGAAATTTTAAAACTAGGGTTTCCATAAAATACGGCTAGTCCCTTTCGGTTTTAATTAGGGTTTAGCAGTGAATGAGTCCTCTTGGTTAGGGTGAACCATCACTACGCACTGTAGGATTCGAGTGAGAGGAGGTGAGTCACTAGGACTGCTTAAATTCCAAGCTCCCACCGAAACCAATCCTAGACATGCACACCATGGTTACCACACCCTAACTCAAATGACTTAACCACGTGTTTGTTTAATTAGATATTTAAGTCTTATGTATTTGTTGGTACACTAGTCCTAGGGTTCAAATACTTATAAGACTAATCTACGCTGCCATAAAAGCCCATACATTTCACATATTCAAATCATTTCAAGTCGAAGTACTTACACGGTGGATCATGTTGGAGACTTAATGGGCCATGCCGAAAATCCGCTTAATTCACAAAAATTCTTTTGGGCTTAACTTTTAAAATGTTTTGGGCCTTAAACCCAAGGCCGAGAGTTTAAAACTGGGATCTGATACCAAATTGAAACACCCCAAACCCGACCCATTCACTACGAATCGAATTTGAAATGCCAACGCGAAAAAAACGCTTGAAAATAATCGACTTGTAAGTAAAGTATATAAAAATTTATTGTCTTTAGGAAAGAAAACCTGTGTATTTAAAATTTCAAATAAAATAAGTTGTTACAAAGTTCTTGATTAAAACTTTATTATATATATTTAATAAAATAAGATCATTTGCAATTAATATTTAAATTGTCAATCCCTAATAGAACATAATAATAAAGGTACTTAATAAAAATACTTAAATACTTTAATGGGCCTTATTACAATAAACACTTAATCAAAATATGAAACTATAATTACTTAATTAATTAAAATATCTTCAGATGGGCCACCTCAGATCCACTCCAACCCGGTTCGATCATCAAATCACCCGATGTTTGATAAAATATTTGGGTGAGTCACACGGACTCAAGGTGTAACTAATCCATTGATTCCACCACATGTTAACCATGTATTAACACATATATCGATAATAATTATCATATTCCCATATTATCACATTCGCCTTGGCCCATATTCAAATCACTTATCAAGTAACAAGGTAATTAACCACATAATTTCCACATACCTGGCTTAGCCCATTTCTTATTCAAATCCACATTCACATACCTGGCTTGGCCCATTTCCACATTAATCCACATATCAAATAAAATTATGCAAAGTGCACCCAACCCAAACCTAGGGTCCATCCTCTACACACCCCTTATCCAAATTACCACACACCGGGGATTAACAAATCACCCTCTCCTTTTCACTCCAAAGGCAATCAATGCCGCCCACGTGCAATTAAGCACAATAATCCACAACGCGACCTCGGCGGCGCCAATCCACGATGTAGCCGTAGCTAACACCAAAACCACGATGGGGCACATAGTCACCATCAACCACGATATGGCACATAGCGATATCAACCACGATGAGGCACATAGCCACTTATCAAGCCACGATGTAGCTCAAGGCTAACATCAAACCACGTGCTCAAGTACACCCGCATCTTCTTTCATATCGCAACCCATGCACATGCAACATGTGATAGTGTCATAATAGTAAATGCATGCACATGTTATTAAGGCGCATAATCACAATTCCACAAGCATAGTCACATTCACATCGGTATTTCACATTCTTATCACAGTAATACTAACTGCTTATCGATATACCCCATTTTAGGGTATCCATCTCATAACTTTTACTGCATTTGTTAGTACACAATCAACACATACGATATAGCAAAAACCGAAAAACGGTGGGTTAATCACACACGACTATTAGCGAAATCAACTACTCGAATCTAACACGATCTCAAACGTGATTTTCCTCCTCCTTTAATGCCGATTTGGTCTCTTACCAAATCTCAAGGTTTTGCTTATTCCGGTCGACTAGCTCTAACCACCATAGTCAAATCGGTTAACCACTTAAATACCAAACATGGCATATGGTTGAATATCACAACCACTTACCTAACTTACCAAATCCCGAAAAAACTGCTCCTTGCCTTTGAACTGCCGAAATCCCTATTAACCATTGTTAGAGTCGGTTTAACACAATAATCCATAAAATTGGCCCTTGGCCGAAACTACCATGGCTTACCTTGAACGCCACAAATCCCGAAAGCTTCTCCTTTACTGCTCCTTAACGCTAGCTATAACAAAAAAATACCAACTCATGACCCTATCATCATTCGGCCAACCTTATACCACAACCTTAATCACTTGCTTTCGGTACACAAAGAAAGAGCCTAAAATCGATTAATAAAGAGAGAACACTTACCACTATACACTGCTTTCCACCACCGTTTGTTTGAAGAGACTACAATAGAATAGTTGACATCAACACCTTAGGAGATTCGGCAATGGCTCTTTAATAAAAATAAAAATATGAATGGGAGTATGAACACTTACAAGGTTCGGCTAAGCCCTCAAATGGGGTTGGAATATTCGGCAATGCTAGCTAATAGTAGGGGGTTTCGACATTTGTTGAAAAGAGAAAACAAGGTGAGCTTCTATGGTTTTTTGACTCAAAGAGAGGATTAGAGGAACAATTTTCGGCCAAGGAAAATAAAATGAAGAAAAGAATAATTAAAGGATGGTCACCCCTATTTATACTACTCAAATTCGGCACTCCTACCTCCTCTCAAATTCCACCTCCTTCTCCTATAATAACTCTTGAACACATATTCAAAATATATAAAATAAATCTATAATTATCTTCTATTTATCAACTTAAAATAAATTCACCTTTATCACCTTAATTAATAGAATAAAATTATCCATCATTAATCCCTCCTTTAATCTCTTATCTTATCACCTTATAATCCAAATAAATAAAAATAAAACAAGAATAATCTTCTATCTACTAATCTAAACTAAAAATAAATAAATTAACAATTATCCTATTTTTAGTCAATTTAATAGGAGAATTAGAATCCTTCTCCAATTGGAAGTCCCAAGTGTCGCCCACTTTCTTCTCCCTTGCTTTGGCGTCGATGCAAAATAAAACACCAAAATTTCTGCTCCCACGCCTTGAACCCGAGACTGTTGGAAACCTTAATCGCAGGTAACGTCCTTGCCACTTTGCCAAGGCGCTGATTGTGATATAATTCACCCTAAACTTCTTTTAACACCTCTTTCCCTAGCTCCCCCTTGTCCTAACGCCAAAGCAAAATAAAAACACGCCCCATGCCGCCAACGGGATTCGAACCAAGGCCCTCGTTGCCTCAAGCCGCATATAGCGCTCCAAGCCACTTTGCCATGGCCTTTTTTATGACATAAACTCGCCACAACTAATTTTAAAGCCTCCTTATCTTGCTCCCCTCTTAACACCAAAAGCAAAAATAAAACACCCATTTGCCTTCCACGCTACTCGAACCCAAGACTCAAGCCAAGCGTCATTCTCGCCCTTAAGTGGCGCCCTTAAGCCACTTTACCAAGCCCTTTTTATGGCCCAAAACGCCCAAATTATTCTTAAGGCCTCCTCACCTAATTTCCTTTTTACACTTAAATCCAAAAATTTTCCAAAGCTTCCTTTTATCCTAGAATTTTAAGAACCCCTAAAACACATCCAACCACTCTTAAAGCCTACTAACTCATGAATTATGCACGAACGTATAACCCTTAATCTAGGATGTTACAGGCCCATCAGATTTGGCCTTTTTCTTAGGCCTCTGCACAGAACTTGAGGGCTCCAAATCTCTCTTGTTCCTACCCCTCTCTTGATCCATATTCTGGCGCTCCACGCGCTTAACATCCTCGGTAATCTTCGCCTTTTAAACTAGAATAGAAACTCTCACCCCTCCTGTGAGCAATCAGTACCCTAAAGTTGTCCCTTAAACCATCCTCAAACCAACACACCTCTCATACTAAGACACCACCATACCTTGAGCGTAGCGACTCAATCTTAGTAATAAGAGCGAGATCACATTGATAGATAATCTCGACGCCGCTAATTAAAACCGCTTCTAACATCCTCGGTCCTCGAAAGACCATCTTTGTCGTGCGCCTAAACTAACTCGATGCTTGACCCACCACCATGCTCGAATTAAGTCGAACTCCCCAAACTAAGCTCCATCGATCCGCGTAAAAATAATCCATTGCACCTCTAATGGAACATCCCTATAGAGTTTACTAACCCAAACAGACTGTCCAAATGAACTTAGTACAGTGATCTCACTAGAAGTGCTCTAAATAGTAACCCTCAAGTTTTTAGACACAGTGCCAACTACATAGGAGTGTGTAGAACCTATGTCTATTGAAGTAGGATAAGGTACATCAAAAATTAAAAATGTACCAGTGATAACGTTCGGAGCATCTCTATCCTCTCGACGTCGAATAGTAAAAACAAGTGCAGGCTACCTCTCCTTTGACTGATTAGCACCTCTGCCCGGTGCTCTATGTTCACGGCTTAAACCACTACTACCCCTAGCTGCTCATAGCCTCTAGGTGGTTGCTGAACTGCCCTCTAAAGCTGCACAGAACCTGGAGCTAAAGCTTGTATCTAATCTATTCGCTGTGGAAAGTCCTTAATACGATGCTCAAGAGACCCACACCTGAGACAAGCCCCAATCTTCCTCCAACACTCGCCTGCATGGTGCCTACCACAATCACTGCACAGCTAGATCCTAGAAGGAACAACAGAAACTCTACTCTAATTGGCCCTGAAACACCCCAAACCCAACCCATTCACTACGACCGAATTTGAAATGCCACTACGGAAAAAACGTTTGAAAATAATCGACTTGTAAGTAAAGTATATAAAATTTATTGTCTTTAGGAAAGAAAACCTTGTGTATTTAAAATTTCAAATAAATTAAGTTGTTACAAAATTTCGGATTAAAACTTTATTATATATATTTAATAAAATAAGATCATTTGCAATTAATATTTAAATTGTCAATCCCTAATAGAACATAATAATAAAGGTACTTAATAAAATACTTAAATACTTTAATGGGCCTTATTACAATAAACACTTAATCAAAATATCAAACTATAATTACTTAATTAATTAAAATATCTTCTCAGATGGGCCACCTCGTATCCACTCCAACCCGGTCCGATCATCAAATAACTGCGATGTTTGATAAAATATTTGGGTGAGTCACACTGACTCAAGGTGTAACTAATCCATCGGATTCCACCCATATGTTAACCATATATTAACACATACATCGATAATAATTATCATGTTCCCATATTATCACATTACGCCTTGGCCAATATTCAAATCACTTATCAAGTAACAAGGTAATTAACCACATAATTTCCACATACTGGGCTTAGCCCATTTCTTATTCAAACCACATTCACATCTTTGGGCTTGGCCCATTTCCACATTAATCCACATATCAAATAAAATTATGCAAAGTGCACCCAACCCAAACCTAGGGTCCATCCTCTACACACCCCTTATCCAAATTTACCACACACCGGGGATTAACAAATCACCCTCTCCTTTTCACTCCAAAGGCAATCAATGCCGCCCACATGCAATTAAGCACAATAATCCACAACGCGACCTCGATCAACAAGCCAATCCACGATGTAGTCAGTAGCTAACACCAAAACCACGATGGGACACATAGTCACTCATCAACCACGATATGGCACATAGCCGATATCAACCACGATGAGCACATAGCCACTCATCAAGCCACGATGTAGCTCAAGGCTAACATCAAACCACGCATCAAGTACACCCGCATCTTCTTTCATATCCCAACCCATGCACATGCAACATGTGATAGTGTCATAATAGTAAATGCATGCACATGATATCAAGGCGGATAATCACAATTCCACAAGCATAGTTACATTCACATCGGTACTTTCACATTCTTATCGCAGGTAATACTAACTTTTTTATCGATATACCCCATTTTAGGGTATCCATCTCATAACTTTTATCGCATTTGTTAGTACACAATCAACACATACGATATAACAAAAACCCAAAAATGGTGGGTTAATCACACACCGACTATTAGCGAAATCCGAACTACTCGAATCTAACACGATCTCGAAACGTGATTTTCCTCCTCCTTTAATGCCAATTTGGTCTTTTACCAAATCCCGAAGGCTTTGCTTATTCCGATCGACTAGCTCTAACCACCATAGTCAAATCGGTTAACCACTTAAATACCAAACATGGCATATGGTTGAATATCACAACCACTTACCTAACTTACCAAATCCCGAAAAAATTGCTTCTTGCCTTTGAACTGCCGAAATCCCTATTAACCATTGTTAGAGTCGGTTTAACACAATAATCCATAAAATTGGCCCTTGGCCGAAACTACCATGGCTTACCTTGAATGCCACAAATCTCGAAAGCTTCTCCTTTACTGCTCCTTAACGCTAGCTATAACAAAAAAAATACCAACTCATGACCCTATCATCATTGGGCCAACCTTATACCACAACCTTAATCACTTGCTTTCGGTACACAAAGAAAGAGCCTAAAATCGATTAATAAAGAGAGAACACTTACCACTATACACTGCTTTCCACCACCGTTTGTTTGAAGAGACTACAATAGAATAGTTGACATCAACACCTTAGGAGATTCGGCAATGGCTCTTTAATAAAAATAAAAATATGAATGGGAGTATGAACACTTACAAGGTTTGGCTAAGCCCTCAAATGGGGTTGGAATATTCGGCAATGCTAGCTAATAGTAGGGGTTTCAAGATTTGTTGAAAAGAGAAAACAAGGTGAGCTTCTATGGTTTTTGGCTCAAAGAGAGGATTAGAGGAACAATTTTCTACCAAGGAAAATAAAATGAAGAAAAGAATAATTAAAGGATGGTCACCCTATTTATACTACTCAAATTCACACTCCTACCTCCTCTCAAATTCCACCTCCTTCTCCTATAATAACTCTTGAACACATATTCAAAATATATAAAATAAATCTATAATTATCTTCTATTTATCAACTTAAAATAAATCCACCTTTATCACCTTAATTAATAGAATAAAAACTATCCATCATTAATCCCTCCTTTAATCTCTTATCTTATCACCTTATAATCCAAATAAATAAAAATAAAACAATAATAATCTTCTATCTACTAATCTAAACTAAAATAAATAAATTAACAATTATCCTATTTTTAGTCAATTTAATAGAGAATTAGAATCCTTCTCCAATTGGAAGTCCCAAGTGCCGCCCACTTTCTTCTCCCTTGCTTTGGCGCCGATGCAAAATAAAACACCAAAATACTCTTCCCACGCCTTAAACTCGGACCTGTTGAACCCTTAATGCAGTAACGTCCACGCCACTTTGCCAAGGCGTACGATTGTGATATAATTCACCCTAAACTTCTTTTAACACCTCTTTCCCTTGCTCCCCTTGTCCTAACGCCAAAGCAAAATAAAACATGCCCCATGCCGCCAACGGATTCAACCAAGGCCCTCGTTGCCACAAGTCGCATATAGCGCTCCAAGCCACTCTACCATGGCCTTTTTTATGACATAAACTCGCCACAACTAATTTTAAAGCCTCCTTATCTTGCTCCCTCTTAACACCAAAAGCAAAAATAAAACACCCATTTGCCTTCCACGCTACTCGAACCCAAGACTGCGCCAAAGCGTTATTCACGACCCTTAAGTGGCGCCCTTAAGCCACTTTACCAAGCCCTTTTATGACCCAAAATGCCTACAAATTATTCTTAAGGCCTCCTCACCTAATTTCCTCTTTTACACTTAAATCCAAAAATTTTCCAAAGCTTCCTTTTTATCCTAGAATTTTAAGAACCCCTAAAACACATCCAACCACTCTTAAAGCCTACTAACTATGAATTATGCACGAACGCATAACCCCTAATCTAGGATGTTACAGTTCTACCCTCCTTAAAAATAATTTCGTCCTCGAAATTACTTACTAGCTATCGACTGAACAATCCTACTCATCACACTATGCTTACGCTGCACACTCCGATCTTAATAAAACTATCTTACCTTCTAGGCACAGTCTTAAAGTTCACATCCAAGGTTTCATACACTTTACTAGCAGTACAACAATGAACTATCTCTAAAGCAATAAATAATATTCCAGAACAAGGAACTTACCCGCTTTCACATCCTTGGTTGTCTCACATCTGAACCTTCAGCTCCTCTGCTGGGTGTTCCACAACCTTGGCCGAAACCATTTCCTCCATGGTTTGGACCACGAACCTTCGTTGCTTGAGGACAATTCTTAACCAAATGAGCCTTAGATCCACATCGAAAACATACCTTACTATTACCCCAACACTCTCCTGTGTGAGTTCTCCCACACTAAGCACATAGACGACTCGATTTTCGAAACTGCAGTGCACGTCTGTAATCCTCGATCCTTGGTCTTTTCAGACATCTCCAAATGATGCTGACGGTCCAGAACTTCTCTTATTCCCATTCCTTTCCTTATCTCGGTTCTCTCTTACAGCCCTCTTAACTTCTTCAGCTATCCGAGCTTTCTCCACTAGAATGGCAAAGTCTCTTTCTCTGTGCAGAGCAATCAACTCTCGCAATTCATCTCGTAGCCCATCTTCGAACCGGACACACCTTTTGTAATCAGTAGCCACGATCCCTTTGGTGTACTGACTTAACCGCACAAATTCTGCTTCCTACTCTGCTACCGACTTGCTTCCTTGAACCAAGTTTAGAAATGCCTTCCTCTGTGAGTCTAAGTAGCTAGATCCAACGTATTTCCTTCAAACTTAAGCTTAAAATATTCCCAATCCACTCGATCCGCCGGAACACCTTGCTCGACGGTGAGCCACCATCGATAAGCTTCATCTCGGAGCAATGAGACAACACCTTCGGCTTTTCCTCGAGTACACCCAAATCGTCCATGATTCTTTCAATCGCCTCCAACCAATACTCACTACATTCGAGCTACTCCCGACACTCCTCTAAAACTTCACTCGTTCGACCTAAGTCTTTTCGATACTAATTTTGAGCTCCATTTCCCACACTAGCTCGCCACACATTCTAGTACTGCAACATAGCGCATGACATCTTGCATCATCCTCCATCCGATCTTGTTGCTCAACACCAAAAGTGGTGGTAGTGGCGGTGGTACCCATTCTCGGATCCTTGACCCGACCTAACGGGTTTCAACACTACCATTCTACCTCTATCTGCGTCCCACGATGATCACGCCCCTAGAACTCATATCTAACGTCGCGATTTATCGATTAAAAATTTTATGCATTAGTACTTTTATTCCACCGATTAACCGCGAACAATTTTATGAAAAGAAATTCTAGAAGTGGTTCTTTCGATCAATCAAGGTTTCAGCTCAAGTTCACTATTCCACTTCGAGATTCACATCGCTCACAAATACATTCATCTATCTCCATAGAGACACATTCATTCATTCATCCATCACCAATTATGAACTTTCGCTCATTCAGAGAAATATTGTAGTTTCCATTGTTGTTGTTTTCCACTACCCGGGGTATTTTCGTAATTAGTCCTAAAGGGTATTTTCGTAATTTGTCAAAATAAAGTTCCTTGGTGATTTTGTAAATAAGGGTATTCGGTAATTTTTCATTCCGGGTATCTTGAAAATTTTGAAATTGAGGTATTTTGGTAATTAACCTGGTGAATGTGTAAATCTTAACAAATCAAGGATATTTTGAATTTACAAAACTTGAGGGTTCTTTTTGAGAATTTGTTTTCCAAATTGGTGTTGTTGCAAAAATTTTGAAAATCAAGGGTCGTTCTGGTAATTTTGTAACTTGGGGGTATTTCGATAATTTTGTAGGGTAGGGGTAATTTCGTAAATAAATTTTTTCTATAATCAAGGTATTTTGATATTTTGTAAATTTAGGGTTCCTTTAAGCAAAGTAGTGAAATTTTGATAAGAACTGTGGGTATTTGGAAATTTTATAAACCAAGGGCATTTTTGTAATTTTACCACTAGGGGTATTTTAATAAATTTGTAAGTCAGAAATATTTTAGGAAAATTTATAAAAATAATATTTTCAAATCAAGAGGGTAATTTAGAAATTTTAAAACTAGGGTTTCCATAAAAATCCGGCTAGTCCCTTTCAGGTTTTAATTAGGGGTTTAGCCCGTGAATGAGTCCTCTTGGTTAGGGTGAACCATCACTACGCACCAAGTAGGATTCGAGTGAAGAGGAGGTGAGTCACTAGGACTGCTTAAATACCAAGCTCCCACCGAAACCAATCCTAGACATGCACACCATGGTTACCACACCCTAACTCAGCGACTTAACCACAGGTTTGTTTAATTAGATATTTAAGTCTTATGTATTTGTTGGGGTACACTAGTCCTAGGGTTCAAATACTTATAAGACTAATCTACGTTGCCATAAAAGCCCATACATTTCACATATTCAAATCACTTCAGAAGTCAGAAGTACTTACCTGGTGGACTGCGGGTTGGAGACTTAATGGGCCATGCCAGAAAATCCTGCTTAATTCACAAAAATTCTTTTTGGGCTTAACTTTGAAAATGTTTTGGGCCTTAAACCCAAGGCCGAGAGTTTAAAATCGGGCTCGATACCAAATTGAAACACCCCAAACCCGACCCATTCACTACTAATCGAATTTGAAATGCCAACTGCTGAAAAAACGTTTGAAAATAATCGACTTGAAAGTAAAGTATATAAAAATTAATTGTCTTTAGGAAAGAAAACCTTGTGTATTTAAAATTTCAAATAAATTAAATTGTTACAAAATTCTTGGATTAAAACTTTATTATATATATTTAATAAAATAAGATCATTTGCAATTAATATTTAAATTGTCAATCCCTAATAGAACATAATAATAAAGGTACTTAATAAAAATACTTAAATACTTTAATGGGCCTTATTACAATAAACACTTAATCAAAATACTGAAACTATAATTACTTAATTAATTAAAATATCTTCTGCATGGGCCACCTCGTATCCACTCCAACCTGGTTCGATCATCAAATCACCTGCGATGTTTGATAAAATATTTGGGTGAGTCACACGGACTCAGTGTGTAACTAATCCATTGGATTCCACGCACATGTTAACCATGTATTAACACATATATCAGATAATAATTATCATATTCCCATATTATCACATTACGCCTTGGCCCATATTCAAATCACTTATCAAGTAACAAGGTAATTAACCACATAATTTCCACATACTTGGCTTAGCCCATTTCTTATTCAAATCCACATTCACATCTTTGGGCTTGGCCCATTTCCACATTAATCCACATATCAAATAAAATTATGCAAAGTGCACCCAACCCAAACCTAGGGTCCATCCTCTACACACCCCTTATCCACCTACCACACACCGGGATTAACAAATCACCCTCTCCTTTTCACTCCAAAGGCAATCAATGCCGCCCACGTGCAATTAAGCACAATAATCCACAACGCGACCTCGGTCGGGCCAATCCACGATGTAGCCGTAGCTAACACCAAAACCACGATGGGGCGATAGTCACTCATCAACCACGATATGGCACATAGCGATATCAACCACGATCGGCACATAGCCACTCATCAAGCCACGATGTAGCTCAAGGCTAACATCAAACCACGTACTCAAGTACACCGTACCTTCTTTCATATCCCAACCCATGCACATGCAACATGTGATAGTGTCATAATAGTAAATGCATGCACATGATATTAAAGCGGATAATCACAATTCCACAAGCATAGTCACATTCACATCGGTACTTTCACATTCTTATCGCAGTAATACTAACTGTTTATCGATATACCCCATTTTAGGTATCTATCTCATAACTTTTATGCATTTGTTAGTACACAATCAACACATACGATATAGCAAAACTCGAAAAATGGTGGGTTAATCACACACCTGACTATTAGCGAAATCCCGAACTACTCGAATCTAACACGATCTCGAAACGTGGTTTTCCTCCTCCTTTAATGCCGATTTGGTCTCTTACCAAATCCCGAAGGCTTTGCTTATTCCGGTCGACTAGCTCTAACCACCATAGTCAAATCGGTTAACCACTTAAATACCAAACATGGCATATGGTTGAATATCACAACCACTTACCTAACTTACCAAATCCCGAAAAAACTGCTCCTTGCCTTTGAACTGCCGAAATCCCTATTAACCATTGTTAGAGTCGGTTTAACACAATAATCCATAAAATTGGCCCTTGGCCGAAACTACCATGGCTTACCTTGAACGCCACAAATCCCGAAAGCTTCTCCTTTACTGCTCCTTAACGCTAGCTATAACAAAAAAAATACCAACTCATGACCCTATCATCATTCGGCCAACCTTATACCACAACCTTAATCACTTGCTTTTGGTACATAAAGAAAGAGCCTAAAATCTATTAATAAAGAGAGAACACTTACCACTATACACTGCTTTCCACCACCGTTTGTTTGAAGAGACTACAATAGAATAGTTGACATCAACACCTTAGGAGATTCGGTAATGGCTCTTTAATAAAAATAAAAATATGAATGGGAGTATGAACACTTACAAGGTTCGGCTAAGCCCTCAAATGGGGTTGGAATATTCGGTAATGCTAGCTAATAGTAGGGGTTTTCACATTTGTTGAAAAGAGAAAACAAGGTGAGCTTCTATGGTTTTTGGCTCAAAGAGAGGATTAGAGGAACAATTTTCGCCAAGGAAAATAAAATGAAGAAAAGAATAATTAAAGGATGGTCACCCTATTTATACTACTCAAATTCGGCACTCCTACCTCCTCTCAAATTCCACCTCCTTCTCCTATAATAACTCTTGAACACATATTCAAAATATATAAAATAAATCTATAATTATCTTCTATTTATCAACTTAAAATAAATTCACCTTTATCACCTTAATTAATAGAATAAAATTATCCATCATTAATCCCTCCTTTAATCTCTTATCTTATCACCTTATAATCCAAATAAATAAAAATAAAACAATAATAATCTTCTATCTACTAATCTAAACTAAAATAAATAAATTAACAATTATCCTATTTTTGGTCAATTTAATAGGAGAATTAGAATCCTTCTCCAATTGGAAGTCCCAAGTGTTGTCCACTTTCTTCTCCCTTGCTTTGGTGTCGATGCAAAATAAAACACCAAAATCTGCTTGCTCCCACGCCTTGAACACAGGACCTATTGGAAACCTTAATCTGCAGTAACGTCCACGCCACTTTGCCAAGGCAATGATTGTGATATAATTCACCCTAAACTTCTTTTAACACCTCTTTCCTAGCTCCCCTTGTCCTAACGCCAAAGCAAAATAAAAACACGCCCATGCCGCTAACGGATTCGAACCAAGGCCCTCGTTGCATAAGCCGTATATAGCGCTCCAAGCCACTTTGCCATGGCCTTTTTTATGACATAAACTCGCCACAACTAATTTTAAAGCCTCCTTATCTTGCTCCCCTCTTAACACCAAAAGCAAAAATAAAACACCCATTTGCCTTCCACGCTACTCGAACCCAAGACCTGCGCCAAGCGTCATTCCTGGCCCTTAAGTGGCGTCCTTAAGCCACTTTACCAAGCCCCTTTTTATGACCCAAAACGCCCACAAATTATTCTTAAGGCCTCCTCACTTAATTTCCTCTTTTACACTTAAATCCAAAAATTTTCCAAAGCTTCCTTTTATCCTAGAATTTTAAGAACCCCAAAACACATCCAACCACTCTTAAAGCCTACTAACTCATGAATTATGCACTAACGATAACCCTTAATCTAGGATGTTACAGGCCCATCAGATTTGGCCTTTTTCTTAGGCCTCTCGCACGTAACTTGAGGGCTCCAATCTCTCTTGTTTCTACCCCTCTCTTGATCCATATTCAGCGCCCACGCGCTTAACATCCTCGGCGATCTTCGCCTTTTAAACTAGAATAGAAACTCTCACTCCCTCTGTGGAGCAATTAGTACCCTAAAGTTGTCCCTTAAACCATCCTCAAACTGAACACACCTCTCATACTAAGACACCACCATACCTTGAGCGTAGCGACTCAATCTTAATAATTTGGCCTCATATTTGGCCACAGATCTATCCCCTTGCGTGAGATTCATGAACTCACGCCTACGAGCACCAACATAGCTCGCCCTCACGTACTTACTCTGAAAGGTGGTCTTAAAGAAATCCCAAGTCAGACGATTAGGCTTAGTACCCTCCTCAACCATTAACCAACACTGATATACCTCATCGTGAAGTAAAGAGACTTCACCCTTAAATTTTTGCTCAAGAGTGCAGTCTAGATCATTCATGGTCCTCTCGGTGGCCTCCAACGAATACTCACACACACTAGGGGTGACTTCAGTAACACCCCTAAATAGCTCAGCACCATTGGACTGAAGTCGTTCAGTTACCGACCCTCAGCCCTCAACTCCAGAATGGGGTTCAGTGACCCTCTCCAATATCCTCAGCATAGCCTGGGATAATGCATCATCCCCAGATGAGCAAATTTGAGACCCAGCCACAGTAGCAGGTGAAACTGGTGTCTCACTCGTATCCAAATTTGGCATACTGCCTAGAGAAGAAGACTCAGCTCGGGCCCCCTACGGCCTCTTCCACAGCTACGAGTACCACATCCACGAGTTCCACGAGCACTCATTATCTAATTCGAGGTTTATCTACATAAAAAGTTTTATGCATTAGTTTCAGTATTTATTAGTAGATATTTTATGCATAATTTATCAAAAGTTCAAAAGTGTTTTCAGAAGTTTCAGTCTCTAACTATTTCAGTACAATCTCAGAAAGTACTAACTACAGTGTTTCAGAACTGCTCTAACTATGTTTTAGAAGTACTTACAAGATCAGCACCGAAGACTCGGTGTACCATATACTCTTTTATATTACTCAAGAAATTTGAAAACCAAATCTTTTAAAATATAATTTTGGAATCCAAAATCCATAGTCGAGTTTTGTAACCTGGCTCTGATACCACTAAATATAACACCCCTACCTGGCCTAGACGTTATGGCCAAATCTGGAGATGTCACAATGAATGTTTTGAGAATAGATTTATCTCGTCAGAGCAATCACTAGTTTCACTGAAAACACCATTTAATTAATTCATTTGTTAAAACATGTTGCAGTGAGAGTTTGAAAACAATCGTTATGTTTTTAAAATGGAGTTGTGTTTTTAGGAAAATCTTTGTTTGTGAAAAAGCCATCATTTTCAACAAAATGTTTTGTCAAAACATGTATACAATTAACAAACAAAATCAAAGCAAACGGTTTAACAATCCAAAATGGTCCAGAGAGTCGTACAAATTACAAACTCTCAAAAAATCTAAAATTTAATATAAAACCATAAACTTATACTGAAAAATGTTTATTGTCGTTTAGTTATGCTGAGTCTCCTACCGCACCAATCCGCCTAACTCTATGGATTACCTGACAGAACAGACGAACATAGGTGAGTTTACGTAAACTCAGTGTGTAACCCAATATAATTAAGCATACAATCAAATAGAATCATATACACAATCAAAAACAGATGTAGATACAGAATCGGGCTCATGCTCAATAGAATTAGAATCTTACCCCTATTGTAACACCGCCAAACCTAGCCCAGACATTATGATCGAATCCGATGATGTCACATCAAAGGACAATTCCAAAATGACTTTATTTAATTTAAAACTTAAGTTTAAGCTTTAGAAGCCCAAAACCCTTGAGTCTTGTTAAGTAATGATAAAATCCTATTTTATTATTTTAACTATTTTGGAAACCAAGTTTAAACATAAAAAAATTTACTCAGGTTTAATAATTAAGTAAACAGTTGAAACAACAAAACCCAAAATCTAAGTCAAATTAGAGTACAAGGCCTTATTACATCCAACGAAAATAAAATAATTAAAATCATGTCTTTTGAGACAAATAAATAAAACTTCTAAGTATCTTGTAGTGTGGCCATCTTCGAGTCCTCTCCCACATCGAGCCGTTTTCTGAGGGTCACCTGAAACATTTAATAAAAAGGGAGTGAGTTTCAAAACTCAATGTGTACAACCCTTGGCAATCAACTCAATATGCAGTCATCACATTGGGCCTAAGCTCCATCAAAATCGGTGGTCTTGGGCCTTAGCCCATAATGACCTCATATCATATCATATCATATGACAAGAAATCAAAGTTATGCAAAACTCTCCCCAAAAATCCATCCTCTACACACCATTTTCCTTCCAACCCTACACATCTATTGGGATTTCTAAATCGACCCACCCACCGCTACACTCCAAAGGTAGCACTCACAGAGGCACTACTCAACATTGCAGCAAAGCTGCTAATCATATAATGAACTTAAAGCCACCAGTGGATCCACGCTAGTCAAGCGACTATGCGATCCTCAAATTCTTCCTCCGTACCATAATTCCCACCCATATGCATCCTAAACAGAATATCATATTATACAGCAAACACACGAGTAACATCCATAAAACTTATACTCATCACATAGGGATATTTTAGTTATTCCACTACCTAAGGGTATTATTATAATATCACCCTACAAGGGTATTTTTGTAATTCTACCGTACAGGGGTATTCTTGTCATTCTACCCTACAGGGGTATTTTTGTAAATTTTTAGATCGAGGGCATTTTGGAAATTTTCTAGTCTAAGGGCATTCTGGTAATTTTTCCAAAACTAAGGATATTTTAGTAATTTCTTTCATCTTGGGTTTTAGTTATGAACTTTGTCCCATCAACAAGTCCTCGCGACTAAAGTAAACAGACACTATGCACCAGGTAGGATATCAAAGAAGAGGAGGTGGGCCACTAGGATCGCTTAAGTACCAAGCTCTCCCTAGATCCAATCCTAGACATTCATATGTCCGTTGCCACACTCCAACCTAGCGACTTGCCCACAGACATGATTGATTATTAGAAATAAGTTTTATGTGGTTTAAGAATTCATCAGAACTAGGCCTAGAGTCCATTAACCCTAACATGCATTCCTAAAATCCCATAAGGCCAATTAAGCCCATTTCGCATTCATATAACCCATTATGCCCACATCACATCCTTACGGCCCACTAGGCCCAAATCTCATTCATATGGCCTATTAGGCCCAAAACAATTCCAGGTCATGTAACATGCATGCCTAACTCAGTTCCTATAATCAAATCAATCAATTTCATAAAACTTAGCCTCAAGGGCCACCGTGCCCATTTAGCCCCTTTCGGCTTTTTAGCTTTCCGGCATTGCTGATTTCATGTGTGTTAGTGTTTGTATAGACCTGGTTACTACGATGTGCTATACTATCCTTAGCCTTGAACCTACAACCAACCAACCTTCAATCAATTCACACATACCTAATCAAGATATTTACCAAAAGTCGAAGCCTTACCGTATCCTTACCGTGTGCCACCGGGTTCTAATAGCTCTTTCTTAGCTACTAATCAGGAGTATTCCCTAGATCTGTACTCACACATACACCATTAAAATTTAAGTGACTCATAATCCAAATAAGTCACCCTTATAGACCATACTTACATTCGACCACCTACTTAAACCACAATCGAATTGAGTACACTTACCCTTGCTAACAATCTTATCACGCTTGCGATGTTTGAACCTTATCCTTGTTACCACAGAGTTAACGATAGGACAGTTAGATAGCCTTTTGGCTTTTAGCAAAATGTACAAGAGAGGTTAACCAAATACTTACCAAATCCACTTTCGATCCTGTGGCCTAAATTCGGCTTTTAGCCTTGACTGATAGTAGATAATAATTGATTTGTGATGGAGGAAAAACAACTAGAGTTTGGCACAAATAGAAATTTCAGCAAGGAAGGCTGATGGTAATTCGGTAATAGGAGAGTTTGGCTATGAGAGAATTCGGCAAAGAAAATTCGGCTATAGGAGATTTCGGCAATAGGGAGAAAAGAATGAGGGAAAGAAAAGGAAGAAATAATAGAACCCAAGGAACCTTTCAATGAATTCAACACCCCTTTTTATAGCCAAAGCCAAATCCTATCTTCCTCCACAGTCCCATTCGGCACCAATACATCCACTGCTTATCTCCTAATTTTTCTCTATGATATCTCTCTTATCCTTCTCCTAAATTCTCTCTATTGATCACTTCTCCTTAGAGTCCCTCTACACGCCACTTCCAGCCTTCTAGAAGCCTAAAATTAAATTCCTAAAATAAAGCTAAGCTAGCATTCGAACCTTAGACCTCCCTCAATGCATATGTCGCCACCTCCCTACACCCTAGTGGCATCACTTAGTCACTTCACCACAGGCTTCTTTGTACCATTTTTCACTTATTTTTATTTAAAAGCCCACTACTCACAAACCTGATTCCTTAATTAATTAAATTAAGAATACTTCACCACAAAACTCAAACCCAGGGCTTTTCCAACACACCTAGACTCTCCAAATTCATTAAACCCTTAAAGCCATTATGTCATTTGTCATTTTCTTGCTCACTTAAAAATTTTCTGAGATTCAAAGCCCAAAGCCCAATAGGCCTAATTCTTCTAGGCCCAAATTCGAGGCGTTACACCCATCCTCTACACACCATCTCCGACCAATTCAACACACCATGTGGGGTTAAAATACCCACCCGTCCCTACACACCATATTGTGCCATCACGACACGTATCAGAAATAGTGCAGTCAAGCTGTCAGAAATTAGGGGATGATCGCTATACAGAGCACTTTATACATCAATTCAAACCCACCCCATAATCAGATGCATAAATCAGATACAGATATAATAGATTTAACATGATCATCATGCATATATATATATATATATATACAGAAATCAAATATACGTTTAGCAGTATAGTCAAGCATATAATCAGTATTTTATTCAGATCAGTCTATCAGATTAACATAGCATACATGTTAGAGTTTAATTAGCCCTTATCGACCCTACGGTAGGCCCACAGTCGATTGGGAAGACCCTGCGACCTTAGGAGAAATTTAAAAAATTTGGGCCCACATGCCCGTGTGGGCCTACACGCCCAGATCGGCCTTTGCCCGTGTGGCCCACACGCTCGTGTGGAATGCCTGTGTGGCTCAAACGGTCGTGCCCTATGACGGCCTTATCTTCATGGACCAAACAATCGTGTTCTCGCATACGGCCTACCACACGGGTGACTACACGCCTGTGGTGTCGACAGCAAGGTTTTTCAGCTTTTGCTGAAGCCTCGTTTTTGTATTTCAGGTACACACCTGGTATCGAATTGTTGCGTAACCTATCCCGAGCCTACTAGGACCTAAAAATAGCATACCAAACATCAAATTAGCAACCAATTCCCAAATCCATCCAAACCAAATCGAGTAGCGTTAACTCACTTACCGCTGACACACCCGCTCACACGCAAAGATTAACCAGTTAAAAAGGAGCTACTGCTTCACCCACTTTTCCTACTCAAGCAAAACAATAAATATTCATCCTTCAGAATCAAACGACAAAAGAACACAACCGCAAGCCCACTTACCGATTACACGAAGAAAATCAAGGATTTGCAACGCCCAAACGCAAGAATTTAAATGCAGAGACAAAGTATGAAAGAAAATAATTCTATTTCCTGACAGAGAGTAGAGAAACAAAAGAATCAAAATTTGGCGATTTTCTTTTGGAAAAAAAGAATGTAAAAAAAAAACAGAGGGATTTTTGGGAAAATAATAAAAACAAAAGAAAAGATAATCAATTTTGATATCCCCTAACTTCCCACTAACACCTTAATCTCAACCACTTCAGTATTTTAGTTCCACTAAAACTCTGTCTGAAAAATCAAGCAAGAATAGATACCCACGCTAACATTGGGATTAGAACACAGGACCTCTAACACAGTTAACTCCCTTACCACTCGAACCAACAGGCTCATTCTCTATGAAATTACAGGCAATTAAATATAAGCCCACAGAACAAGGATAAGGATTAATTCCAAAAATAACAAAATTTGTCAAGGGTAAGACTTGAACCCAAGACCTCTCACACACACCCAGAACACTTAACCACTGAAACAGATACACAGTTTTGTCAAAAAATTGCAGAAGCAAATATAAGTTATTTGGGGCATTACAAATTCACAATATTCATGATCATGCTACCACTTATTTTAATTGCTTTTGGTTGAAAAAAAATTAGAAAACGATTTAGCCACATAAAATTTCTATTTAATTATTTTGTTCTACAACGTGGATAATAAATGCAATTCTAGATTCTAAAAGTAGGAGAGGTCAACATTTCCAATTGTATCCTATCTTTTTTTTCTTTAATTTATTATTTTGTTATAATTAAACTAGATGGG
Source organism: Gossypium rotundifolium (assembly GCA_025506655.1). Classification (NCBI taxonomy): domain Eukaryota; kingdom Viridiplantae; phylum Streptophyta; class Magnoliopsida; order Malvales; family Malvaceae; genus Gossypium; species Gossypium rotundifolium. The sequence continues at coordinate 136,723,047 of CP106728.1, forward strand.
GTCATTTTCTTTTTTGTTTTTAGATTTCATGATTAGGCAAAAAAATAATTGACAAAATATTGCTCATACTAACTTTATTAATTGTGTTTGATGCTACTATTAGTTGTGTTCTCTTTCTTGGTTATTATTCTAGTCTTGGAAAGTTTATTTTGATTGAGAAAAAAAATCTAAGGATCCTATCTTGATTTCGATACACATGTAAAAATATACTTATGTGACATTTGATTTTCTTGATTGCTTTACTGGCTGAAACGAATATGTTCGTATACATAATAGATGAGTAGTTCAGCGGTTGAGGTTAATGGTGAAAAAGTAAAAGCAATGTAGGATAAGATATTGACAGAAATATTTTGTGTTATTTAAATTAAAGAGATATTGAAAAGCAATAGACCTGATACTTATTTCACAAAAGATGGATGGTTGAAAATAATGATCAACTTCGAGATGCCATGAAAAAAGAATGGAAGGCTTGGAAGAAACTTAAAGGCGGAGATAGTGGTCTAAGGTTGAATCCTATAAAAAGAACCATTGATGCATCATATGATTGGTGGGAGAGTAGGCTAAAGGTACATTAATAATTCTGAATATTTTTGTTTTTTTCTTTTTTCTGATGTTATTAATAATTTATGTTATTAAACTCTCATTTTATGTGTAGGTTGTGCCTGAAGCTCAAAAACTTAGAACATCGAGCATTGATCCTGAATTTGAAAGGAAGTTGGACCAAATGTTCATGGGGACAATTGCAATAGGTGATAAAGCATGGGCATCTTCTTCTGGTACACTCCGTAGTTATTTTTTTTAAGATGTTGACAATGAAATACTTGAAGAGAATGAGGAAGAAAATGTGAGAAATGATGTTTACATTTTAAATGGTGTTCACATTGATGGAAACAAAAAAAAAAAAAAAAAGAGAAGGAAAACACCTGAGATATCAACTTCACATTTTAAAACTGGAAGGAAGAAATCCTCAAAGCAAACTACAGGGGCTACAAGATTGTCCAGTCAAATATAAAGGTTATGCAATGAAACTAACAATATGAGTCAAGCCACCTCTAGTTTGACTCCTATTTCAAATCCATATGGTATTCCACAAGCAGTCAAAGTGCTTGATAGCACATCGGAGGAAGTTCCAAAAGCTATTCCGCTATACTTTTTCTTAATAAAATTATTACTCCATAAGGACAAGTGAATTATGCTTTTATCAATTAATCCCAAGATTAGAGCTTTGTGGCTTAAGATGGAAATGGAGGATAGTTGAAAATTTTCTAATCTTCTAGGGTCTAGAAATATCTACTATGTGACTAAACAACAATGCTAAACTAGTTTTATCAATAGTTTTTTATGTTTGGTTTTTGGATATTGAATTTATGTTCTACTTATTTAGGTGTAATCTAGTTTTATCAATAGTTTTTTATGTTTGGTTTTTGGATATTGAATTTATGTTCTATATGTTCTACTTATTTATGTGTAATCTAGTTTTATCAATATTTGTTTATGTTTGGTTTTTGGATATTGAAATTATGTTCTACTTATTTATGTGTAATCTAGTTTCATCAACGATTGCTTATGTTTGATTTTTGGATATTGAATTTATGGTCTACTTATTTATGCTTAATCTAGTTTTATCAATAATTATTTATGTTTGGGGTTTGGATATTGAATTTATGTTCCACTTATTTATACTAAATTAGCTTTATCAATAGTTGTTTATATTTTATTTTGGATATAAAATTTGTTCACAGGTTATGAGTATGGTTGAGAATTCTAGATGATGAAAGGAAAAGAAAGAGATTTTACAACACATGGAATGTTTTAACTGATTATTTGTTGTTGCATCTTCTTTCATGCAATTATATTATGAGAAGCATATATTAAAACAACCATGCATGGATTCAACACAGTCAGGTGAGACATAGATCCGAGAGATCCTTAACGGTCATGAATCACGTTTTGATGGTCATTAACCTAACTCTAAATACGACAAAGGCAAGCACACCTATCAAACAATAGTATAGCTATGGTGAATAGGGAATATCGTACCCACGAGGACTAAAAGTACTAGTAATTACCATTTCTCTATTATTTAGCAGATAAATTGGGGTGATTGTTTTTAATCTAAAATTACTAAATTAATCTAACTAAGAACACAACAGAGAAAAAAAGGGAAAATAATCGAATAACCAATGAGATAGACAATACCCATGAAAGAATCCACGTACGCTTCACCTATAATTATAAAATCTAAATTAAACGAAAAGAATCCACGTAGGCTTCACCTATAATTATAAAATCTAAATTAAACGATTTATTCACTTGTGTCTTGATCCGTAGAAATCCCTATATTATGTTAATATCTCTTTCGAGAGTAAGAACAACTGACTCTAGATTGATTAATTGAAATATCTTTCTAATTAAAACCCTTATCATCGCATTAACTCAATCTATGGATTTGCCTATTAGATTTGACTCTAATCCTGTAGATTTATGCCGTCCTATTTTTAGGATTGCATACAACTCCACTCAATTATGCTAGATCTACTCTTAAACAAGGCATTTTGCTCCACTGAATTAAGCACATTAAACATGAATTAATATCTCGAAAATATTAAAACAAGAAATGAGCATACATGATTGAGAACAAGACTCAAATATTTATCGCGTAAAATAGAAATTAAATAATAGGATTCATCATAGGTTTCATCTCCCCTAAGTATCTAGGGGATTAGTTCATAATCCTGAATGAAAACATCTCAAAGTCAGAAAAATCACAAGACATAAAGAAATTCAATAAAACTTTGAAAGAAGTTAAAAGGAGATTTTCAATCTTGATGGAGATCCGCTTTTGAGTTGGCTCTGATGGTGGTCTTCGAGTCTTTTCTTTGATCTTCTCTGATGGCTCCCTTAGGTATTCTTCTAATAGGTATTAATAGACTTTAGAATGCTCAGAAAGCCTAAAATTGGGTTTTTTCGCGTATTTGAGAAGCAGAATGTGAAATCGGCACGGATAGCACATGGGTGTGTGGCCAGCCCGCGTAGATCCTGAAAACAGCTCCTTTTTCCAATTTTGGCTTATTTTTTGCTCCTTTCACTCCTCTATGCTTACCTACGTATAGAAACATGATTTTAAAGGATTAGGAGCATCAAATTTACTAATTTACATAATTAATCATCCAAAAACGCATCAAGAATGGGATTAAAATATGTTACTTTTATAGTTTATCACGTTGTATGATTAATTTTAGGATGTCTAAAATTGTATTCACAAGTTTATTGAGAGTTTTGGAGTCACGATACAACTTGCAAACTTCAAGACACATATCTTCTAGTGAAATGTTAGGAATTTTTTATACATCTTGGGCACCGGTGCAAAAGTTTCCAAATGTCGAGAAAGATTTCAAAAGTCTAGAGCAACAATAAGTCAATTCTTTACAATTATGCTTGAGAAAGTTTCAAGGATGGCCATTGATCTAATTGCACTTGAAGATCCTTTTTTTAGCTCAATACTCAAACAAATACGTAATGGTTCTAGATATATGCTACATTTTAAGGTTAAAATTTAATATTATATTATTATATTTTAATATGTTTGGTCGATTAGAAATATGAACGAAAATAAAATGATTATTTGTTCAGGATTGCATAGGTGCAATTGATGGCACTCATACTGCCGCTATTCTTCCACCAAATGAACAAATTCCCTATATTGGAAGAAAATGTGTCCTAACTCAAAATGTTATGGCAGTGTGTGATTTTAATATGTGTTTCACCTTTGTCATGGCTGGATGGGAAGGATCAGCGCATGACACTAGAACATTTCTTGATGCAATTCGAGATCCAAAATACAAATATTTGCACCCACCAAATGGTAAGATATTTCATTTATTTCTTTTTTAAAATAATAAAGTAAAAGTTCTTTAATTGATAATTTTTTAAAAATAATTCTTGAATTAATTGTTTGTTATATTATAACATGTAGGAAAATATTATCTGAGACCATATAGAGGTCAGCGATATCATTTACCTGACTTTCGAGAGGTAGACAGATATCTTGTAAAGAAGAGATATTCAATCATTCACATTCATCATTATGTAGTGTGATTAAATGAACTTTTGATGTTTTGAAAAAAATGGGTCATTTTAAGGGATATGCCAAGTTATAGTTTTGAAAAGCAAATGATCGTTGTTGCTACAATGGCGATACACAATTTTATCCGAAAACATGTAGGTCGAAATGATGTAGGTTTTATGGAATACAAAAATATTAACAGGGTATATGTGAATATTATTGATCCAGAAGATATGAATGATGGAGAAAATGATGACGATGATGAGCTGGTGGTGAATCAAACCATTCAAGTGGTTTTGAAATAGAATTAACAAGAGATGCTATAGCCTCTAGTTTAATGAATTCACTTTAAATTGTAAATGCTAATGTAAAATTTTTGATAATGTATTTGGTATATAAATAGTGCCCCTTTTTTAAACTTTAATCCGAATGCATGTAATATTTTTATTTGTTAGGTTTATGTTTACTATGTTATGTTAATATCTACTATGAGTTATATATTCAAATTACATTTTAAAATAAAATAATACAAATATGTTAATATCTAATTACAAATATTTAATGATTATGTTTAAATATTTAGAATATAGTTTATATAGTCTAATTAATATTAAATACTTAGAAATATTTAAAATTAATATTATATATTAAAATATTAACAATAAGTTATAATAAATTATTTTTATATTCTTGCTAAAATATCATAATATTAACTAATTTAAACATTATTTAAATGCAAATTTGTTACTTTATAATATCATATCTAAAATGAACATTTTATTTCTCAAAAGTATTTTTTGACAGTAATACTAAACACTTAAATTTTAAAAAGCACTTTCTAAAAGCAATACTAAACTAGCCCTACTTTCACCTGACACAAATGATAACCTGTCCAATAGCCACCCTAACAACCACGCTTAAACCTAGACTTGCCATGCAGACTAACTAATGTAATCCCCCTTCAACCACCAATATGACATCAGGACACGTAGTGCCTAGGGATCATAACCCATCATATATAGCCAACAATGACTCCCAAATCAAGGGGGCTCTCCATTTTTTCTCCTTTCTCTGTCTCTCTCAACCTTTAATTGGGCTTCCCTTTCCAGTCTGCTAATCACCAGTCATAGCGGCTCTTCGCCTCGCATTAATTAAGGTGAATCGTGCAACACCCCAAACCCGACCCAAACACCACAACCGGATTTGGTATGTCACTAAGAATTTTTTTTTTAAAACAAGTTATGTTGTCAGAAAAACCCAAATGTAATTTATATAAAACATGCCTTTATGAATAAAAACCCAAATTTAAATGCATGCCTTAGTTTGATTTAAATAAATGTTGCATAACCAAAAGTAATTAAAGCCCATAATAAGACAAAAATATTAACTAGTGGCCCAGGGCCTTATTACAACGAGATTTAGAAATCATTAATTAAAAATGCGAAATAATAAGCTAGAGTCCCTTTTTGCTGGATCCACATGTTCTTTTGCATGGCCACCTTGCGCTCCTCTCCAGACCGGTCCGATGCACTAAGTACTACCTGACATGTTAAATAATTGGTTGAGTCGCGAGACTCAGTGTGCAACCCTCATGCACCATTAGATTTGGGCCTTAGCCCCATAAAATAGAATAAACAGTTTAATGTACATAATAAAAATAATATGCAAGCCCAACCCAAATCCTATGTTTCCATCCGCTACATGCCCCCGTACAAGCCATTCACACCATTGGGAATTTCTACAATCAACCCACACCGCTACACGCCTTGATGGCAGTCGTGCTGCTCATCATCAGATCATGGTCAGTAGCCACTACAATGATCACGGCAAAAGCCGCTTCATAGATCACGGTCACAAAGAACGGTAAAACCGCTACAACATATAACTTCCTCCTTTCATCAAACCCAACCCATGCATTCACATGAAATCAATATACTTATAACATTTATTCAAATCATTTACTAACCTGGGGATTTGCCTTTACCCTCTTTGGGTTTTCGTCATTATGCCGGATTTCGGCATTTATCAAAGCATATAAGACATATATTCATATATTAATCAAACAGATCTAGATGGTGTGGAAGTGTTACACACCTGATATCGCGAAATCCAATATTCTTAGTCGATGCCCTTGTTATTTGGATCTATTATCCTCAATCTATAGCCTTGCTCAAAAGCCAAAAAATACGAAAGTGAGGCTTTCCCTACATTCGACCAATAGTTAGTTTTTACCCAAATTACTCATTTGCCTACACAAATCTCCTTACCTTGAAATCCCGAGAGTCTTTAAGAAAACGTCACCACCCTTCCTACATTTGGCCATCACCAAAATATTAAACCTAACCGATGATCGCAATAACCGAGTACCTTATGGCATTCGGCCAAAGAAAAGAGGAATAAGAAAGTGGCCATTCGGCCGAATGTACCACCACCTATCTTTCGGCTTTTCCACAAGTCGGCACTTCAGATCTCAGCAAGAAAAGATTCGACTTCTAAGAATAAAGAGTGAACATCAATCGAGACATTAGAGGGGTAATTCGGTTTAGGAATAATTTGAGAAAGAAGGAAATATCGTAGAAACAAACCACAAAGAGCTTACCAAACTAGGAAGGAGTATTCAACTATGGTGCACCTTCGGGAAAAACCAACCTTGAAGATTCAGCTAAGGGAGAAAGAAAGTATGGACAAAGGGAATTCGGCTTTTAGGGAAAATATCGAGGAGAGAAGAAAACAACTAGGGAATTTCAGTTTTGAGAAGAAACTAAAGCAAATGGGAGAAGAGAATTTCGGCTAGGTAAGAAAGAAGAAAAAATGAAAGAAAAGATGATCACTTGGCTACTAATTTCGGCAACACACACACTTCTCAAAGTTAGATTTTCGGCCAACTCTTCCTTTTCCTGATAACTATTATCTCAACCATTATCCTTCCTTTAGATGAGACCCCTTTAAAACCAACTCTTCCCTTCCTTATTATCAGCTTTTAATTAATCAAGATAAAAAAATTTAAACTCCTAAATTATAGAACATGTGCCGTCCCTTCTCCCCCTTGGAGTGCCGAATTTTTGTCCTAAAATATTGGCTCCAAGTGACCACCCTCTAGGCCCACTTCACTCCTTAGTGACGCCACCCAACTACTCCCCTATAGCACCTCCACACTTTGGGCCACAAGCCCAACTTGCTAACTAAGTACAGATACCCATTAAATTATATCCTAACATTCTTTATAGGCAAAAATTAACCCAGGTTTAAGCCCAAACCTGAGCCCAATTCACACCTCAAGATCCCAAAATACCAACTTCATCATACAACATACCAAATGCACGGACCCACCAATACAGGATGTTACAGTTCTACCCCCCTTAAAATAAATTTTGGCCTCAAAATTTACCTGGTCAAAAGAGATAGGGATACTGTTGTCGTATAACATCCTCTGGCTCCCACGTCTCCTCTTTTGCGCCATGATTTTGCCACAAGACTTTGACCAAAGGGACGGACTTCCTTCTCAACACTTTTACGTCTCGATCCAAGATTTGCACTAGCTCTTCCTCAAAAGACAAATCTGGCCTTACCTCAATCTCTTCTACCGGCACTATGTGCGATGGATCTGATCGATAACGTCTCAGTATCGAGACATGAAACACGTCATGTATCTGCTCCAACTCTGAAGGCAACTCCAATCGATAAGCCACTGGGCCCACACGTTCTAGTACCTGATAAGGCCCAATAAACCGTGGACTTAACTTACCTTTTCGTCCAAACATCATTACCTTCTTCCATGGAGATACCTTCAAAAAGACTTGATCTCCTACCGTAAATTCCACCTCCTTCCGCTTTAGATCCGCATAAGACTTCTGTCAATCAGACGCTTCCTTCAACCGAGCTCGTATTAACTTAACTTTCTCCTCCATTTCTGAAACTAATTCTGGACCCAACACCTTACATTCACCCAACTCCGTCCAACGAGTTGGGGTACGGCATCTCCTCCCATATAATACTTCATAAGGCGCCATCTGAATGCTAGCTTGATAACTATTGTTGTATGCGAATTCTACCAAAGGCAAATACTCTTCCCAGCTACCACTAAAATCAATGATGCAACCCCTTAACATATCCTCCAAGACTTGAATTACCCTCTCAGACTGACCATCAGTCTGTGGGTGAAAAGCAGTACTAAAATCTAACCTTGTTCCCATTGCTTGATGAAGAGCCTTCCAGAACCATGACGTGAACCTAGGGTCCCTATCTGATATGATCGACACCGGTACACCATGTAGTCTTACAACCTCGGCCACATACAACTTAGCCAACTTTTGCAGAGAAAAGTCCACTCGAACCGGTATGAAATGAGCAAACTTCGTCAGTCGATCTACAATCACCCAAATCGAATCCTTCTTAGTGGGTGTGAGGGGTAACCCACTAACAAAATCCATCATGATTCTCTCCCATTTCCATTGGGGAATCTTCACCGGTTGCAACAATCCTGAAGGCACTTGGTGTTCAGCTTTAACCTGCTGACACGTCAAATATTTTCCTACGAATTCCGTTACCTCTCGCTTCAGACCTGGCCACCAGAATTGCTCTCGTAAATCCTGATACATCTTAACTCCTCCAAGATGCATAGCATAAGGGCTACTATGCGATTCCCGAAGTATCATCTGCCTTAACTCCTCATCTTTAGGCATACAAATCTTCCCACGATAACACAGAACTCCATCATTGTTCAGACTATAGTCCTCCATTCCACTGTCCCTCACTTGCAAAAGTCGAGCACTCAGGACCTCATCCACTAACTGTTTGTCCTTAACCTGACTCACCCATGTCGGCTTCACTTGCAACTCAGCTAGCAAACTCCCGTCATCAAATAAACTCAAATGGGCAACATTGCTCTTAGTTCGATATTATTTTACGGCTTAACACATCTGCCACTACATTCGCCTTACTCGGATGGTATTCGATCGAGCAATCATAGTCCTTCAAAAGCTCGATCCACCTACACTGTCTTAAATTTAACTCCTTCTGGGTAAGAAGGTACTTCAGACTTTTATGGTCGGTGTAAATTATCGACTTCTCCCCGTACAGGTAGTGCCGCCAAGTCTTTAGAGCAAAAACAACCGCCAACTCCAAATCATGTGTAGGGTAGTTCAACTCATGCGGTCTCAACTGTCGAGACGCATATGGAACCACTTTCCCATCTTGCATCAACACACACCCTAAACCTGTGTGTGATGCATCACAATAGACAGTAAATTCCTTTTTGCCTCTGGCTGAATTAATACTGGCACTTCCTTCAGGATTCTCTTCAACTTCTCAAAGCTCTCCTGCTGTTTGTTGGTCCACACAAACAATACTCCCTTCCTCAACAACTTAGTTAAAGGTGTCACTATTAGAGAACCCCTCAACAAACCTTCTGTAATACCCTACCAAACCTAAGAAACTCCGAACCTCCGCCACAGTCTTCGACGGTTTCCAATCCAATACAGCTTCTATCTTCCGAGGATCTACCCTAATTCCCTCAGCGAAAACCATATGCCCTAAGAAAGTCACTTCCTTCAGCCAGAACTCACACTTACTGAACTTTGCAAACAACTACTTCTCCCTCAGAGTTTGCAACACCACACGAAGATGTTCATCATGTTCCTCCTCAGACTTAGAATACACCAGGATGTCATTGATAAACACCACGACGAATCGATCAAGATATGGTTGGAACACCCGATTCATCATGTCCATAAATGCTATTGGCACATTCGTCAACCCGAACAGTATTACCAAAAACTCGTAATGACCGTACTGAGTCTGAAACACCGTCTTATGAATGTCTCCTTCCTTAACCCTTAATTGATGATATTCCGACCTTAAATCAATCTTAGAAAAGATCGAAGCTCATTTGAGCTGATCGAACAGATCGTCGATTCTTGGTAATGGATACTTGTTCTTAATTGTCAACTTATTCAGTTGGCGATAATCCACGCACATACGCATGAATCCATCCTTCTTCTTCAAGAACAGGACCGGCGCTCCCCATGGAGACACATTAGGTCGAATGAACCCTCGATCCAATAGTTCATGAATCTGAGCTTTGAGTTCCACCAGCTCCTTTGGTGCCATTCTATAAGGAGCAATGGACACCGGAGCTGTACCCAAAAGTAGGTCTATTCCAAATTCTACCTTGTGATCCGGGGGTAATCTTGACAATTCCTCCAAAAAATATTTGCGAAATCCTTGATTGTTCGAACCTCATCGACAATTACCTCCTTGGCATCCAACACACTAATAAAAGCTAAAAATGTTTTACATCCCTTCCGAATCATCTTAACAGCTTTTAATGCTGATACCACGTTGAACAAGTAATTTCTTCTTTCTCCTAACACAACCACCTCCCCGCCTTCCTGGGTACTCAACACCATGCGTTTATTCCCAGTTCAACTTAGCACGATGCTTAGTTAACCAATCCATTCCTAAGATAAGGTCAAACTCTCTAAACGGTAATTCCATTAAGTCTGCTGGGAACACTACCCCTTGAGTCTCTAAAGGTACATCCCTAAACAGTTTGTCCACTACCCTAGATTGTCCTAGAGGACTAACCACCGTCATCTTCCTAGTGGTTATTTCATGGTCTATACTTAGAGTCTTAGATACTAAACATGCAACATAGGAGTGGGTTGACCCAATATCAATCAAGGCAAGAAAATGTTTATCAGTAATAAGAAACGTACCGGTTATAACATCCGGTGCATCACCATCCTCCTGTCGATGAACTGCATAAACTAAACCCGACTGCCTTGCATCTACATTACCTGCACCTCTACCAGGTACTCCATGACCCCGACTAGATCTATTTCCTTCTCTCGGTCAGACTACGACCCTTGGTCCAAGTGATCACCTCTCTAGTCCGATCGTAACCTCGACCCGCTATCGCATGCCGATCTATCTGAGGACAGTCCTTAATCAGATGTTCTATGGATCCACACTTAAAACATCTACCGATTTTCATTCTGCACTTTCCATAATGCGTCCTCCCACATGAAGGACATGCTCGATTTTGGCCCGTCGAAGCACGAGCTGGCCCATCAGTCCTAGGCCTCTTCTAAAATGCCCAGATGCTCTTGATGGCCCAAAACTCTCTTACTCTTACCCCGATCCTTATCTCTTTCTTGTCTCTCAACCCGTTTCACTTCCTCAGCTATTTTAACATTATCCACCAAAATCGCAAAAACTCTTTCTCACTGCGGTGCGATTAGGACCCTTAACTCATTCTCGCAGCCCATCCTCAAATCGAACACAACATTCATATTTCGTTGCTACCATTCCTCGAGCGTAGCGGCTCAAGCGCAGAAACTCTGCCTCATATTCAGCCACAGACTTACTTCCCTGCACCAAGTTCAGGAATGCCTTCCTTTGCACATCCATGTAGCTGGCCCCAATATATTTTCCCTGGAATGACTCCTTAAAGAAATCCTAGTCAATCAGGTTTGGCGGTAGCCTCTTTTACCGTGAGCCACCACTGATAGGCCTCGTCTCGAAGAAGAGACACGACCCCTTTCAACTTTTCCTCCACCGTGAAGTCTAGGTCATCTATTATACGTTCCACTACCTCCAACCAAGATTCAACGAACTTGGGGCTATGCCAGAGACTCTCTAAATACCTCGGCCCCATTATTCCTAAGTCTCTTGGCACAAATTTTCGGGCTCCTGTGCCCATACCAACCTCAGCCACTCTCTCTAAAACCCTCAATACTGCCTGAGACACCACGTCCTCTCCGCCCGTCTGGTCTTGAAATTCCACCTCAACAGCTTGGTGGAACTAGTATCTCATTCTCGGACCCATGACCCGATCCTACGGGTTCCGACACGATCATCCTACCCCTACCGCGACCACGCAGTGAATGTTCTCGACCTCTTGTACTCATACTTCTAGTTCAAGTTTATCTGATTAAAAATTTTTATGAGTCATTATTTCTTTCCACTAATTATCCACGAACAATCTTATGAAACATAGTTTTAAAAGTGATTCTTTCAAATTCGAACCTACCTACAGTTTCTAGTCTTCCTAATAGGAATCATGCACATTCAACATTCAAGCTCACCTACATACAAGTAGCATCCATCACCTAAGGGTATTTTCGCCATTTCACTACCCAAGGGTATTTTAGTAATTTTAACCTACAGGGGTATTTTTGTAATTTTCCAAAATATGGTTTGGGTGATTTTGCAAAATAAAGGTATTTTGGTAAGTTTTCAACTCGAGGGTATTTCGGTAATTTTTACAGTCCGGGGGTATTTCAAAATTTTATAAATCCGGGGTATTTCAATAATTTTACAAATCAATGGTAATTTGGTCAATTTGCAAATCAAGGGTATTTTGATCATTTTTCAAACCAGGGTATTTTGTCATTTTTTAAACCAGGGGTATTTTGGTCATTTTTTAAGTTAGGGTAATCTTTACGAATCAAGAGTAATTTGGTGATTTCAAAAACTAGGGTTTACTTTAGGATTTTACAAAACAGGATGGCTGGTCCCTTTCGGGTTTTAATTATAAGTTTTGGCACATCAACACGTCCTCATGGTTAGAGTGAACAGTCACTACGCACTGTATAGGATTCCAAAGAAGAGGAGGTGAGTCACTAGGACTGCTTAAATACCAAGCTCTCCTCAGATCCACTCCTAGACATGCGTCGCTGTTGCCACACCCTAACATGGCTAAGGTGAACAATACCACGCACTGTAGGATTCCAGTGGAGAGGAGGTGAGTCACTAGGATCTTAAATACCAAGCTCTCCAGATCCACTCCTAGACATGCGTATGCTGTTGCCACACCCTAACTCAGGTGCTGGTTCACAGGGTTTGTTTAGATAGTTAAATCTTATGAAATTTAAGAAGTTGTTAAAGCTAAGCCTATAGTCCATCAAAGTCTATTTAAACTAGCCTACGTCCCATAAGGCCCATCAAGCCCATATGTATTCACACAATGGTTTAGAGTAATTACCTGGCGGACTTGGCCTGGAGACGCAGGTGCCATGCCGAGCTAAACAACCTGTTATCATTTGAAAACATGCATGCTTCAAAAGCCCATTTTTAGAAAATGTTTTGAGCCCAAAAACCCTAAAGTCGAGTTTTGAATCAGGCTCTGATACCAATCTCTAACACCCTAAACCCGACCCAAACACCACAAGCGGATCTGGTATGTCACTAAGAATTTTTTTAAAACAAGTTATGTTGTCAAAAAAACCCAAATGTAATTTATATAAAACATGCCTTTATGAATAAAAACCCAAATTTAAATACATGCCTTAGCTTGATTTAAATAAATGTTGCATAACCAAAAGTAATTAAAGCCCATAATAAGACAAAAATATAAACTAGTGGCCCATGGCCTTATTACAACGAGATTTAGAAATTATTAATTAAAAATGCGAAATAATAAGCTAGAGTCTCTTTTTGCTGGATCTACATGTTATTTTGCATGGCCACCTTGCGCTCCTCTCCAGCCCGGTCCGATGCACTAAGTGCTACCTGAAATGTTAAATAATTGGTTGAGTCACGAGACTCAGTGTGCAACCCTCATGCACCATTAGATTTGGGCCTTAGCCCCATAAAACAGAATAAACAGTTTAATGTACATAATAAAAATAATATGCAAGCCCAACCCAAATCCTAGGTTTCCATTCGCTACATGCCCCCATACCAGCCATTCACACCATTGGGGATTTCTACAATCAACCCACACCGCCACACGCCTTGATGGCAGTCGTGCTGCTCATCATTAGATCATGGCCGTAGCCACTACAATAGATCACGGCAAAAGCCGCTACAACAGATCATGGTAAAAACCACTACAACAGATCACGATAAAAACCGCTACAACAGATCACGATAAAAACCGCTACAATGTATAACTTCCTCCTTTCATCAAACCCAACCCATGCATTCACATGAAATCAAAATACTTATAACATTTAATCAGATCATTTACTAACCTGGTGATTTGCCTTTACCCTATTTGGGTTTTCGTCATTATGCCGAGATTTCGGCATTTATCAAAGCATATAAGACATATATTCATATATTAATCAAACAGATCTAGATGGTGTGGAAGTGTTACACACCTGATATCGCGAAATCCAATATTCTTAGTCGATGCCCTTATTATTCGAATCTATTATCCTCAATCTATAGCCTTGCTCAAAAGTCGAAAAAATACGAAAGTGAGGTTTTCCCTACATTCGCCAACAGTTAGTTTTTACCCAAATTACTCATTTGCCTACACAAATATCCTTACCTTGAAATCCCGAAAGTCTTTAAGAAAACATCACCACCCTTCCTACATTCGGCCATCACCAAAATATTAAACCTAACCGATGATCGCAACCAACCAAGCACCTTATGGCATTCGACCAAAGAAAAGAGGAACAAGAAAGTGGCCATTCGGCCAAACCTACCACCACCTACCTTCAGCTTTCCCACAAGTCAGCACTACAGATCTCAAAGAAGAAAGATTCGACTTCTAAGTATAGAGAGTGAACATCAATCGAGACATTAGAGGGGTAATTCGGTTTAGGAATAATTTGAGAAAGAAGGAAATATTGTAGAAACAAACCACAAAGAACTTACCAAATTGGGAGGGAGTATTCAGCTATGGTGTACCTTCGGGAAAAACCAACCTTGAAGATTCAGCTAAGGGAGAAAGAAAGTATGAACAAAGGAATTTGGCTTTTAGGGAAAATATCGAGGAGAGAAGAAAACAACTAGGGAATTTCAGTTTTGAGAAGAAACTAAAGCAAATGGGAGAAGAAAATTTCAGCTAGGTAAGAAAGAAGAAAAAAAATGAAAGAAAAGATGATCACTTGGCTACTAATTTCGGCAACACACACACACACTTCTCAGAGTTGGATTTTCGGCCAACTCTTCCTTTTCCTGATAACTATTATCTCAACCATTATCCTTCCTTTAGATGAGACCCCTTTAAAACCAACTCTTCCCTTCCTTATTATCAGCTTTTAATTAATCAAGATAAAAGAATTTAAACTCCTAAATTATAGCACATGTGCCGTCCCTTCTCCCCCTTGAGTGTCAAATTTTTGTAATAAAATATGGGCTCCAAGCGACCACCCTCTAGGCCCACTTCACTCCTTAGTGACGCCGCCCAACTACTCCCCCATAGCACCTCCACACTTTGGGCCACAAGCCAAACTTGCTAACTAAGTACAGATACCTATTAAATTATATCCTAACATTCTTTGTAGGCAAAAATTAACCCAGGTTTAAGCCCAAACTTGAGCCCAATTCACACCTCAAGATCCCAAACTACCAACTTCATCATACAACATACCAAATGCACAAACCCACCAATACAGGATGTTACAAATCGCCATAAACCATCCTAATCCCCCCTTGTTGAAATTCACCATAAACATAACCATAGTGTTAAATTTGGCTTTTTTTCCCCTTCTTCTTTATACATATAAAGGGTTAAATATCGTAACTATACATGAACTTTAGTTCAATGTGCAATGTTATGCATGAACTTTGATTTTGTATAATTTTATGCATAAAAAAATGATTTGATTCAACTTTCACAAATTATTAACACAATGATCGATACAACACAATTTTAAGTTTACATTTTACATGCAAAATAATTATATTTATCTAATATAAAAACAAAACGATGTAATTATTTCTTTAAATATATACAACTGAATTTAAATTAAAGTTCCACATATATACTTGAACCAAAATCCAAGTTCATACATCAAATTGCACATTTAATTAAAATTTATGTTTAGTTTTTAGATTTATGTCTACATATCAACAATTTAAATTTTGATATAAATAACTTGCTTTTTATTATTTATTTATTTTTGGACATTAATCTCATTGTAGGTTCTTATCATATCTGCTTTTTTTGATACAATGTCTAGAATTACCCATAGCTCCTCCCCAACCCTTAAACAAGAGGATAATGCGCTTCAGTGCACTCGAATCTACATCCTCCTGCATTGGCAACAATGCCGATATCAAACGAGCTAAGACTCAATTGACACTTTTTATTATTTATTAAACTATCTATAACCTTATATTTCAAATTAAATCGGAGGATATTTCATATTCATCGTGACCTCTAAATTACTATAACAATAAGGCATAATGCCAAAAATAGCCACTAACATTTAATTGTTTGCTCATTTTGGCCATTTATCTTCTTTTTTGGGGAACTTTAACCCTCAACGTTTATTTTTTTTTCAAACTAATCTATTTTTAACAGACATGTTGACGTGGCAATTAGTTAACTAAAGATCAATATTAACTGACTGATGTGGCACTATTTTATCTTATATGGCCCAGCAATAAAATCATCATCATCATCACCTTTTCTTCTTCTCCATTGTTTCTTTCCATCGTTCACTGTCACTATTGTCCAATGCTGTTCAAGCTACCTTCCTCCAAAATATTCCCCTCTTTCCCTTCTTTAAAGTTATCCAATTTATTTTCTCAAAAAATAGAACTATTTGAAAACCTCAAAATCCATAAGCGTCGACCTTCCTTGTCTCCAATCTTCTTTTCCATTCATCAGATTGCCTCCATTTTTTAGTATGTATTTCCTCTTGTTGAACTTTCTTCTCACCGTTTAGATTGTCGAATAGACACTTGGAAACCTAAAAATTAAAAAACAAACCCCCCAACAAATGGAGTGTTTTATTACAGGCAAGGGCGAAGCCAGAACAATTTTTTAGGGGCAAATGAAATTTTAATTTTTTATAGTTTATATCTATATTGTAGCGACCTAAAATTTGCTCGGGTGCTAATTGAGAAAATTATTGAAATTTTGAAAATAGAGTTTCGATTTTATTTAAGAAAAGGGTGTCACCACCGATCTTTCTTCTAGGTGTGATCGGACACCTAATAAATCCTCTTTTTAAAAGAAAAATTATTTGTTTTTGAATTTTTCTTAAAAAAGGGGTCGAGTTTAGGTCTACGTCAAAATTCAAGAGAAAAATAGGGTTCGGGAATCGGTTACGCGCGAGGAAGGTATTAGCACCCTCGCAACGCCCAAAATTGGTATCTCGTTAAACGCGTTGTCTTAATTTTCAAAAATATGAGTTCGATTTAATATTTAATCGTGATCTGATTGAAACACGAGAATTTTTAAAAACACGAAAATTTTTGAAAACCCAAAATTTTTGAAACTCGAGAATTTTTTTACTTTGAAACCCGAGAATTTTTTAAAACACGAAGATTTTTGAAACTCGAGAATTTTTTTTTGTAACCCGAGAGTTTTTGAAAACATGAAAATTTTTGAAACTCGAGAATTTTTTTGAAACCCGAGAATTTTTGAAAACACAAAAACTTTTGAAAACACAAAATTTTTGAAAAACGAGAGTTTTTGAAAATACGAAAATTTTTGAAACTCAAGAAAATTTTGAAACCCGAGAATTTTTGAAAACACAAAATTTTGAAAACAATAGAATTTTGAAACATGAGAATTTTTGAAAATATGAAAATTTTGAAATTGGAGATTTTTTGAAACTCGAGAATTTTTGAAAACACGAAAATTTTTGAAAACACAGGAATTTTTGTAATATGTAATTTTTGAAATACGAGAAATCTTAAAAACACGAAAAAAACACAAGAATTTTTTTTAAAACACGAAAAGTTTTGAAACTCGATAATTTTTTTGGATTACATATTACCGTATTATATACATTTTAAAAACAAAAATTTGATAATTTAAAAATAGCCACAAAAATAATAATTTTATTTTTAAAATCCGGGAATTTTTTTATTTTTAAGAGGGCGTATCAATTTTAACACAATCCGATGATATTCACCCAACATAGCGATGAAATCAACGACTTAGTGTCAAACCGATTCGTTACCTTATTTATTAAAATTATTTAAATTAAAAAATATATATAAATGCAAAATAACAATGCTAAAAAAAATTCCAATAATATTTTAAAAAATGTCATAAAAATATACGGACAAAATTAAAAAGTGGGAAAAAAAGGAAATTACCGAAAAGCCCAAAATTACGGGCTTGAAGAACGAGATACATGACCCGGGACTTTCTTCCTTTTTTTTCTTCTTTCTTCTTCTTTTTTTTTTTTTTTTGATCACGCCTTTGGGCTCTTTGTGCAGTTAGCCTCTATTTGGTTGGTCAGGCTTGGGTTTCTTCTGGGCTATTTTTGGCTGTTTTTTTTTTTTATTTCTTCTTTGTTTTATTCTTCGTCGGGCTTAGGCCTGCTGGGGTCTCCGCGGGTCAGGTCGGGTCGGATGGGCTGAGTCGGGTCAGCCCGGCTGTTTTTGATTTTTTTTCTTTTCTTTTCTTTTCTTTTTCTTTTCTTTCTTTTTTCTTATCTTTTTTCTTTCTTTTTTTTCCTTCTTTCTTCTTCTTCTTCCCTCTTCTTCGTCTTCTTCTTCTCCTAGGCCATCGCCGCCGTTGTCGCCGTCTCCTCCACCGGTGGTGCGACGCCCCCTCTTTCTCTTCATCTCTCTTCTTTTCCTTTTCCTTTGTTTTTTTTTGGGTTCTCTTTTTTGAATGTGGGGGTTTGATTTTTGGTGAAAAATAATCTTTTATAGTGTTGTTTTTGCAGGTATTAAGCGGCTAGGGGGAAGAGAGGCTATCCCTTAGGCCGGTGGCCGAAAAATCGGGGGTGGGTGAGCGAAATCCGTCGGATTGTTAGGGATTTTCTGACAGAAAGATCAAACTGTAAATGCAGTAAAACTGTTGGGGCCAAAGTATAATTTTGAGAAAGATAAGGGTTAAAATATAATTTTGATAAGTTTAAGGGTTAAAATGTAATTTAAGAAAAGTTTAGGGGTCAATATGCCATTTTTATTTTTTATTTTTTAAAAAATTTAAAAATTAAACAAATAGTTGAGCAGACAAAATTTAGTGTTTACAGCTGCCCCTTTTTACTCATCGCTGTGAAACAGGGATAGTGCAAAGACTTAAAAGCACTAAATTTTGTTCGATTGTCTAATCTTTATTTTTTATTTTTTATTTGAAAAACAAAAATCGAAAATAGCTCGGCATGTGACACGAAGCTCAACTCACCTCTCGCAATATGAGTTTATTTTTTTTTTTTGAAAAACAAAAATTGAAAATACCTCAGCATGTGACCCGAGGCTCAACTCACCTATCGCAATATGAGTTGATTTTTTTGAAAAACGGGAATTGAAAAATACGTCAGCGTGTGACCTGAGTCTCAACTCACCTCTCGCAATATGAGTTGATTTTCTTGAAAAACAAAAATTGAAAAATACCTAAGTGTGTGTCCCGAGGCTCAACTCACCTCTTGCAATATGAGTTGATTTTTTGAAACACAGAAATTGAACCATACCTCAGCATGAGACCCGAGGCTCAACTCACCTCTGTCATTATGAGTTGATCTTTGAAAAATAAGATATTGAAAATACCTCAGTGTGTGACTGAGGCTCAACTCATTTCTTGCAATATGAGTTGATTTTTTGAAAAACAGAAATTGAAAAATACCTCAGCGTGTGACCTGAGGCTCAACTCACCTCTCGCAATATGAGTTGATTTTTTAAAAAAATTTAGAATTTCAAAACATATTCTCTGGTGGAACTCAGATGTCTTCTTTTTCCTTGATTCAGTACAGCTATCATCAAAACCTCTTGCTCTACTGAAGTACCTGTATATGTCATGCATGATGTTATCATGATATGCACATGTTTGTCTTAAATTCTTTTATGCCTACATGATTATGCCATGCGCCTTGGGCTTGTTTGTCATATATCTCTTTTCATTTCGATTCTCATGATGACCTGCATTCATTGCTTCAACTCTTGACTTTCCTTTCAGGTTCTGTACCCGTCCTCAAGTAATCTGCGTTTCTCGTATATCACCCTTTTGCCCCCTGTTGAACTTTGTCCTTGCTTTGATGCTCTTGTACTTATCAAATTCTCATCCGGGTAATACTCAACATTCCTTTTGTTTAGAGTACGTCATTTCATTATTTATTATTTAAATAAACCATAAATGAGATGCATGAAAATGACAAAGTAGGTATGAAAGGTATATCTCACGTTCATATTTATTTCAAAAGCAACAATCAAACAAAATTGGCCAAGAACAGTTAGAAGTGTCATAAAAAAAGAAATCACATTCAATGGCTACAAATGCTCTAGATATTCA